>CM038720.1:21397214-21997214 GCA_021613375.1 Megaleporinus macrocephalus | reverse complement strand
TCTCAAAACACACCTCACACAGGCATGAAATCAGAGAGATGTTTGTTTATTTCGCTTTTAACAGCTCAATAAGTGGCAAAGCATGATTACATCACCTCAGTCTGCCTAGTACTGACTATTTCTGACTGTCACCGAAACGCATTGGCTGTAGACAGGAAGCCGTAATCTTTTGCCACATTATCACCAAGATATGCATTGCGAAATGTGGTTTGCTGTCTTGACTGGTTCTCACACTGTTGGTGATGCTTCTTCTTATTCATTAACTACTCATTCTGGTGAACTGTTTATCACATACACAAACTAATCCACTTTAATGGTACTCAGAATAGTTTCTAGTCCAAAAAAGAATTAATTCACTTGTAATATGCAGTACAGCTATGCGCATTCACTAGTGAATTTGTCTCTCTTGAGTCAACTTTTGTCAAAAAGCCCACATTGGATTTTTAACAAAAGGTCTCCCCTGTAGAGGTTCTGTGTTATCATTAAAACTAGCATTTAAAAAAAAACATAACCAGAGGCATCCTAGCTTTTGCCTGTGACTGAAGTAGATTTTTTTTTGGTTAAAGCAAGTTCAATTAATCAACAAACAGTATCAAGGAAATACACATTAAATGGGATTGAATCCATTACATGAAGCTGCTTTATCATAGATTATCTGATTATCTGGTGCAGCTGTTGAGCTGACGTTTTGTGTGTTTTGTTTGCAGATTTATCCTCCCATCAACGTGCTGCCCTCCTTGTCTCGACTGATGAAGTCCGCTATTGGAGAGGGGATGACACGCAAGGACCACTAAGATGTGTCAACCAGCTGGTGAGATTTCTGGGACAATTCAGCAGACTTTGTATACCTTAAAAACCAAGAAAAACAATATAAAAACATTCATCATATAAAGAAGTGTTCATAAAGACAGCTTTTTTAAATGTGTATAATGTAGTTTACTGAATGTTTACTGAACACTTGATCCTTTACTAATGTTTTAATGAAACTCTTTCAAGTGCGTAAAGCTGTTGTTCTGTTGTCAGTATGCTTGCTACGCTATCGGGAAAGATGTGCAGGCCATGAAGGCTGTGGTCGGTGAAGAGGCCCTTACAGCTGATGATTTGCTCTACCTGGAGTTCCTGCAGAAGTTTGAGAAGAACTTTATCGCTCAGGGTAAGTAGTAGAAGCTTATGCTTTACATTATGGTGAGATTCAGGTGCTTTAGACCTACATTGTTTGGGCAGGACCTTTTTAGAATTACAGCTATGTAAATGACCATTCGCTCAGACTATATAATTCGCAACTGCGCCTTTAAGGGCTAGAGCGGATGTGGTGCCACAGCAGCGCGGGAAGCTAGTAGCCTCGCTTTCTTCACTTTGTGTTTTTCCCAGCATTAATTTGAAATGATCGTTGAAGCTAAGGCTTGTAATATTTTTTTTTTGTGTGTTACTTTTGTAAATACTGTTCTTTACTGAGAGGTATGCAGACGAGTAACTTTGCCATTGTTCATTGCTTGCTTACGTAGCATTGTCAGCTTAAGAAAGAGGTTAAAACCGAAGGGAGAAACTTCGCTAAAAACTGCACCCTTGGCAGGTGGAGCGAGGTATGTTAAGTGTACTAAAAATGTTGATGTAAAAGGGATGTTAAGCTGTGTTTGTGTGTCATAGCAAAGTCGTCGTTCCTGTATCGTCGTCTCCCGCCGCGAAGGTAAAGAGCGCATCGGAAGTCCAACGTATCCAAAACAGATGCCAAGCAACCGGCTTATTTGCACAACAACCAGGCAAGATCTGAAACTGACGGTACACCAGATGTATTAATGCTACAGATGCAAATGTTCTGCATTTCATAATTGCGAATTCTAATTGCAAAAGGTAATGTCATTGGATGAATTACACCTGAACTTGCCTCATAGCTTTAAAAAGGAAAAAAATTCTGATTGTTTGTGACTGTGGTTGTGACAATTGTTTTGGTCCTGTGTGCAAAAATACTTTGAGTGTTCACAAAATTGTAATTGTCTGGTGTATGTGGTGTTGCTCAGTGCTAGAAGTAAGTCATTGCTCACTGAAGTTCAAACCCAGACAAAAGATCACTTAAGGACTGTGGTGAGACTGCACAAGCCAGACACAATGCTGTGGCCAATGAAGGAAACAGGTAACCTTAAAGACACACAACAGATCAGGTCAAGCTCCCGTGAAAGAAGTTTAACAGAGAAAGGCAAGGCGATGCATGACCAGGAAGCTAAGAAACAGGAAAAGGTTTTTAATAAAGCTTATGACTCCTGGAAGCAGGAAATAAGGGAGGCACGAACACGACTAAAAATGTTCTGTTCTAATGATGACCTTGTTAAAATGCAACAAGACATTCAAGTAAGACATAACATTGTTTGCCAATGTTATGAGCCCATTCTACGCAATCAAACTACTACTTCAGATATTGTTAAGCCAATGGATGCTTGCGCTGCCCTGTCAGCAGAAATCTGCGATCTTGTGACCAAGCGACTAGAGACCATTAAAGAAGCCTTTAATGACCACCTTGAGAAAGAAAGGGTGAGAATGGTACTAAATAAGGATGAGTATGAGTCTGTCTTTGGATGCACACACACGGAAACAGTAATTTCGCACTTGTCACAGAGATCAGACAGCCACTCAAAGGCCACCTCCAGTGTCTTTAGTAAGCGAGCAGAAGCAGAACTTGCAGCAAAACTAGAACAGGCAAAAGCTATGCAAAAGATCAATGCTCAACAAGCAAGACTTCATAAATTGGAAAATGAATGGAAACTCAGTGAGACAAAATTGTTGGCTGAATTAAGTCTAAGGAAAGCAGAAATGCAACAACGACTGGAAGAAGAGAGAACAAAGTTACAACAATTACAAGCAGATGAGGAAGTCAAAGTAGCCACAGCCCGAGTAAGAGTGGACAAAAGACAACAACCTTGAAGCTGCTAGTAATGGTTATGAGGATGACTTTGACTACAGAACCCTAAATCCAGAAGCCCCGACATTCCATCTTCAGCAAGCACCCTGCGAACCATCAGCTACTCAAGAGACAGTCAGTCTAGCCCAGGCAATCGCAAGCTCATTACATATGAATCGGCTGTCTGCTCCAGAACCAACAATATTTAGTGGCGACCCTTTGAAATTCATAGACTGGAAGATATCTTTCACGGCTCTCATCGACTGTAAAACCCTCCCAGCGAGTGAGAAGATGCTTTATTTAAAAAACTACCTTGCTGGAGAGGCACGCAAAGCCGTGGAGGGATTCTTCTACAGAAACTCAGAGGAAGCATACCAGGGTGCCTGGTCAGTTTTACAAGAAAGGTATGGAAATCCGTTTATTGTTCAGAAAGCTTTCCGAGACAAACTAATGAAATGGCCCAAAATCCATGCAAACGATCCCATAGCACTTCGAGAGTTTGCTGACTTCCTACAAGGCTGTGTTGAAGCTATTCCACACATTAAGGGACTGGCCATACTGAACGATTGTGAAGAAAATCACAAGCTGCTTAAAAAACTACCTGAGTGGATTGTGCGCAGGTGGAGCCGAATTGTGGTGGATGTGTTGGACAAATCTGGAGACTACCCAAGTTTTGCACATTTCACAAAGTTTGTGCAAAAGGAGGCCCGGATAGCCTGTAATCCTATTGCCTCCCCACTCCTTATGAACTTTAAGGTCACAGATGAGAGAGCACCCAAAAGAGCTAAAGCCTTTAACACAAGTGTTCAAACAAAGAACTCCACCCCGGTGATGCAAGGAACATCTAAGTCAAGACCACCTTGCTCTGTTTGTGAACATGAGATGCATGGTATTGCTACATGTCCCACTTTCGCAAGAAAGACCACTGAAGAAAAGAAAGCCTTCATTCTCGAAAATCGCCTTTGCTTTGGATGCCTAAGAAAGGGACATACCACCAAAGATTGCAAAAGGCGACACACTTGTAGCACATGTGGTAGACGCCATCCCACCTGCCTACATGAAGAAAGAGACAAAAGACCTTCAGATAAACCAAGGAAAGATTCTACTTCCACCGAAAACCAGTCAAGTCAGATCGCCCACAGCGTAATGTCGCATGCGTTGATGCAGCCTGCTTCAGCCACCACCTGCGTTGTCCCAGTCCTTGTGTCACTAGTAGGTGAGCCACAGAAAGAAATTCTCACTTATGCTCTACTTGACACTCAGAGTGATTCAACATTCATCCTGGAAGACTTGGTCGACAAACTACAGGTAGCTGCACAACCAGTGCAGTTAAAACTTAGCACAATGACGGCTGTAGACACAGTGATAGCGAGCAAAAGTGTCCATGGTTTACAAGTTAGAGAACCCCACTCTGAAAATCATATCTATCTACAGCAAGCCTACACTCGTGACTTCATCCCGGTTGATAAGTCTTACATTCCAACTAGAAAGACAGCTTTGCACTGGCCCCATCTTACACATCTAGCCAACAAGTTATCACCGCTCCAAGACTGTGAAGTGGGACTCTTAATTGGGTATGACCACCCTTTAGCGCTAGCCCCCGTTGAGGTCATCACAGGAAGGGAAAATGAACCCTTTGCGCAAAGGACTGAGCTTGGCTGGAGTATAATAGGCTCATCTAATCCCCATCTAGATAGACAAGGAAGCCAGAGCTTTGTACATCGGGTCACAGTGAAGCAAATGCCAGTTCCTTCAACCACTGACATTCTGAAGACCTTGGAGTCAGACTTCAGTGAAAGGAGTTATGAAGACAAGTATGTTTCCCAAGATGATGTCTATTTCATACAGTTCCTTAGTGACATCATCAGGCAAAAACAAAATGGACACTATGAGATGCCGCTTCCCTTCAAGGGTGGTAGTCCACCACTGCTACCAAACAACAAGAAGCTAGCTACTATTCGGCTTCAGTATTTAAAAAGGAAGCTAAAAACCAACAAACAATATCATGATCACTATAAAGCCTTCATGGAGTCGTGTTTGATTGCTCAGCAAAGTTCCGTAGTGTCTCTTTAAATGACACTTTACTCACAGGTCCTGATCTAATCAACTCTCTGGTGGGAGTTCTCTGTCGTTTCAGGAGAGAAAGTGTAGCTGTGATCTGCGATATTGAAAGGATGTACCACCAGTTCTCTGTCACGCCTGAAGTGCGGAACTACCTGAGGTTCCTTTGGTGGGAGGAATGTGATTTGGAAAAGGAGCCACAAGAATATAGGATGGCAGTTCACCTCTTTGGTGCTGCATCTTCACCTGGATGTGCCAACTTATTATTAAGTTATTAAGGTATTAAATATCTAGCGCGACAGTACAAAGCCAACTATCCATCTGCGTCAGCCTTTATAGAGAACAATTTCTATGTGGATGATGGACTCATCAGCGTTCCATCAGTCGAAGATGCCAGAAAACTGATCATTGAGTCACAGGAATTGTGCAAAAGGGGAGGCCTACGTCTTCACAAATTTGACTCAAACAAGAAAGAAGTTCTTGACATCATAGACCCTTCAGAAAGGGCAAAGACAGCCAAGCCTCTCGACTTTAGTGTAAATCAAGTGCCAGCAGGTTGTGCACTGGGCATTCAGTGGTCGATTGAAAGTGACACCTTCAGTTTCAATGTTGATCTGAAAAACAAGCCTTCAACGCGTCGTGGTGTTCTATCAGTCATAGCTTCTCTTTTTGACCCACTTGGATTTGTCGCTCCATTCACCCTAATTGGAAAGCATATTCTACAGGAATTGTGTCGTAGAAGTGTAGGCTGGGATGAGGCTCTTCCAGAGGATCTACAGTCACGGTGGGAGGAATGGATAAATGGCCTTCAGAAGCTAAGTGAATTCATGATACCGAGATGTTATCACCCAGACGACTTTGGCAATATCGTAAGAACGGAACTACACCACTTTTAAGATGCTAGCAACTTGGGATATGGTGTATGCTCCTAGATACAAAAATGACAAGTCCACTGTAGTCTCGTGATGGCCAAGGCGAGAGTTGCACCCACAAGGGTCACAAGCATCCCAAGATTAGAACTTTCAGCAGCTGTGGTCTCTGCCAGAGTGAGTGTCATGCTAAAAACTGAGCTGGAACTAAAGATTGATGATGAGTTCTTCTGGACAGACTCTCAAGTTTTGTTGGCATACATCAACAACGAATCTCGAAGATTCCATGTATTTGTTGCTAATCATGTTCAGTTTATAAGAGAAAGTACAAATCCCAGCCAGTGGTACTATGTTGACACAGCAAGAAACCCTGCAGACCATGCCTCTAGAGGCCTTCGTGCATCAGATATCTCTTCATCCATGTGGTTATCAGGACCCAAATTTCTGTGGGAGCAAGAAGTGCATGCTTTTGTTGGTGATCCCGAGGTGAAGTCAGTCCAGGAATTTGTCACCAAAAAGAGTTAGTGCATAGACATTCTTAACCGTCTCAGTCGGTTTTCTTCTTGGACCATGCTCCTTAAAGTGGTTGCAAGAATTAAGAGGCTAGGGTCTAAGAAAGAGCATCAAAGAGACTTTGTAGCTATTGAAGAACGTGAGAGAGCAGCTGAGGTAGTGATCAAGCTCATCCAGAAGCGCGCCTTTTCCCAAGAGATAAAGACACTTCAAAGAGGAAATAGCATTGCAAGTTCAAGTCCACTCTACTTTTTTGACCCCATTTTGGACAAAGGACTGCTTCGTGTAGGAGGAAGACTGAAACAGTCATCTCTCAGTGAGGAGCTAAAACATCCAGTCATCCTTCCAAGAGATGACCATAATGCCAGACTTATTTTGTCTCATTATCATGCCAAGATATGTAATCAGAGCAGATGTCAAACGCTAATGGAGCTCAGAACCAATGGATTTTGGATGATTGGAGGGAGCAAATCAGTTGCCAAGTTGATACATAACTGTGTACAGTGCAGGAAACTCCGACGACCAACTGAAGAGCAACGTATGGCTGATCTTCCTAAAGAGTGAGTCGAAGCTTCTGCCCCCTTTATGTACTGTGGCATGGATTGCTTCGGCCCTTTCCTCATTAAGAGGTGCCGAAAGGAGTACAAAAGATATGGCCTGATCTTCACGTCTCTCTTCTCGGGCTGTCTACATTGAAATGCTTGAGGATTTGTCAACTGATGCATTTGTCAATGCCTTGCACTGCTTCATTAGCCTCAGGGGAGCTGTACGTCAACTCCACTGTGATCATGGCACAAACTTTGTGGGTGCCAGGAACGAGTTCAGAGAAGCAATGAGACAGTGTGATACCAAGGTACTCGAAAATGTTCTGGCTCAAAATCAGTGTGAATTTATCTTTAATGCCCCCTTAGCAAGCCATGCTGGTGGTGTTTGGGAACGTCAAATCCGGACAATTAGAAATGTGTTAAATGCCAAACTTAATCAGTATCCAAGCAGACTTGACGATGCTTCGCTTAGAACATTGTTCTATGAAGCTATGGCCATTGTCAACAGTTGTCCATTAACTGTGGATGGAATTGATGATCCTAAGTCACTGGAACCTTTGACACCAAACCATCTTATCTTGATGAAGTCCAAGGTCGCTGCCCCACCTCCTGGAAGATTTGTGAGGGAAGATGTCTACGCGACAAAACAATGGCGCCGAGTTCAATATTTGATTGAACAGTTCTGGAGTCACTGGAAAAAGGAATATCTCCTGAACATTTCCACACGGCAAAGGTGGCATGTGCCTCGACGCAACCTCAAGGTAAATGACATAGTCATTATCAAGGAGGATATCCTTCCCAGAAACCAGTGGCAGTTGGGACGAGTGGTTGAGACTACGGAGGAGAGTGATGGCCTAGTTCATCGAGTTAGGATACAACTAGGGGATCGTAGGCCCACTAAGAAACAAGACCAGCCCTCCAAACCTTCAATAATTGAGCGGCCCATACAGAAATTGGTTCTTCTCCTTGAAAGTAAATAACATGTTATTAGCACTAAGTGATACACTACGACATAGATTCTGGCCATTACAAGTATTTGGCGTATGTATGTACTACACATTTACATGATCTTGTTGTGTAACACAAGTGTGGTCATTTATTGAAGTCCAGAAATCATGTATGATTCATTCAGCTTAAGTAAACCTTAATATGTTCATTCATCGTAGCATGATTTGGTGGGAGTGTAAATGACTATTCGCTCAGACTATATAATTCGCAACTGCGCCTTTAAGGGCTAGAGCGGATGTGGTGCCACAGCAGCGCGGGAAGCTAGTAGCCTTGCTTTCTTCACTTTGTGTTTTTCCCAGCATTAGTTTGAAATGATCGTTGAAGCTAAGGTTTGTAATATTTTTTTTTGTGTGTTAATTTTGTAAATACTGTTCTTTACTGAGAGGTATGCAGACGAGTAACTTTGCCATTGTTCATTGCTTGCTTACATAGCATTGTCAGCTTAAGAAAGAGGTTAAAACCGAAGGGAGAAACTGCTCAGAACTTCGCTAAAAACTGCACCCTTGGCAGGTGGAGCGAGGTATGTTAAGTGTACTAAAAATGTTGCTGTAAAAGGGATGCTAAGCTGTGTTTGTGTGTCATAGCTCACATGAAGTTTTCAGTTGTTTTTGCGCAACGCTAAAACCCACCCGTTTTGGGGTATTTTATTTTCTTAAACGGTAATTCCATGTATTTACATTGTCTATAAGACCTTGTTATTTGTGCTACATTTAAGTTGGTGAAACTATAAGTGTCCTTTTTTGTATTTTTCTTTATCTTATAGTTTTCACGGTGCTCGTAAAGGAACTACTGGGACTTTGATGTCCAGCAAGCGAAATAAAATTAACCACCCGTTTTAGAAACTCTCCACGTTTTTTCTTCGAGGCCAAGGGCTGCTACAAGCTACAAACTAATATTGTTAACAACCACTTATTTGTCCCCCAAATGTTTTCTCTTAATACCTCTCCGAAATGTCTCTCAACACAATTAAACCCACTCATGGTCTTCATTAAGGTGTTGCAGGCTTCCTAATGAGGATACTAATATCCACACTATTACCTACTGTGAACTATAAAGATAAACAAAACTTTGTTGCTGCTGACAAACATTTCTGGGACAGCAGAGCTGATCTCGGTTCACATTTCTATTGTTTATGACAGTCTGATCCTAAATCAGCGCTGCTACTCCTGAGGTGGTTTGTGATTACAGACCCTGTTACCTGCCCGTCTGCCAAATAGTCTGTTTATTTTTCGGAGCTCACAGTCCCACTGTGCTCTACACCTTCATTTGTACTTTATGAGAAAAAGGTACAAACACAAAATCACAACATATGCTGCATGTGGTCCTGATGTTATGATGAGCATTTTGTAACTGAACTAAAGGATTAGCTGCTATCAAGGCAGTAGATATAAGAGCTACCTTCTCGTGCAGACTGAACAAAACAAACGAAAACATACAACAAGGTACAACATGTTTCTTAACAGTTGGCTAGATCTCAGTACCAAGGAGCTTCAGAATGTCTGTTGTTTTGTTTTCTTTTACTGGCCCGTGTATTAACCAGCAACAAACATTCAACAATGTTTCTGTAATGTTATGTTTTAAAGATAAACTGAACACAGAACAATACTCACTCCTACTGACAGCTTTTTATCCCTGCTGTCTTGCTCCACCTTAAACAGTGTTGCAGTTAGCCAACATTCTGGTGTCTGCTGAAACATTTAAGGTGGAGCTAGAGAAATCAGGGAATGAAATCTGACTCGGAGCAAGTATGTTGTGAACAGTTGGTCTGTAGGGCTGTGATTGTGCACTGCTAATAGATTTAAAACAACCACTCACTCGCTCACTCACTCACTCACTCACTCACTCGCTCACTCACTCTCTCACACACACACACAGCCCTCCAGCTGCAGTTCGCACCATAGTAACGCATTTGCAAGCAACCTATTCTAAATACGCTACTTGAGGATTTGGAGCATTAACTGCACGAAGTGAGGTTAGAAAGAAAATGTTTAAGTAGTAAGAGAACTGTAGACATATTCTTCTGCATTCAAGCTTATCTTACAGGAAGAGAACCTTCAGTAGAGTTTCTAGTTCATTTACAGTAGCACCATAAAAACACAGTCATGGTAAACCCTAAAAAAATCACAAGTTTCAGTTCATTTTTTGTTTGAGAGCACACTCTTAGCTACAATCTGTCATGTCCACGAAGAACAGCGACACCATTACTCAACCTCATGGGCTTGACTCGCAGTCACTGTGGACTGTTGCACCACATCCTGTCCTGCAGATCCACTTAGCAGCTCATAATGAACTATCACTGTATCTTTACTGTGACCCGACAGTCAGTAGACAAATGTACCTGAACAGATAGGATCCAAGACTCACAATGTCTGTAAAATATATATATATATATATATATATATATATATATATATATATATATAGTTTTGTAGATATTTGTTTAGTAGACATTTTGAGTTCTATGCTAAATGTTATGTATTTTATTATGTATTTTATGAGTATAGTGCTTCATTTTTATTTATTTATTTATTTATTTTTTTTGTCGAATGGGGGAGGGGTTAATGATTTACATGATTTACTTCTGTGCACCTTAAAGCAACGAACACCAACATTTCTGACATTGAGCTTTTCTGTTTATAAGGAAAAAAGGGATTCTGATGTCCTCTATGGTTTCAGATTATCATTCAAAATGTAGACGAAGGAATGATCCTTTATTCGTTGAGAGAAACCAGTTTTGCAACTCCTATATCTTCCATGTGAAAAAGTAAATGCCCTCTGAACATGACTAGTTGCGTCACCTTTAGTAGCAACATCTACAACCACACACGTCCTCTAACTGGAGATCAGTCTCACTGAAGGAAGATTTGGCCCATTCTTCTTTGTGGATTTACTTTAATTACAGGCAGCAAAGGGAAATGTATTTCTCTTCTGCATGATTCTGGTGCCAAAACCCCTTAGAGCTTGTGTCCATATTGCAATAATGACCGCCAGTAAAGCAGAACTCTTTTGTGACCCTTTGGTTTTTGCTGTAGAGGTAGTGGCAGTAATCCCTAATTGAGAAGCAGTCACAGGAAACACATGAAATTCAGCATGTACATGACATTACTTTTCCATAGTCACATGCAGAATGTGTGCCAAACTGAAAAACAAAACTTCTATTGCATTG
This sequence comes from Megaleporinus macrocephalus, assembly GCA_021613375.1. Lineage (NCBI taxonomy): Eukaryota > Metazoa > Chordata > Actinopteri > Characiformes > Anostomidae > Megaleporinus > Megaleporinus macrocephalus. The sequence goes on along the minus strand of CM038720.1, from coordinate 21,986,159 downwards.
TTTTCACATTGCTTGACTTTTGTTACTGAAAAACAGTCTCTAAGAGGATTTGCGAAATGCTGAATTGATGTCAGAACTAAATTGGCCTTAAAATATAATGGAGGCTGGGCTGTATCTTTTTCATTTGGGCATGTTTCCCCACGGCACTGTTTAAATGCAGTATCATGTGTGAATTGCTTTTCACTGATTTCAGTAAAGCAATATGTTTGAAGAACAGAAAAACCCAAGTGGTGTGAAAACGATGCATTACAGATTTTGCTTTACATTTTCAACACATCACCTGTGAAAAGCAATGCGAGGTGTGCAATGGTTTTCTTTTATGATTGAAAGAGGTAAATCTGTTTAGTGTTCGACAGCTGAAAGCGATATAGCCATGCATTCATTACATTTTAAAGTGGATTGTAATTCAATTCTGACATTAAAAAGGTCAAGTGATGTAAAAAACAATGTTTTGTATTCTGCATGTAACAATGGAAAGCAATGTTGTGCATTGCTTGGCACCTTTTTCACTGTTTTGACAATTGTTTTGCAATTTGGCACAAATTCCTCTCCATATCGATAAGAGAGAAATTCATAGGCGGAGATTTTGTGTATGTCTGAGAAGTAACAGCACTGTTGATGCGTCTGACTCCTTGTGAAAGTGTTCAAATCAGGTTCAAGGGCTGAAGTTTGAACGACACAAAGCCTAAACATTGAAAGGGACCTTATGCTTTTCTTTTTTTTCCTTTCCTTTAATGTGTTGTAACTTTTTGTGATAGTAAACGGTTTGCAAAACTCTAAAGCCCAAAGAATGTGGAGAGATAGAGGGAGAAACTGTTTTCAACATTAACCACTTTTCTCAGCTTTCTGAAATGCCTTGTTAGAATTACAGTGCTTTTCTCTGCTACAAGGTGACATCATCTTGCAACACAGTCCTTATTGCCCGCCTGCTAGCAGTTTGGTTCGCCCTTACACAACACCAGTAAAACCACAAAAATAGTAAAAACGTAACAGTCGTCCTGCTCCAATCTAGTTTGTGAAGGTGGATCTACCACATTGTTCTGCTGGATTTTCAGGGGACAGAACTTGTAGCAAGAGAGGCGGGGCTTGAAGGGGACCTATCATTTTTAATATTTAGAATTCTGTATATATCAGAGTCAGAATTCAGTTTATAGACTCAGGAGCTCTAACAGAGTGTTTCAGACTGATTTGGTAAAGTTAAAGCATGTAATTGTGTTCTAGTAGATCCCAAAGGCACACTGAAAGTGTAATAGGTCCTCTTTAATTGTAAAGGTATGCTGGTAATCTTTTGGTCATTTTTGGTCTTAAATTTGAAAACACTACAATATAACCTACGTTTAACGTTGACTTTACTGGATAGCAAAGCTCTAGCAACTAAGTGTGATCAATAGTACACTCCTTTATAATTATCTGTAAATCATCACTTACGTTTTATGACCCTTTTCGTTTTTACTCTTCATGATAAACACAAGGGGTATTTAATTTGAATGCAGTAAGTTCCGGTTACAGGAAGTTTCTTCAGGCCGAGGTCCAGACCGTAATAATTTTTAACTTGTGTTATGATTCAGTGGTGTATCCTGTTTACTGAAGTAGCCTAGTATCAGCATTATACATCATCAGCGACTGAAAGACAAACACATTACATATACTGTTCAGTATAATTCAACTATATTTACTGCTTAAATGCTGTTATTTATTAAACTTCAAATAAATGTTTTTTTTCCTCACTCAAAGTAAAAACAAGTGCATCATAAAGTGCCTATTTATAGAAAAAGTAAATACATTTTTTATAGCACGCTATCTGAATTAGCCTTTCTCCGACTAGTCTACTCTCCCAGTCACTTTATTCTCCGACTGCTGTTTCTCGCTCCATATCTCGCCTGTGTGTGCCCGATTCTGCACAGATCTGATTGGCTGAGGAGCGCTTCCGGTGGTCTTACAACGCACGCGATTGGTCTGTGGGTTTACAGCAGCGCAAAGCCCGTATACCGTAAAGACAAAAAAAGTTCTGCCGCTTAAAATAAACACTGTCAACATTAAATAGTTTGCAATAGTTTAGCAGATCCTCACCAAGTCACCAAGAAAGCTTTAGCATAAACACACGCTGCTTTAGCATAAACTTTTGCTTCGTCAATAAATAAAACGTAATTTTCACCTTCTAGTCTGATGTGTTGCTGCTTCGTTCTGCAGGTGCCTATGAAAACCGGAGTGTGTATGAAACCCTCGATATCGGCTGGCAGCTCATGAGAATCTTCCCCAAGGAGATGCTGAAGAGGATCCCTCAGAGCACACTGGCAGAGTTCTACCCTCGAGACTCCAAACACTAAGCTTCCACTCCTCTCTCTCTCTTTTTCTCTCTTTCTCTCTTTCTCTCCATCTGTCTTTGATATTGTGTACCCCACATTACCTCTGCCTTCCAACATCACTCTCAGATGTCTTATCATACTCTTAGCATCGTATTTCACGCTTCTGTTTCGCTGCTTTTTGGTCTTTGTACATTATCGAATTGTTGCCAAACGGTCATGTATATTTGTTGTGAATATTGTCGCTATACTGTAGTAAGATCTCTGTGCAGCCTTACGTGTGAAAGGTAACTGAAGATTATATAAATAGTTTACTTAATGGTTTATTATTGGAGGCTATAGTCCTTCAGTGAACGGAGCAGTTTTGCGCCACCAGTGATTAGACACGACCCACAGTGAATGCTGGACCACTATAACGCTGCATATATCATTTTAGCGCTGGGGGCTGGTGACTGGTGACTGGTGGCTGGTGGGGTTTAAAAAGCTGCTTGCATGTGGCCTGTAATTCCTGCCGGACTAAAGCACGGCTCCACTTAATGCTACAAAGTGTTACCAAATCTTCAAGTCTGCTATGATCTTGCTGTACGCTGTGATCTATATGGATTTTATTGTAGAGAAAGCCATATGTTCAGTAATACTGGTGGCACTGTATACATCTTTAAAAGGTTTAACTATTCACTGAGCAATATTAGTTTAAGTTGTTGTTTTTTATTTGTCAAAAAAAAACTGAAAACTTTTTTTTTATGTTTTATTTATATGCCTTATGTTTTGCTCACCTGGCCTTGTTCTCTGTAACGATTGGTTGGACGTTGCCTGACAGTTTTGGTGAGAGAGTTTCATTGCATACATTGATGTTACAAAGAGAAGAATGTTTACTTATCGGGTAAAATTGCTATTTATTTGCTATGTATTAATATTTTAAGTCATCATGTCGTTAATTTATTTCTATTCTGTGCCATGGATTTAGTGTGCAGATCTGCTCACCCTCCTTAAGTCAATGTGCCGCAGTAAAATATGTAATACCTCATGTGAGTTTCATAGGAAATATTTTTTTTGTTGTTGAATGCATGAAAACTATATTGTGAAATGTTTGTAGCCCATCCAATCTGTGGAATAAAATCTGGTATTGTGCCATTTTTCTTGCTTGTATTAGTCGCCACCTTATCACCAAGATATGCATTGTGAAATGTGGTTTGCGGTCTTGACTGGTTCTCACACTTTGTTGGTGATGCTTCTTCTTTAGGAGGCAAATCATTTAAACTAAAGACAAACTGTTGCGGTAACTTGCCTATTAGTTTTATAGTAGGTAATGAATAATTCATAGATTATATATGGAAAAAAAGTTAAATTCTACATGTGACCCTCTAGAACAGGGGTATTTAATTAGAGTTCAGTACGGTCCAGTTAGAGGAGATTTCCTCAGGCTAAGGTCTGGACTGTCATCATTTCTAACTTGTGTTATGATTCAGTGCCATATCCTGTATATTTAAGTTACCTAGTATTAGCATATTATACCATCAGCAACTGAAAGACAAACTTATTACAAATACCGTTCAGTATATTTCAGTAAATTTACAGTTAAATGCTGAACTAAATGAATTATTTATAAAGCTCCAAATAAATTTTTGGTCCTCACTTCAAGTAACAAGAGCTATATTTACAGAAAATCAGAATGCTAGTAGTTTGGTAAAGGTCAATCAGTTGGTCGACAGTCAGGTGTGAGTGTGGCTGACTCCATTACATTCAAGAAAAAACATCAACCTGAATCTTCACCGCCAGAGTCTGGTTCATACCACATACGTCTGTTAGTCTCATTCAGCTGGAAGAAGTTCTGAAAACATTTCTGAAGACTTCAGGCCTTGCTGGTTCACTGTCAATCAGATTCAACATTACAATTGCTATAAAACCCAGCACATTTTTAATCTCCATAGACAAACATAGGCAGTAAAATGGGTCGCACTACAGAGTTCAGTGACGTTAAACATGGTGCTGTCATGAGATACCACCTTTTACACAAGTCAGTTATGTATGCCTCTCTACATCTGCCTTGACAAGAGCTATTATTGTGAAATTGAAGTCAGAGACAGTACCGGTACACTGTGTTGGTCATCCTCTACTCCTTCATTAGTGGCCATAGGATGTTGCATGCAGGACACTGCTGGCTGAATAGTGTTGGTTGGTGGACTATTCTCAGTCCATTAGTGACACTGAGGTGGACAGATGTAGAAACAAGGAGGTCTGTCTGTCTGACTGTCACCGAAACGCACTGTAGACAGGAAGCCGTAATCTTTTGCCACATTATCACCAAGATAAGCATTGCGAAATGTGGTTTGCTGTCTTGACTGGTTCTCACACTGTTGGTGATGCTTCTTCTTATTCATTAACTACTCATTCTGGTGAACTGTTTATCACATACACAAACTAATCCACTTTAATGGTACTCAGAATAGTTTCTAGTCCAAAAAAGAATTCATTCACTTGTAATGTGCAGTACAACTATGTGCATTCACTAGTGAATTTGTCTCTCTTGAGTCAACTTTTGTCAAAAACTGACAGTTTCATGTAACCTCAGTACCTGGGCAGGTCTGGGCAAGGGCTGGAAGCCCACAGCATATCTATTGCGTCCAGATAGCCATCATCATTCAGCTAACTGACTCCCACCACAGCAGACCGCCACTGCGCTGTGCAGTGAAATTTTTAAACCAAGGCATGAAGTTAAAGAGCGTCTTCGTCCTTATTGCAGTTCACTGTAAGTAGATCTTTAATGCTTATTTAATGCTTCATGCTTAGTAAAGAAGATAATATTTAGGGGTAATTTCACTGTTTTTTTACATATTCAGTGATTAGATACAAGTTTTATGTGAAATGTCTGGTTTTAGAAAAAGTCTTACTTAAAATGATGCTTGAAATACTGTTTTAAGGTCATTTATAAGAAAAGATTTTTACATAAAACTTTAGTTTAAAAATTTAGTTTAATTTAAATCTATTATTGGCAGAGAGGAACGCCAACCCCAGAGAAAACAGCATGTACTGTTTTTTCTGTCATCAACATTACATATCATATTTCTCTACAACAAAATATAAAGCCCTTGAAACGCTTTTGTTTACAGCATAATTAGGATTACACAGATATTTTGGAAATTCGGTGGAATTGTCCTAACGTCCTTTAATTGTCTTTTTCAAAGTTAACGTAACAAGATTTTACATTACAAGTCATTTTTATTAGCCTGTCTGTCATGAAATCTTTACAGTCTAAACAACAGATGGCATTTCAGATTCTATAATTAAATATGGGTTCTTCTGACAACAGCACTGTGACTCTTTCATGAAGCACTTAATTTTTTTACACTTTGTGCAAAAGTGTACACTATTGCACAAAAAACTGTTCAGTGGTCAGAGCTGCTGTCACACATCTTGTTCCCTTCTGAGTTTTGTGGTGAGACATTCTTACAACTCAGACATGTACACACATGCATTTAACAAACATAAGCTTGTTTCTTTGTAGCACCCTGACCAACTACAATTCACTTTTAAGATGCACAAACCAGTCAGATTTTTTAACTAGTTAGGTTTACAGTACAAAAGTGTGTTTGGAGAAAATTCTTCACATAAACCAGCCAAGCCCACTAGCAACATCTTTGTCCTGACATGTCCGTGTGCCTTAGCCTAAAAAAAGCAAAACAGTGAAGACCCACGCCCACACACATAGTACCCCCGTACAGACATGTCCATTTATCCACAAGTGAATTCCTCCATTCAAAATTCCTGCTTAATTGAATGCCCACAATGGCCTAAACAAAGTTATTCCGAGTGGTTTGATGTGATCCTGCAGAATTCTACCTATTCAGTTGTCTTCATGTTCCTGTTAATAGAAACAAGATAGAAAAGTTAAGAAAGTCGTTACATACACAGTTTTGAAAATGCTGCCTGATGCCAAAATAGTAACTTTACATTAACTTGCAATGTTAATGTTAAGGTTTTATTTCATGCAAATATTGAGCATTTCTTTTGGTCTAGTCATTATAAAACTTTTACAGGATCTAAAGGGCAGCTGCTGTGTTCAAATGATATAGAAAAATGAAAATACAGGTTTTTCTTTGGACAGCGACTTTACTCAGATTGACCTCTATTACCGTCATCAGCATATAAAAACTCAGCACGTGCACACCAACCATATTTTTAAATAGTGAGTAAAATGGCTATATTGATGTTGTGGACTCTTGAATAATTAATTACATTTCCCTTAAACGTCACTGTATCCAGTTTTCACACTGCCCTTTAGGTTAATAGCATGAGAAACACTGCACTGACTTATTGTTTTTCTTTCTCGGGGGTTTGCACTGCATTGTTTGAATGCTGCTTATAGCTGTACTAAGCGAAAGAACTTATAAGTTTCAATCAGCGGTTCTTGCTAGATGGTGCTTTGATATAGACTAATGGAGTCATGTTGTCATTCAGTAGTCATAACCATATAAGGATATCTAGATCTAAAGAAGTTTTTATTGATGATAAATATGAGTGTGTCCTATGTGTGTGTGTGTGTGTGTGTCTGTGTGTATATATGTCTGCAGGTTGGAGCGTGGAGCAGATTTGGGGCTTTAATGTGGGAACCACAGGAGCGAAAATATTCTCTGGATCAGCAGAGGAGGAGTTTGGATACACGGTGCAACAGTTCACCCATCAGCAGGGCAAATGGTAATCACAGTGTCAGAGAGAATTGTCTATAAACTCTGTGTAGGCTTTTTCCACCACATGCTTATTCTTAGTCTCTCTCTTGTAGTATCACCTCTCTCTTGTAGTGCACACCTGATAATACCTGAACTGTGCTGAACCTATAGTATCTATTGCTATCCAAATAGTATCTGGCCCTCATCATTCAGTATATGTTGTTCAGCAAATAGTATCTGGTGCTCCCTTGATAGTATCTGATGCCCACCTGATAACGTTTGTTGCCTACATTTGATGCTCACTAAATAGTATCTGGTGTTCACCAGAAAGTATCTGTTGTACACTTGGTAATATCTGCTGCTCATCAAACGGTATCTGATGCTCACTTGATAATATATGGTGTTTACTAAATATTATCTTAGTAGTAGTGGTTTTGGTGCTCTCCCCACACAGTCACAAACAAAATGATGGTTTAGTGCTCCATGCTCACCAAATAGGATTTGGTAATAACTAATAGTCAGCAAATAGTACCTCATGCTCACTGAGTAATATGTGGTGCTCACCAAATAAAAACTGGTGCTCGTCAAAAAACATCTGGTGAGCACACGATAGTGTGTAGTATGTATGTTTAACCTAAAAATAAACACTGTGTTCTGTGCCACCCCATGTGGCCACAGCCTGTGAAATCCTGCTAATTCATATCATCTGTCTTTTCAAGTGGGACTTTTTTAATGAGTTTTGTTTTCTCAGGTTACTGGTGGGATCTCCTTGGCATAGATTCAGCAACGACAGAGTAGGAGATGTTTATAAGTGTGATATCACACGTCCTGAGTCCACCTGTGAGAAACTCAACCTGCCGAGTGAGCTAATATTTGCATTAGCAAGCGTTGCTATATCAAATCCCTACTGTCTTTTTAGCAAGTCCTGAGTACATCTATATCATGACTCATGACTGTTTCACTATTTCTCTGTTCAGCAATGCAGAATATCAACTTGAAAACGAATGTGAGTCTGGGGATGACCCTCACACGATTGACCAAGAACAACGGATTCATGGTAACTTAACATCTTCATGCTGGAGTGTATGACATTTCAATTCCTCATTTCAGTTATTTTGGCTGGATTCTCACAATGAAACTTTCATGCAACTAGTTGTGTGGGCTGCCCACATCATGCCTGTACAACTTGAAAGTTATGGGAAGTAATTCTTTGAAACTTTTAAATGGTTTCAAGTTTCATTAAACTCATTTTAGACAGATGAGATGCTCGCATGTGCTGCAGCTGAGTTTTAAAAGACTCAAAACACGCTTCATATTATGCAACCCAAGTGCAATTTAGTTCCTTGAAATTTAGTTTCCATTTTTGACAGTGTAAAGCAAGCCTTAGAGTCGAATCTGGAGACGGACAGCCAGCAACAACAAAGATTACTGAAGTCATTACATTAGCAAGAAGGCCAACGGTCCATCACAGAGCAGATACACAGACATACAAATTCATATACATACACACACACACACACACACCTGGGGAAATCTGGTATCCACAACTCACCTGACTGCACGTCTTTGGACTGTATGAGGAAACCGGAGCACCATTGTGTTTCGATAGCTTAGAATGACCCATCACATCTACATAGGAGTGGCTCGTCTTCCAACAGTGTCCACCATGTTTTCACAGTAGGCCCACCACACACTGGCTTTGAAGAAAGACTTCCACGGTTTTACATTGAAGCGGCAGCTTGAATTTGGTGGCAGCTGGAAGAAGAAAAAAGTCGAAGAAGAAATATCTTACCGTATCTTTATGATAGCACATATTAATCAGTAACGACGTACATAAAGGAGAAGAAACGTTGTTTAGTTGCTTGTTACCACAAGAAGACATTTTTTTAGGTTAAACTAACAAATAATTTTTACAGGGTAGATGTTTTGGCACTCACAATGACTTTTTCACAACTAATGTTCTTTAATGTTCTACTTTGTTTTCCACTTACATTATATATATATCTTAAGCTTAAATCTTATAAGTGAAATACAGCTGCACTGACCATGTGTGTTATAGAAGAATGTTTTTTTCAGATAGGCTGTATAGTGAGTGACACTATACTGAACATTGCTGTGTAGAATCCAGTTAAAATTTTTCACGCCTACGGTGTACAGATTACTTAGTCCTGCTAATCTCTCTATGTATTCTGTGTTTTGTTTTTTTGTCTTTTTTTAGACCTGTGGTCCTCTCTGGGCTCAGATTTGTGGATCTCAAATGTTTGTTCCAGGAGTGTGTGCAAAAGTCGACCCTCTGTTCTCTGCACAACCTGTGATCTCCCCTGCTCTTCAAAGTAGGAATGAAGTCCTGTCTTGGTTCCCTTTCTAATTCTATAAGTATAGTGAATATTATTTCTGGCAATGGCTAGGTACCTGCAAGAAAAACAATAAACACACAGATGCCTTAAAACTTGTGATGCAAATATAGAGACAGTACTCAAGAAGGACAAAGAACCAACAACATTAAGGAGCCATACAGCAGGAGTGCAGCAGGAGTGCAGCAGTGTTTAATGCTTTTTCATTTAATGCAACTTCATATGATTAACACCGTTAGCATAATGCTAACATCACCTAGCTTTGATGCAGCATTGTCAAGCTGGAGCTTAAACATAGTCAGGTGATGGCTGAACAGACCTGCAGTTAAATATTTAATTTTGTTACAGTTCAAAAGCTGACTCTCAGTCCAGAATTCTGAAGGACTTAAGACTATTTTAATGTCATATGTTGTTCATGCAATCAATGAATAAACTGCAATACTTGGAAAAAAAACCTCCAAAAATGGCAATTTGGCAAAATGGCAAAATATTCTTTCTGTGAATTCATGTAACAAGATTTTGTTCCAAGTATTTGGGATCTTTTTTTATGAATCTGTTGGTAAAGTCACAATGAAATGATTCACAAGACCAACTGCCATTTCAGACAGTTATAATATGTCCATCATCTCTTTCCATTTCTCCAGATTGTGGTGGTCCAGTGGATATTGCAATTGTTCTGGATGGGTCCAACAGTATATATCCCTGGAAGGATGTTAAGAATTTTCTTATCAGACTTCTGGGCACTCTTGATATTGGACCTAATAAAGCTCAGGCAAGTCCATGGCTGTCTTATATCCACAAAAGAGTACAACAAATCTTCAGCACAGCAGTATAGTTCCACTTTAACCGAGTATCACTTTAAGTGCTTTGACATTTCTTTTCCGTTTCAGGTCAGCTTGATTCAGTATTCTAATGATTCGATTTTCGAATTCTTTTTGAACACGTATCAATCCAGAGATGAAATGCTGAAAGTTGCAGCTGACATAAAGCAGAAAACTGGAGATCGTACTTACACATTTGCAGCTATCGACTCTGTCAGGTATGTCTGCATTTTTATCATCCCACTCTGATAGTGATATGGATTTACTCCAATACAACAAGGGTTTACCTGTAGAACCATTGCAGTAACAGATGTGCCCATATGTTCAGTGTTTAATGTCTTATGCTACAGTATGTGATTTACAGACCGAGCAATGTGTTACCTAGCCAATCTTACAAAGGACAAGCAATTACTCTACTTATCTAAGTGTTTATTACTGTGTTATCAACTTAAGTTTGGGAGAAGGACCACATCCAAACTCCTTCACCTCACCACCACCCCAGCTCCTCCCTCTTTTCTAACTCTTGCTTGGTCTTTGCTTTGATTTGCTTCAACGGGCTTTATGTCTCAGCAGCTGCCCAGAAGGACCATGTTTCTCAGAGTTCCTTTTCCCTGCTTTGTGGTCCACACTTCGCATATTAACCTTTTAATATCCATGTAATTTCCTTTGGTCTCCATGTTATCTAGACTTTTTCGAGCACAAATCTGAAGTCATGTTTTTTGGCCAACGTGTAAAAAGTAACATGCTGTTTTAACTTCCTTACCATGTAAACTGAATTGCTTTATTTCATTTAATTTTTTTTGAACATCAAATAAAACAATTACAACTACAATTCCAAGAAATGTAAGTCAAATAGAAAGTAAGATGAATGCAAATAAGTATTTATAAATATGCTTTGACCTGTACACGAAAAGAAAATATCACAAAGACAGGATATAAAATGTTGTAAATGTTGTAGTTTTTTTATTAATATTTACTAATTCTGAAATGTTTGACCCTTAATTTGAGGAGGACAAGAACTTAGAGGGAGCATCTTACCCTAAAGTAACCCTATAACTATACAGAATTTCATAACTTTAGTCCAAGACATTCAGCATTATTTTATTGCAGTACTAAGTTGAATGGGTATAAATGGGTTAACTTTGACCCTTAGGAATCCTTTCAAGGGCTCAATTTCCAATAACAACAAACAAAACATGCACAGACGCACCAATCATGCACACACAAGTCTGACTGCGCTTTTTGTTTATTTTTGCTTTTATTAGAAAAGAAGCGTTCCTCCCTGAGTACGGTGGTCGTCCAGGTGTCCCCAAAGTGATGGTGGTGGTCACAGATGGAGAGTCTCGAGATGGTCGTTTGAGTAGCGAAGTTATTGAGCGCTGTGAGAAGGACGAGATCATTCGTTTTGGCATTGCTGTGAGTCAGAGGCACGGATAAAATGTTAGCTAGGGTTGCAACTTTTACTGGTTTTTAAAATAAATCAATTGATTTTTAGATGAAATGCAACTAGATACACTGGGCAAGCTGTTAACAGTACAACTGTTTTTTGAATGTGTGTAGATCCTGAAACCAAGTGCAAATATTGTAGAGTTTACCAAGGAAATTGAGACCATCGCCAGCAAGCCTAAAGAAAACTATGTCTTCAACGTGTCAAATGAGGCTGGTCTAGTTAACATTGCAGGAACTCTAGGAAACCGAATTTTCAATATTGAAGGTAATGTATCCATCTTGGATGATGAATCTGTCCATGCCCTGTTTTATTTTATGCAACATTAAGACTATATCTAAAGACAAACCTTTTTTTTTTTTTGGCGGTCCTGAAGGGACTGGGAAGGGTCAGGATTTTGAGATGGAGATGGCTCAAGTTGGTTTCAGTGCACACCAGACCAAAAATGAGGTGCTCACATATTGCTGTAATAATTGTAGACCATGTTGTGTTGTTTTACTGCCAGTTGTTGACTCTGCCTGTAGCTCTAAAATGATGCAGTCTTTTCACACAGGACGTGATGATGCTCGGGGCGGTTGGAGCATATGGATGGAGTGGAACGGTTGTCCATACAAGTACACAGAGAGCTGAGATTTTTCCTAAACAAGCTTTTGAGAAAGTTTTGGAGGACAGAAACCACAGTTCCCTACTAGGTGAGTCGCTTTTCTCACACTTTCACAGCAAGAGAAGCAACACTTGAAGGAAAAAAGAAGAATTAAAGTTACTGAAATAAACACATGTATAAATAAATAATATAATGTATAATGTGGGCAGTTGTGGCCTAAAGGTTAGGGATCCGGTCTTGTGACCGGAAGATCCCCAGTTTGTTCCCCGGGACCAGTAGGACATGACTGAAGTGCCCTTGGGCAAGGCACCTAACAACCAACTGCTCCCCGGGCGCCGCAGATAGGGCTGCTCACCGCTCCTGGCACGTGTGCTCACTGCCCCCTAGTGTGTATGTTTACTAGTGTGTGTATATGTGGGTGTTTCACTGCCCCCTAGTGTGTATGTTTACTAGTGTGCGTGTATATGGGGGTGTTTCACTGCCCCCTAGTGTGTATGTTCACTAGTGTGTGTGTATATATGGGTGTTTCACTGCCCCCTAGTGTGTACGTTTACTAGTGTGTGTGTATATATGGGTGTTTCACTGCCCCCTAGTGTGTATGTTTACTAGTGTGTGTGTATATGTGGGTGTTTCACTGCCCCCTAGTGTGTATGTTTACTAGTGTGTGTGTATATGTGGGTGTTTCACTGCCCCCTAGTGTGTATGTTCACTAGTGTTTGTGTGTATATGGGTGTTTCACTGCCCCCTAGTGTGTACGTTTACTAGTGTGTGTGTATATATGGGTGTTTCACTGCCCCCTAGTGTGTATGTTTACTAGTGTGTGTGTGTATATGTGGGTATTTCACTGCCCACTGTTTTACGTAGAGAGACACTGTAAATGCGTGTGTCTCTTATACCAAGAGACTATTGTGCTAACGAAGGAGTTAAATGTCAAAAGACATTATGAAACAATACATGGGCATTATAGTAAATACTCAGGGGACGGGGGGACAGGAAACCTGCTCTCACAGCAGCAACTCTTATTCAGGGCAAGTGGGGTACTGGAGAACCTGACCAGAGCCAGTTATGAGGTGGCTGCTAATCGCTAAGCAGTGACACTGAGGTGTTTAAACACTCCAGCAACACTGCTGTGTCTGATCCACTCACATCACCACCACGTCAGTGTCACTGCAGAGTAATTCACCATCTGAGAAAGGTTCTTCATACCATAATAGATCATGTGACTGCTGTTATTAAGTTCCATAAGTTTGGTAACACATAGCGACTGAGTAATATACAGTCTACAAGAGAAAAATTAAAGATACTTAATTCAGAAATTTTGTTCAGCACATGACAAAGTGCAGTATGTTGTAACATTGTCTACTCTAGTGATTTTCTGTTGCAATTACAGTAAAACTAAATTAATTTAATTATAATTTAATTACTAAATTAAATAATTATTCATTGTTCTTTATGTTTGTGTTTTTTTCACATTTTTGAATATATATATATATATATATATATATATATATATATATATATATATATATATATATATATATATATATATATATATATCATTTATATATAATTAATGAATAATACTTTTGGAAAGAGAGACCAATATGGCCCCCTTTGGAAAATGTTTGGCCACCCCTGGCGAAGTAGCTCCGAAGTTATAATTTATTAGGTTTAAAATCAACAAGTATGAGAGTACAATAACATGTGCAGTTGGGATCAGAGGTGATGATGAGTCAGGGTGTTGGAAAAGAGAGGGAAAAACTATTAAGAAGTTATTGTTTAGTATATAGCTGGGATACAATAAAGCAACCAAACATCTGATGCCATTTTAAGACAGGCAAAAGTCATTACACCTCAGGCAAAGTATCACAGAATCAAGGAAAAAAAAGATGATATTTTCTGTGTCATGGTGTGTTCAGGATACTCAGTGACTACACTGAATGATGGATCCGCTGAGTTCTACGTGGCTGGTGCTCCTCGTTCCAACCACACAGGCCAGGTTGTTGTGTACATCCTCAACAGCCAGAGACAACCCAACATCATCGACTCACAGAGGGGGGACCAGGTACCTATGCTCGTGGTTTGAAACAAAACATAGAACTTCAATAAGGCATGCATTCAAGTATTTAATATTCATAGCTTAATAGATTTATTTTACATATTTTTTACATATTTAAACATATTACTATGACAAACCAATGAAATGTTATATAGTAATATAAAAAAACATGACAAAAAGAATAATCTCTGCATCTCTGCTTTGCAGATCGGTTCTTACTTTGGCAGTGTGCTTTGCCCTCTGGATGTGGACCGTGATGGTACTACTGACCTTCTGCTGGTCGGTGCCCCGATGTACATGAGTGATCAGAAGAAAGAGACCGGCAAAGTCTACATCTTCTCTGTTACTAAGGTGAGAGGCCAGTACATTTATCCACACAGGAACCTTAATAACTAGAGATTTCAGTAATAAATCAGAATTAAGGTCACACTGTAACTCCCTCTATGCATTCTTTGGTTTTTAGGGTAGATTGAGTAAACAAGGTTCTCTGAAGGGTTCCTCTCCACTAGAGAATGCTCGATTTGGGATGGCCATCGCTGCCGTTCCTGACCTCAACCTGGACGGTTTCACTGATGTGATAGTTGGAGCTCCACTGGAGGAGAACAACCAGGGAGCCATTTACATCTACAATGGAGAGCAAAGAACCATCAGGAGACAGAGCTCACAGGTAGAACTGAACTTCATCCAGGAAAGTTGCATAGTGCAGCAGGAGTGCATGAGGTCACTTTTCTTTTTTATTCACAAAACTGGACCAGGACGTTTAACAATATACAAAAAAATGTAACCTCTTCTTTTAAATCTCAGAAAATTCTTGCTTCTGAACTGGACCCAGCACTGAGGTTCTTCGGGCGTTCATTAGACGCCAGTGGAGATCTGAATGGTGACACGATTCCAGATGTGTCAGTGGGGGGTTATGGAAAAGTGCTGCAGCTCTGGTAAGCCTCCCTAGTTCACAAGTTTAAAATGTCACCCATGATGCACTGATGTTAGAGCTCTTTTTGGTCTCAGGTCTAAAGAAGTTGCAGTTGTGACTGCCAAGGTGACATTCACCCCAGACAAGATCAACATTCTGAATGAACCATGTAGCTTCAGTGGGAGAAAGGTGCCCTGTTTCACTGCGAAAGTCTGCTTCAGCGCAACATTCAGACCAGCAAACAAAGTGGGAGCAGCAGGTAAAAAAGTGTCTACACAACCTGAATTAGCATTTTTCTGTGAAAGTTATGAATTATATACATGTGTGTTACTCATGTGGCATGTAGAAAAATGCTGAGTAGGCCCAGTTGACCAGGATTTCAGAGGACATTGCAAGAGAAAAAGATCTAAGTGATTTTGAAAAGTGGTTCATTAGTGAGACATGGATGGAGCTCCAGTCACAAAGACTGTTCAACAAGCTAGTGTTTCAATGTATCAGTGACTTCAATGGACTTTACATTTAGATATATGGGAAAGACATTAATCAACATGGTTAGAAAGTTCACATGCAGTTCCTGTGGCTCTTGTTCAGTAGTAAGAAAAGACAAAAGAGCTTTTCTGTACATTTGAAAGTTCCCAGGTATGAAGACCATGAGTACTCGTCTGCAGACACTTGAAGTAAAGTGACAGTAAGATGAGCCATCTTCCACCACATTCTCCACAAGTGGGAGAGTGCATGTGTGGTGTACACCAAGAGAACAGTACATGCTTGAATGCTTGACCCGTCTGATAAAGGGCAATGCAAATCAATACAAAGTTATTTTGACTCATCACCTTTATCCTATGTTGATACATTTCTATTCTGATGCGGGTGGTCATTTTTAGGGTGACCGTGCCCCCATCCACAGGGGATGAAAGGTCCATAAATGGTTTAATGTGGTGATGCATCAATGCTATTTATTTTTTCAAGTACTAGTATGAGTGTGTTTAGTACTCAAGGATGTTAGGTCTGATACTCTACTGAGTGACCTAGTAGTAGTTAATAAAAAAAGAGTGCCATGTACCATGTAGCAGTTAAATTGTTACCATCCAGCTGATTTGAAATGAAGTACATTAGCTAGCTATGCTACATTTTATGTTAGCTTGTATCAAGTAGCCTTGCAGTGGAGTAAAGAAAGCTTTTCTGTACAGTTAAAAATAAAGTACGTTTCATAGTTTTACGTTGTACAGCAAAGCTGTTCTGGTGGCTTGCAGTGGCCAAACACCTAAGACACTTTGTATTGGGGTTTTTGTCACCCATCTGTATATTTCTTAAAAAAACTTTTTGCGAGTTTTGACCATTTCTCTTTTTTTGTGGTTCACATACTTTGTAAGCTTTGAAACATTACAGTTCTTGCAGTTCCTGTTACTGGAACTTGAACTGACTAGCAGTAACGCTGAAAATATATCTAGACCTTTTTCACCAGGTGCCTGTTTATCCTCTCTTTTTCATTTTTACATTTCAGCTATGAGGTACAACCTCACACTGGATTCCAACCTGGCATCATCACACTTTAATTCCCGTGGTCTGTTTAGCAACTCGGAGCAGGTCATCCAGCAGGACATCAGTGTGTCCCCAAATGAGATCTGTGAAAATCATCAAGTCTACATTCATGTATGTACTTTACTCCATTAACACCTGAAGGCCTATATGTGGGTACATGGTTCAGCTCTTCTCTATCATAACGACAGAACTTATTTCTTAGTTTTATATTAGTTGCTTACTTATTACTTAATAAGTACTATAAATTCATTAATGGTTATTGAACAAGAATACTTGGTCTGCATAAAAAACAGAGTCAACAGATGAGTACATATGAATTAATTTAGTGCCTCTTCACAGGAAGCTTTTGACGTTTTGAACCCTGTGACTTTGCATGTGAATGTCAGTCTTCAAAAGCAAGACAGTGCCCCCGCCCTGGATCTGCTCAGTGTGAGTGGCTGGGAGTTTAAGGTAAGTCTCTGATTTAAGTTTCAGAATTGAAAGTGTTCCTAGGGAAGTTCATAGGGTGAATCAAGCAACCTTCATTATCCTTGTGTTAATTTATTTCAGTCTTAACTAAGCTTTGCCATTATAAGAAATACGACTATGTTTTAAGCTGTACTTCTCTGTATGTACTTTTCATAGATTCAGGTGCCCATGTCCTGCATTTTTCTACTTATGATATTCTTTTAGTTTTTGGTTGTATGTGTTTAAATTGTGTCATAATTTGTGTCATTATTCATGAATTACATATGACCTCAGTACTCTACAGATGTTTGAAATAGAAATAGACACAGAGACACAAACAGAAAAAACAGAACCTCCAGGTAAATAATATAATACTATTTAGTTAGTTATGCTAGTGACTTTGAGCTTTACCTATATTACCTATACTAGCTACTAACTATTGAGCTCAACATCAACATTAAGTAAATTAAAGTTGTTACTCATGTTGAAACTTTCAGTTTAAGACAATCTGCTTCATGGCATGTCAGTTCTGTGTACGGAACTCTCCTAATTCAGCTACAACAATGTAAACACAGTCCTTCATTTAATAGCACTTTTATTAGAATTGAAAATATGGTGAATCCTGATCGTGACTGGAACATTTAATTAAAAACTGCTTAAATTATGGCCTACGATGCCTTTCATGGACTACAGTTTGATGATGCCTTGAACCCTTATTAAAAATATTCAATAATACATTCAGTTCAGGGTATGCCTCTAGCTCAGAGGTCACTAATAGGCGGACCGCGACCCAGGCGTTATCCAATGCGGACCCAAACCAATAAACTACTGAGAAGGATTTAATTCTGACAGTGTTTATTTTAAGTGGCAGAACTTTTCTTGTCTTTATGGTATACGGGCTTTGCAGCACAGTAAACTCACAGACCAATCACGTGCGTTGTAAGATCGCCAAAGGCGCTTCTCAGCCAATTCAAACAGTGCAGATTTAGGAGTGTGGTGCACACACAGGTAAGATACGAAGCTAGAGGCAGCAGTCAGAAATTAACAGGTCAAGATGTAAGTCTGAGTTAACTAGAAGACGCACACTGTATTTACTGTTTCTATAAATAAGCTCTTTAAGATGCACTTTTTTTTAAAGGCGCCCATATTTTTACTTGAAGTGAGGAAAAAAAACATTTATTTGAAGTTTAATAAATAATTAATTCAGTTCAAACAATAAATATTGGTGAAATATACTGAACGGTATGTGTAATTTGTTTGTCTCTTAGTCACTGATGACATATATGACATAGGCTACTTCCATATACAGGATATGTCACTGAATCATAACACAAGTTAGAAATGATGAAGATCCGGACCTTGGCCTGAGGAAATGTCCTCTAACTGGACCTTACTAAGTTCTAATTAAATACCCCTGCTCTAGTTTCATACCTTCATATTGCATTCAGAAAGATGAAACTGCGATTGTGAGTCTCCTAATTTGTAGTACTGTCTGCCGGCTTTTAGATTCCGTTCTTGACAGAATGTGGCCCTGATGACAAGTGTGTGAGTGACTTGGAGCTGAGTGTTGGGCCAAGGTGAGTTAACTGAGGCTTCTGGTATGTAACACGTATATTATAGCTGTTCTTTTGGTCAGTCCATCACACAAAATCACTCAGCACTTTATAGATGGATAGATAGATACTTTACTGATCCCAAAGGGAAAATCAAGATCTCCGCATTCAACCTGTGCAGTGAAACACTCACATATACACACACACTAGTGAACAGACACACTAAGGGGCAGTGAGCACACATGCCTGGAGCGATGGGCAACCCTACCACAGTGCCTGGGGAGCAGTCAGGGGTAAGATGTCTTGCTCAAGGGCACTTCAGTCGTGTCCTGTCGGTTCATGGGATAGAACCAGCAATCTTCTGGTCACAACCTGAAGCTGCGCCTTTCTTCAGACTCTTCAAGGTCAAATGCTGAGGAAACCTGCTCGATATTGTCCAAGCTTTGAGAAACTGTCTGGAGTAAGCTGTCTAGAGCTAACTAACACCTTCAAATTGTATGGCATCCTGTTAAAGATGTGGGAGCTAAAGTTCCTACTCGACAGCTATTCTGTTCTACCTTAAATGGTGCTGCAGCTACATTCCGGTTCCTGTACACACTGTAGCATAAGGGGAACAGGACATTTGATTAAGAAGCTGGTTAATAGAAAGCCAACATCAGACGCAGACTGAAAAAAATGAAAGAAATCAGGGTAAGGGCCTACATGTGCTGAACTAAGTACTGAGCTAAAAAGTGTGATGGTTGAACAATTATTAACATGACAGTTGATTCCAAGGTTTTGATTTGACAGCAGCAATATACTCACACACAAGCCTGCTTACAGTGTAAAATCAGTAAAAAAAAAATTACCTGTTTTTAAAATGATCACATTTTAGGAAAACTGTTTTGAATTTATGGAGCATACGTAGACCATCCACTTCATTATTAAACTCTCCTTTAGTCATCAGCTCTTAGTCACATAGGAGCACTTTGTAGCTCTACTATTAAACACTGTAGTCCATCTGTTTCTCTGCACCCTTTGTTTTCCTCTTTTACCCTATTCTTCAGTGGTCTAGACCACCACAGGACCACCACAGAGTGGCGCATTATCAGCACTGCAGTGACCCTAATGTGATAGAGGTGGTGGAGAATGTAAATAATGTTTTGTAATTTTGTAGCTTCTCTTTAGTGCTGGTGACCTACAAGAGCCACACACTTTCTTTCACCGTCACAGTGAAGAACAAAAAGGAGAACGCCTACAACACAAGAGTCTCCGTACGATACCCCACCCATCTGTTCTACTCTTCTGTTACGCATGTAAGTGACCTGATCAGCTCAACAAAACCTACCACCCTTTATTCTTTACCCTCTGCTGACCACAGACTAATGTTCCAGTCAGCAGAAACAGAACAGAGATGTTGGTACGAACTATACTTCTGTATTTCAGAATGTAGAATGCACACCATCGCACAGGGAATCCCAAGTCCTGTCCTGCCAGGTCGGACACACAGCCCTCAAAAGAGACCAAACAGTGAGTTATTGGTTTCTTTTTTTAAGATAATCTATTTTGAGTTATATTTTTTAATTGCTCAATACAAGGCAGTAATCACAGTCCTTACCAATATTTAGTCATGCTCAAAATCCCCATCCACCAACTGATGAAAAAACATAAATATAAACTATAATGACAATAATATAACACATAATATACATAAATATAAATAAATATATACATACATAAATATAAAATTTAATATAATACCACATTTCCAAAAAAGTTAATGAAAAAAAAATCAGCACCTCCAAATCCATGACTATGGTCCTCAGTCAGAAAAGGGTGAAGTGCCCTCTTCAGGTTGAAAATGACCTCCTGCCTCAAGTGGAGGAGTTCAAGTTTCTCGGGGTCTTGTTCACGAGTGAGGGAAGGATGGAGCGGGAGCTTGACAGGTGGATTGGTGGAGCGTCTGCAGTGATGCGGGCTCTGTACTGGTTTGTCCTGGCGAAGAGAGAGCTTAGCCAAAAGGGCAAAGCTCTTGATTGACTGGTCAATCTATGTTCCTACTCTCACCCGTGGTCACGAGGTTTGGGTCGTGATTGAAATAACAAGAACGCGTGTACAAGCTGGGGCGTTGGGTCTCACCCTCAAAGATAGGTTGAGGAGCTTGATTATACGTGGGAGGCTTAGAGTTGAGCCACTACTCCTCCAAGTCGAGAGGTACCCGTTGAGGTGGTTGGGCATTTGGTTAGGATACCTCCTGGACACCTCCCTGTGGAGGGGTTCCGGACATGTCCGACCAGGAGACCCCAGGAAAGACCTAGGACATGCTGGAGGGATTATATCTCTCGGCTAGCCTGGGAACACTTCAGTATTCCTACGGAGGAGTCTCCTTAGACTGCTTCCCTCATGATGCAGATCCCCGGAAAAGCGGTAGATAATGGATGGATGGATGGATGGATGGAAAACAAAATGCAATGAATAGAAAACTTTATAGACCTATATTTTATTTACAATAGAACATAAAATACATGATGTTGCAAATAGGACATTTTAACATTTCATGAAAAATATCAAATGTATGTTTTTTTAAGGGACCTCACAGAATTTTGATTATGAGACAGCAGGGCTAAGATATTAATTCGATATTTCTGGACCCCGTGGAACGCCCTGTTTTTTGCACCTCATCTATGGAAAAAACGAATAAATGTTAATAATAATTTGGCTAAAAAGTAACTGTAGTAAGTACAGTCAGTAACTGTATGAAGTAAACAAGTGCTAATCAATCAATCATCACTGTTTGCTATAATAACCATAGCTAAATAACCTTAGCCACACATTTATGAAATTATTAATTTATTATGAATTTAACTACTAATGTCTTTACATCACAAATATAATTGTATGGGGATATAGGGGGGTCAACCCATTTGGATGTGGACCCCACTAATGTTCAGTTTTTGGCTACGGCCTTGCTTAATATCAGTTATGTCTTTTACAGATTACTTTTCAAGTTAATTTTACATTCAACCTGGAGCAGCCGGAGAAAAGTGCTGAACTGGTGTTTGAAGCTCAAAGGTACAGATTATATTTTTTATTTATTGTGTTGGGTCTTTACACGCACGTGCATCTACCGGAGACAAAAATGTTATATACATAAAAGTTGGTAACACTCCATTTGAAAGCTACTTAAATAGACTTCCCGAAATATGCATAAGCATACAACAACATGTTAATAAAGCAACACTAAAGTTATTAATAGCTAGTAACTGCAATATTTCCTTAGATTAAGTAAATCACATTGTAATGACATTGAAATACAATTCTGTTTATAAGAGAATGGTTATGAAGCCTTACTTCCAAATAATGAAACTTAAAATGCTGTACATTAGCCATATATTTAAACTGTATTATAATGATATGAAAAAGCTAAAATAACAATGTATAATAGGAAAATAACTTCAATTACTTGGAAAAGTTGCTTCATCGCAGTGTTACACATAGAACAAATGTCGATCATTTCAATTTCATACCAGTGCAATGTCATTAACTTCATAAAACAAATTATTTATATTTTACAAACATCCAAGTATTGTAAAAAAAATATGCATGTAAATTTTTTTTGATGCAATGCTTGTGAGAAGATACACATGGTAAAATGAATACCGTTGGAGGAAAATCTGAATGTACAATAATGTAGCCATTGCGTGAATACTGGTGGTAATATCTCAACAATTCCAAGTTGAGATCTCAGAGAGAAAAAAGGCTGCAGCTACTTCTCCATACAGCTGCCAAACACTAATTCAGGCCAAACAAAAGTATAAATTATAAATTTGGATAGCTGTAGATTTTCACAGTTTTTTAGTGGTAGTCACATTACCACTGTTTAGCCAGAAGGATAGATAAATAAAAAATTATAATATTGCATATACCAAGACAATATAATATAATTAAAATGGAAAACATAAGACCTGGCTGTAAATAAAGCTGTACAGTGTGTTTAAGATGTAACCTTATAGATTACACATTTCCTTGATTATCAATATAAGCTCATATCACGTACATCATGTAGTTTATCATGTAGTCATGTACATCTTTTGTTTTTATTATTTTGTTACTTATATTATAACCAGTTTTTATTTCAACAAGCACTGCAGTCTTTTTGATATAATGATAAAAGTTATGTTTGCATTTTGCTTTATTTTTGTATCAAAAACTACATCTTGATGCAAAAACGGCAATACGAATTGTATCCTAAAACTAGAATAGTGTTACACTCTGTTATGAATGCATTATTCAGTGTTTATATGTGTGTTATGAAGTCAATATGCAGGTGCATACATTCTCACAGTCCTAATTTCTTTTGCAGTGACAGTGAAGAATATTCTCCGTCGGATAACCAGGTTACTGTGCGCCTCCCTGTCCAGTACAACACAGACATCTTTCTCAGCAGGTATCCTAACAATCATGCACCACTGTAAACACCTTCATGTCACTGACAGTGTGGGAATATTGTCAGTTTAATAAGTACAGCTATCCTACACCTACACTCACTGGCTGTTTAATCAAAAAATATGGGTGCATTTTTGTAAATCTTACTTCTGTGTGGTTTACCAGTTTACCTTGTCTATCCGTGTGAAGTACCATTCTCCTCACGGCAGCGCCACTGATTCAGCTACAAGCTGTAAAAGCAGTAGCATATTTATTTTCTTAATTCTTTTTCTATCCTTGCACACAAAGGAACATGGTTAAGGTGGATGGTGTCTGTGCTGTATGTTAATATCATTGGTCCATGTTTCCCTCCAGGGGTGTTAATCCAGAATTCTATACTGTTGACCCAGAGGGCCAAGTCAAAACCACTATATCCAGTTTTGATGACATTGGCCCCGAGTTTAACTACACCCTAAAGGTAAATGCTTTTAAATACTCTCCATGTTTAAGCTGTAATATGTGAATGTGCACTGATCTGAAACAGACTCTAAACCACCTACAAATGTGGTTTGAATATAATAGTAAAAGTTATATATGTATAATTCAGTTATGAAGAGTCAATGATTTTAAGTCACTTCTCCTTAGTGTAAAATGTTCTGTTATAGAGAAACTAACTAGCTCAGATCTCAATACAGTTGTGGTGGTGATAGGAACCAGTCTACAACAAAAATGTAGCAACAGTATTTTATTTACCATCCAAAACCACCAGTGAACCAACATGTGTCATTGTGAGCTTTCATATGCACCGTTGATAAAATAGTGGTAAATCTGAAAAAAAACATTTTCTATGGGGACTATTTGGTCTTATAATGCTCTGCATGTTTTGTTAATATGTATTGGGTCAAATCCTTCTCAGAGCTATCTGCATCAGGTAGCAGTAGCCATTTAGTACTGTAGCTTTTTAAGTCAAGTCAAGTTTATTGGTATAGCATATTTTACAACGATTTTGTCACAAAGCAGCTTTACAGAAGTTTGAAAGCATGAAAACATGAAGTCACAACATGTAGCCCTCTGTGAGCAAGCCAGGGGCAATGGTGGCAATTAACAACTACCTTAAGACTGGAGGAAAAAACCTTAGGTGGAACTAAGACTCACAGGGGGAGACTCAGCCTTCTCTGGTCAACAGTATTTACAGTTTATGAAACTAAATGTAAAATAAAACTAAAAGAATCTTTTTTGAAGACTGGATGGTGATAAGTTTAGAAATTGGCCCGGTAGAGGCAATGTCTAACTCAGTCTTTGTGGAAAGTGGGAGTGAGCTGGAACAGTCCCATCATATCTTAATGCTGATACCTAATGATGTTTTGTCTGGTGTGTGGGTCCAAAAGAAAAAAAAATGTTGGAATTCCACCATCTCCACTGTTTAAAAAGGAGCCCTCTGTAATATGATGTACCTTTTTTAATTAATATTCCAACCATTATGGGGCAAGATATCATTAGAAAGTTGTGGTGTCGACTCCTGTAATAAGAAACAAGGAAATGTACCGTCCCACTCCCTCAGTATTAGCAGAAACAACTGTTTACTTATTAATCTCAAAGAAATGCTTGTGTTGCATCAAAAGTCAGCATCAAAATTCATCCCTGTTTACTCCATAAGCCTCTTTAGCGGTGAAAACAGCTTCAATGTTTTACTTCTCGTGTTTTACTTGTGTTTTTTTTTTGCTGAGAGTGGGTGGTGGTGGTTGCCAACCAAGAGCTTCAGTCATCTTGTGTTCCTTTCATTCTACTCCAGCTACAGTCACTCACTATCACCTCCTCAGGTACAAAGAGATATTACAAGACAGGACAGCTCAGAGATAACTGTTTAGCCCGCTAACCTCAGTAGATATCTCAATGAGAAGTCTTCAACATACCATCAAAACTGTCATTTACTCTCATCCTGTTGAACATTTTAGTTCTGGAATAGTAATTTTTTTTTTCTTATCATGAAGTTCATTAATATCCTTTACATTTTTCAGACATGAAACACAAAATGTGCCATAACTATAATGTGCTATATTTTACTGATATGTTCACAATTTGATTGTGGGTGCTCAAACATTTGCATATGACTGTTTTCTCTGTGGCATCGCCCCCTGCAGGTTTCTGGAGGAAACTTCCCGGTAAGCCTGGCCAACCTTATTGTGTCATTGCCCACCAAAACCAATGCAGGGAATCCTCTGATCTACATAACATCAGTCACCACCGCACCTGTGAGCATACACCTGTTAACTCGCTGACTTTAAGCTGCAGTTTAATCTTCACTGTTTCTCAGAAGAGAATGGCTTTTTGATTTCTGCTCTTCTTTTGAGCAGATTGGCGTCGTGCAGTGTGACGGACGAGATCTAATCAATAACTTAAGGATTACAGAGAAAAACTACAGAGCCACGTTCACTGAAGAGAGCTTCAGAGGAATTAAGGAACTGGTAGGTGTGAAAGGTCATGGCCCTGAGCTGTTTGACACCTAATTCAATTCCTTCCGCCAAGAAAGTATCTTCTGTAGCACCTTCTGTGTTACTGACAGAGCTGTGGGCCGTGTTAGTTTCAGGTTTAGCTCTACTTCTTTGATGTTTGCTGGAAGAAGCTGAACGTGGTTTTGTTTTATGTTTTAGTCAGTCTGTTTTCATGATGTGGAATAGTTCTTTCTAGTCTAACTCCCTGTTTTCTTTGTGCAGAATTCCCACACGTCCCAGATCCAGATAGTTAAATGTGTTCTGAAAGATCTGAGGCTGAAGTCTGTGTTTGTTAATATAACTGCTCGGATATGGACCGGCACGTTCACTTCAGTACGTGATCATCATCATTACAGCACTTCTCCTTCATATTCACCTTTTATTTATTATACTTTACAAAGTCTCCATAGTCTCTCTCTCTCTCTCTCTCTCTCTCTCTCTCTCACACTCTTTCTCTCTCTCTCTTTCCTTCCGTTCTTCTCTTCTTAGTGTGCTTCTTTAATTCTGTCTTCATTTCTTTTTGCTACTTTTCTGTCCTTCCTATTTTCTACATTTATCATTTGTTCTGTTCCTCATTTCTTCTTTTTTTTATTTTCTTTCATTCTTCTTTTTTCCTTTTGTGTTTCTATCCTTCCTTCTTTGCTTCTTCATTTCCTACTTTTCTTCTATGCTTTCTTCTATGTTCTTTCTTTTTTCTTATTCCTATTTATATTTACTTTGCCTTTCTTTCTTCTGTCCTTCCTTTTTCCTTTTATACTTCCTTTATTTTCTATTTTTGCTTTTTTATCATCTTCATTTCTTCTTTGCTTTGTTTTATTTCTTTTTTCATTCTTTACTTCGTTTATTTTTTACACCCTTTCTCCCATTTTCCTTTTTTCCTTCTTCTCTTCTTCTTTCCATCTTTTTTTTTCTTATTCGTCCTTATTTTTTTATTTCTATGCTTTGTCCACATTTTCTTCTCTATTCCTTTCTTTCATTTTTGTCCTTTTCCTCTCTTTTTTTCTTCCTTTTGTTTGGCCTAATTTATTACATTTGTTCTCTGATATAAATTTTTACTTACTTTCTTTTTCCCTTTTTATACCCACCCCCTACCCAGGCTGATTTCCAGTCCGTTATTTTGGCAGTGAACGCTCACGTTGCGACGCATCAGCCTGATCTACTCACTATCACCCCAAATGAGCTGCAGGTACCTTCACTCTACTCATACTGTAATGATGTGAGCAGTTAGACAAAAAGACAGAAACCAGATGTTAAACGAAGTGTTAAACCAGGTGTTTTTGACAAATTACTGCAAATCCCTTTAAATACAGTGGTGCATAAAAAAATCATTTAAATATTTGTATTTTTCTGCATTAATAAGCCCCATAATTAGATATCCTAAAGTAAGATATGGACTATTATCAAATGTCTATTAAAACAGTAGTTAAACAAATATCCTTTTCCTATTTATATCCAAATACCAAATATCATGTATCTGTAAAGTATGTGAACCTCTGGCTTAAGAAATTAACCTGAAGGTGAAGTTAGTGTTGTTGTTTTTTTCAATGGTATGACAATCAAGTGTGAGTGGTCATCTTGTTATATTGAACCAAGATCTATCATGGTCAGACCTTCTTGTCAAATATTTGTAGAATTGTATCATGACACACATATAGGAGATTTCTGAGGAGCTCAGAGAACAAGTTCTAAAGACTAACAAGTTCTAACAACCATTTCTAAAGAGTTTAAACGATCACCATCTTCAGTCAGACAGACAGGTTTTGTGAGGTCCCAGGCTAAGGAACCCAGACTAACTTCTGATCAACTAAAGGCCTCTTTCACAGTGGCCAACTTCCATCATTGATGGAACAATGAATTCTGAATTGCACCAGACAGTCATACAGGAAAATATCAGGACATCTGTTCATGAGCTAAATCACAACAGAATCACAAAGAATGATCTGAGAAGAATAAAGTTCATGTTTTGAATTGCCGTGTCCAGACCTTAATCCAAATGTTGTAAAAAGACTGAAAGTGAGCTTGTGTGAATATCTGAGTTTGGTGTGGGTCATTTATAGGCAAAAATAAAACAAAACAATTTGCCTTTTTTTGTACTTATTGGAAAAGATGCATTGTCCCAAACGATGACAGCCAGGAGGCCAGAGACTGTGTAAAGCAGTAGGGGGAAGTGTAATGAATTCATATGACCTACTTGTTTTTTAAAATGTTTTTTTAAATGCAAAATGAGTGGTACAGTGTGTTTGACCATATTTCCTCCATCCACATCGACCATGCGGATGGGGTGAATACCATGTTTGGCTCTTAACTAATACAGTTGGGCCAAGATGATTGCATCTGTTTGGACAATATTTAGCTCCAACACCTACATCT
Organism: Megaleporinus macrocephalus; assembly: GCA_021613375.1. Taxonomy (NCBI): domain Eukaryota; kingdom Metazoa; phylum Chordata; class Actinopteri; order Characiformes; family Anostomidae; genus Megaleporinus; species Megaleporinus macrocephalus. The sequence goes on along the minus strand of CM038720.1, from coordinate 21,958,183 downwards.
GTGTTTCAATGGAAGTGTTTTAAAGGTTTTCTGAATGGACAGAACTGTTCAAGTAACCGAGAACAAACTGTAATATGGCCTGGATTCATTTAGGCAGTGCTGTGGATTTAGCCCCCCTTTGGGAATCATTTCAAAGGAAACAGCAATTCAAACATGTAGTTATATGCAAATGTTTGGGCACCGCTGGTGAAATGTTCTCTGCACATTTTAATACATATTGTTTATCTATTTAACATACTTCCAATAAAAAAAATTATCAACAAAACAAAGTTTTGCATGTGGCTGTATGCCAGAGGTGATGGTAACTTTCATGTGTTCTCTCTGCAGGTAGAGGTCACAGTGAGTAAAACTGGAGCCAAAGCAGATGTCCCTATTGGGGTAGTAGTCGGAAGCGTTATTGGAGGAATACTTTTACTGGCTGTCCTCACTGCAGTTCTTTGGAAGGTTGGTAGAATGACATTCATATTGTTTATTTAATATTGCGACTAAAGTCTGCTTGAAAAACAGTTACAGACTCTGATAATGTACTGTTTGTGAACAGCAGGAATATATTCAGTGGACACAATGTTAGAAACCCCTTTCCTAAGGCTCCACTTGCTGGCAAACAGAGACGTTTTTCTCAGATTTCCATCCATTAACCCTTTGCAAATTTTGAAAAAGAATGAATTTTGCAAAAAATGTTTTTATACTAGTGCAGGGATCAATAAAAACACCTGTGTATGTTTTCAGGAAGCAGCAGAGAGGTTTATTGTTCTCCTCTCTCTCAAAGATGAAAACTTGATTTGAAAGAGCTGTTATATGTTTATGTGAAAGTGATGGTTTAGATGCTCTAACACAGGTTGATTACAGACAATTACAGTAATGCTGTTTTTTTGCTGGGCTTTCTCAGAATATAATCCATCTTTTACAACATTTACACAATGCAGCAGCACAGATTATAATAAAAAATAAACAGATCATCACCCACGTTTAGAAATTGTTAATAAAATAAACTAAATCAAATTATGCCCCAAATTGCAGCAAACCATTAAAGCCGTAATCTGAAAAATGGGTGATAAAAAGTAAAAAAAAATTTTGAATAAACAATTACATATCCACCCATAAGTCACATGATTTTGTCCCACCTGATCTGTATGATGCTTGGCCTACAGTTTATATACAACGGTGAACTGTTGTTACACCAAACATTTTGCCCAACTACCCATCACTCTGCACCTGTGACCAGCTTGTATAATGAGTTCTCTTGTCAGCCACCTAAAACACATTAACCTAAAAAAAATGTTTTTTTAGAATCTTATAATTTTATAATGATCTCAGAGCACAGAAATAATAAACATATTAACAAGACTTAAACATGATTTTGTTCTAGACAGATGTTACTTACAAAGTGTATACTGAGTGTGAACATGTTCATAAGCGCATATATACAAAACAAGTAAGTGAAAGGACTCCCTATGTTGTTCTCCTACCAGGTTGGCTTCTTCAAGAGAAAGAGACCCACATCTCCAGAACACGAATCAATCTGCATGAAAGATGAAAACAGTGATGCTGAGTTGAGTTGAAAACTAAACCGTCCCATCCCACCCTGCTGAGGACTACGACACACCTAACAACTCCAAGACAGCTGCATGGAGTCAGCATGCTGTGTCGGAGGCTTCAGTGACTTCTTGTCCTCAAGAGTCAACCAGCACTTTCAAACTCTGGAGTAGCAGCGTATATTTCTGAACTCATAACAATTTATGTTAACAACATTTGTTAGGAAACAGTGTAACAAATCATGAAATCTCACCACAATTCAGTATGAATGTTTGGCCTTTTATAAATAGTTCTAGATAAATTACAGAGGTCAACATGTTCTAGATATTAACTTAACAAGTATGTTTCAGAGGAGCCTCCTTTTAAAGTGCTGTAGTTAACTTATGTACTCTCTATTGGCTACTGCCCCAGAAATCATAGTTTAGAAGCAATGGCCTAGAAATCAATTAGCATTAACTTGATCCTGTTGACTCCTACTTTAGAATAAATGCAACATCTGTCAGTCATACAAGCTGAAGTGACCATTAAAGGTGCAATATATGATTTCAGTCCAGTACACTTTTTGTTAAATGTAGTGAACAACGGTTCACTAGCTGTCCATTCTGTACGTGCGTTGGACAACAACTTAGTGTTGGTTCACAGCCCTGGATCTGTAAATGGGAAATAAAAAAAGTGGCTTGGCTAGATCCACTCTTGCAGCCAATCAGTAACAGGGGCACTATCAAGAAGGAGGGAGGACCAAGGAACAGCCAAAGAAGATAAGGTCTAAAAAACAAAGATTTAGTTCTTAGATCAGGCAAGGACACAGAGCTGTGTTAAAGTCAGTAAGGCGTTTTAACAAAGTTCACAAGGCTGTTGTGATAGTAACTGATTACCATTGTGGTAACAATTGTAACAACAGTTTGCTAATCCACAACCCAGCTCACATTAAATACGCTGTGTCCTTGTTCGTTCTAACATTATAATATGGTATTTGTCCATGCAACAGACAAAAGGAGTTATAGCCACAAAGAAAAAAGCAGTTTTCTTAGTCCAGTGTCGTTCACCCTGGCAATTCATGTCCATGAATTTTGGGGGGGTGGAGCTTCTGAAGGGAGGGGTATTTTTGTTTTGTTGTTGAGTTCAAATACCAAGTCGCTCTCCAGAATCGTATACTGCACCTTTAAGGACAAGGCAATCTACTCAAGTTTGAGAGGAACAAAAAACCTCAAGATAAACTCACTTACAATAGGAAGGAAAAGTCTGAGGAAAATAAATTAAAATAAAGGAAACTCACTGAAACATGAGTTTTCAAAACATTGCTAAACGGTACAGAGTCAATGGGACTCCTAAAAACTACCTGGAAAACCTGGTTGATTATTAGATAAACAGCATTTAAAGCCTTTATCTTCAAGAGAGAGGAGAACATCAAGCTCCACTCTTGCTTCAAGTCTGAAAACATCCGGAGTTTCTGTCTATCCATCCACTGTGAGAAGCCAACTCAACATTATAGGTCTGAAAGGATGTGTATCTGTTCAAGAAGATCCTCACGGAGTAAAGGAGATAAATCCATCAAACAAAGAAGCTGCTGGTGTTCTCAGAATAGACTGACCACTCCAAAGTCCAGACTTGGAGTGCTCCAAATGTGTTGGCTTTATTTGGATGGTGAGAAAATGCTAAACCAACATCTAAGACAGGACTTCGGAGGTAAGGAAAAATATCCTTGCAGCTTTCTTTAAAAACAGAATGAATACTGGAAAGAGTGGACACTCTCTCTAAATGCTGATCAATATGAAATATCTTTTTTGCTTTTTATTTGAATCATGTGTTTGTAATGGCTGTAGTAGCTGGAAATTAAAGGCAGGGTGGCCTCGGACTTTCAGTTTGTGCTGGATGTAATAGCTCTTATTGAACTTTATATCTTGTATAGTGTGACGAGTCGTGCTCTTGCAGCTGTGTATATATTATTGTAAATACAGGGATATGGTCTTTTTAATATTGTTTTAAAATTGTTGTTATTTAGCTTTTATCAGGGTCAACTCTCGGTTCCAGGAATGGGATGATTTATTTTTATGCAGCTTGTTACGTACTACCAAATCCTTGGGAGTGTGTGGTACTGCACATGGCATAGCCTGCAGTTGATTGAAAACTCAATAAGACTTTAATATATACTATTTTGCTTTCAGTGTGTGTTTGCAGTTTCTGTGTTTCTGAGCTGTTTTTTCTTGCATTTTTTCTCTGCTTTCATCTCCTGCTTTGGTCTCCTGGTTTTTCATATAGGGATATGTCTCTGATGTTGCCTGCCTGTGTTTCAGCCTCTGTCTGTTGTATGGACTTTGAGTGTTGGATGAACATTAATAAAACCATTTTGCACATGCAACCTGCTTCAACCCCTGCGTTACACAGTCATACTTATAACTCAACCCACATGGTTTTGCAAATCTAGTGTGGTCTCACAGTTTTCCTTCAGAATAGAAAGAACCATTCAGTCTGACTAAGGAATCCAGGATTGGCTGTGGCTATGCTCACTAGCATCTTTCTTTTTGATGATTTGAGTTTTTAATTCATTCCATGTCTGGTTGAGGCATATGTAAATGTTCCTTTATTGGGGTTTCTGCTTTCTGTGAGAGTCCAAGAACAGAGTAAGAAGGATTTGAAGAAAGGCTTTATTTAAAGTTTTCTTGTGTGGTAAATATACAGACCACATTGTTTTTGCTGCCAAAGCATCCTTGAGCTTATTCATTGTATTATTTTTTTGGAATATGCAGGGAAATTGTTCTAAATGAAATTGGGCAGCCTGCACATATCATTGTTTAATTATCATGTCATTTCTGGCTAGAAGCACAAAGCTCCATTTGGAAGTGGTTCAGGATGTTTTCCACAGACTCCAAACTGAGATTCCACAAAGGCCCACTGGAGGTCACTGTGGAATGTAGAACACACAAAGTATCCTTACACTTTGCTTCTTCTCGCAGATGTTATACTAAAACTAATATCCTAGCACCTACTTGAAAAAAAAACCTTTTTAAAATCTTTTAAGGGATTTTTTTTCTTCAAATACATGTTTTTATTTTTTTTCAATATCACTGCATCACATTTATATACTATTAGGTTTTGTCTATTATTCTCGTGTCTATTATTGTCTATATTTAAGCTCAAAAATTACTAAATAATACAATACAAACTTATACTCATGTATACGAGATATATATTATGGCAGCGTTTAGAATTTAATATTCATATCTCCAATATTATACCTTTGCATACTTTACTTGTAAGTCAGTCTTTTTTTTTTTGGTCCGTTCGTCTTTGATTTTCTACAAATAATAACATTCCAGGACCAAAAAGTGCCCTTAAACTCTAATGGAAGTTAATGGAGAAATAATTTGGATCCTGTCTGTTGGCCTGTTAGTCAGAAATTTAAAAACAACAAACCTTTTTGTTCAATCTACAGTCAGCTCTCCAAAATATTTTATAATCAAATGCAGACAGATAAATTAACAATCTAAACAAATGTCTGTAAAAAAGCATAAAACGCTCAAAAGCATGTTCTTACCAGCGTGGATACAAGTCATATGTGAGTGGCATGGCTTGTGGGAAATGGACAGTAGTATTTAATTTGTCTGTGGGATTTAAGTATGTATTAGGGCCATTTGCTGGAGATCAAGCATAGACATACTGAGAGAGAGAGAGAGAGAGAGAGAGAGAGAGAGAGAGAGACAGACCGAGAGAGTTGTGGTTAACCCTTCCAGCAAATTCTTTTGCAATCTCAGTATTCATCTACTTTCAATTGGTTGTCAACAAAAATACAGCAACACATTTCTCAAAATCTGCATGTGGCTTCAATTACTGTCCAGTTGTGGTTTGTGGTTCAAATGAACTTACTTCTAGATTGTGAAACCATAGAAATTCAGTCTGTCTTTGCCGTGAGTTTGCCTGGCAAGCGTGCATTGCCTACAGTCCAAAACAAAGCAGGATCTGCGCCTGAAAGCAGAAAGCCCCCCCTGAGGCGTGCTTCTTTTAGCACGTCAGATAATTTAATGACACATCAACCATGCCCGGGTGAGTGTGCCAGGTTATGACTGGTGAGGTATGCGAGTGAATAAAACCCTTCATATGGGCTTGGCTCAAGATATGCCTCTGTGATTGCCACACCTAGTCTGACAAGGCCTTCACCTGATTTTCACAAGAAGCTTATTATCAGTGTACAAGTTAATGGATAACTATTACTACCTGACCATCCTATCTGCTGTAAAACCAGCAGGTCTTTACAATACAGCAGCCATAAAATAGTATTTGCTAGTTTCAATGCTAGCAAGACAGAAGTGGTAGAGTTTTACTGGTAGCATAGTGAACTGGTGGCATGTCAATATTATAAGGCTGGAAGTGTTTCCATAATAATGTGAAGAAATTTAGTACTGGCATGTTAGAGATGTGGAATTATGGTACAAACATCCCATTAGTACTGTTGAGTAAGTGTGGTGAAGTGGAACAGTTTCAGTATTAGCATGTTGAAGTGGTGGTGTTTCATCAGGGATGCCGACTTTCCTGCACTGGCATGTAGATTCCTGCAATTCTGTCAAAGTACATTAGGCTAATTGCTGAATCCAAGTATAGTTACATACAGTGAGCAGGTAGCTCAATATATATATAGTAATAGCAGGTGGTTTGTATAGCTGACATAGAAAATCTATAGCAACAGAGAGAGAGAGAGAGAGAGAGAGAGAGAGAGAGAGAGATATCACACTCCCTGTACGTCACTGAAATGAAGGCTGCACTAGCTGCATGTGTAAGTGACAAAACTTACTTTGTTGTTAGGCATTTCTTGGCTGACTGTAACTGAAATGCCTCATATGAGGCAACAAAGAGGTACGACAAACCACCTAGCTAAGCAACTTCACTGCGTAGTAAAAAGCTGCAATCCATACATAGAATTCAGACATTTCTGACTAGGAATTTTATCATGAAATGCTCCCCAATGTTGGAATTCCAGTTTGGAAACTCAAGCAATTGCCACACCATGCTCATTAAGCACAGCTAAATGCTAGCTTTTTTTTCTTAAACATTGTTTCTCAGTGGATCGTTTTGTAACTGTGTTTGTGATTTTAACCTTTAATATAACTTGAGTGATTTCTGGCTGAATAGGTAGATACACGCTTATACTGTATCACTCCCTCCAACAAATTCCTTAGAGTTGGCAGCCGTGAGTTTCTTTATTAGCAAACTGAAGTCATAGAGTTTCAGTGTTACTGCGGTACAGTGTTCTGTACTAACAGGAAGTGGGCTAGTTTCAGTATAAACAAGGTAAAGTGGTAGAGTTTAATAATTAGCATATTGAGGTAATGGAGTTTCAGTGTTAGTGGTGAGTACTGGAATTTCAATATTACCATGTTAAACTGTTAGGTTCAGAGTTAGCATGTTGAAGTGGTGGAGTTTCAGTGCTAGCAAGAAGAAGTGGTGAGTACTAACATGGTGAAGTGGTGAAGTGGCAGTTCAGTATTAACATACTGAAATGGTGAAGTTCAATACTAACATGGTTGCATGGTGGAGGTTTTAGTATTAGGTAGAGTACGTAGCTAAAATTTTTTTTTTAAAAAAGCACGGATGAGCATAACGAGCATACCAGCATCCAAAAAACACCATATTGTCCAAAGTGGGATAGCGCCCACCCTGGAGAGGAACAGTGCTATCCAAGACAAGGTGAAGAAGATGGAGTCACACGTAATGTGAAGACAGCACACAGTGGTGATGTAAGCAAATTTACTTTGGAGAAAGAAGAGGAACATTGAAACATCATTGCCTAAAAAGCAAAGAGACAGGTATGTAAGTCGATTCATTTTAAAGACAGATGGCGGAGAGCAATTGATCAGGGTAATGAGTGAGTGAGTGACATCTTGTTGGCAGAACTCACACTAAAGCTTCCATTTTATGGCGTGGATGGGGCTAAACTGCAGTTGTAATAGGTGGATGTATGTAAATGAGCCCTGTGACATCAAACAGTTAAATTGTAAAACTTTCAGTTTAAGATAATTTGTTTCAACCAGCAAACGGTGATATGGTTACACAGCATGGCTGCTACTTGCAGGTTGTTGTTGGGGTTGTGATGCTAATAAAGGTGGAGCTGCTCCTCCCTTCAGTCTCTTCAGCGTCAGTGAAGCTGCTCAATATGGTTAGAGAAAGTAAGAAACTGCCAGGGCATGAAATGTGCAGAGCAAACTCTCAACGTGTTAAGCTGGCTTTCTGACACCAGCATTTGTACTAAAATTTCCTTCACAGCCAGGAACATTAGATTTCTGCACATAGTCCACTGTTTTTATTACTACAAGGTTTTTATTTGAAGGGGGAACAGCAGTGTTTAAGAATGACGTATGTCAGTTCAGTTCTGTGTGCTGAACTCTTCTTAAATAAATAATAATAACAACGTAAATACAGTTTTTTTTCTATACCACCCTGAAAATTGGAAGTCTACACCTCAGTCTCACATTGACAGCTTTATTCCATTGTGTTTTAGTTCAGAGACAGAGTGTCACCGCCCAAATACCCCTTAGTCACTTCCTTGGATGTGATGTAGACCTTAAAGGCCTTTATTTCATGAATGGACCCTTCCTATGAATAGGTGACCTATCCTGGAGGTGGGATTTGGTTGTGGGAATTCCCATCGCATTAGGATTCTAGTTTATTTGGGTGACGTCAAGACTGCGTATTTTATTATTTTCCACCCGTATTCCGTCAAGCCCTGTCCTACTAGGACTGCAAAGCAATGACTAGTAGTAGACCACTAATTTGTCGGATTACGGCTGGGATTAAAAAAAACATTCAAGTCGACTATATATTTTGGTTTGTTTGCAAAGAAAAACAAAACAGGCACTAAATAAAGTATGTGATGTAAAAAGTTAAGTTCAAACTGAGCCTACATTAAAAGAGCAGCGCAGTGAGAATTGTAATGTTTTAGCCCGTGACGCCCCTCTGAGCTCTCAATCTGAAAGATTAAATCTTCAAGTGGTGGCAACATGATAGAACAACCTTCGTGAATTCGCACAGAGTTAGTTTCTCTGCTTGCACAGGGAAAGAGCAGAGGCGGAGCTTGTGCGAAAACGGGTGGGGAAATAAAACTGCTTGTCGCGCTCAATGCCAGCAAAGAACGCGACAGCACAGCAGCCAGTTCATTACTCCTCTATAGAAGACTGAAACATGGATTTAATGAAGAACCTCCTGCTGGTGTTCCTGGCAATTCAAGGTGAGCATCTGTCATTTATACTCGATCCACTGTCCTGTAAGTGTTTATGAAGCCATGCTGGTCCAGATACAGGCTTAGATAACTGACCTGTAAGTCCTGAGTTACTCCAGCTCTGTAACTGAGCCACCTGCCCTGGTGAGTTCATTAAAGTGGACTTTCACTGACTTTTCTAAATGTCTGTATAATTCAATGATTCAGTCATTTCAGTGGCTGACAGATTGTGTTGATGGGAAATGTTTTGTTTGTAGAGAAATGTGCAGATTTCTTTACAGTGATGTTGATGGGAACCAGGGGTCACTATGTCTACAACACAAATATAGCCATTGTATTTACTAGCCAAAACAACCCGTGAACCTACACATGTCTATATACACGGATCTATACCTCTTTATATATTTTATGCTTGTGATGATAAAATAGCGGTCACACTAGGATAAAAACTTTTGTCTTTAAACACCCTTCATGTACTCAGACATGAGTATACATAAGCATTTTATGTGAAATCGTTCTAAAAGGGAACTTTAAGAGATAGACATCTAGTTTCCTGCACCAATACTGTGAATACTGACACAGACACTAGCATTTCACACCAAACCACTCTGAACGACTTTGACATGTTAATTGAGCAGAACATTTCCCCCTTTTTAGTGAGGGCATATGCAGACTATGATGACCTGAAGCCACACCACCATACAAATATTGTCACCAGTAGAAAGTAAAAATACTAAAAACTAAAACTTAAATTCTAAAACTTAGATCCAAAACACCTAGCACTTGCAACACCAATAAGCACAGGAAGTCTAAAATACATTGCTGATGCTCCCAAGTGAGAGGTGTGAGCAACAAAGTAATCCAAGTAGTGAACTAACACACCAGAGTGAAATGAAACCCTAAAAGGACAGAATTAGGAGTTGAGTATGGAGGACTAAGGTGGAGAAATAGATGCATTGTGCTAAGAAATGTACAATGAAGTATATGAAGCTTAGTACATGGAGCGAGTTATTGTCCACCTCTGTTGTGTCTGTAGTGTAAAAGTCTGTCACGGCACAAAAAATGTGTTATTACCCAGTTAATGCTAGTTCTTCTCACTTTACAGTGTGTTGATCACATGTGGGAAACGTCCTTGTGTTTGGTGTGTCCCAGTATGTCTGGCCAAAACAATGAAAATGAGTAGAACTAATGGATGTGACCCAAACCTGGCCCAACTGCAATGTTCGTCCACAGCATTAATGCCAGAATTATTACGAGGCATTACGACGCAAACTGTATGAACTTGTAAAAGCAGGCAGGAAGGACTGAGGACATTCCTAAGCTAAAGCATGTATCAGCCTTTAAGAAACTGTAGCTGCATATCTAGCAGCAAGGTAAGGCTCAGTTCTCCTGATTTTGAACAGATGTTCCTGTAAGGCGCAGGCCAGACTCTGCATGCTGGAACACCTGTCCTGAATAAGGACCGCTGATCTTTACCTGAGACAAGCTCTGATGAGTTACAGCTGATATCTTGCATACACTCAAAGCTTTCAAGATGTTGAGTACCATGCACCAATGACACGCACAGCTGAGTTCTACTTATCTGGATAGAACTTTTCACTGGAATAGAATGGTTTGGTGTTAAATGCTTAATTCTAGAGAAACATATTGAGTCAGAATTGTTCGCAGTGGTTAGTAATAAGCTTCCTCATAGAAAGATAATACTTGAAATGGTTATCAGTGGGCTGCCTGATGTCTGAGACTTTGGGCTGCCTAATGTCTGAGACTTTAAGATGCCTGATGTCAAAACCTCACAGAAATACAGTATTTTAATTCATGTGTTTTAGTGCATCCATAGTGGACGGGTAGGGTGTTGTACGGCCAAATAGTGATTTGACCATCATCAGTATTCCTGATACAGACAGAGAAGACGTGTGGGAAAAAAAACATAACATTCAGAAGCATAAGTCTGATCAGCGTTAGGATACATGATAACTTGTCCTTACACAATAATATGGCTAGGTTGGTATTTAAGGAGGTCCAGAGAGGTGGATGGTGGGCCAGAGGATTGAGTAAAAAAACTAAAACAGCATGCAAAAAGCGGATGGCAGGAGCCAGTGGGGAAGTTTTACACAGACTTTATGGGTAATTTTTCTCTTCTTTTACAAGTTCACTGCACATGCATATCACAGCACTAGTAAAGGTAACAGCAACGGTAATAACAGCATAAGTTTTTCTGCTGGTATTGTTAAAATGGTGTCTAACAGTGAAGAAGGTGTGGAAGGAGACTCAGTGATGGCATGTAATCTGAGGCTTGACCTCTGAAACAAAAGCACAAAAGCACAGATCTCTAATTTGGCTACTTAACTTATCCTGATACCATCTCCTCTGAGGTACAAGAGGAGAGACATGTCTTATTTTAAGCCTGAGGCTTTTTTTCTGATGTCTGAAACCTGGTCTGAGGATATGATGAAATACTGCAATGTATGCCAGGTCACTTTTTTGTGCAGGCATGATATCGAGATATCACAGAGCACCCTGTTGTACAACTGTCTCATCTGCCTTGGTATGCAAAAATCGATCAAATTATAAAGCACTTCGATCAAATCCCATGTTTTGTTGGTTATTTTAATGTAACACATCCTCTACAGAAAACACATCTCTCCACATTTAAATATATAAGTACAAGGACAACTAGGATGATGAACTAGATGATGAACTTCCTTTTCTATGGTTTTTCTATGATTTCTATTACTTCCTTTTTATTTTCTTCTGATGCTTATTTATGCTCTATTGAACTTTTCTTATCACTAAATTTCTGTAAAGCTGCTTTGTGACGACATCAGGTGTTAATATCCCTTCTGTCCCCTCTTCACTCCCTACCAGTCTAGAAAAAATATGATTCTATATGAAACTTCATCCCATTACTTACCAAGAGTGTCTGGAAAGCAGCACCAATTTTTTGTTCTTTTGATTGCTGCTGGAACTTGTTTTCCTGCTAAGAGTGAGTGGTGGCTGTTACATGCTTTAGCTATCGTTGTGTTTACTGCTGCCATCATTAACTACCTGTTCTTAAATGATCTAACCAGTAGCAGCACCTTCAACATGAATGACAAAAGGATAGAATACACCATCGAGGTACTTCAGCTTCTTGACTTGATGCTACAGTGACTCACTGTCATCTTTTGCGGTACCAAGTGATATTATGAGATAGAACAGGCCGGGGCTAGCTGGTTGACATATAACTTCACTAGATGTCTGTGCAAAATAATACATAGACATTTTTGACATATTGGCAAAACTTTTTTCTTCACATTTTGCTGATAACTTGGGTTAATTTCTTTAAATGTTTTAAATATAAATCTTATCAATATGTGGGGAGTCTTAGTGTCTTGCTATGAAGTTAATTAATAAATGATAAATAATAAAATACAGTGAGTTTTTACTCTCACCGGGCACTGTTTTGGCAGTAACTGGGTTAATCGCCCCGAGCACAGGTGTAGTATCATATTAAATACGTGCCTTGTGGTTACAGAGCTTGGCCTGTGAAGCCACAGAAGATTATGGTTGTTGTTCTTCTCAGTACAGGCAGTCCAATTAGAACAGACCTGATATATAAAAAGTATGAAAGTCCTTTTGCACTCTGGAGGCTTCTGAAACGGGTAATCTTTAAGAATCCGCATTTAGTACAGCGTGGATGAGATTAGCGCAGTAAGTTGGAAAACATTGCGGTTGAAATGAACAATTACAATGTGGAATCCGCAGTGTATTTCTGAGCTGAAACTCAGTGCTGCAGGGAAAAGTTGTTACTACCACAACCTGCTCTATGTCCACTCTGAATAGGCCTCAGAGCAGCTCTCTAAAATGGGTTATCCGGCTTACTGGCCATAAAGCAGCCAGTGGACTGGAACCGTATTGGAAGAGAATCAGCTGGGTCAGATAGTGGGGACTCTCTGTGTCTCGCTCTCTTTTTCTTTGACCTTCTGTCTGACCTTTATGTCACATTCCCTCTTCATGTCCATGCTTTAATCTGTCTTCTGTCTTTCCTCTGACCTCCGCTCTCAGTCCGGCTGCTGTTTCCGCTGGCTGGCTTTTTAAGGGTTTCTTTGTGTAGAGACTGGGCATGTGTCTGTATCCCAGCACTGTTTAGCTCTTTCCACCTCAGCAACAGATGAGAAGCTTATCGAGTGGCCGCATGTTCTGTCGCAGTCACACCACTGAGCTGCTGTCACCCGCATGCTGGTTTATAGATCATCACAGACATTACCTCTATGTTGTTTTCTTCTGTGCTACTTTTAAACATTGTTTAATAACTCCTGCAGAGCGTGGACAATGGGCACTGCACGTGTTGCACAGTGTGAGACCACTGTGTGTAATTTCAGAATGCTTCTGAGGATGTTTATTACTGATGAATAAGATGGTAAATGCTATATCTGAAACTAACAACCCCTTTAGTGTACGACTACCCCATTCGTCATATAGTTTCATATACAGAAAAAACACAGCCCTCTGCTCCACTCCACACTACTGGAACACTATTGGAGCGATGCTGAAACCAACTTCATGCTTGACTAATAGATGATTTACGTTCATATTTCTACTAAAGTGAAAATAAAGCTGCAGGATGAAGTTTGAGTTTTACATTATGTTTGTGCCACATCGTCTATTGTAAGTTTATTGGCCGGTAGAAATAGATTGCTTAAGTGTAAGAATAGATTCAATGGATTTTATGTAGTAAGCTGATTATTACGTGCAAGTAAACATACCAACTTATTGTCTTGTAAAAGAGCAACCACTGGAGTGCTGTGCTAAATATGCATTTTGCATATTTAAATGCATGTTAAATATAGTAATAACGCCAGTGCTGGTGACGTGCTATTAAGCATGTTATATGTGCTCTGAGTCACAGCCACAGAGCTCGCACGCCTCTCAACTGAAAACCCCTGACCATGTGAAGTCAGCAAGCACGTCGAGAAAAGGTGAGAGTGGCACTGTTGGAAATGTTGAGCAAATTCCTTCTCTAACTGCATTTCCTCACATGAGTATTGGTTTGAACCTATACGCAGCTGAGAATGGCAAAATGTTGATGGTAACTGGGCATACTACCTTCCCGTATATGTTATAATTTGACATATAGCAAAAGGTGAATACATTGTATAAAATGAAAAATATATAGTTCTACAGTTACAGACTGTTTCTCTATATACTTACCCTGTTCCTCAGTGATCAGGACCCCCACAGGACCACCACAGAGCAGGTATTATTTGAACAGTGCATCGTTCTTAGCACAGCAGTGACACTGACGTGGTGTTTAAAAACTCTAGCACTCACACCAGAGCAACACACACGGACATTCCACCATCATGTCAGTTTCACTGCTGTACTGAATATAATTCACCACACAAATAATATCGGCTCTGTGGTGGTGCTCTGGGGGTCCTGACTATTTAAGAAACATGCTAGCTAATGGTAACTAGAGTCTGTAAGTGTAGAACCACAGAGTGCTCCTATATGTTAAAAACAGCTGATTAAATGAACAATGAGTGTAGATACACGGAAGTGTAGCTAATGAAATGGCCAGCGTGTTGACAGCATCAGTGTACAGTCACATGGCTGTTTTCTTTTGCTATTCATGCTAGGTGGTCTTGTTACCTGGTTAAACAATAAAATCACCCTCAAGGCTGGCATCTGACAGTGATTCCACTGCCCTTTCAGCCTGCACTGGCTCCAGTCCTAGATGGTGTTTCTTCTAAATGCTTATTGCTGTTTTCTGCGCTAACATGCTTAATATGTTAAGACATCTGTGTTAAAGCAGAGAATACACAAATTTGAGTGGTCTTGAGTCTCTTTAAGAGTCCAAACTAAAAATTCAATAATTCTGTGAGGACAGCTTTTCAAAAGGTTTGCAATTCCAATTCATGCACTATCCAAGCTTGGCAACACCTGGAACATCAGGTAATTTGTAACTAACATGCAAGTCATAAGTGTTGAGTGATAAACTATTAGCACATAGCTGTACTATACTAACGACAGTTCAGAGTGTATTTTTTCTAATGAATTGAAAAGGAACAGGAAGAGAAGTGAAGTGTCAATGGAAAACAAGCATTCGTGCAACTTTTCATGAGCAGTAAATCACAATGGCTTGTATGTGACCTAGACAAAAATGTCTAACTCTTATACTAAGCTTTGAGTTTAAGAGATTGGGGGAAAAATCAGATAATAACATATGTTTACAAATTTTTACAGTAATGGTGCATTAAACTGTTCAGAAGTGTGTTCTCTGCAAAGGATGTGTTCACTTATCTCACTTTCACAGAATTCCACCAGCGATGTTCAAACTTTTGCATACGAATGTAACTGAGACCAGGGAGGCTCCAGGTTGATGTGGTATGAAATACAGTTCCACGCTCCACTAGTACAGGATGAAACCTGCCTACACTTGATTGCTTTCAAATCATCAGAGACAGGCAACAGCACCTGCCTGAATGTGTGGAATGTCTATAAATCTTCTTTTATTCCTCATGATCCCATCAAACGAGAGTGAACAGTGATTAAAACAGTAGGTGATGCTTTTCATGGGGAGTGTGAAATGAAATGTCTGTGGATTTGTGTATGTTCTGTATAGAGATTAAGAATTAAGTCAAATGTCTTAAAGGTTGACGATAAGTAAGTCAGGTAAAGAAGGCCAATGTTATTCATTCTGAAAGGAATGAAAGGTTCTTCTCGCTGGTATAAAGAAACACACCAGATGATTCGCTCTGTGACAGAAACAGATCAAGATCAGAACTTCTCTGCTGTCTTCACAGTCTACACAAAAGTCTGCTGTCTTCACAGTCAAGTTGCAGTTTACCGAACTACCACAAAAGTAGCACAGTCTTAGCCTTTAGTTTTGATCACGGTTTGATTGCTGGTGAAGTAATTATATAAATTCATGTCTGGGGCATCCAGGACTAAACTTTAAACTTGCTTACAAGATATGATCTACTTCTTTTAAAATAAGATATTCATATTACTTTGCATTGTATTTAAACTTTTTAATGATATATTGTGTTGTTACTGGTGAAAATACACTTGTTGCTAAGATAAACGGTTTTAAATAATGAACTTAGTTGTCTAAGACTTTTGGACAGTAGTGTAGTAATTGATGATAAATAACATACTCATCTATTTCTAATAATTTCTTCACATCAAACTTGGAATTGTATTACCATTTTTTAAACAAAAAGCCTTCTATAATGTTTATTCATAAATTAACTTTTGATTATATTTAACTCTCTTGTTTTAGAATCATCTTAATTTCTGGTCATCACACTGGAGCCCAGGTTTTTTGTTTACAGTTACAGTTTTTCAAAAACAGTAGTTGTATTGTAGTAGTGCTGGCATCATGTTTGCCACCGAATATTAGCTTTTAGTATTAAAAAGTGTTTATTCTCTACAGTGGCTGGTGAGTCCAGACTTTTTAAGTGGTGAGACTTACATTAGTACATTGGTGAGACTAGTACATTAAGGACCATACAGTTAGTATGCACAGTGTCAGTTCAGTGAGTGTATAAAAGCTGCCTGTATGACCAAAACAGTACATTCAAAGTATCACCTTGATATACTGATAGCTGGCTCTAAACAACCAGGGAAATAATAACCGATAAGCTTGAACTGCTTTTCATTTTATGCATCATGCTTGTTCTTGTGTTGTTTCCGCAACAGAATATATCTGATGTTTTTCCACCAGGGTCTAATGGAATCTGTGCGTGTCTAGTCTAGCGGTTGCTTTGTCCCAGCTGGTTGTGTGTGGAGGTGTAATGCTGTGTGTGTGTGTGTGTGTGTGTGTGTGTGTGTGTGTGTGTGTGTGTGTTTCAGGTTGGAGCGTTAAGCAGATATGGGGGTTTAATGTGGGAACGGCAGGAGCCAAAGTGTTCTCAGGAGCAGCGGTGGAGGAGTTTGGATACACAGTGCAGCAGTTCAGCAACCACCAAGGAAAATGGTAAACACTGATGGGATGCGGGTGATTTTCTTCAGGGGATCTTTCTATCCTATAAAAGGTTTTTGGCTGGAACGTACAGGAGGGGCCTTTAACTGCTATGGAATCTTTCTGTGATGTGGCAGTTCTTTAACCTGTAAAGGGAAACAGACACGTTTGCTTGTTTTTAAATGCCATAAGCTGACATGGTCTGGCAGGATCAATGACATGCAACGTGAACACTCCATACATTTCTGTCCAGTAGCATAACCTCTTCAAACAGCATCCTGAATTATCTACTGGCCATCTACTGGTTTGGTTGTTCAGAAAATCCATTTATTCTTCATTTGTTTGGGGGATTTTTTTTTTTGTTAAATATTTGTGTACCCCAGTTTATTTCCAGTCAATTTCCACTTCCTGTCACTTACTGCTGCTTATGTGGGAGGATGAAGGCTAACACATGCTTCCTCACACTCACACATCTCAGTTCTTTATAGTACCAGGGAGCCTAAATCTGAGTTTTCTTTCTAAGGAGGTGAATCTTGTTCTTGCAGGTGATCAGTAAACAGATACTAAGTAAACAGTTTGAACAAGAATCTTCTAACCAATAAATGACCCATACATTTCACCACCTTTCACTCCTCTCTATGTAAACATGGTGGTCCTAATCTTAAATAGCACTTCCGTAAGAATTCCCCTGGTACGGGTGCTGATGTTTCAAGCCCCACCCACACAAAACAGATTCAGAGTCAGACAAACTTAGCAAGCTATAGCAAACCCAGCAGCTGCCTGTGACCTGTTCACTCCCTTATACACACAGCAACGTTGTTCCTTTATCCGTTCATTCCTTTATCCATACTCCAACGTTGTTCCTTTATCCGTTCATTCCTTTATCCATACTCCAACGTTGTTCCTTTATCCGTTCATTCCTTTATCCATACTCCAACGTTGTTCCTTCATCTGTTAATTCCTTTATCCATAATTGTTCCTTTATCCGTTCATTCCTTTATCCATCACTGTTCCTTCATCCGTTCATTTCTTCATCCATACAGTGACATTGTTCCTTTATCCATTCCTTGCTTTATCCATCACTGTTCCTTCATCTGTTCATTCCTTCAACGTTGTTCCTTCATCTGTCCATTCTTTTATCTATACTCTATAAGCTGCTCATTAGCTACATATACACAGTCCTAGATTTGATCATTGTTTTAAGCTGTATTTTAATATAATTATGTTACATTTTTCATTCAAGCTTCATTAAATGTTTAATGTAACACTCACATTTAGTATCAAACAAATGTTTTATATATTTTACTCTGTATTTTACTCCCTGCGACTTTAAAGCAATAAAAAGACGTTCTATGACATGCATTTTGGTGCCTTTAGTTTAGTACTTCAACTTATAACCAAAAAACAAAAAAAGTAAAATCAAACTTTATTTCTCTTTTTCTCCCAACATATACTCACAACCCACTGTTGACAGGAGTAGAGGAGTAGACAAAACAGTGTACTCCATTAGTGTAGATACTGGTGGACACCAACACACTCTCACTTTTATATCTTTACATCCTCAGCCTCTTTATATCTTTCCACATTTCACATTACAGAACACAAACCGACGCTTCCTGTGGTCGTCTGTAATGCTGTCTGCCTGGTGCCGATCACTCCTGCACTCAGTTCCTTTATAATTTATCTCAGCAGAAATAGGTTCCTTCCTTTCATTTGCTACAAAAACAAACGTGCAGACTCTTTTCCCGACTATGCCAAGCTCCCTCCCCATGTCAGCGGATGCAGCAGCCATAGTGTGGACAATATACAGGAAACAGGTCTCTTAAATGTGTTCACTAAATTAGTGTGTCCTCGAGAATTCCCCACCATGACAATACTTAAATTCATTGTATTATTGTGCTTTTTATTGAATTAATCCAAAACAAAAGACTAGATAACCATCTCTGTTACTGGTAATGAGAAACACACATCTAAATTGTCCTTCAGTGAACAGTATAGTATGTATATAAGTGCTGTGTGAACATTTGAATGTTTTTGTTGGCACCGAGACACCCAGAACAAAATGTATAGTTAGAAAAACTTTTCCTCCCTTTTAAGTTAATGAGTTTGATGAAGTATGTAAGGGGTGGCTGGATACTACTTTTTCATGTCCAGTACTAGGGATGTGTATTGGCAAGAACATGGCGATACAATACGTATCATGATACAGCAGTCACGATTCAATATATCACGATATATTACAAGCAAAGTGATATTTTGTGATTTTTCCAAATCCTACTATCAAAACACCCCTGTATAAACAGGTTTGTTAGTGCTTAAAATAGCACTGCGCCCTTGTTCTGCTTGTTAATGTTGGAGTGGAGCTGAAAATGGATTACAACACTGGCATCTAGTGGTCAGAGGTTTAAACAAAACACACAATGATTCACTGTCTGCTGGGAATCTGTGTATCGATACTGTGTTTTTAAGAATCGATACAGCTTCACGAAACATAATATCCTGATATTTAATATTTTGATATTTTCTTACATCCCTATCCGATACTGATACCGCAACCTAGCTGATACCAGTCTGATAATAACTTCTTTCCCTCTCTTAAATAACTAAACTGTTAAAAATACATTTGTCTGGTTGCACATTGCCTTTAGCAGCATTCTGGTTGGTCAGCACTTTGAAATGTTCCAAATGAAATCTAAAGTGTAACTATATGCAAACATTTAGTTCAAATCAACAGAGCATTTAATTTAAACAGGGGTGCCAAAACTTTGCATACAACCTGCACACTAATCTGCAAATAAAGCCATTGAACATGGCTGTGATGGCTTCCGCTACCTTGTCCCCGCCCATTCACACAGAGTCTTTTTCATGCAGACAGCCTGTAGTTACTGGAGTAGAAGGCGTGTGAATTAAACGATTAAATGTTGTACTGTTTGATATTTGAATAAGGTGCAGGGCCACCATTCTCTTACTATGTCATTCTTTGCATCACAGTTAGAAAAACAGGCCAGGGGATACAGAGGGGTTGCTTTAAAATTGTTTGAGGTGCATAAAACTGCACAAATGTTGGGTTTCAGCGAAAGAATGTAAACGATTGGCTTTATGAGCTCCCTGCTGAAAGGCAGCAGCAGACGAAACTGAAGCGTCAAGCCTTTGACTCTGAGTCAAGCTTTCTAACAGCTGGAAGATGCAATTCTAATGCAGTCTGTGCACACATGGTTGTGACTTCATTGTGACTTCCTCTTTCCCAGTTTATCCTAATGGGGATGGTTCATTATTCACAGTTATCTTAAGCCGTCTAGACATTTATAAACTGGGCACAGGCATCAAGCCATCACAAAAAAACCCCTCTGTGGCTCACACTGGTGATGCAACTGAGCATAGACTGTTTGCTAGATGAGCCATTTCCTGCCCAAGCGTGGGCTCCAATTGACCAGAGCTGTCGACGTCACTTGACTCAACCTCACCCTGACTCAGCTGACTGCTGGACTTGAGTCAGGTTTACACATCCCAACCCAAACAAGTCTTTCCTATTGCGTAACACACGTACATATTCATGAGCACATGAGGTGGGGACTGTGTTTACTCCACCTGATAATGCTTTCCAGCTGGCTTTACTCTGCCCTAGCAGTTGCACAGTAACCACACTGCCATTCATTGGTTTTGTTTTTCAGAGGTACCATTCATAGGTATATATTCAAAGAATTCTAAGAACTAGAATTCTGCAATTCTAGTTGAATATCAAATACCAAAGCCCCCTGTTGAAGCAGGCTAAACAATGAACTTTCCCTGAAGTTGCATTTGAGCATCTTTTCAGGGATGCCACAAAGGTTTAATTTTGAGACATTCAGGGTTAATTAGGAGGTCCTGGATCCTTCAGTATCCATTTTGCACCTTGATTATGTATCAATTAATATATTGTTGTTAACAAAATACTTGGAATATTAAGTAAAACACCTAGAAACAACATCAGATGTAACATCAGATGTAGCTCCCAGCAGACCACATATACACAGTGGACTACATACACATACACTTAAACATTACATAATGTGCAATATTTGTCCATTACCCCTGTGCAATTAGGAAGCAACGAGCAATTATTTATAAATACAATCTTAAGAGTTCTTGACTTTTTATTATTTATATTGTATATCTATTTATCTATTTTTTGTACTGAGTACCTTGCTATCTCTTTACTTTTTCCCCACTATGGGACTAATCAAGGCTTATCTTATATCATCTTGTAGTTACAATTTTATTATTTCTTTAAACCACATTGTAATTCTAAACTTTTAAACAATAATTTAAATGGTCCATTTCAACCAGCTGGACAAAATTTCTGAGGATCACAACATTCTTTTTTTGTTGTTTTTAGTATAGAAAAATGCTTATAGGGCTCTGAATGATATATAACTATGAAAACGCTCTATTACTAATAATTACTTTGTGTTACTAGCTCTTTACTATAATGTCAAAATATTATTTAAACTAGTATATGAGCAAACTAAGAACGATGGATTTACACCACCTATAGAGCACATTGAAAAAAGATCTTAAATTTAATGTATTACTAAGCTAAAAGCCAGAATGGTGAAAGCAGTGAGACTTGAATCCAGATACCATGTCCCAGAATGTTGCAGGAAATGGCGTCCTCCATTCTTTAATAAGTGCCTGTGAAGTACATTTTCCTTAGTGCGCCACCTAAAAGCTCAGGTAACTCATACTGCTGACTAAGTCAGGTAGTGTTCATTGTCACCAATTATGTCTACACTAAGTGGTAGTCTACCCAAGCTTGTCATTTTAGATCTGATTACTTGTGTGCATGTAAAATTAGATTTTTTATTAGATTAAATGGAGCAGAGTGTGCACATAAACTACTCAGTTCTAATGTGTAATCAGAATAAATTAAATCAGAAAAAATTCTCTTTCTCAACATAGTCGTGTCTTGGAAGTGGAAGAACTTCTGAAGAAATACATGCAGAGGGAAGTCAGATGGCTAACATTACTGCCAGGAAGCTGTATATCTTATTTTGGCCACATAACTGCAGAAATCATCATTACAGTGCAGAGAATGCATGACTCAGGTCTGAAGTTAGCAAGGTAACTGCTTCTAGATACCATACCTCAGTTTTGCCTCAGTGGACCTCATTGACTAATGTCTTCCTCCTAAGTTCTTTCTTAAATATCTTACATTCTTGAGAAATGTCCCTAAAAAGATCAATATTATAGTATTTAGAACTTTAAAGACTAGTAGCAGAACTTTAAACTCTACCCTAAAGGATACATGTAATTTTTGTTAGAATCTGTGCTGCTACTTTATTGTATATGTTGTAGGTTATATATTGTTTTTAGGAAGCCTAATCATTACAGTGATCAGCCCTGCTTGTAACAAATGCATCTGTGTTGCTCAGAGAGAGAATAAAGGCCAAACTTGATTGATATTTCAGATTAACATTAACATCTGACACGCAACTAGTAAGCCTGTCTATAGAGTGGTGATTCTCAGGAGGAATGTAAATGTGTAATTGTATGTCAGCTGCATAGCTATGGAAATTGTTATCATGTTTCTTAATGTCATCACCTAGAGGTCAGGTACGAAGAGAAAAGGCAATAAAACTGATCGGTGTGGTACTCCACAAGAATTGTCTATACATTAAATATGATTTGAATCTTTCTAAAACTGTATCTGAGGGGCACATCCAAGACGGGGGATTAGAATATTGTGATCAACTGTACCAAAAGCTGCACCAATATCCAACAAGGCCAGAATAGAAGAACATCTGTATATCAACGCTAAGCCTGGGGTCATGAGGCCAGATGTTTTCTTTAATTTTGCCTGATGATGGGTTATATAAATATAAAATCATGAATTCTATGAAAGACTTACAATTAGCCTATGATTGAAGACCTACCTAGTTAGTAAAGTGCAAAATATGCATCTCAATATGCAAGACAACAGAAAAAAGCCCCTTGTTTCTCAAAAATACATCTAAAATGAACAAATAATTCTGCTTCTTATTTGAAGTTACTACTGTGGAGATACAAGATCTTGTCATGACAGTGAGATTATGTCCTTGAATAGTGCATTTGAGAGTTGGTGAAATATCTTTCTAATGTTCTGATGTACTTCCACTGATATATGATACTGTATTGATGATGGTAGAAGATGGGACTGCTGGTTGAAGACGTCTGCTTATCTGGTTCATCTTGTAAGACATAACATTTACATAAGACTCCAGTTCCAGATAGAGTTCCTGGTTTTGCACTAAACCTCTTTACCCTATATGGAAATGCTGCATGTGGGTTCAGTGCTCTGTTTTGTGTCAGGTTAATCAGACTTTTTGCCTCGCGGGTATGTGTAATCTTGTGGGTGTGTCTTCACTCTGCAACATGTTATCAAAGGAAGTTGGAAAAACACACACACACACACACACACACACCTGTATTACTGTTTCTACAGGACCTTCCACTTAACTGTGCGTTAGTATTACATATTAAACATTAGGCACTAAAAAGTCTCTGAAGTTTTAGATATTAACCAGGTATGTGTGTGTTGCAAACCTAAGCTTTCTCACTAAAATGTATTTGAGGAAGATTCATATTTATTTTTAATAGCAACCTACACATCTAGAACTGAAACCATAAACTTTGCTTTCAGTAGTTATTGTTTATTAATAATTTAGCTGAAAGCAGGAAACTTAGTTCTTGAAAAAGCTTCTAAGAAAAAGTTAACATCACGTTGTTTACATCTTTTGAGCAGTTACTCCTGTGCACAGATTCTGTACTTACTTAAGAATAAATCCCAACTAAGACAACACTGGTGAATCTTAGAATCTTTCTAAAAAAGAAAATGAACCATCTTTTCTTAGGAGTGGTTAGTGAATAAGGCCTATTAAATCCCTAGCAGGATTTCTATACTCATACTTCTCACGGACCACAGCATAAAAGAATGGGACACTGGACTCACTTATACTAAACAAAGGGGTGCCACAGAAAATTTTGATAGACAGATATTTCAGCTACCATTACATCCAACACATCCATAAAAAGATGGGAAATGTCTGTAAAGACAATTCAGCTTAAAGCAAAGCTGTACTTAATGAAGTGGCATGTCAGTGATTGCTAAGCAAATAACAGTGAGAGTCACTGCTTTCTTTTTACAGTTACATTTTTAGGTAGGTACTTGCCTTTTACCCCGTTTACCTCATTTTTTCTGATTTACGTTCCTGCTGAAACATCTTACATTGCAATGCAAGTTAGTAAGTTAGTGTGTCTGGCTACATGCTATCAATTCACCACAGAATAGTGACACAGTACTATGCAGTTTGTACCTCCTACTTACTTAGTATCTTCAACCTGCTGGGCATTTCAGTGTAACTTAGTTAGGGACTCACCTTGAGACTCACCATCAGTACCTGGCTAATATTTAGAACTTAAGGGGCTTTAATTCATAATCGGTCAACTTTTATTACTATGAAAGAGAACACACACCATCACACACAGACACACACACTGACAGTCCTAATCAGATGTCGTGAGGATTGCACCTACACACGCTCTCTGACCAACAGCGTCCATCTCAAATACTGTTTATATGCATTCCAATCCAGTGAAATCCCCTAAACTCTAGGTTCCGTGCCTGAACAGGTGTAATCACCAGGTTAGAACCTGCTGTAACTATCAATTAGTATAAACACCAGAGAGATGCTGCTAACCTACAGCCCAGTGTGTTACAGTTGCCTTCGATAAGCCTTATATAAACCTAATGCATGCTAAATGAATAAATTCCATTAGGGAATCAAAATGTAAACAGAGCTATTAAGAGTGATTTGATATGAAATGATTTGTTTGTGGAGAACCTTACAAACTCTTTACGGTCCAAAACCACCAGTGAAATAAAAATTAATCTGAAGAAATATGTTTTCTATGGGAACTATTTTGCATCTATTTCCCATCTTGTATTTCCTTGTATTTCTCTGCCATAAATTAATCCAACCAGTTGAATTCATAAAGGAGTAAATACTTTTAGGCCAAAACCCTTATCCCAACTGTATAATGTTTATGGTATATAATATTAATGAAAAACAATATTTCAGGCAGTGTTTTCATAATAATTTCAAATAATAACCCTCTGACAGTTAACTCAATTAGATGTCTGGTTCTTATCAGCACCACTGTAAACAGCTTGGAAGGTTTATGTAGAACAGTGCATTGTTTGCATGTTAACGATTCAGTTATGCAGACCAATGCTAGTATCTTCTCTATTAATGTATTGATATATTAATTATAAATAAGTACTATATTCTGCATTAGTGTGTGATTGTGATTTTGTTATCAATGTGATTAATGATCTTGTGCAGGCTGCTGGTGGGATCTCCATGGGCGGGTTATACCCAGAACAGGAAAGGAGATGTTTATAAGTGTGCCATCACGAGTCCGGGGTCCACCTGTGAGAAACTCAACCTTCAAAGTAAGTTAACCTCTCTGCTCTTCTTTCTGCTTTAGCTGCAGTACTGATCAGTCTGAATGAACCCTCCTCTAAGAATCACCTTTTCAGAAATGAAATGAATGTTGGAAAGATTACTGCTACTAACATGATAATGTTCTTAAGTACAAATAAAAGTGATAAAGTGCCCATAGCTAGGAATATCACATTTCCCTAGTGTTTTGTGGACATATCTTATTATTCATCTCACAGTTTATATCATCTCTATATCATCTCTGTCCAACAAAAAGCATGTATCTCCATTTTTTGTCGATTTCTATTTTTCCTCATCATTTGAACACGACAGCTGCTCATCATATCCTGTGAAAGGTTCATCATGAGTGGACCAATAGAAATGCTCCAAAATCATTTGGAAAAATGTCTGGTTCCGTTTACATACATTGAAAGTGAAACTATTCAGAAATAATCCTTATTTACCTTTAACCACTATTTAACTTACCCATTCACATTGCTCTAAGTTAAAAGGAGTATTAGGCCTAGACTGCTTTTTGAATGTTGCATAACACAGGACAGCCATTTACAGAGTCATTTACAGATATTTCCTAAAACACATCTGAAAAACTCCAGGTCTACATAGTCAGGCAATAATCAAATTTCTGTTTTGCAGCCGTCAAACAAACTCAGAGAATAAGATGTGATGTAAATGTAAACCCAAACCTCAGTACATTCATTTTTTGTTCAATATTCAGTCACATTTGCAGAAATTATTAACATGCATCATCTAGAAGATGAATATTTAAATTCTTTTCCTTATCTAGCATGCTGTTTTAAATACTGCGGGCTTATTTTGGGTACTGCGGGAAGTTTACGCACATCTGCAGGCTGAGAAAAACAAAAGAAATTTGAGTATAGGTTTTATTTTCTGACAGAGACATTTGGCTTAAGGAAACTTTCCAGTGTTTGAGGTTCTAATGCTAAAAGATAAAACTTATTTTAAATGTTAATTCAAACTTAAGTTGAATGTTAGCGTACATTAGCTAAATTAGCCTTTTAACAGTTCTCTGACTGGAGCAACACATTTAATAAAAAGCTGTCACGCTAGTTCCACACACTAAATAATATGTCACACAATAACAAATTAGTAAAAGAATCCGGTTAGATCAGGTTAGTCCACCAATTAATTGCTAATTCTTCCCTCAGGATGAATCTGCACTGATTGTTAAAAATTGACAAAATAAACTTTCACTCAAAGAACTAAGATGCAGTAATACATGACACTCCTACATGGCTCTTAAGTACTGAGGACTGAAGAGATGAACTTAGGAATATGATTGATTAATGTATAAATGTATTAATGTTTTGTTTTCAGACTCTGTTAACATACCGACTGTGGTGAACGTCAATGCGAATATGAGTCTGGGGCTGACCCTCACACGGATAACCAAAAAGAGTGGCTTTATGGTAAATCTGCCTGTCTTTATGTTTGAGGGCACTATGCATTTTGTTTGGTCATGCTAATCTTTTACTGGTGAAAGGGAAATTCTCAGTCATAGATAGCAACACATAAAAACATAATTTAAATAAACATTGTAAAATAGTTCCATAGGCTACATGAGGGCAGTAGGTGCCTACAAAATCCAGCATCTTACACAACAGCTGCTCAATAGCTGCTCATCCAAGACCATGAAATACATTATTTGTAGATATAATTTGTAGATATAGCTTTGTTGTTTGTGATCTTTTCAACAATTAATGCTGCAGTAACTCAAAACTCATTTATTGTTAGTGTTTACTAATTTACTGATCATTTTAAGCAGACCACAAATATAGTAAAATGTGGTAAATATATAGTTTCATGTATGAAATACTATTATCATAATATACTTTATGTAATTGTTGTAGAAAGACAGGTTCAAAAACAAGCTTTAAGTTACCTGTACTAAAAGCTGTTACTGGTTACAGTTTTCGGTGGCAATTATTTTTGTGCATCTCTAAAATCTGTCTTTACTTTGTTTCAGACGTGTGGTCCTCTCTGGGCTCAAAGTTGTGGAACTCAGTATTTTGTTCCAGGAGTGTGTGCAGAAGTAGACCCCCTGTTCTCTCCCCAGCCTGCATTCTCCCCTGCACTTCAAAGTAGGAATTAAGTCTTATCTAACCCTCCCTCCTTATGCATCCATCTATTTCAAAAACAAGTCTTTTAAGATTCAGGATTGGTTAATTGTCCTATGTATTCAGAATACAGGGCATTCACACATACTATAAGGTACTTATACTACAGCAGCATGCATAGATTTATTGATTTATTTATACACCAAAGCACCGTTTTATCAGTCTACTTAGGCTTTAATAGCGTTCAGTAACACTGAGATAAATATCTGATCATCAGACTGATTTATCAATCTACTCAGGCTTTAGTAGAGATCAGCAGCACTGAGATTAATAACTGATCACTACATTAATTTATCAGTCTACTCAGGCTTTAGTAGAGCTCAGTAACACTGAGATAAATATCTGATCATCAGACTGATTTATCAGTCTACTCAGGCTTTAGTAGAGCTCAGTAACACTGAGATTAATGACTGATCATCACACTGATTTATTAGTCTACTCAGACTTTAGCAGAGCTCAGTAACACTGAGATTAATGACTGATCATCACACTGATTTATCAGTCTACGCAGACTTTAGTACAGCTCAGTAACACTGAGATTAATAACTGATCATCACATTGATTTATCAGTTTACTCAGACTTTAGCAGAGCTCACTTACACAGATTAATAACTGATCACTACATTAATTTATCAGTCTAATAAGGCTTTAGTAGAGCTCAGTAACACTGAGATTAATAATTGATCATAACACTGATTTATCAGTCTATTCAGGCTTTAGCAGAGCTCAGTATCACTGAGATTAATATCTGATCATCACACTGATTTATCAGTCTACGCAGACTTTAGTACAGCTCAGTAACACTGAGATTAATAACTGATCACATTGATTTATCAGTTTACTCAGACTTTAGCAGAGCTCACTTACACAGATTAATAACTGATCACTACATTAATTTATCAGTCTAATAAGGCTTTAGTAGAGCTCAGTAACACTGAGATTAATAATTGATCATAACACTGATTTATCAGTCTATTCAGGCTTTAGCAGAGCTCAGTATCACTGAGATTAATATCTGATCATCACACTGATTTATCAGTCTACGCAGACTTTAGCAGAGCTCACTGTCACTGAGATTAATAACTGATCATCACACTGATTTATCAGTCTACTCAGACTTTAGCAGAGCTCAGTAACACTGCGAATAAAAACTGGTCATGACACTGATTTATCAGTCTACTCAGACTTTAGCAGAGCTCACTTACACAGATTAATAACTGATCACTACATTAATTTATCAGTCTAATAAGGCTTTAGTAGAGCTCAGTAACACTGAGATTAATAATTGATCATAACACTGATTTATCAGTCTATTCAGGCTTTAGCAGAGCTCAGTATCACTGAGATTAATATCTGATCATCACACTGATTTATCAGTCTACGCAGACTTTAGCAGAGCTCACTGTCACTGAGATTAATAACTGATCATCACACTGATTTATCAGTCTACTCAGACTTTAGCAGAGCTCAGTAACACTGCGAATAAAAACTGGTCATGACACTGATTTATCAGTCTACTCAGACTTTAGCAGAGCTCAGTAACACTGAAATTAATAACTGATCATCACACTGATTCTTCATTCTACGCATACTTTAGTACAGCTCAGTAACACTGAGATTAATAACTGATCATCACACTGATTTATCAGTCTATTCAGGCTTTAGCAGAGATCAGTAACACTGAGATTAATAACTGATCATCACACTGATTTATCAGTCTACTCAGACTTTAGCAGAGCTCAGTAACACTGAGATTAATAACTGATCATCACACTGATTTATCAGTCTACTCAAACTTTAGTAGAGCTCAGTAGCACTGAGATTAATAACTGATCATCACGCTGATTTATCAGTCTATTCAGGCTTTAGCAGAGATTAGTAACACTAAGATTAATAACTGATCATCACACTGATTTATCAGTCTACTCAAACTTTAGTAGAGCTCAGTAGCACTGAGATTAATAACTGATCATCACGCTGATTTATCAGTCTACTCAAACTTTAGTAGAGCTCAGTAGCACTGAGATTAATAACTGATCATCACGCTGATTTATCAGTCTATTCAGGCTTTAGCAGAGATTAGTAACACTAAGATTAATAACTGATCATCACACTGATTTATCAGTCTACTCAAACTTTAGTAGAGCTCAGTAGCACTGAGATTAATAACTGATCATCACGCTGATTTATCAGTCTACTCAAACTTTAGTAGAGCTCAGTAGCACTGAGATTAATAACTGATCATCACGCTGATTTATCAGTCTACTCAAACTTTAGTAGAGCTTAAATAGGTTAAATACGGCTAAAATACTGTTGCTGGTTACAAATGTTTGCCAAGACATAGAGTTTTCACTTTTTAAATCAATAAAACCGTGTGAAAAATATGATATTATAATATATTTCTTGTGCTCTTGCAGTTATTTACACTGAAAGTAAATGAAGGTGTGTGTGTGTGTGTTTTTGTTATCTGTTTTGATTCCTCCAGCTTGTGGTGGTCCAATGGACATTGCTTTTGTCTTGGATGGGTCCAATAGTATATATCCATGGGAGCCTGTTGTAGCTTTTCTTAAGAAGGTTTTGGAGAATCTTGAGATTGGACCACAAAAAACCCAGGCAAGTAATGACTATTTTTTTCCTAGTTAAGGTTCACTAAACATTCCTTTCTATGTTCATTTTGTAAATCTGCCTTTCTTCTAATGTCATGTTTGAACAGGTCAGCGTTGTTCAGTATGGTTCTGACCCCAGGTTCGAGTTCTATCTGAAAACTTATCAAACAAAACAGGCCATGGTTGCAGCTGCTTCAGCAATTTCCCAGAAGGGTGGACTGGAGACAAATACATTTGGAGCTATCAGCTTCACCAGGTAAGCGTGATCCCCTACATTTAGAGCTGAATATTTTCCTAGTGACAATCATGATCATTTGTTAATGAATGTCTTTCTGTGTCACAGGACAAATGCTTTTTTGACTTCTAATGGAGGCCGTCCAGGTGCCAGTAAAGTGATGGTGGTCGTGACAGATGGAGAGTCCCACGATAATTCCCTGACAGACAAAGTCATTGACGAGTGCAACAAAGATAGTATCACTCGCTTTGGCATCGCTGTGAGTACAACAGAATGTAAATAAATCTGCACAGCTTGGCCAAAAAAGGCACTGCTTACATTTAAATAAGCACATAATGAGAAGGCTTTGACTGGATTAGTACTACAATGTTTGTTCCCTTCCTTTAACTCTAACTGATTCTGTGAGTAGCTTCACATTTATTTAAAAAAGCTTGGGACAAAAAAGTATCACACAGTTGTGAAAAATGTTGAAACTGTGTTTCAGAAATGTCCAATTATTGTCTTGCATCAAACAAAGAAAACAAAGGAGTATCTGAAATGACTGGAATTAGGATGAAAACTGTCCAGTGCATTATTAGAACCTGGCAGGAGAGTGGAGAACCGTCAACTTCTCAGAGGAAGTGTGGTTAAAAAAAGTGGTTGAATCACTAAACTTAGAGATCACTTAAACACCTGGAGAAGTTGAATGGTAAAAATGGGCAGTAGAATCCATGACAAATTGCAGAATTGGGGTGGGTTTTGTTTGTTTGTTTGTTTGTTATTTCGTTTCTTTGTTTCTCTTGGTTAATTTTTCCCAGTCCCTTTTAGTGGTGTATCATGTGAGGCCTGCAGTTCCTTAGATGTTTGTCTGGGTTCTTTTGTGACTTTGTTTTTATCCCAATTTTCAACTTAATAGTTGATGAAGTACGTTTTCACATAGAGAGTAAGCACAAGCCTTGAGTATATTTAAGATAGAACCACACTTGTACTGAGGTGCCTTCTTTAATTTTATTGTCTTCTTCTCATTTTGGCCATCCTTTCACGTTTTAGTTCTGATTATTTCCTTCTCATTATTTTTAGGTGCTTGGTTATTACATAAGGAATAATATCGACACCACAAAGCTCATTGCGGAGATCAAGTCAATAGCCAGTGTTCCAAAGGAGAAGTATTAT
This sequence comes from Megaleporinus macrocephalus, assembly GCA_021613375.1. NCBI lineage: Eukaryota > Metazoa > Chordata > Actinopteri > Characiformes > Anostomidae > Megaleporinus > Megaleporinus macrocephalus. Next base: position 21,926,887 of record CM038720.1, on the reverse strand, counting down.
TTCAATGTGTCAGATGAGGTTGCTCTCTCAGAAATCGCTGGCACTCTCGGAGATCGGATCTTCAACATTGAAGGTGCATAAGTAGTTTTTTTATTGTGCTTTTATTTTCTGACTAATACCATATTTTGGAATTAAAGTCAAAGCAATTTATCTCTTTGTGTTGTCAGTACGTTTTTAAAAATAGCTTGGAAAAGAAAACTGCCCAATCATCATATCAAGTAAGCCATGATGAAGCATAAAATAGATAGATAGATGATAGATAACTGTATCCAGAGGATTAAAACATGGCAGGTTTTATGGCACCAAAAGCTTTGCCAATATTTGATCTTAAGTAACTGAAAATGAGCTGTGGTAAAATTTCAAGTAAGATCGTTCTCCAGACTCTTGGCAGTGTATATTCATGTAATTCAGCTGTTGATGTTTTCTTCTTTTACAGGAACTGGCAAAGGGGGTGAATTCCAAATGGAGATGTCTCAAGTCGGATTCAGTGCGCATCAGACCAAAAATCAGGTGCCCAGTCTGCTGATGTTATCACCTATATTTTCTGAGGTTCTTCATCACTAGTGACCTTTTTTCCATCAAGACTCTTTTGTTTGTCTTTGCAGGATGTGATGATGCTGGGTGCTGTTGGAGCGTATGGATGGAGTGGAACGGTTGTTCATAAAAATGCTCAGAAATCTGAGATTTTCCCCAAACAAGCTTTTGAAAGAATCTTGGAAGACAAAAACCACAGTTCTCTACTGGGTAAGCATCAGTTGAGGTTGCAGAAGGAAAATTGTAACTGGGCTCATGGCACTTGGGGGGCCCAAAGCAGTTGAGCCACCTAAAACTTTATAAGCCCTTCGAATATAGATATTGACACACCAACATATGTGTGTCTTAAAGATCCAAGAGCCACTCCAGCATATAGAAGCATTTATGAAGCGTGTTCAGCTTTTATATATATATATATATATATATATATATATATATATATATATATATATATATATATAGCACCTTTTACAACAGGTGTTCTCACAAAGCAGCTTTAGAGAAAATCCAGGTCCAAACCCCCAGTGAGAAGGCCAAGGGAGACAGCGGACAGAGGAAAAACTCCCTAAGAGCAAGTGGAAGAAACCTGGAGAGGAAAAAAAAGTCTCCTCTGGTTGACACCATATAGCAAAACAAGGCCCACAAGCAATATAAAAAGCTTTACCATTATATAAATACATCTATATCTCACAGGTTCTCACAAGGTTCCATCAACACTGCACCGACAACACTGCAGCCGTCTTCTGATTGGTCCCTCACAAACTACAACACATATACATTAGAAATATTTCTAATATTAAATCAGACACAAAAAATAGCAAGTAAATAAAAATAACATTTTGGTATTAATTGAAAGTCAGTTTTATAACAAAGGGATCCTGTTTTATTTTATTTTATTTTGCATCAGGGTCTATTAGATTTACGTTTGGCCACTGTTGAGCTTGCTTGTGTTATTGAGCAGTAATGTAGGAACATGATGCCATGTTAATCACAGCAGATAAGTGAGCTGCATTAAATTGAGGAGAACTAGAGAATATGAGAGTATTTTGCATGTACATGAAAGGTAAAAGTATTCAGAATGTTTGTTCTTCCTTTGCTTTTAACCAGCTTATTACTGTAAATTATAATATGATTATGATAGGTCCCCATTTCTGAAATATGAAGATTTGTTCTATGGTGACAAGAAGTTTCTCTTATACACCTCTTAACGGAACTGTGCGGCATACACTGTTATTTTTTTCAACATTTAAACAGTGCAGCTCAGAGTTCCTGTGAGACCTTGACCTGGAGGTCACGGATGTGTCTTCAAAAGCTATGCTTAGATTACACAGGAAGTTAAATTAATGTGGGTTTTTGTTTCCTGCATGAACTGTAACATGTCTAAACACATGAAAAAGCTGTTAGTAAAATCTACCATACATTAGTATGTCTGAAAATATAAATGATCAATCACTTGGCAACCTATGATTAAAGCTAGGCGAAGCATAGGGGCATCACTAAAGATTTAAAGGGGACTAAGCCTTCGCTAGAGGGGTCTGGTCTTTATCTGAGCTGCTGCTTCTCTTTTTTAAAAGAGGACTGAGGAACTGATGGGTACGGAATGCATTATGACCAACACTGTGTGACCCTTTCACTAATTCTATATAAATATTTATTATTATTATTTAATTATATATATTATATATTATTTTGTGGCTGTTCTTCTCCCAACCAGTGAAACAACAACCAGCCAGTGAAATCCCTTTATAATAAAAACAGTGTTTAGCCACAACTTATTAAGGTATGTGAACACAATTCCAGTGTCTGGGCACATGTGATCATGGGATCATGTGATTTATAAGTCATAGGATTATTAAATAATTTCTAAGTGGCCATGACTTAACTAAGGTTCCCCCACCTTACTAAGCTGTACCGTACATTACGATCATGTTTACATGATCATAAGTGATCATCAGCTTGGCTTACTAACTTTCAACCACAGAAGCATTTACGAAGCATGTTTGTGGGGCATAATGATTAGTTGGTGGGACATTGTTCCATTAGTCAAGTCAACTTTTATTTATATAGCACCTTTTACAACAGATGTTCTCGTAAAGCAGCTTCAGAGAAAATCCAGGTCTAAGCCAACAGTGAAAAGACCAAGCATGACAGTGGACAGAGGAAAAACTCCCTAAGAGCAAGTGGATGAAACCTGGAGAGGAACCAAGACTCAAAATGGGGAACACATTCTCCTCTGGTTGGCACCATACAGCAAAACAAGGCACAAAAGCAATATAAAAGGTCCAAAAAGCAGATAAAGCAACAGCATCAGACGGCACAAGACAGGCGTTTACTTCTTGACTCCCTAGTGCCAGGCTTGAGTAAAGCCCCAATAAAACTGGTGTATGATTCTGTGTTCAGGATACTCTGTGACCACGCTGAATGATGGATCCTCTGAGTTCTATGTGGCTGGTGCTCCTCGTTCCAACCACACAGGCCAGGTTGTTGTGTACACCCTCAACAGCCAAAGACAACCCAACATCATCGACTCACAGAGGGGGGATCAGGTATTTTTTATGTCATAACATTTAACGTTCTAGGGTTATTAAACCTTTTTTTCTCACTAATGTGTCTTCTACTAATAAAACATAGACAAACAGCTTAAGGATAACAGTTTTAAGGAGTATATCAGAAAAAAATAAATAACTGCATACATTATTCATTAAAGGACATATATATATATATATATATGTAATATATGTAATATATGTAATAACATATTATGTGGTCATGAAAGTATGCATTTAGGATATAACCACTTAAGATGTATATAAATCATAATTATTACATGTTAGTTTAAAAAAGCTAAAGTTTGGGTGTGCTCAAAAATTAATGGGACTCTAGGGGGGAAAAAAGAGGGATGGAACAAAAACCAGGCAAACAGATCGGGGGTCTGCCCTGAGTCAGTGGATGCGTAATGGTGTCTGTCGGTTGAACAGAAGTACAGTAGATTGGCATGTACCTTTCTATCCTATTCATTCTCTATGGGGAAAAAATCTGGAAAAAATCTGTTGTTTTCCGGAATCCATGCATCTGGATCAAAAAAAATCAAAAAGCTGTATACAAGCCTGAATCACACAATCAGACCTGACAATATGGAGTAGAAATTGTGTTATGTGATGAAGATCTGGCAGAAAGTTAGTTTGCAATGCACCATAATAATGCCAGACAGCATATACCAGTGATATAATTTTCTGTGTCGAAGCTTTTAGGCTGTTAAGCTCTTGAGGCGTCTATTTCTTATCACCACCACTGTGAACTATTCTGACAAAGAAGTTTTTTTAAAATTATGTTTTACAGCAAATCAACAATACAAGAGGGACAAATTGCTTTACTTCATCATAACTAAGGGCCAAATACCATTCAATAATTTATTTTAAATGTGAAACAAGTACACAAACAAGCTTTTAATTTATTGTTAACTGGTTGTGCAATATGTGCAAATGTTTTTTTTCTTTTGCGCTGTGCTTTGCAGATCGGTTCTTACTTTGGCAGTGTGCTTTGCCCTCTGGATGTGGACCGTGATGGTATTACTGACCTTCTGCTGGTCGGTGCCCCGATGTACATGAGTGATCAGAAGAAAGAGACCGGCAAAGTCTACATCTTCTCCATTACAAAAGTAACCGCTCATCCAGAGTAAACAGTGTCACAGACTTTGAAGTTTCAGACACTGAAGTATTGGTTTCAAATCCTGTGCATCTTTTTGTTTTGGTCTGCTTTTATGTGTGGGTCTTCAGGGTATTTTGAGTAACCAGGGGTTTCTGGAGGGGTCCTCTCCATTGGAAAATGCTCGTTTTGGGATGGCCATTGCTGCTGTTCCTGACCTCAACCTGGACGGCTTCACTGATGTGGTAGTTGGAGCTCCACTGGAGGAGAACAACCAGGGAGCTATTTACATCTACAATGGGGAGCAAAGAACCATCAGGAAACAGAGCTCACAGGTAGAACTGAACTTCATCCAGGAAAGTTGCATAGTGCAGCAGGAGTGCATGAGGTCACTTTTCTTTTTTATTCATTCTTTTAACAACTTGCAGAAAATTCTTGGCACAAAACTAGACCCTTCCTTGAAGTTCTTTGGCCGCTCTTTGGACGGCAGTGGAGATCTGAACGGGGACTCGGTCCCAGATGTCTCAGTGGGGGGTTATGGGAAGGTGCTGCAGCTCTGGTGAGTCTCACTGGTGCAGTAAATCTTATCATGCTCTGGCGCCACATGTTTATTAGTGGCGAGGTTGCACAGCCCTGGTTAGAACTTTAACTGATGACGCTTCAGTTGCATTCACATTTTGCCAAACGCTCTATTATATGTCATCTGTGTCTAACTCATAACGATAGGCTGTCCTCACCTACACTGAGCCCTTAAATTAATTGAGAACAGCTGTGCCGGACTGTCTATCTACAACACTGCTACAGCTGTGCCTGAGCATTTTTCACCACGGATAAAATAATTTATTGGAGGCCAAGACTGTATACAACAGTTTCCATGTTGTGAACTTGACACTTACACAAAGAAATTTAAAAACAGTCCAAGTTGCACACAATGCTTTCCATTACTTCATCCCAAATTAACAGCCGGTATTTCCTAATACATTGTATCTTTTTGCCATAGTTAAAGTGATCTGAAATCTATTTGCATGTATTTAATATATATAAATATTGTTGCTATTGCAAGAAAAACAAAATAGTAAATGTCCAAAATAGTAACTCTTTATGAGAAGAAAAAACTGCATATTGCTGTTGAATATTTTAGTCATTTTAGCCCATTTCTATCGGTAAATGTATCATGAATTGTTGACTTAATGTAAAAATTAACAGGGTCCGGAGAGAAGACATAAATAATCTAGCTACACAGTTCACATAATTCAGGTGAACAAAGAATTAATGCAAGAAATAGTTAATTAAAGCTGTTGGCATACGTTGGTAAGTTGAAATAGTGGTTTACAGAAATGTTAGCTTTGAGTTTTTTGTTGTGCCTCAAAAATCTACCAATGTTAATCAGGGAGGCGAAGTGTGACGGGGGTAGGAGGGGTCCTTTTCAACTGTCCATGAAACCAGTCAAATCAGTTATTTGAAACTGTGTCATTCAACTGTGTCAAACAAAAGCATGATGTGCTATTGGTGTTTTGATTGGCTATTGGAAGTTTAGTTTTATGTAAGTTTCTAGGCTGAAATGTTAGAGTTTTGATAGTTAATCACTAAGCTTTCTTATACATAATAAAAAAACCATTTTGTATAAACATGTTTTATTTTCAGACTAACTTGTATTGCTTTAAATATATTTTTATTATTTTAAAAAGGTTTTGTGTTCAGGTATTGAGGAGGTGGCATATACTAGGCTTCCAAGCGTCACACCCAGGAGCGTCAGACTGGGATCATGCAAGGCCACAACTCTGCAACTTAGCTTTCTGTCTCATTCAACACACTTCATTACATAATAAATGTATAATACATTTAATATCATGATTATCAGCAGTATTACAGGTTTTTGAGAATGTTTATAAAGCACTGATACACGAGCTGCACAATAAACTTTTTGTTTTCATAAACATTTTTATAATTTCATGTCCTGCAGACAGGATGACCATCTTCATGTTCGTGTTCATCTTCATGTTCCCTTCGGCACTCTTATAAAAAACTAAATGCTACCACACTTCACACTTGGTTAAAAAAATCACTTCCCCTGACACAAAACAAACCCACAGTGCATGTCTGTAAGACTGTGGCTAACTTCAGCTGAAACTGAACAACATCCAACATGAGTTTTTCAAAGAGCAGTAATTAATAGTTCTAATGATAATTTGAAATTTTGATAGGTACAGTTAGCCATCTGAAATTTTACTGTGGTTCACTATGAAACTGGTAACAGTTTTATAACTACACCTGATTCAGCTGATCAGATACTTAGCAAAGCCTTCATGATCTATTGATTCCCAGTATAAGCTCAAAATTTTGTGTTGCTGTGGCCAAAAAAAAATTACCTCAATAGCACATTTTTGCCAAAAGTGTGGATTGTCCAGTGAATCTGCCCATATCTGCTTCCCTGATGTGAACCTAGTAATGACATAATGTTTATATAATGTGTGCTTTCAGGTCCAGGGGAGTTGCAGTTGTGACTGCCAAGGTAACATTCAACCCAGATAGGATCAACATTCTGAGTAAGCCCTGTAGCTTCAGTGGGAGAATGGTGTTCTGTTTCACTGCTAAAGTCTGCTTCAGTGCAGCGTTCAGACCAGCAAACCCAGTAGGACCAGCAGGTAAATCTATCACACTACAAAAAAGAAAGAACAGTGAAAATATCTAGAATGTGAACAATGTAGACTTTAACCATAACACTGTTTAAACTAATGAACCAATAGAAATCTTTCTAAATTGTCAGCAAGCTCCAAACTATTTGTCCTTCTCCAGGAAAGGTTTTGTGAATATGATGATTTTTTTAAAATATGTTTCTTTTTTTCACTTTTTGGGAATTTTAGAACATTTTCTTCCAAATACTGAATTAGATTTTGTGGAAAATCGTGCTAAAAATCTGTGAATTTGTTTATTATTTTTTTAATCAGCAATCAAATACAACCTTACACTGGACGCTGATTTGGACCAATCACGACCCAGTTCCAGAGGTCAGTTCAGCAATTCGGACCGAGTCCTTCAGCGGGACATCAGTGTGTCCACAAAGGAGACCTGCGAGGATCATCAGGTTTATGTGCAGGAAGCTCCTGACCTAGTCAACTCCATCTCACTTCGCGTTGACATCAATCTTCAGCACCCAGACGCCAGTCCAGTTCTGGACGCGTTCAGCCCCACTGCGTGGCAGTTCTCTGTGAGTGCTATGACTGACCTTGTGGGAATGTGTGGCTGTTAATTCGGGCTGTTACTGAGTGATTATTTATTTTTTACTTTGGTCCAGATCCCGTTTTCTAAAGACTGCGGTTCTGACGAGGTGTGTTACAGTGACTTGGTGTTAAGCGTGGAGAGAGAGCAGCAGCCTGGGTGAGACTAATTCACAGCATATAATAACTAAAGCAACTAACTACTTTGTATATCGCGGCTGTCCAATGAAAAACAAGTATCTGCAAAATTGCAACCTTACTGGAGAGAACAAAAACATACTTTACCTTCAATGAAAGTCAATGGAACCAGAATTTTTACAAGTTGTTTTGGAGCACCTCTATTGGTCCATTCATCAGGAATTTTTCACACAATGTAAACAATCATTGCCAGGTTCAAATTATGTGGAAAACTCAAAATCGACAAAAATGGAGATACATTTTTCATTGGACAATGACAATATGCTCAGTAATAGATCATAGATTATTTATAAATAAACTAAGATTTATTATTTTTAGTGTCCTAACAGTTTCTTCCTAAATAAGACAAAAAAGAAAATTTTGTCATACAAATCTTTGCAGTAGCTGAAATAACTTAAAAGCATATTTAAAAGTCAGTTTTTAAGTGAGAGGGCAGATTCTTGGTTCTATCCTGGCGACATACAAGGTGCTGCAGCTGGGCTTCGGTGTGGAACTGTTAGTGGTTAGAAGAACAAACTACAATAACTAGAAACTTTAAAGTTAGACAGATACACGTGGCATTAGTCACTGATCATGTCCACGTGTTATTAACGTTGCTAGCACTATTCAGTATATAATCAGTGAATCTCTTTGAAGGAAATGTTCAGTCAGATAGTCACAAACAGTGTATGTACAAACAGTCACATGAGTTTTGGCACGTTTTATGTAAATAAATACAAATACAAAAAGTTTTGTTTAGATGTAAAGAAGTTAACACATCCTCTTCCTAGAGCACGTCTGAACATTTTAATATACAAATATTTTTACAATTAATTAATTCTTTCATTTTAATATACAATGTCAGTAAAGTACTGCTGTTGATGCTTTGTAGCTCCACCCCATTTTTGGTGACCCACAACAACAAAAGACTTTCTTTCACTGTGACGGTGATGAACAGAAAGGAGAACGCCTACAACACCAAAGTCTCTGCACGTTACTCCAGCAATCTTTTCTACGCCTCCGTCACACCACCTGTATGTATAATCAAAAAACAGCCTTTTTATTATATTGTATATCACTAGCAGGTCCAAAGATTCACTACAGGCTTCTGTTACCTAAGATTAACTTCACTTTGTAATCCAGGTAATTACTGAATAGTGAGTCTTAGTATGTTAGAAACCTGAGATGTTTTCTTAAATAAATGTGATACATTTCTGTGCACTACATATAATACCACCCATATAAGATTAGTTTACATTTTTACAATGCTATATGGCCTCCCAGTGTGTAAGTAGCTGCATGTCTTTCTGCTTTTCAGAGCGAAGGTACAGAGGTCAAATGCACCGCAGTTAAAGATACAGATGTACTGACGTGCCAAGTGGGCTATCCGGCCATCAGAACTGACCAATCGGTAAGAATTAATATTGCTGTGTATTAGGTATCTAGTAAATGAGGTCATATTTCATTTCTACTCAAAATGAAAGAGGTATGGGGAGATTAAATTTGAGATGATTCACTTGCACAAGAAATTGAAACATCAAAGGAAAATAAATGAAAAGAAATTTAAAAATATAATATAAAAATGACAAGATACAGAGATAATTCTGCTCCTGATGACTGTGAAAGACCTGACAGACCAGAATGTTAGTATACTGAAAAGCATGGCTTTAAGTAAGTAATAAAGGAAAAGTGTGAAGACACAGTACTCAGTACTGACAAATTAATGTTATTGTGGTGCAGGAGGCTTTTTTCTATTTATCTTTTAAATATACATATTCTGCCTTTTTTTGTCACTGAACAAATGAATCAGTTTCATTTCATGGCCTTTTTGACTGGAAGTGAAATAATAGGCAGTGTGAACTGTGATACTGTTGTGTACATTATTAAACACGTATTATATGACATATATGAAATGGTATAATATGATATCACTTGACGTGAATAATATAGTATTTATTTAGTGTCATTGCTGTAGTGAATATAGCAGAAGTTTAGTAGTAACAGTGTTGTGTTTGTATAGAATCTGAGTAATTTCACTTTTACTCTCCATTTCAGGTTACATTTGAGGTTCATTTTGACTTTAACTTGGGTCAGTTACAAAACAACGTCCAAGTGCTCTTTGAGGCCCAAAGGTGGGTTAAAGGCAAACGTGTTCTGAGTTTGATTTCTTTAGTACAGTGTGTTAATTCTGAGTAATTCTCTCTCTCAACTCTGCTCCTTTTACAGTGACAGTAGAGAAGAAACTCCAGGTGATAACAGCGAGACAGTGTCCATCCCTGTCCAGTACAGCTCAGAAATGATTCTCAGCAGGTCTGACTTTAAACACGTTCCATTCCACAGTGTGTGTTATTATTTACATTAGTTAGGGTTTATATTAAAAATACAGATGAACTGAAATGTTTGGTTTATAGCGAGACACTGTGATGATCTCACAGAAGCAACATGTCAAAATAGACAAAACAAGAAGAACCTCTATGTAAAAAAGTAATAATAATAAAATAAGTAATATTGAAACCCATGCTACAGGTAAAACAAGAAGATTTTCTGAAATGCTAATGCAAAATTTTAAGAGCTAGTATATTTATTTCATTTATTTCAGCTGTTTGTAAGGCATTATTATTGTTTTACGTTATATGTTGAAAATGTTGAAATAAGCTAACACAATATCACTAGCACAAAATCATACTTACCTAATATTGTCAAGCTGTTCAAATGTTATGTGCCACTGTTCTGCAGAGAAGCAAATATGAATGTTTATTTGCTGGACAACGAGGACGATATTAGCACCAAAATGAAGACATACAGTGACATCGGCCCGGAGTTCAGGTTCAGTCTGAAGGTCAGTAACTCATCCAGCTTAGAAGAAATTAAACACACCATAGCAGTACAGAGCTACCTTAACTTATTCACCTTCACAGGTTAGTGGTATTCCAGTCATCTGATATTGAACAGTCCTTTAATTCTCCCCTTTCTTCTCTGTGGTGTCGCCTCCTGCAGGTGTCTGGAGGAATTTTCCCAGTCAGTCTGGTCTATCTTGAGGTGTCGCTTCCTATGAACACTAAAGCAGGAAATCCTTTGATCTACATAACCTCAGTCGCCACCGCACCTGTGAGCATCTGTTTAATTATTGCAATATACTGCATTTACTATTATTATTATTATTATTATTATTATTATTATTATTATTGTTGTGGTCGTTGTTGTTTTTATATATTAATAATTTATTTACAAATTAAACTATTTTAGGAACAATGAGAAGACATGACATTAAAATAAATGTTCATGTGATGGACTGGCGACCTGTCCATGGTGTACCCCACCGCCACGCGATAACGCTGGGATTGGCTCCAGCCCCACACATGACCTTGACTAGCGGGATAAAGCTGAAGATAATTGATATCAATTTATAGTATTTTAGATACATAATAATATTGGCACCCTATGACAATCTCCAACAATTTGTTATTATTAATATAATTGTATTAGTATATTTAATTATTGAAAACAGTGATTTCAAACATATGAATGGGATGATACCAGACATATTCACACAATTACCTGCATGTTTGAATAATGAATATACAGTCTAACGTCTCTTCTTTTATATTTAACAGACTGGTGATGTGCAGTGTGAGAGCAGCTCTCTGATTGACCCGTTAAAGATCAAAGAGAAGGAATACACAGCCAAGATTACTAAGGAAAGCTTCAGAGGAACTGATGAACTGGTCAGTTTGTGTGTGTATTTACCTTCTTATGCAGTTACACCATATGGAGCGTGGAAAAGACTACATTTGCATAAAAAATCAATCTCATTAATAACATAGCTGTAAATGGAAATCTACAGGGTCAAAGCACTATTTCAAAATACGCTGAAAAGTGTAATTGTAGGTGTTAGGGTTTAGTGTAAATATAGATTTTTGGGTTTAGTGTAAATGGAGGGGTTAGGGTTTAGTGTAAATATAAATTTTGGGGTTTAGTGTAAATGTAGGGGTTAGGGTTTAGTATACATTTAGGTGTTACGGTTTAGTGTAAATATAGATTTTTGGGTTTAGTGTAAATGTAGAGGTTAGGGTTTAGTGTAAATATAGATTTTTGGGTTTAGTGTAAATGTAGGGGTTAGGGTTTAGTGTAAATATAAATTTTGGGGTTTAGTGTAAATGTAGGGGTTAGGGTTTAGTATACATTTAGGTGTTACGGTTTAGTGTAAATATAGATTTTTGGGTTTAGTGTAAATGTAGAGGTTAGGGTTTAGTGTAAATATAGATTTTTGGGTTTAGTGTAAATGTAGGGGTTAGGGTTTAGTGTAAATATAAATTTTGGGGTTTAGTGTAAATGTAGGGGTTAGGGTTTAGTATACATTTAGGTGTTACGGTTTAGTGTAAATATAGATTTTTGGGTTTAGTGTAAATGTAGAGGTTAGGGTTTAGTGTAAATATAGATTTTTGGGTTTAGTGTAAATGTAGGGGTTAGGGTTTAGTGTAAATATAGATTTTTGGGTTTAGTGTAAATGTAGGGGTTAGGGTTTAGTATACATTTAGGTGTTAAGGTTTAGTGTTAATGTAGGGGTTAGGGTTTAGTGTAAATTTAGGTGTTACGGTTTAGTGTGCATGTAGAGGTTAGGGTTTAGTGTAATTGAAGGGGTTAGGGTTTAGTGTAAATTTAGGTGTTAAGGTTTAGTGTGCATGTAGGGGTTAGGCTTTAGTGTAATTGTAGGGGTTACGGTTTAGTGTAAATTTAGGTGTTAAGGTTTAGTGTAAATGTAGGGGTTAGGGTTTAGTGTAAATGTAGGGGTTAGGGTTTAGTGTAAATATAGATTTTTGGGTTTAGTGTAAATGTAGGGGTTAGGGTTTAGTATAAATTTAGGTGTTAAGGTTTAGTGTGCATGTAGGGGTTAGGGTTTAGTGTAAATATAGATTTTTGGGTTTAGTGTAAATGTATGGGGTTAGGGTTTAGTGTAAATTTAGGTGTTAAGGTTTAGTGTAAAAGTAGGGGTTAGGGTTTAGTATAAATTTAGGTGTTAAGGTTTAGTGTGCATGTAGGGGTTAGGGTTTCGTGTAATTGTAGGTGTTAGGGTTTAGTGTAAATATAGATTTTCGGGGTTTAGTGTAAATGTAGGATTTAGTATAAATGTAGGTGTAAATGTAGGGGTTAGGGTTTAGTGTAATTGTAAGGGTTAGGGTTTAGTGTAATTGTAGGGGTTATGGTTTAGTGTAATTGTAGGGGTTATGGTTTAGTATACATTTAGGTGTTAGGGTTTAGTGTAAATATAGATTTTGGGGTTCAGTGTAAATGTAGGATTTAGTATAAATGTAGGTGTAAATGTAGGGGTTAGGGTCTAGTATAAATTTAGTTGTTGAGGTTTAGTGTGAATGTAGATTTTTGGGTTTAGTATAATTTTAGGATTAAGGTTTAGTGTGCATGTAGGGGTTAGGGTTTAGTGTAATTGTAGGTGTTAGGGTTTAGTGTAAATATAGATTTTGGGGTTTAGTGTAAATGTAGGATTTAGTATAAATGTAGGTGTAAATGTAGGGGTTAGGGTTTAGTGTAATTGTAAGGGTTAGGGTTTAGTGTAATTGTAGGGGTTATGGTTTAGTGTAATTGTAGGGGTTATGGTTTAGTATACATTTAGGTGTTAGGGTTTAGTGTAAATATAGATTTTGGGGTTCAGTGTAAATGTAGGATTTAGTATAAATGTAGGTGTAAATGTAGGGGTTAGGGTTTAGTATAAATTTAGTTGTTGAGGTTTAGTGTGAATGTAGATTTTTGGGTTTAGTATAAATTTAGGATTAAGGTTTAGTGTGCACGTAGAGGTTAGGGTTTAGTGTAATTGTAGGGGTTATGGTTATGGTAAAATAAAAACCCACATTGACTGAGGTGCTACAGTGATATAGACTTTGTGGTTGGACCCCTATTTATAACAATTTGCTAATATGTGTATTTTATTTTCTCCATCTGAAATGTGCAAAAGGACATCAAGCTTCACACTTATTAAATTTGCTTATTATCATATACATATTTTCCACAGAACTGCAAGACTGCGACCTGTAAGAAGATGAGATGTGTGCTGAAAGATGTGAACCCGAAGAGTGATTACTACGTGAATGTGACAGCGTGGATATGGAATGGCACATTTGCGATGGTTAGCCGAACAGCTAAAGTTTCTCTTATAAAGCCACACTACTACTTTATTGTGTTTCTGCATAAATACATTTACATTTATTGTACATAATGTTTGGAGTGATATAGAAACATTGTTAAAGTTTTAAAACACGCCATTGAGTCCATGTCAGAAAATAAGCTTCAAAAACAACCTGTTTTAAATTCATTGTTTTCTGTGATGTAACGAGAACCAATTTGTTTGTCTGTAAGTACACCTATTCAGACTACAGCCATTTAGCTCCACCTATTCATGCTGAAGTTATAAGGAGTGTTTTAACCTTATATATATATATATATATAATCATCAATCGTAGCTAAACAGCCATGCCTCTTATCCTCATATTATCATATTCTCTCTGTCTCTGCTTTATCTGTACAGGCTGATTTCCAGTCGGTGGTGCTGTCTGTCAACGCTCAGATTGAGACATCTCAGCCTGATCTACTCATCATCACCCACAAACAAGCACAGGTACTAAATACTTGCAACCAAACCTGCCACTAAACCTTCATAACCTCATAACATTACTGATCTGACATCATACAGTTGTAGCTCTAGGTGCCATATAATAAGGGTGTAATGATCAATGGTGTAGGATTAGCATGGAATGAAGTGACGTGTCCCTACCAATATCCAGCGATTATTGATTTGTCCCGATCAATAATTTGATCCCCTCCAAAAATCCTGATCTCTCAACGTCTCAAATTTTGTGTTTTTGGTTTGTTTGTATATAAAAGTTTAAAAAAAGACAAAAAAAGAGAGAGGGAAAAATATTCATAAAGATGCCTTAACATCTACCATACCATTCAGGCTGTTTTAGAAAATAGCATGAATGTACTATGTGTTCAGAGCAAAAGCCCCGCCCACTCTGCGCCCATTTTACTCTGCCATAGAAAGTTGATATATGAAAGATGCTAGTGTGAGACCATGAGGGGTCTTGATGACACAAGTTTAACCCTTCAAATGGCCAGGACCCACCAGCTGGTCCAAAGTTATACTATACACTTAAGTTATAGTATATGACTTAACTCAATAACTCAATTTGCAATGTAGTCCATGTTACTGAATAATAAGTCTTAGTGTAATAAGTCTTTTGCCATAACAGACAGTACTTTTACCATCCACTATAGATATATTCAGCTGAATCATGGGTCAGAGAAGGGTCAGAGAAGGGCCAGAGAAGGGTCCCTGAGGGCTGGATTCCTACACAATTTGGTGATTTTCCTGCTCAAACACAGCCAAGTTAACTAACTGGTTAAGAGGTTTGGTTGAAGTGTTGGAGCAGATAAAAACAACAAACTGTACTGCTCCCACCCTTAGGTCCCCACGGTCAAGTTTCTCTCCAACTTAACTCCACTTTCTACCGCAGGTTGCTGTAACTGTGAGTAAACCCGGAGCCAAAGCAGACGTCCCTGTTGGTGTTATTGTGGGCAGCATTATTGGAGGTTTACTCCTACTGGCTCTTGCTGTTGCAGCACTGTGGAAGGTATGAGTTCTCTGTTGACTTTCTCAAACAAACCAACATTTAGCCTGTCACCACTAAAAAACCTCTTTGCAAAAATGAGGTCATTCATATTCAGAATTCTGTAAAGCAAAGGACAAACATTTGGGAATGATTACTTTTGTTTATGCATGCCTTCATTCAAAGATTGTGTCTGTGCGACATGATCTCAGCACCTTAAATGACCTCTCCAGTATTTCAACATTATGACACTGGCATATGATTTTTCAGACTTTCAGACTTATAAATAGTCTAACTAAGTAAAATTATTTCATCAAACAGTTAGATAAGGGGTGGGCAACATGACAATATTTTATTACTCTTATGATACATTATGTCACAACAGCCTTTTTGAGCACATTGTGATTATCAATAAACCATTACTGCATGTTTCATTACAAAGTGAGTATAATTAGATTGGTTTAAATGGATTTAGTGCAGTGCAGTTTGTAATTCACTGAATAATGATTGAAGTTGCAGGTTTATTATTATTATTATTATTATTTTTAGTAGTAGTAGTAGTAGTAGTAGTATAGGCTATAGGCTACTTTAGGAAGTTGTGGCTCTACAAGTTCTATTTTTTCTGTTCCAATTTTGTAAATCTCAGAGCAGTTAAAAACTTTAATGTATTTTGTGTATTGTGAAAAGGTCTTGAAGTATTGTGATGTAATTGTTCTGCCATATTGCCCACCCCTAGATAACTGTTTTTCGATCCAGCCATATTTCTTGAAACTGGCTAAAGTATTTAATGCATTACCTTCACGTAAGATGATTTCAAGATACCAGTTTTAAATGTTTTTTGTACTGTGATCTCTCCAGCTGGGATTCTTTAAGAGAAAATACCAGCAACTGCAGAGGAATGAAGATGGCCAAGAAACACAAGGACTGCAGGACCCCGCGGAACCCTGAGACAAACACTGTTCCTGGAGAATTTAAAGACTAACAGGATAGCAATGCCTGAGCCAAAGATCCAAAAACCCAGAGATGCAGATCCACACAAGTAACATTGCTCTCACCAAACTTCACCTGTTTTTCAGCATAACAGGCTTAAAAACCAGTAGCAAAAAGGGCCTCAAAGATCTTCACCAGCAGCAAAATAGGCCTAATGAATTTCAGCAGCAGTATGACAGGCCTATAGATCTTCACCAGTAGCAGGACAGCCCAAAAGAGTTTCACTGGAACCAGCAGGACAGGCCTCATGGGCTTCATCAACCCCAGGACAGAGTTAAAAGCTTCTGTCTTTAACAGCACAGATGTAAAGATTTTCACCCACAGAAAGATAAACCTGAAAATTTTCCCCACCACCAGGACAGGATCTTTCTCAGTAGCAGGCCCAGCAAAAACAGCTTCACCAGCTGCACAGCAGGCCTTAAGAGCTTCACCAAAACCAGCAGGACAGACCTATTGACATTTGCCAGCAACAGGAATGGGGCAAAGAACTTTACCACCTGCAGCAAAACAGTACAAAACCAGTTGTATAGGTGTAAAGAGTTTCACCACCATCGATACAGACCTACAGGTATTTAGCATCAACAAGAAAGGCTTAAAAGATATGCATAAGCAACAGAACAAACCCAGAACGCTTTACCCTCGAGCTTCACTGGAACCAGCAGAACATTTGTAAAGACCTTGAGCAATACCTAAAGATATTTACCAACAGCATGACCAGCATAAGGATCTTCACCAGCACAGAAATAATGATCTTCAGTAATATCTCCACCCACAGCAGGACAAGCCCAAAAAGCTTTACCACGAGACCAGAACCAGCAGAAAACACCAAAAAGTTTCACCAGCAGCAAAACAGGCCTCAAGGGCTTGAGCAAAACCAGTAAGACAGACCTTGGGATCTGTACCAGCAGCTATACAGGCCTGAAGAGCTAAGAGTGTGTGCACCTAACAAGCGTAGAACCTGGTGCAAGCTCATGTGTGACCTGTGGATTGGTTTGAGTGAGGCCAGCACATCGTTTGAATACCCGAAGGGACAAACAGAAGAACTGTTGTGCTGACATGGAAACTTGGCTGTGTTGCAGATTTTTCACGCCTGCTTTAGTCAGTCTTCATCACTGGAGAATCTTTTTCACTCAGCGTTTCTATCTTTTAATTAGACCAGGGATAGCATAAGAAACTGGGTAGCACAGAGATGTTTTCCTGCCTCATTCCTTCTTAGTCTTATTTTTTTTTGCTGTAAATATTGTTGAATGATGCACAATGCAAACCGCAAAGAGATCTGCCACCCACTGCATTGGCAGTTTCTTGTGAAAACTATTTTTGTATGTGGCATATGGTGAAATGCCACTGAACACAGTAGGGAGAATTTACAGGGTTTATTGTTTATTTACTTGAATGGATCTCATTAAGGTTCTAAAGTAAATACCTCTCACAAAACAAACAGTTTATACATTATAAACAATATTATACAGAACCATGCTATTTAGAGCAAATGTTCAAATATATATTTCTCAAACTGCTACTGAACAACCAATTTCTGTGTGCACTGGGAATGTGTGGCCAGCAGCAATTCCCACCATTTAGAACTTAGAGATAAGTGAGCTGTAAGTCTCTTTTTTAATAATTGTAAATAACTGTGTATAGTCATTTTGGTACAGATGTAAAGGGAAAGTATTAGATTATATTATATCCAGAGGAATGTGGCTCTGTATGTTAGGAACATAGTCTACTTGCACTTGACTGTGATTTTAAATGGGAATGCCACCGATTTTTCAAAATCAGAGCAGTTTGAAATCTGAAAGGTCAGATTTGTTTACAATGGTGGTGATAGGATGCAGATGTCTGATGTAACACATTGTGATTTTGTGGTGAAAAAAAAAATTCAGAAAGTTTTGACTTTTCAGTTGTGCTTTTATGTAGTAAATCGCAATATTTGTGCTGTAGGCATGTTGACGTCTGGTTCCCATCACCACCATTGTAAAAATCTCAACCATTAAATTATGCAAAAAAAAGGAAAAAAATGATGTAATTCCCTTTTAATTAAGGTCAAGAGTGAGCAGTTACATGGTGAATTTCTCAGTCTCAGGAAAACTGCACACTCACACATATATTACATTGTACTGATTTATTTAATAAGACTACTAACAGAACTTTAATATGCAGATTTCAGTAACTACCAGAATACTCCCATGAGCCACAGTGGGAACACATTTTGCCTCTACTGGTGCTCAGCATCTAGACTGTTTGGAATTTTATTGGGGTTGACATTTCTGATGGATCCAGCAGCTTTGTACATCTCTGTATGCTGTGCAGGTTTACTGCTTGTTCCTCAGTTTAAGATGTGCAGGCCACTACCTTTAATGTATGGAAGCCTATTCCTGCAAAGTTTTCATTACAACAGCACAAGTTCACATAATAATGAAAAACAAAGATTGTATATATATAATATATATATAATTAAAATAAAAATAAATAATGGGATGGACTGACGACCCGTCCATGGTGTACCCTGCCTTCACCCGATGACACTGGGCTAGCGGGATAAAGTGGAAGATAATGGATGGATTGATAAAATTAATAGCAGTATACATTTTTACTGTAAGTAGTGGAAATGGGCTTCCAAAGTAATGTCTATGTCCAGCACTTTACCAGCTTTAACAGCAGTGTTTGGTACAGTACACTGAAATGCATTTGAGCTGTACAGTTAAAGATTAGATTAGCCAGTTTCTGTGCATTAAACAGACAATCACTTTGTGTACCATGTATCAGAGACAATAGCAGAACATTTACTGTAGTCATTTAACTTTTTATAATAGAATGAATGACCTAACTAGGTGGTGTGTTGGTATAGATTTATTGGCTAAGGCTCTTAAGTGATGTAGCATTTAAGGGAAGAGCAATAGAAATGCACAGAACTGTAAATGTAAATGTTTACATAAAGAATATTTGCACTGGTACGTTTTTTGCCTTTTTCATAGAAATACTACAGATTCATTATTGCTGTTTTGTTACTCAAGACTTTATTGTAATTCATTTCATGGTAATAAAAATCTTTAACTTGTGGTTTTCAGTGCGCTGGACTGTGAAGACTGGCTGGGGATAAGACGTTAGATAAAAGTACTGCGCCTCACTGGACAGTTCAAAGGTCAACGTGCTTTGCTCCCGCCCCACTTCCTGTCCACAGACACTCCTTGTTCTCTTTCCAGCAGGGCTCCTCTGACTCATAGCTTTCCTTAAAATAGAAAAGGAGAAAAAACAGGCAGAGCACAGTTTAAGGGGGAATTCCACTTTTTTTAATGATTCAACTATTAAGGTGTAAACTAAGTCATTCAGGGTGGTTTGTTGTGAAATGCTCAGCTCTAGAGAAACTTGAATGGTTCATAGTGGTGGTGACAGGAACCAGGCATTCACCTCTAAACGCTCCCTCGAGAGTTATTATGAAATAGTTGTGAATATTACTGATGCTTTATTTTAAACAAGCTTTCATAGCGGAGAATGGATTCATCACTATTTTAACATTACCATTAAAAACTCAGAAGACAAGTAAAGTACATGGCTGTATTTGTGTTGTAGTTTCTGTCACCACTCTGAATGACATCTGAATGAGAAATGTTTTAAAAAATGGTGGAATTCTCCCTTAAACAGAGTACTTGGACTAAAGATGCAGTGCACAGGTAAAAGACATTTAATGATAGATAAAAGTGCTCCTCATGCGCCAGTTGTGATGTACCTTTTTCCAAATTGGGACAGTAGCTTTCAGAGTGTCTATGCAGAATTTCACAGCCTCCAGTGAATCGCTGCGGTGAGGTGATGAAATACCAATTATAACACTGGCCTCTGTAACAGGAACCACACTGTAGGCAGAAACCAGATACAATCAATATTTTGATAATACACACAGTTTCCATTTGGCTCCAGTTCTGGTACAACACTACAGTAACCACAAATCACAGCTAGAAAAAAAGTACAACCACAAATGGTTAAATGTTTTCTTAAATTTGGGGCAATCTGAAGAGATTACATTCACAGCCCATTTTCATAAGAATAGCTGATCAGGCTATGAATCTAAAACAGAAATAACAGCACAGGAATTAATTAGGGTTGTGTTTGTTCCAGAACTAGTCTTAGTACTGGGTGGGGGGTTGAGCTTACTGTTACGGCTGTGCATTTACTAAGCAGGACCATTTCAGTCACATAACCAAGATTTTTAATTCAAATTTAGATCTCTGATAAACGTACAGAATTCAGACAATCCAAATAAAACGTCAGTAAATATTACTTTTTCAAAATCAATGGCTTGAGTAGTACTTTACAATAAGACCTTACAAAACCTTACATTTCTACAAGAATGCGTTTTCAATCAGTCATCATAAACACTATAAAACACTTTGATCAGATTGCCAGTCTAAATCCAATTTGTGGTAAATTTATATTTAAACTGATTTTTTATATTGTGGACAGCAAAAAACACATTGGGAAGTGGTTTGATATGCGATTCCACATATCAGATGCATCTCAGCCAGGATGTTTGGTCGCTCAAATCTAATTTCAAAAGTGTTTTTTGGATCTCTTGCAAACACGACAAACAACAATGTCAAATCTAGCTGGTGACAACTATGTGGTTACCATGGCAACCTGCACAGATATGGTTGGTGACACACATTTCTGCTCTGATCACTTGCAAATAGGAGTGCAAACAGTCATCTTATAAGATCTGACTTGGAAAACAAATACGATTTCCATGCAGTCTGGACTCCACCTAATAAACTGTTATAACACTAATACAAATAGTGAGCTCACATTCATCTACTCATTTATACTGTCTTCTCCATCAGTCATCTGCATCAGGTATTCATATTCATCACATATAACAGCTCAAGGATGAACTTGGATTTTCACAGTTAATCAATAAATATGAATCAACTCATTCCAAACCATTCATAAACCTTTATAGGACTAGTCTTATAGTACAGTGGTACCAAATGCACAGCCACTCTTCACATCTGCTCACCCGAGTCTGTGATGTATGCAGATGTGCCGGACGTTTGGCCACTTAGCCCTAATTTCACTGCAGATTTTTTTCAGCTCGGACTCCGCCATAGGCACGTAGGCTTCGTATTCAAGCTGGACTACCCTCTTCCCCTCAAAACTATCTCTGGTTGTCCCTGTAATGAACAGGACAGTTGTGCTTACGTTTATAATGATGGTAAAAACAGTTCCCAATCCACAAAAGAGCCAAGACAACAAACAACACGACCTACCAATAAATAATGAGATGGCTCCACAAGAGGAACATCTCACTGAGTCAGATACAGCATCAGTGGAGAGCTTATCAGTGGTGAGCGTGATCAGATCTAGAGGACCTCCTCCATCCTCAGCCATGTCTGTAATTAAACACAAAAACAGGCCAAATACAGCACAACCTGCCTTTTACCTCCATTGCTCGCTGTCAATAATAAAAAAAAAAAATTCTGTTGATTGTAAAGTGTAAATAAATTAACACACACCTTACAGAGATCACACAGTATGTAAATACTAATCATTTTAATAGCTCATTTAATTTTAGTGTGTTCTCTGTGAACTTAATACTAAATTTGCACATTCTCATTCAGAAACAGAAACAATATCTTGGTCATTTTGGGAAATTTAGGCAAAAATGGGTCTAAAACAGTTTTGTGCTCATGGAGCAGCTTTAAACTGCACATGCAGAAACTATTAATTTATGGGTTTAAATACATACAATGTTGCTGCCTGGAAAACTTAATTTTAATGATTAGACAACTGTACAACATTTTACACTTGTAGGCTGTGGCATGTAAAAAAGTCTGAAATTAAGTTCTGTAGTACCCACGTCAAGACTACGTCTAGCCTCCGCTGAGCGGCGGTATGACTGCAACCTCGTCCCCCTCCCTCAGGATCACCCGCTGATCACCCACAGCGACGTACTCCTGACGCACCGCCAGTACCACGTGCTCACGAACAGCACTCAATCTGACAGATTAAAAAAAAAAAGAAAGTTAATTGAAGCAGATGTAGATCAGTCAAACAAAAACAGCTATTATTTAAATGACCAGTTCCCAGCCTCTCTCTCTTTATCACTTACCTGACCATAGAGGAGCACTTTATAGTTCTACAGTAACAGACTGCAATCCATCTGTTTCTCTGTGTACTTTATTACCCTGTTCTTCACTGGTCAGGACCCTCACAGAACCACTACACAGCAGGTCTTATGTGGGAGCTGGATCATTCTCAGCATTGCAGTGACACTGATGTGGTGGTGAAGTGTCAGTGTGTGTTGTGCTGGAGTGAGTGGATCAGACACAGCAGCGCTGCTTGAGTTTTTAAAACATCTCAGTCTGACTGCTGGACTGAGAATAATCCACCAACCTGAAATATCAAGACAACAGCCTCCTGTGGGCAGCGTCCAGTGACCATTGATGACCACTGATACTTACTTTGGATGGCGCTTCTCCAGTTCTTGCCAAAGCTGAAGCGTGGTTAACTCCGACTGAAAACTGGCCGTCTCAGATTTACGTCCTGTTAATTCTGCGCTTTTCGCAAAATACAACACCAACACCTAGAAAACATACACAGCTCCAAAAATGAGTTTAAGCAGAGGAACTGCTATTACTCAGAATGTTCAACTTAGACTCACTTTGAAAGATTTAACCAAGTGTGTGGTGTTAGTTGATACTGCTACTGAATAAAAGACCAACGTCAACACTTTCAATGGAGCTAAAACTAACATTTATTATTCATATTATGAATATTCTGTAGCACTGCATTCCATCCCTTCATCGGTCTGACAGCACTCAGGCGCCAGGATGTAGCAACGGGACTGCTGCACCATTTAAGGTGGAACGGGAACACTTAGACCAGTAGCTGGCAAATAGAGAGCCAACTTTAGCCTCACCATATCTAATACCTTTAGAGGATTTAAATGCACACTATCAACCTTAATGTGTAGCGATGGACCTCCTTATTAAACCGGGTTATAAAAATGAATAACGCATGTAATGCCTTCATTACTCAGTAATAACTCCTACACACTCTCTACAGTGTATGACTTACACCGTGTCTAATTTTTAGTCACAGCCAACTGGTATTTTTAGAAGTATTGCTAGTGTTTTACACACCATATGCTCTACTTTACTTTTAGAAATGTGATAAAGAGTGTAAAGTCCTACCTCGGTACTCATGAATGCAGCCTGTCTGAAAACACGTGACTTGGATCTTGCGTTCTGTTTTCTATGTCAACTTCCGCGGATCTGAAATCTGATTGGTGCGGCGGTAAGTCAGCTGACTGTGTTTTAGGAACGCCGTATCCTTATCCAATCGTAATCCAGGCGTGTTTCCAGTTGTTTGGGGCTTTAAACTACTTTTAAAAATCGCGTTTGCTTCCAGAAAAATCAAATCTTAATTTATATTTTAAATTATAAAGCGAAAAAAGAAACATGTGGCTTAATTAAAAGAGTCAATACCCCATTCCCACCAGCAGGGGTCGCCAATTCCAAACTGCGCAGAACTGGGCAGATCTTATTTTTATAAATCATCATACCTTTAGACGATGAAACAATAGAATAAACAATTAAATAAATACTTACCAATCAGAACATATATTTTGACAACTAACAGGATTTTAATAGAATGTTGGTGGCGCATCTAGTTATGAATTTGAGACAACTGACCGTGAGTGAGTGAGTGAGTGAGTGATTTAGAGAGTGAATGAATGAATGAATGAGCGAAAGAGTAAAAGTCAATAAAGAAGGGACTGTGTGATTTAAAGGGGATGTAGATTAAATTCTGTGCACATTACAGCTTCAAAGGGGAATTCCACCGAATTTTTAGAATACAAAATTTACTCCTTAGGATGTCAACAAAGAAATTTAGAGTGCTTTGATGTAAATACACTCTGTTCTAGAGAAATCTGTTTACAGTAGTGGTGAATGAAACCAGATAAAGAACCTAATGCCTCTAAAAGCTTTCACAAAGAGAGTTATAAACTAAAATCCATGAATACGCTGCTTGGTGTCTTTTGTTTAGAAACAGGATCAGTGTGTGATATTTAGAGGTTTTAGAATTAATATCATAAATTAATATAATATACAATGTATAATATATGTATAATTACATTTAACTACAAATTCATGTGTCTTTGTTAGTTTAGAACGACCCTGCATATCCATATAGGAGCAGGTTATCTTCCAACAGAGGCCACCAGAGTTCTACAGTATCTAGAATGGACAAACCACACACTGGCTCTATATATATATATATATATATATATATATATATATATCGTTGTTGTCCAATGAAAAAAAAGTATCTCCAAAATAGGAACAGGAGAGGCCAATAACAGTCTTTACTTTCAATGTAAGTCAATGGAACCAGAATTTGTTTTGATTTCGAAGCATTTCTATTGGTCCATTTATCATGGAAATTGTACACAATGTCAATGGCAGGCGTTCTAATAATGTAGAAAAATTGAGATACATGTTTTTCATTGGACAGCAACGATATATATATATATATATATATATATATATATATATATATATATATATATATATATATATAAACCCCCTTGTCAAAAATACTGCCAGCATTAAAAGTGTAAGTCAGCTACTTATTTTCCTGCTTTCTGTTTAAATTTTGCCTCCTAAGGTCATAATAGGTAGTAATAATAATAATGTAATAAATGCACCATTTAAGGAACAGTGTTAGTAGGATATTACAACAGACTTTTGTGTTTAAGAAGAACAAATAGAGGACAGTACTTATTATTTACCAACACAACACAAGGAAAAGCGAGACTGCACCCTCACTGTCAGAGAAGTGAAAACACAAAGAAACAAAACAAAATCGCAAGAGGAGGAGGTTACGTTTGATGCATTCTGCTATGTGACCGCTAGAGGTTACACACTGTTCCTTTAAGAGATGTACAAACTCGGAAGGCACGCGTAGATTTGATAGGAAATAGAAATTGATAGTAAATTTTGTTGTAGACATGGTGATGCCTGGTTCCATGACAACCCTTGTAAAAACATCAGACCCTGTAAGTTTCTTTACAATAAATCTTTCCTCATTAAACCACTCTGAAAGGCTACTAACGTGTAGAACCTTTTCGGAAAGTTGGAGAGTTTTGTGTAATTCTTCTTTAAACTGCGATCTATTGGGTGCAGCACGGCTTGCTTACCGGTAGAGGGCCAGCGAGGCCATATTTTCGCCACTGCTCTTTCTGAGACTGGCCCACTTTTTCCCGAGGAGCCGCTACCTGTCATCCAGCAGACGCGCAACACTCTTGTCTGATTTGAGCTCTCAGACCTGTCTGCTGCATCTGACGTAATCCAATCCCCCACCCAAGAGGCTCCTTTGAAGCAGGATTTGTTGGTCTATATTTGTGCGCTCGACCCCCCGGGGACCCAACAACTGTCTGCACTATGACCAGAATGACCGCGCGTCTATTTTTATCAGCTAGACTTCTGTCTAATGGAGCACTTTAGAAGATTAACGCGCTCATATGGGCGTCTGAACTTTGCTGGAAAAGCGGCTGTTATCGCGGATGTGTTCAGAGCTGAGAGCGATGGAGTCCAGTGGGCTTTCAGACGCACATTTAACCGAAACACGCGTGAAATGATTAACTGAAATGTTCTGGCTGGGGGGGAGAACATAAACTGCACTGAATATGATGAAGTAATAATCTGAAGCACCATCTCTCAGAACAAAGCACGCGCGTCGTGGTAAAATCGCCTGGTAAAGCCGCTACGTTAACCCAGAGCGCCATTACGCGCGCCATGCTTTGCGCAAAAGCTGCCCACGATCCTGGCTGCCCACGAGGAGAGAAAGTTTCTCGAGCTTATAAAATGTCACCTGACGATTTTTTTTGTTCTCGCTGGTGAGCGAACCGTTCTCCCAGTGTCCCCACCCCCCTCAACTTTCTGAATCCCGCCCACCAAAAGGCGCTCCACTCCAGAGCCTCATAGCGATTTAAAACGCAAGACTGGCTCTCTATGACAGGCACTGGGTGTCAAGCACGCGAAGCATCCCGTCCTACGCACCTCTTACACCCGTCATACATCCGGCCCTCCTCTCCAAGGATGCTCCAGCTGCTGCAGCTTCGCCAGGGCGTGCTCGCGCTGCTCATGTGGCTGGCGCACTTCATGGAGGAGCACCGAGTTCAGGGTAAGAGTGGCTCGTTTTCTGGTGTTTGTACGCGGAGTCTGGAGACGGCGGGGAGTTCGAAGGCGCGCTGGGACTAAAGTGTGGTGGCGAGTGCGCACGGATATTGCTGTGCGTAAAAGTGGAGAAATGGTTGCGCACTTTTCCGAGAAGTTGTGACCTTCCAGAAAGTACTTTTCTGTTGAGCTGCATAGGGACTGTAGCTGTATTCTCGGTGTAATTTGGTCATTGAGTTGCGCTCATCTGGCTGCGTGGTCTGCGTTAATCTGGGCTTGCTTGTTTGGTTAGTTTGTCGGTTTTTCCGGATTATTAATAAAAATAATTGGCATTCATGGCATTTTCATTACTTTTACTCCAGGCTCTTACTTAATCTTACTCTAAGTCTAAAGCTAGAGAGCTTACAGACGACTAAGACTACTTTTCCAATCCCTTCCAAACAGATCTGTTGTAGAACTTCTATATGACCCGCATCAGTTTAGGCTGAATTTAAAGAACTACTCCAGCAATTTCCAACTAAAGGTCTATTTGCTGCATCTGTAGTATACATTTGATTGTGATTGCAGTAAGTGTCTCTGTTTTTAGTAAGAGAACGGGAAACTCTTCTCGCTTCAGCACCTGCCAATTGGCTTCTGTTAGAAGTACATTTGGAGCTGGTTGTGTTTTCTTTTCTAAGCACAGGAAAACATCAGAACTGTTCTCTGCAGCAATCAGTAATACAATACATCTGTGGTACATAAAGATGAGGCTGAAAAGCACTGCTGCACTTTAAGTGAGAGTTGGCCAAAAGCCTATAGACACTCAGTAGGTTCTGTACAGCTCGACTTGTACTGCGCTGGGTGCTAACAGGGCTGATTCTTTCCAGCTGGCAATTGCTGGCTTGAGCAGGGGAAGAACGGGAGATGTCAGGTCCTCTACATGTCCGGAATGAGCCGAGAGGATTGCTGCAGAGGTGAACGTCTGGGCACAGCGTGGACAGAGGAGGACGTGCCCAGCAACACTTTATTTCGGTGGCTCCTCCTGAACGGTGGTGCGCCCAACTGTATACCATGTAAAGGTATGCTGCCGATGCAGGCTTTGCAAAAAGAGCAAAACATGAATGAACTTTACAGTAATCTCCAGCCCGTGTCCCCCGAGAGCTGGGACCAACTACCCAGACCCAGATTCAGTCGATCCCTAGACAAGGGGCCATTTCTTGACAAATTTGCATTACTCGTTTTGCTTTTAGCAATCAAACATCTAATTCAGTGTAGGTTTAGACTTCATCTAGGTTCATCTGGATACCAGCCACAAATGTGGTCCAAGACTAAGCTTATTCCATGTTCAAGAAACCAGTCCCTAGGGTTTAATGTCAGCCCCATCTGATGCAGATAATCAGTTTACTTGACTTTTTTCTGATTTTAATTGGTGTTGATTTGGGTTGAAATCTGCAGCAAGTCTCTTAGGATGGAGCTGGTGACCACTAGAATAATACAGTCATGTGCAAAATGTTTAATATATTGCAGCTCAGTTCAGAATAAAACCAAATTTTTACAAAAGAAAGGAAAAAACATACTTAACTTTTAATGCAATGCAATTGCATTCATAAACTTTACACACAGTGTAAAGAGCACCAGGCATTTTCAAATTGTGTAAAAAACTAAAAACAAGAAAAATGAAAACACATTGGTTTTAGCAATAGAAAGACCACACTGAGAACGATTGCTTAACCGACTGATTGGTTTCGTTTGTTAGAGACTTGCGATAATGTGGACTGTGGTCCTGGAAAGCGGTGTAAGATGAACAAGAGAAACAGGCCGCGCTGTGTGTGCGCTCCAGACTGCTCCAGCGTCACCTTTAAAGGTCCTGTGTGCGGCTCGGACGGGAAAACCTACCGCAACGAATGTGCGCTCCTCAGAGCCAAGTGCAAGAGATACCCCAACCTGGTGGCCCAGTATCAGGGCAAGTGCAAGAGTGAGTACACAATACTGTTTGTCTTCAAAAATGATTTTAACTAATTTAAAATCTATACATTTACAATTTATTGACTAAAACTCAAACTTTGAATAATGAATCATTCATAATAATTCATTATAACTCATAGTAGATTTGGAGAAACTGAGCAGGTTCTGTAGGGTTTGACTTGTACTGGGTGCTAACAGGGCTAATTTGGAATAATATATAGTGGTTAATGAATAATTAATAGTAAATACTGAATCATTTATAATAGCATATGAATGTTTACACACTAAATAGTGGTTCAGGTGCTAATTAGCTTATTAGTTGTATCTGGTGTTAATTAGATGTATCAGGTGTTTTTTTCATAGCTAAACAAATACATTTTAAAAACATTTGTCAAAATATTTTAGAATATATACATTTGAGAGTCTTAGTTTGTACCAAATTTTGTTTAACTTAGTACAAGATTCGACCTGTGTTCCTTAAATGAGCCAAGCAGGACAATCTCCAATCAAGCATCTGTTTCAAACTAAAACTAGGCTTAGTCTGAATCTTAGAAATTATGATTAGGTGAATAAGTTGACGTGAGAATCTAACCTAGTCCAGGGTTCAGTGTAATCCGTGCTCTGTAAACCAGCCTATTTTGAAGAATCCCAAACAAACGTGTGTTTAAAAACTAGGTTTAGTTTAAATCAGAAATTAGGATTGGGTGAAGTAAAAGTTTCTGTAATTTAGTTCGTCTTACTCTGTGCGTGTTAAGCACTTTTAGCATGAAGAATCCCAAAGATAAGCTTAGTTTGAATCTCAGAAATTAGGATTAGGTGAATCAGGTGAAGTGAGAGTCTAATGTAGTCCAAGGTTCAGCCTAATCTGTGCTCATTAAACCAGCCTAGACTTGAGAATCTCCAGTTAAACATCTGTTTCAAATCCAATGTAAGTTTAGTCAAAGTTTAGGTAAGAATCTCAACTCAGTGTCTTATTCTCTGAGTCAGGAATTTAAATTAAGGTTCATCTTAATCTGTGTTCATTAAACCAGCCCAGCATGTAGAATTTAGACTCAAGCTTGGGTTTCAAACCAAAACAAGGTTTTAGTATTAAACAGAATAAAAGGTCACTAAAACGTTTGCAGAGGCTTCGTCGTCACTTGGCTGAATTTTAACGCTTTGCAGAAACGTGTCAGGACGTCCGCTGTCCCGGGACCTCCACGTGTGTGGTGGACCAGATCAACAACGCCTACTGTGTGACCTGCAACCGCATGTGCCCTGAAATGACCTCACCTGAACAGTACCTGTGTGGAAATGATGGGATTGTTTATGCCAGCGCCTGCCACCTCAGAAGAGCCACGTGCATTCTGGGAAGGTCTATCGGGGTTGCCTATGAGGGCAAGTGCGTAGGTGAGGACACTGTCTTTGTATTGAATTTGTAATGTACTTTTCTGTGTTGAAAGGTTACTCAGTGCTTAGAACCCAGCTGAGCTTGTAATGATTACACTGACACTGTTAAACAATGATAAGAACGTAAACATCGCTGCTGAAAACAGTACAGTTTCTTGATCTTGCTCATCGCCCATTATCTCCTGGCGATTTGTTGCGTGTACTGAGTCTATTGTCTGCTGCTGTTTTGCGTTAAATGCAGCAGTGTGGTTCCGAATGGAGCTACATTTCGTTCCCCACTCAACACCTGGCTGTGATGAAAATTGGCAATAAAGTTTAGCTTGATCTAGGATTAGCCACTACAATGCATGCAGTCGTGTTCGTTAGGATAAAACTGCCAAAAACTGATCCTCGATCAGACCCGAGCCCAACCCTCAAAGCATTGCTTATATAATGCTTTCTAGACATGTGGTCCTCATTAGTGTGCTGTGGTGCAATAACATCATCTGAACACTGAGCTTTACTGCACAGTTGTTTGGGTATCTAATTGATTCCTAAACCATCTCAGATTAGGCGAGTGGTTCCCAATGCCACTCTTGGGGACCCCATGTTTTTTTTTGGTCTCCCTATTCTCATCCAGCTCATTAGGGGCTTATAGAGCCCTTTTTTCTAGAATACTTATATAATTGCAATTGCCCTTAACTACTATTTTATATAGGCAATGGTAACCGGTCAGACTATAAATTGCCTGTAAATAAAATAAATTGCCTGTAAATAAAATAAATTGCCCGTAAATTAAGTGCCTGTAAAGTGCTGCTTTGTCACAATGACTGGTAACTACTTACGAGAAAGACGGAAGGATACACTTTCCAGAAAGCAGAAGGAAGTGGATATTACGCCTAAATGTCTTTAAACTCTTTTACTGGTTCAAATGTTATGAAACCAGCTAGCCAGTTGGATTAAAAGTGAATCAAAATAATTGGAAATGAGGTCATTCTATGTTAGATTACACACAAATTACTGATTATATACTAATACTAATAAGTACTAGCATTTAACTACATTGTAAATTAGTTACATAGTAGACACTGAGTGATTCATAGTGGTTATTCAGTAGTTTGTTGTAGTTACAGAACAATTCATAGTAGATATGGAATTTATGGAAATTGAAAAAGTTGTAGTAGACATTGAATAATTTATAGTAGATACTGAATAATATATTGCAGCACCTGATTAAGAAGTCTAACGACTAAGCCTAGCATTTAAAGGGTTATTTATTTAAATAGTTGCGTTCGCTGGCAATGTGCTGAATAAGGGGTCTCACAGATTTTGATAGATCCCCAGTGGTAGTTGGAGACACACTGTAACCTCCTGCTTTTGCTTTCAGACGCCCAATCGTGTGATGACATCCACTGTCCAGAGGGAAAGCAGTGTCTGTGGGACGCACGGACAGGACGAGGCCGCTGCTCGGCCTGCGAGGAGGACTGTCCAGAGAGCCGTCCCGGTGACAGCGTCTGCGCCAGCGACAACACCACCTACCCCAGCGAGTGTGCCATGCGGCGGGCTGCCTGCTCGCTTCGCCGCGTCCTGGAGGTCAAACACTCTGGGTCCTGCAATTGTAAGTAGAGAATGCTAAGACATGCTGGACACACAGTACTGCCATTAAGAGCATCGGTTAATGTGCCTGATCTCATTCTTTCAATCACCTTTACATCTGGTCTAAGCCATGCTATAGTACCAGCACAAGAAAGAGGAGGATTCTGGGAACTGTAGTGCATGTATATGCCCCAATGCTTCCTTTCCGAGACAAACACAGTCATAGACTGAATCCTAAAGAGTCTAGGTTGAATGACTAGTTAACGAACACTCCACAGAGGACAAAAAGTTTAGAAAATCAGCAAACCATAGAATTTGACCAGGTTTGCCCAAATATTTGCATAGAACTGTAGCTGTTTTATCCATTAGTCAGTATCCCATTAAGCTCCTAGGTTTATTACACTCTAAGATTAAACACAAGAGACTTGTTATAGAACTCAGGAATAGAGGTATTGGCCTAGCAGCTCGTGGACAGTTAGGGGTTAAGTGAAAATCTGCAAAGAACAAAAAATTATTGACTGAAATTAATTTCATGTGCTTGTGCAATTCGGCCTGTGGCCTTTGCTTCACCTGGACACTCCACTGTTTTTCCCAACATTAGGCTTATTATGTCTTACTTATGTCATCACCTCTGTGGCATGACCTGGCCTAACCTTAGGTCTGGCCTGCAGAGCCGGTCCTGAGGGGAATAAGCAATTTAACTTGTTTCAATAAGACTCTCATTTGAAACCTGCCTAATATATGATATATAGTTGTCCGCAAAATGTTAATAAAACACTATGCTGTGATAAGCAACATATCAAATCTATCAAATGACCACATATCAAATCTAAAAACAAAGAAATTGTATTGTTTTTTGTCTTTTTTGTCTGTTTTGTCGTTTTGATGCCTGCAACACGTTTTAAATGGGTTAGTGTTCAGCACTTTGTTAATCACCCCTTCTTCTGTTTGGTAACTGAACAGACGACTGCTATAGTGCTTAGTGTGAACGTTTTACATTCTTATTTAATACCGGATTTTAGCTGCTCAACAGTTCAGGGACTTATTTGTCAATTGTTCTCTCTTCTGGACTGTAGGCAGGTCTTCTTTAGCTACCAGCCTCTTTTTTATGTTGTAATAAGTATAGAATGTGAAATGCGTCTTGCTGAAATAAGCAAGTTGTTCCCTGAAGAAGAAGACGTCGTCTAGATGGCAGGATATGTTGCTCCAAAACATAAATCTGTATGTATCATTCAGCATATCATCACAGATGCTGGCTTTTGAACTGATATCCAGCTGGATGGTCCCTGTTCGCTTGAGCCTGGAGGATGCAGCGTCCATGATTTACAAAACAAATTTGCAAAAAGAATTGAGGGCCTGAAGACCATGAGCATCCAGTACTGGTTATTCTTGAGTTGTTGCACTACTTGAATAGTCTTTCACAGAGTGTCACCCCTCCGCATCACTCCACCTCTCTGAGATGCTCTTTTTAGACCCAATCATGTTTGACTGACCTGTTTCTAATTAACCTAATTAGCTGTGAGATGTTCCAACAGGGTTTTTTTTTTACATTACACACCTTTGTACACTTTATAAGTCTTTTGTTGTCTCTGTCCCATGTTGCTGTCAACAAATTCAATATGGGCATATATTTTTCAAAAAACAATACAATCAGATTTGTAGCCTTCATGCTATTTTCAGTTAAAACTAGAATTGCATTTACATTCTGTTTTTTATCAGCATTTTGCACAGCATCCCAACTTTTTGAAAACTAGGTTGTGTATGACTATATTGATTTTATACTGATAGCTCACTGAAGTAGTTTCAAGTACGGGTGCAATCCATCCCTTTGTCCCTTTTGGAAACACTCCACAGTTTCATGACTGACTAATGTCATATAAAAGCATGAACTTTTTCAGTTGCGGGGGGCAGGGCTGGGGTAGAAGATATTGACCTCTAATAAGGTCACTGGGAGGGAATTACCAGAAATGAAAAGAACTTGTCTGGGTGGTCCTCCTGCTACAGCATCATCTTAATGATGATGGATATTTTTGACATTTTCTTTCTGCCCAGTTTTGCATAACACGATGCTGGACCTAACATTGGAAAATTGTGGGCTTCCCCTTCACTAATGCATTACGGGCTTGTTTACCATTTGCTTATTAAGCCTAGTCTGCGTCTAGAAGCCAGCTGTAGCATAAAATAGTCTGCTTCTGTCAGGGACCAGGCTTAACCAGGCATGTGGAGTCTTGGGCTCTTCAATATAAAGTGATAATGTGATATGGCACTGTTACTAACAATGCTCTGGAGGCTTTATGTGCTGTGAAATGTCTATAACTGAAGTGTGCTAACTGTTTTGTGTTTGTGTGTGGCAGTATAAGAAATGTGACTTCCAGAGCACTATCAGTGTGAGTTTTGACTTGTTTTAACCCCTTAAACTCTGACTTATCATACGTTTATAACTATATGCCATAAGTTTCATAATAGTGACTAATTCATTGATGCTACTGCATAATAAGTCTTAATTAAACAATAAGCCTGGAGTTTACGGGGTTAATGGATATTATTTGATTAAGATTACAATTCTGCGTTAGTAAGCGAGCGTTGAGCCATTCGGCCTTGTCCAAGCTTGTCGAAAATGAAAGCGCTTTTCTTTTTGCTTCCAGGCGTAGACCACTGACCCGCCCGAACCCCTGACCCCTCTCTCAGTCCCACCGCACAAGGCTGCCCACCCGCTTCCTTGTGCCAGTCTGAAAAAAGCATTATCATTTCAGATGCTTTGCTGGAAAAGAAGCAAAAACCGATAACCATTAATGGTCCTTAAAAAAAAAAAAGACTTTTGTTGTCCTGTCAAAGGCATGAGGTGAGTTTGTGTGCTGTTGTGTTTCGTACTGATGCAACAGCTACTGTGTTCCTCCGCGTAGCCATCTCGGAGCTGACGGAGGAGGACGAGGATGACGAAGAGGAAGAAGAAGAGGACGAAGATCAGGACTGCACGGATTATGTTCATGTTTCTCCGATAGTGACGGGGTGAAGCGCCGTCAGCACCGGCACTTGATGTCAGTGCAGAGTCAGTATTCATACTGTACATAGACATACGCTTATTTATTTTCCAGGGAAAGAAAGAAAAGAGGAAGATTTCATATAGCTCTGTCTTCTGGATGTTTATTTATATGATATATATTTTTTGTCCTCTTATTTATACATTTACAGTGTCTGACTGACTATCTTTTTGTCTTCTGTATATTATCCTCAACACTATTTATTATAAGGTGCAATGTGTTACGTGTTGATTTTGTGATCTAAACAATACACACAATGTTTCTACAGTGTCCAAACATGGAATATCTGCCGGGTTGCCTGATCGTTGTGTATATATGTGTGTGTGTGTGTGTTTGTGCGCGTGCTTGTTAGAAAACCTAATGCTCACTAATAAATGAACGTTTTTGTTTTTTTTAAGCGGATCTGGTTTTGTTTACAATCAAAGCTGACTTAAACAGCTCTGCCATTAAACTCTTTATATGCATTTTATTTCTGTTTTCTACAAACGTGCTATTTGATGTGAAAAGAATAATGTGAGGGAGTGAAAAAACCATATGGACATTAAAACGTGGGAAGGATGAATAAGGTTTTTTTGCCATAATAATGCTTGAACGCCATTTTTTGCTGCCAATATTTTAGTGCAGTCAAAGCTCTTTGTAGATCGCTCTACTTTGTTTTATCACAAAATGTATAGAATTAACTATATCAGTGACCTTATAATACTTTTTTCAGTTATTTTCTTTGTGGCTTATTATTGTTGATGATGATTTGGGAGATTCAGCTATAAGTGTATAGTTCTTTTTTATTGTTCAGTGTATATAAAAGTAATGATGCCGTTTGTAAACATGCAGTATGAGTAAAATCTGTTATAAAAAAGACGTGCTGTGGTCCAACGTTTGTGTTTTTTATTACGCTTTCAATGACTCAGAATGACTCGACACTTAGTGACATTTCTTTAGAGAATGTTTGGGTTTGGAAACATGAGGCTTCCTTCAAAAACAACACACAGAACATATCACTGCTTTCAGGACAAACCTTGCGTCTCTACAATAATAACTTCACAGGAGAAGACAAAACTTGCTTTACGTTTACTGTAAGTCAATGGAACCAGATGTTTTGGGGTCTTATCTTTTGACCCAAATATCATAAATTTTTCACAAATTGTAAAGAACAACTGTCTTTTTCCAACTGTCAAAAACTGAAAAATGGGTTTGATATACAGAACTGGGCAAAATTCAGGGCCCACACTAAGTTACATTTTATTACTAAGTTAGTTTAATTATTCATTTTTAATGACATGACACTAAACCTTCACAAAGCCGAAACCACACATTTTCTGTATTTATTATGTCCACTCTTTCCCTTTATTACAGCACCTATTATTTTTATTGGAGAATCCCTGATCAATCTATTCACTTTTCAATTCAGTCTGAGAAGTTAGTTGCATCTTTGTATATTTTTTTTATATCTTTGCATAATCCTACAAATTAATATAGTTAATAATTTAAATCTGAGCAGAAATGATATGAACGAAGGGCGGTATTTAA
This sequence comes from Megaleporinus macrocephalus, assembly GCA_021613375.1. Lineage (NCBI taxonomy): Eukaryota > Metazoa > Chordata > Actinopteri > Characiformes > Anostomidae > Megaleporinus > Megaleporinus macrocephalus. The sequence goes on along the minus strand of CM038720.1, from coordinate 21,891,056 downwards.
CTATTGCACATTAGAATATATATCGTACAAAATATTCTGGTTTACAATAAAACTTTTTTATATAGTAACAACATAAAACCATAAATCACTTTTATAACGAGGACACATCATTAAAAAATCCCTAAGCATTCCATTGTTGGGGATGAATCAGGAAATACGTCTTAGTCTTAAACAGAGCGGTTGTCTGTTCCTTGGAAGTGAGTCACACAGACATACTCAAATCCTACAGTAGCCACCGGAGCTGTCTGGACCGGAGCAAGAAAACTAATTTGCCAGGAAGTTGTACAGACAGGGCACATTGGCAGAGCTAACGGTGGTGGTACCTCCTCTTTCAGTGCCTCTTCTCTGTGTGTGTGTGGACGCTCAGCGCCATACCTTTATTAGACTCCACACACACACACTTCCTCCCTTTGAATTGCCGCTTAATTAGGTTTAATGCCTGAATTTCTTTTCCTAATTCCACTTACAGACCTGGAACTGTGTACTCACATGTCTGCGACACTGAATTAAGTGAGTTAGGCATGTGAGCCTTTGAGTTGTGCATTAAACAGGCAGGCTGGGGTGGTCCTGGCTGGGCAACATGAGGATAGTCCTAGTGTGGCTGCAATTACAGCTGAGAACAACCAAACGGCTGACTCTGTAATAGCCGAGTCCAGGTCTACTGGGCGGTTAAGCGGAAGCAGATACCAAATAAAGAGCTGCGCTACAAGTGGGTGTCTTTGTAATAGCTTAGTCTAAATCAAGTGGGCAACTCTAGGCGAGTAACCGAGTCTGAGTAAAGTGGGTGACCTTGTAATAGCAAAGTCCACTTCAAGTGGATGATTTTATTGTAGCTGTGTTCAAGCAAAACAGGCAACTTTGAAGTAGCAGCGATGTTGGAGTAAAGTGGTCAATTTATAATAGGCAAGTGAAGTGGGTGAATTTGTAGCCATATATAAAAGTTGGTAACCTTATAATAACCAGTTTAAGTCAAGCAGGTGACTTTGAAGTGGCTGACTCCAAACAAAGAGAGTCAATGTTTGTAGTACCTGAGACAAGTGGGAGTCAAGTACTAGTTGAATTAATCAAATTCAAGTGATTTCCAAGTCAATTGGATGAAACTGTAGTTGCTGGCAACTTTGGAGATGGAAGAGCAAAGTTGGTGAACTTGTTGTAGCAAAACCCGAGTCAAGTGGGAGACTTTAAAGAAGCTGAGTTAAAGTCAACCGGGTGAAAGTGAAGCAGGCAACTTCGTAGAAGCCATGTCAGAGTAAAGTGGGTGAATTTGTAATAGGTGAGTCCAAGTCAACCAGATAATTTTGTAGCAGCTAAGTGGGTAAGTAGGTAAACTTACAGTCAAGTGGATGATCTGACCTTAGATTAAGTGGACGGTTGATTCTCTCAGTCTCTCAGCTCTGCGTGTTCGGGTGTTTTCCTGCTCTTACAAACCTGATCCACCCAACCAGCTAATTAACAAGCTCCTCCTGAGTGGAAGTGGGTATGTGCAGAGGTACAGTGGAGCAGCACTCTCTCTGAGGGAATGAGCTGAATCAGCAGTGGAAACCCGCTGTCCTGTCTGGGTTGAGGCTTCAGATGGGAATGCGGGCGGTGGGTCTGACTATGCTACCTGTTGAGCAGCTTCTAAGATGGACAGAAATGGAGGAGAGAGAGGTGGGGGGAGGGAGAGAGAGAGAGAGAGAGAGAGAGAGAGAGAGAGAGAGAGAGAGAGAGAGAGAGAGAGAGAGAAAGAGAGAGAGAGAGAGAGAGAGAGAGAAAGAGAATAAAAGGGATTGAGCACGAGTTTGAAAGTTCTGAAAACACAATGCGAGAGAGGAATAAGCAGAAGGGTATGGAGTAGAGAGAAAGTGAGAGTAATGGTATTTGAAAAAGATTACTGCAGCAGAGAGATTGTAATCAGAGTCTGTGTGTGAGGCTGTTTTGGAAAATGGAAGGCAGCCTCCATAACTACGTTAAAGAAACGCTGACATGACGGTCCAAGCGGAGAGCTAGCGTTTTTCCCACACTGCAACTGCTGTGACCTTCACATTGAGAGGGAGATGTTTCTGATTCTGGGGACAGATCATTGGAGACAGGGGGGAAAATACACAAGTCATTCTTTCAAGATATACCAGAAATTCTTGCACAAGTTCGAGCCTGGACAAGTCATTTATGACCGGCAGTCATGCACAGCTGAGGTGAGAAAAGACACAAAGCAAAAAAACAAACAACAACAACAACAAACCCTTCACAGCCCTTAGTGTTACGAGGGAAGATGAATGGTGAAGGAAGGCTGTAAGACGTGAAAATAACATCATACAGTAGTTATATTACTACAGGCTGAGCTATTAATATGCCTAAAACCCTAAGAACAAGTTAATCAAACCTGGAATATGCCTAAACCTAGACCAAAAACAACTTCCAGTAGTGATCCACTCCACTGACACTGCTAGGCTTAATATGCGTCCGAGAAACTGTCTCTAAGGGTTCTTATGTGGACCCAGGCTTCTAATCCTCTCTCTCATAACTACTAGAAGCGTTACAATAAAATCAAAATTAATTAAGTATATGTGTATGTGAATTTGATATAATACAGTCATGTTTCTATTCAGTGCACATTTTTTGACACAAAAAGACAACAGATTGGTGATGTAGTGACAAAAAGCTAAAATTACAGTTAGCATAAAGTTAGTTTGCAAGCTAATGGCTCCATCCACCACAGTACAGGCTTGGTTCCAGCTAAGTGATGCTCAAATAACACCCGCTAAGAGAATAAAGACTCTGAGAGCACAAAGTTAAATCACTGGTGTTAAGAGTGACAGATGGAATCAAGTGCTTACTGTAGCATTTAGCCTGTTATGTACACCCCACCATAAAAATTCTAACCAATGAAAACATGAGACCCCACATATGACAGCTTTCAGTTTCCTTTGTTCTTATTGTTTGCCATCAAAGCCCCTCACACTACTTAATAAATGAAAAACCTCAGTCTCTGATTAAGCATGCAAACAATAGGCGCGACCAATGGATCAGACTTCTCACAATCTAACCTGACTCCACATGTAAACAAGCCTGATGGGTGACAGTAAGGCTACTGCTAAGTAAAGTGTGTGCGTGCTTTGGCTCCTGCTATGCAGCCCACTTATCTGCCAACTTATTCTGTGAGAACTGCCAAGTTCTGTTCAGCTCGGCTCTCGTTGGTTGAAGGTTGATATTAGGCTTGACGTCAACACCACATATCACATCAGAGAATCGCTGTCCACTCAGGACATTGAGGCGTATAAACAATAAACATATTTATGAACTGTGGCGACCCCGACTGTACTGGGAGTAGATCAGTGTAGTAAAGACTGGATTACAAAAACTCCACACCAACAAGTGAGCTTGTTAGTAGCATAAACTTTGAGTAGCTTAGTTTGCATGTTGCATGTATGTCGCAGTATTCATATTCTAAAGACTTAAAGATCTCATAATTCAGAGAATCATGTAATATTCAAGGAAAAAAAGTACAAAAACCTTCATGGTCTGCGCTTTTCTATGTTTTTGTTTTTTTTTTAACCATCAAGCAAAAACACTTAGACCCAGAGTTTCTAATATTGGTATAATGCTGACTGCAGACTGACACATGACTTCAGAGGCTGACAGCCCAGCATGGTGAAGTTCAGATTCATTCAGACTGGATTCTAAACAGTATACAAACATTAAACAAAAGCCCTAAATCTAAAGTGCTAGCCACAAGCTAATATGTCGGCACACAATGTTATATACCATAAGAGAGTACAATTATTTCTGGATAATTTGATTTAGTGTAGTGCAATATGTGAAATGATGGAAATTAAAATCCTGGAATGGAGTTTTTGGATGGCAGTTTCTTTTTAAATTGGCACTACTAGTGTGTTAAAATATATGTATTGTAAAAATGTTGTCAAGGATTCCACGTCTATTAGCCACAATGATGCTGCGCTTCACAATAAAATAAACACTATACTGTACACATTATATCGTACTACCACACCTCAAATCATTTAAAGAAAACGTATACTGTACATTATTTTGATGGTAGGGATAGAAAGGGTGTGTCTCAAAACCTAGTGAGTGTCTACATAGGCAGCATTTTACGTCATATTATGCACGTTCCCGACATGTAGGCTGTCCCGATTCTTAGATGTCTTAAACATGAGGTGCGTCCGAAATCACATACTTGATCAGTACGTACTCAGTTAGAGCTAGAGCGCACTGTCTGTCCGGTAAAGCAGTGCTGCTCTTTCAGTGTACGAGTGTTTAATATCCACACAACCTCGAACACACTACGTCTGCCATCTTACCAACGTCCTGTGACGCAAGACGTCAGACCGTCACGGTAAAGGTCTTGCTATTTATTTAAAAGCCCCGTTTACTGACGGATTTAGAGACTGTTTGTGACACTGTTCTGCGTGTTTGTCTGAATATCTACTCACATGGTGCCTAACTGTAGCTCGGAGAAGACGAGTGAGGAGGAATTCAATCAATGTTTACCTCAGAAGCAGCGCTAACTCCTGTTGCGGCAGTTTACTAGCCATAGCTACGTACACATAGCCGCACGCCGCTTTGAATTCCTCCACGGCTGATTAAACAATGACTAAATTCCTCCTGTTTCGTCTTCTCCGAGCTACAGTTAGGCACCATGTGAGTAGATATTTAGACAAACACAAACAGTCTCCAAATCCGTCAGTAAACGGGGCTTTTAAATAAATAGCGAGACCTTTGCCGTGATGGTCTGACGTCTTGGACGTTGGTAAGATGGTGGACGTAATGCGTCTGAGGTTGCGTGGATATTAAACACTCGTACACTGAAAGAGAGTACTGCTTTAACAGACAGGCAGTGCGCTCTAGCTCCAACCGAGTACGTACTGATCAAGTACGCGATTTCGGACTCACCCTGCTTATTCGGACACCCCAGTCACTCTCGCGCACTGCTTTTGCGTACTGTTCAGGATGAAAGTACGCGATTTCGGACGCGGTCACCTTATTTTGACCTGATTTTAAGGAAGGATCGAACGCTTCCTTAGCCGCTACGGCTATCCCCTGATGCAACGCAGGCAAATCTACGAGCAGTGAAGTAGTTTTAAAAGGTTATTTCGACTCTCTCTGGTGTTTTAATGTGTTTTTTTGTCATATAATCACACAAAACAGCATTTAAGTGCAACTTTGCAACGAGTCAATAGACCATTTTGCAGTTTTATACTTGAGCCATTAGCATTTATGCTAGCGGATTTTTGAGCCTCGGGCTATTGTTTTGGATGCCGGCTGGTCAGTACGGCTGGTGGCTTAGCAACCAGCTAAACCACGCTTGCGTGCTGCGGTTGGCGGGAACAAGCCGTGACGCTGTTGCTCTCTAACTAGATCGTCTCAGTAATCAGTTGATGAGGAAAGATGAAGACAGAACGCTGCTACTTACACAGCTGCCTACATAGTCAGGGCCTATTTAGACCGCTCACTTGGTTTTAAGACACACCCAATATTTCATACTGAGTCTTAATTTACACTGCAAAACTAAATAACAATGTATTAAAAATAAACCTGACGTTGAGAAAGGTCACATTGTTTTTAACCAAATTGTTTGTCTGTTCTTATTACATACTGTGGCACTTTCCATATTCATTCTTCATGCATCATCTAAGCCGCTTATCCCCCTGGGCCTGTTCCAGCGATCACTGAGCAGAAGGCAGGAAACACCCTGGAGAGGCTGCCAGGCTATCATAGGGCAAACACACAGACATAAACTTTCACTCACTTTCTCTCTCACTCGCACACACACACACCTAGGACTGTCTTTGGAGCTGGGGAGACATGTGGAGACCATGCAAACTCCACACAGAAAGAATTCTGGATGCCCGGGCCAGGGAATCAAACCCTGGCTGGGTTCAATTTTCGTGTTGATGTGAGGCGACAGCGCTGCCCATTGCGCCTTCTGGCCTCTCAGTTTCACAAAGCATAACACTGCAAAAAACAAACATCCAATGGTAGAACCATTTCACAGATGATGGCAAAAAGGTTTTTAAGACTTAATGGATATTAATGAGAACAGATTTAACTGGAAGTAGTTTTGGAGCATTGCTGTTGGCTCACTCATTATGAAATGTTTACACAATGTGAAAGACAATAAAAAAAAATAAATACATGGTTGTCTTTCTTTTGTTGCTGACGAAATGATGCATCATGCAGCTTTAGGCTGGCTGGTACTGTGGGTTGTTTGTCCTGCTGGTCAGCTGTAAGCCAGCGTGTGCGCTTCTCTGGCAGACGCGGCCCCCCAGCCCCCTGCTGCGGCTCCCATAGGAGATCAATATAAAAGTGTGAGCCGGTCAATTGCTATGAGATAACGGCAGCGGTCAGCCAGGGTCTGTGTGCGTCCAGCTCGTACCAATGGCCCTGAAAATAGAATGAGAAATGTACTTCGGGGTGTATTGAAAATTTACCAGTCAAAGCAGGGCCCCCAGTCTCTGGCTGTCCGTGTTTGATGTAGGCAAACTGAACAGTGTTTTTTTTTTTTTGCAACAGATTCCACATGGAATAGACTGGCTTTTCTTTCAGTTTAATATTGTGCAGAATTTTAGTTTCTGAAAAGAACCTTGTGTGCCCTCCGGAAACCGAAGCATGGTGTCAGAAGTGTAATGAAAGTCCACGTCTGTTAAAAGCTCTGTGGCCTGCTTTCGTAACTTTTTAAAAATGCCCTTTATTTGCGGTCGCTCTGGTTTGTTTTGAGTTTTAAAAGCGATGGCAGCGGAACACAGGGGCCCATCAAAAAAAAGAGCATTCTCCGACTTTTACTTCCATGTGAAGCCGCTAATGGATGCAGGATTTACTCGGAGCAAGACGCGGAGATGAATACGCCATTAACTCCGAGCAATTAGCAACTTCAGGACCTATGCCTTTGAAACCTGATTACAAACGGGCTGCGTCCATTGTTTCAGTCTTTACGAACGGAATGTTTTCTCACTCGCTTCACAGAGATAAATGCCAATGTGGGAACGCTCTCATCACATGCTGCAGTGCACGCTTCATTACCTTGCACTTTGGACTGATGGCCAGGCCAACAAAGAAATAAACATACTGTCCTTATGTCATGACCTTTTGTACACTGCTAAACGTGAGGCTGGAAGCTCCCACTGACTGGTGGAAGCGTAAACGCACTGTAATTAGGCTTTATTGTGTTTGAGCCTGAGAACCTCAGACAAACATGTTCGTTTTCGTTGATCTGTGGTGCAGCTGGTGTGATCTGTTTTTATTTTATAGACAAATATCATTAGCAAAGCACATACATAGTATGCCCTGAAGGTCAAAGATTCTGGTTTCAGCACCACTAACACAACATCTCACAAATTAACACTAAAACTCTTTTTTTACATATATACTGTAAAAAAAACAAATAAAAAAAAAACAGTTAAAAAAAAAGTTTTAGTTTGTGAGTTTCTATAAACACACCTAAAAAGCCCCCACAGTTCTGGACCCTAATTACCACAAACAAACTTTTTTACAAACTAACACCACATAAAAATGATGTTTTTTAAAATCTTTATCTTACCATTATATGCTTCAAAATGATCATAACCACACCTAAAAAGTCCCAGTATGTAAAGGGTTAACAGCTCTGGTGCCTAATTATCACCTCCATAATTAAGACCATACAAATTGTGTTATATTTTAGATCTTTATCATCTATTTTATCCTCCAAAACTGATCATAAACACAGAAATGGTCTCTTTTATTGCCCAAAAAGGTTAGATCGTTTTTATCTTATACACTGAATTTGGAATCTTCTTATATCCTTGAAAACATGACCAAAGGCATATATAAACAAAGTAAGAGCACCTACATAAGACATCTTACAAAACTGACTGAAAAACACAGAAAGTCCAGTTTTGACCAGTCAATGGTCAACAATTCTGGTTTATGATCATGATCCACATGTCCCACTAACAAAGACCACCTATATGCCATCTCTTTACCTTAGTCCTATGACTTTTTGCCCGAGAGGTCAATGAGTCTGTTTCCTAATCACTTCCAGCACATCCACAATCACAAGATCAATGAGTCTCGCTCACCATCATCATCATCATCAATACGTTCCACAGACCAAGAACACCTAAATACTACACTGAATACATTCAAATCTCTTCTTTTTGTTCCATTCGATATTTCTTAAAGCTTCAATAAAACGAGGCTGTCTGCATCTGGACGTGATTAAAACTTTCAGAATCACACTTCAGATCAGCAGCTTCTCCGACAAAAACAAAAACTAGTTGAGAGCGGCAACAGAAACTAATTAAGAGCGAGAAACTTTCTGAGAGCGGCCCGCTATTGTACAGGTGTAATGGAGAGGGGAGAGGAGACATTTTTAAGAAGATTAACGTAATTCTGGCTGCCAGACCGACACTGGATAAAAGAGAAGAACAGATTTAAAGTTTCTGTCTTGCAGACGGCTTTGTGAAGTTGTTCAGACATGGTTAAAGTTTCGAGATTAATCCCAAGTGTTCATCTGTCTGCATACTAATATTTGTCTGGGACGGTGGGTGACGGCAGGCGGTTTGAAATTCTCTCAGGTTCTTTCAGATACGCTCTTCTAGCCAGACGCATTGTCTCAATGCTTAAAGAGAGTTAATATCTGGGAAGGTTCTTTTGTGCCTCAAAATTTCATTTACATTTTATTTCGCCAAAAGAAAAGTTAGTCAAAGTTCCTCTGAAAGCAGAACCGGAGACGTCTAAATTTCTTCTCTGCGACTTGCTGTGCCTTTTATAGTAAGTTATGGAAACTGAGAAGCATCCTTTACTCTTAAAAGTGAAGGCTCTTTGAAACAACCGAGAGTGTGAAGAACCTCCAGATAATGGAAAAAAGCTGTTATCAAGGTTAAATCCTTTGCCCAGGAACCATACACCCAGGAAGCTTTTAAGAACATTTGTTCTTCACAAATGTTGGACTTCTTCGATCATCAGATCAATAACTATGAAGAACATACCGTATATTTCAAGAGGACAGTGGACAAACAGTGCGTACGACAATGCTGTGACCCTGCTGTGCTGTTTCAGATGCTTGCTCACAATTTCCACATAAACTGTTCCAAGAAGACGGACAGGGCAAAACAAGCCACACTTTAAAAAAGGACAGATACTGAAGGCTTTGAGCATCAGAGCCTGATCTGACTTTGATCCACTTTTCCATGAACTAGTGTGCAGCAGTAAATCATTGAGTGGAGTGAGCGGCAACCTCCGGCTTTATGGGAACTCCTACAGGCTAATGAAGAGAAACGACATCCAGTGCTGCATCCACACACCAGCTGGGAAGATATAGCTGTAATGTGCATGACTCATCGTGCGCAGAGGAAATCCTACAAATAGCGGCTCTAGTTGCCTGAAGGAGAAGGGTTCCCTCCGTTCGTGTCGCCAGCCAGAGGACTCAGACTGGTCCAGATTAGCGGGAAAAGGGAAATGTCACTTAATAAAAACTCTTTTTCTTGTTAAATGTGAGGAATGGACAGAGGAAACATACCAGGGCCTGTGTCCTCTCTGAATGACAGAGGACGGATCAGTAAGTCAGACCCCAACTGCTATAGGAGCCTTAAACCAGCAATTTAGAACTAGGAAAGCAAAATACCCAAAGAAAGGTGTTAGTACAGTGAATTATATACAGTGAATACCGGAGGAAGGCTTACAGTTGCAGACTTTTAAAAGCTGTGAAAAAGTAATTTAAGTCCATTTTTTAATACTGTAAATGCAGGTAGAAGATGGAAGGGGAAGCAGAAGTGGATTTCTGGAGTGTTAGAAACAATGAATTTCACATTTTTCTTTTTAAGCACTGTAACTGAAGGGGCATACCACCTTATACAAGAGCTAAACCTGAATATTCATGTATCACTGAGCTCTAAACAGAGCTCTGATTGGTTAGTCTGGAGAAAAAAAACAAAGAAACAAACAAAAACACACAAACCAAATAGATCAGGTTAAAAATGCAAGCTGGCTTTAAATAAAAAAAATCACATTATCAGAGTAACTTAACAGGCTTGTGGTCAATAAAAAGTTCTTAAATCAATCAGATACTAAATATATACCCAACACTGGCCCGAACAGATCAGGCCCCTAAACTGATTTGCATGCTCAAAAGAACAAGGCACGCATGCTTATCCAAAGGTTCCAGCATCACAGGAGTTATCACGAAATTCCGATGGAAAACTGGGCTCTAATGTTAGAAAAGCCGCCAAAGCATAAACACACCACCATATGCATAGGTTTGCTAATGCCAATGTTAGCAGTGCGCCGTTATGCTACTTATTTACATAGGAATAGAAGAGTCTAATGGCTGAAAATGGATCACAACATTGCTATCTAGTGGTCGGAGGTTTAAACAACACATTAATAAACCACTGCCTGCCACAAATCTTAACTATTAAAAATGGCTCTTCAAAATCAATACAGTATCCCAAAATATCGTAATATTTAATATTAACTTCCACACCAATAACATATATACAGATATTTGCAGTTCTTTTTTAAAAAAAGGTATCAGCGTTGGGCAGATGTTTACCATGCCAGTGTTTGATGATGCATCTTGTTGAGTTAGTGCTGGGCTACACCGCTAAAATGCTTACTGAAGTAGACATCAGTATTAGATTTCTTTGTAAAGCTATTCAAGTTGGACTTTGTTTCAGTTTGCTTCTTTTATAAAAGGCATATATGTTGGCATCAATATCATAAACACTGTACTGGATTTCTATATTGGTGCCTCCCTAATTTTTCACTGGCCGGTTTCCCAGACTGCGATTAGGTCTAAACTTAGACTAAGAAGAACATCCCCTTGCAAAGACGACACTTAATCACATTTAACTGAACTCAGCCCTCTGCTTTCAGTGCATTATCTGCCTGGGGACTCTCTCAGTGAAGCAACTTGACGTTAACTGAGCTGGGGTCAAGGCCACAATGGATCGAACCAGGAACCTCTTGAGCACCATCCAAACCACCACTCCACAACAAAACATAACATTTCACTAAATAAGAACAAAGACGGCATTTGTCCTTATTCAGCCTTTATTGTCCATGTTGCTCAGTGGAAATTATGCATAAATTACAATATATACACGGCTAGCAGTTCACCATCGGCTTGAAACCGTCACAGCGAAACTGCTAAACGTAGAGATTTCTTCCAGTACAAAGACAGGCACATGACCCTCCGGAAAGATAAAAACAGAAAAAAACTAACAAAACCAAACAAACAAACAAAAAACAAGACTAATCTGTAACAAATGTACAAATTCTTGAATTACAAAAAGGCAGCTGAATTGGCCAGAAGGGTATAAAATGTTTTCTGAGTGGTACAAATACAACAACACCAGTGTGCTGAAAATACATAACACGACATATCCCAGGTTGTCACTAGGGTCTGAGGATCACTTTTGGCTGCGGAGACACAACTGTGACGTACGAGCAGTTTGGATAACGATGGCTGAGTACTCAAGTTCAGCCTCCAGTTTGAAATCTGGAAGCGGGAGCTAAAAGGAGTCCAGATAGACGGTGCACACTCCATCTGAAAGAGGCACTACTGACGGGGTGCGAAAAGGAGCGTTTTACATTCTGAGGCAACAGTTTAAAAAACAAAACAAACAAAAAAAACATTAACTATCGGACTAAAACTTGAGCAAGAACGCTACTGTACGACAAGCAAGTCATCCATACAAAAGTGAAGGCTCAGTGAATTCTTTCACGTTATAGCTGTGTTGCTATGCTAATGACTAAATTCAAAACTTGCACTACACCTTCTAGGTGATTTATTATTGTGATTAACTACTATGGAGAGAGAGACGTTAGCTAAAACAATACATCTGATATGCTCTGGTTATAAAACAAACTACAGACTATCATTCAAAATGTAGCACAATACCTTACTGGCTTGGATGAGAATCCCTTATGTCTTCAAATCAGAGGCAAACCTCCTCTGTTGATGCATCTGTAGCTCGATTTTTCTGATAATACACCGAGAGCGAAGCCATGCATTTTTAGAGATACGCCATGACAAACAAGGATTTTCCATTAACGTTGGTAGGAACAAGTGATATTTTCACTTTACGGCCACTGTCTATACTCTTTAAGACTTGTCTATATCAGTTACATCTAAAGACTGATACTTGTGAGGACACACTTGATCACTTTATCATTTGGTTTAAAAACACATTAGCACATAATTTAAGGCGTTTTAGTACAAACTTTCATCTTCCACGCACACACATACGTTCACACAAACATGGTGCTGAACAGAACAATCTACAGATTAAGTAAAACTTTCCAGTTTCTCTACATACCAAGCAAGTGTTTAACTTTTATCAGTTAAGTAGCAATGTGCAACTAGGTCTGTATTACAGAGAGGACATGTATAACCATATTTACTGACAATAATAATCAAGTGTTGTATGCTTGCTGTATTCGGTTAATACATAGCATCGTTGAAAGATGATATCATACTTGAAATATGATAAGCCCCACTTTCTTGGCTTGGAGCAAATTCTTAAAGCTAAGGATTCGCAATGGGCTCTCAATCCATGACCTTCCTCCGGCTCGGTTTGTTACAGACTCACAGACGGAGAAAGTCTGTAACTAGCGTGCTGGGCTCGGTGCTCTTGTAGAATGGGGGCCGTGGCCTCTGTCGGCCTGTATTGAGGTGGTGAACTGTAGTGTCTGGAGTGAGGAATGCTGGGACTCGTAGTTTTCCCAGCTCATATCCTGCCTGTCTCCTGGTCTTTCTCCTCCAGCAGATGGATTAGTTGGCTAAAGCTCTCCTTTACAGCATCCATGTTGTCCACCGTACTGCCCTCCAGCAACCAGCTCTTCCCCCGGGCCAAAGGCTCCAGCTCAAAGTATTTCTTGATCTGTCGGGAGAGAGGGACAAAGAGAAAGGAATATTAGAGGTGCAGGACTGGAGAGGGGAAGGACTGTGGCCCAGTTTCATCAGTGTACATTAAAGCACTGATTCAGGATCAGATAACATTAGCAATAGGTGGTTATAAACTATTCAGCAAGACATTACTAGAGAGTTATTAAAGAATTTATTCATTTGCACTCATTTAACAGTATTCTGCAGCTTTGACATTAACTGGACACAGTGAACATTTCTCCATCTTGTTTCAACAAGTGAAGTTATACAGGGAGAGCACAATACAATGACTTTAAATATTTATCTGCAATTATTAATAATAATATTTATTTGTTTCTTTCAAAATTTGATACCTGATTAATACTGGCCAATACTTGTTTTAATATTTTAAAACAAAAATATGTTCTGTGCCACAGCATACATGTCACTCTGCTGGAGTTTAGTAAATATCACGGTCATTCATGCCGTCATAAGAAAGAAGGCTGAACTACTCCCGTTACAGATTTTGTCATGAGCATTATAACTGCTGCTCCTTATCAACAATGTGATGTTAAGTTTTGTCTCCTGACACATGTCAGATTGCGTTGTGGCATCTGTACTCTTATCCATGATATATAGATACGGTATGGGCATCGATACAATACAGATATGGCAATGATATCAGAAACACGGATTAACATAAAGGTGTCGAGAAGGGTTCCTGCCTGTGCCATACCATAGAAGAACCACCTTTGACTTCTAAAGAAAAACTTTAATAGATGTGTTAGAATTAAGTGAAGGTTCTTTAAATCTTTATACAAACTCACATTCAGCACACATTATTTCTAATGCATGTACGTACATGTATATACAGTATTGTGTAAATAACTGTGTAAAAAAACATTACACAAGTTTAACCCTCTTTTAAACTGGATACAAAAACACAGGTTTGGCTCCAGGTTTGTCCCTCGTGCCTTTTTGATTAGTCAAACCAGGTACTGGAGGACGACTGGTCTGCCACAAAAAGAGGTTTGAAATAAATTTATAAAGGCACATTATAATCCACAAAATCACTATTTATCGCATTCATGTAATTGGATTTGTTATAATGTTTTACTTCTGCACTCTAGTTTATACTATTCATATCACTGCTTTACAGTTTTTGACATTATTGAAAATTAATGTTGAAAGAATCAACACAAAAGACCTAAAAGTATTCTGAAAAAGTTCCACTGACTTGCATTAGACATTAAGTATGTTTGTTTCCTTCTCCTGTAAAGTTAACAATACAAGGTTTTGTTAAGACAGCAGTGATATGGTGCATATTTCTATTTCTACTCGCATATTTATATTCCCATAAATATTTAGATGGTTGAACCCACATCCCACTAGACCACAAGCCATCTAATGATAATGCTAGTGTAATTTTCAGAATCCATAATTTCAGCACGCCATTTAGAAAGAGCAGCGGTTAATACGCCCGCCTGTAAAACGAGCTCCAATATGAAACAATGCAACCTTCATTCTACGAAAGTACAAAAGTTCTGAGCATCAGCCAGAAAGACATTCCAATGTATCAACAAGGGCAAGATGAGCACTAAGCACTCTAACACCAGGCCTGGAAGCAGAGCCAGCTGTAAAGAGGGGAGAAAGGGAGAGTAAGAGTTAGAAAGAGACAGATGGAGACAGGTAAGACTGACCTAATCTGACCTATCAAAGCCACAGTGATCAAGTATTTTGACAATTTTATCGAAAGGCAGGCAAGCCGATGAAGGAGGTACTGAACTGAGAGTGAATGAGGAAGGAAAAAAGAGATGGAGAGAAACACAGAAAAAGAACAAGACTGCAGAAACACTTGTGCACTTTTCCAAGTTCTTGGTAATACACAGCAGATTCATTAAGGAACTGCAGCGCTGAGCGTGTCCCTGGCTGCCGTATTCTAACATGAGAAACCAGTTAAAAGTTGAAAGATGAGTCAACCAATCCAAAACCTTTTTCTTTTTGCTATGACACGGACCTCTACTTAGGAAAATCTGGATAAATCTGGCTGGGTACGATGGCAGCACAGCTACAATTCAAAAGCTACCATAAGCAAACATTTCCGGCCATTAAACTCACAGAACAAAGTCTAAGATATTCAACAGTGCGCTGAATAAAAATCAGTCAGTCGTGTTTAATTGCCTACTAGCTAAACATCTGTGCCACAACAGAACCCAGCTTATCATAGAAAAATAAATAATGCTAAAAAGCATCGAGTCACGTCATCACCTGATGTTTTTCCCTCTGCGACGTTGCTGTGAGGATTTGACTGCATTCAGACACAAGAGTACCTTTAGTACCTGATTCACCAATTAGAAGGGACGTCTGAATACTTTTGAACAGGGATTGGGACATGTTAGGGAGCCGCTCCATCAGGACAGCCAAAGCTGCAAATGCTGCCCAAGTTTTCTTTTAATGATGACATGTCCATCTGTCCATACAAGGGTCAGACAGAAGGACGTGGTCACTGAGAAATCTTGACCTTAGCTTTATGGACTACACCCAGACATTACACCAGCTGCCCCAAGGCCAAGTCTTCTGCTGTTGACGCTTTTACCCATGTGCTTCCTAAATTTATGCCCCTACTGTGATCTTTGAACTTTGGCCTGTGGCCTGCCGGGTCCAAAAATAATTTCTAACGACCGAGACCGGTGTGGAAGACCAGACTGTCTCCTTTCATGTTTGATTAGCCAAGAATTGCAGACTCTTCATGTTGTTTACAAAAGGTACAAAACATGTTAATTGTGTGGTTGTTTTGTTTCCAAAAGGCTTAAGATATTTATTGCATGATTCACTGCATGTCATACAATAAACATCTCCTTTTGAGGGATTTTTTATTTGTGATCAAGCTATCCAACACACCTGTATACGAGAGGAAAAACACACATGCCAAGACTTGACTAGACTGTAACAAGCAGTACATCAGCCCCTGGACACTACTTTTTGGCAAAATTCAGCTAGCTTGGCTCTGTCCCAAACCTCTTTGCAGGGCAAGGAAGGGGCCTACAGAGCCTACAATTCCTTACAATGGCCCCTCATGATCTCAGCTCCACCAAACTCCCTCAAAAAGTGCCAGCGTCGCACTCACACAAACTCTACAGCTATCCTAGCTGACGGGCCACTGACAGACAGCATTCAAAAAACCAGTGTGCCCTTGGAGAGTGCGCTAGAGGAAGAGAGAGAAAGAGGAAAAAAAAATAGAGAATTAAATAATCAAACAAAACATCCTTTGAGGCAAATGCACCACTTTCATGCCAAGAATGTTGATTAAGATTTCCCTGTGTGAGACTTCAGTGCTACAAAATTACACAATCCTGTTGCTGCAGAGAGTCTGGAACAGACTTGGAAAGCACAGCCACACTTGTCTATTGTTTCAGAGTGGAACTTGTTCAAACCTCAAAAAATCAAATGCAACAAGTATACCAGATAATGGAAAGGGCCAATGGGGCCATGCAGGCTGGACGTTCGTGCTGGAGCAGTGAAACGTCTGCCTGTCGTCACCACCTGGATAATGAACTGTCTGGGCCAGCATGGGTAAGCAGTGGGTAACGGGGAATAGGGTGAACAGTTGCTACACGGGGCGTAGAAAATGGGCTAATATGCGGAGACAGCTCAGGAATGGACTCGAGGTCTTGCTTTGACGAGAACTGGTGCTACGCCAACATTTGTAACATCTAAACATTTGATTCCATCCACACTCACGCTAGAAGGCCAGGATCCACAATCACAAAGCTTCTCAGAGAAGGAGGCCTGATCTAGGATCAGATTCACTCAGATTTTAATGACAGAAAGAGAACCAATATCAGCATCGAGATGTATCATGCATACAGACCCTGGAAAATTCTAGAAATAAACTGTTGGTGAGGAGGTGGCTGTGGCTTTTACATGTCGTTTAAAACTATTTGTTCATTTCAGCTCTTTGCATAGCAATGCGTTTGGTTTGTTCAAGCCTTCCAGTGCAATGAGCAACTTTAACGTTTCAAGTTTCAATATCCAGGCCAGGCATTCCCTTCCAGCCAATCAAACAAACCACATCTCACGGAGACATAATGAGGTGACGTTTGCTTACTTTGTCCGTCAAATGGCATGTAACCAATCAGTATTTCATTCTGCTCTATCCCGCTGTGAAAACGTATCATATTCAGGCATCGCTGAGGAACTTATCGCCAGCTGGGGTTTGCTTGCCGGGGAGTCTTTTGCATGCTTAACTGGCTATTAACTGTCAGCAGTAATATTAGAACAATCTTCACATGGATAAATACACTTACGCAAATAAATTACAAATTTAGACAATAAATGCCAAATCTCATGTAGGACTTTTGGACGAGCACACGTTCTGGCAGAATTGCACACACACAGCTGTGACTGTGGTGACAAATGATAGCAGCATTTGTAGTAGTAGAAAGAGAACGCTTTCACGGTGGCAATGCTACATGCTTTCACCTCGCATTAAATCTGTACGCAAAACATTGTCCACTGTTATGAATGCTATGAAGTCACAATAACCAAACTCTGCAGGGTGTTTCATTTGAAACAGTTGATATATATATATATATATATATATATATATATATATATATATATATATATATATATATATATATATATGAGAGAGAGAGAGAGAGAGAGAGAGAGAAAGAAAAAAAATAAAGAGAGCAAAAGGTAGATTTAACTTGCTATCAGGCGTAGGAATCACCAAAGGCCCCACAGTATGCAATTATCATGACTGAAGTCACAATACTGCAATATATATTACTATAATTTTAAAACATTGCAAAAGGCTGAGTGTTGTTTTCACACACATTGCAATTTATGACCACCTTCCAACTGCAAATTTCATCCCCAAAGGAGAACTTTCTCAACATCTGTTTTATGTAAGGAGGTAAAGCTTTCAGTCTGTTAATCTCTATTGAATTATTTTTACTGGGGCAAATTTGGGACTGTAATGCAGACAGATTAACACCATCATATAATACAAAATATTATATCATTTATTTGGCGTTGTGCATCAGTACAATATTGCTATGCAAAATACTGTAATACTATGCTGTGTCAATAATTTCCCCCACCACTACTTGCAATAAACCTAACATTAAATACATATTTGACAGTTTAAAAGAACCTTTGTGATGTTATTCTATTAATGGGCAACAAATTCTTATTCTTTTTCTTATTATTATATGAAGAAATAATAAAACATTTATGTTAGCAAACTCAGTAAATCATAAAAATTCAATTGGTGTTATGATGTTTACAATGGGATTACTTTTTCTTACTACACTTGATTACTTCTGATTTGGCGCATACTGCTGAATGAACAGCACCTGTCTCAATGTTATATTCTACCTATAAACTATAATCTAAGTATTGGTTCAGGCAGACCAGTTGCATAAGCAGAAGTAAATAATTATGTTCAAAAGTTTCTTCTGCAATTTTTCCTGATGTAACGACAGATTCAGGACTAGAAAATGACTGAGGATTCAAGATTGCTGGACCAATCATCGATAACCTTCAATAATCGTTAGGCTGAAACACTCACATTGCAAAATCCAGAACGCCCCTATAAAGAACAGAATGTAAACACAGGACTGCAGCTCAACATGAAGATGAGGTTACAACAACAGGAAAGGTCAATATTTGTACAGATAAAGATCAGAACTGTACTGGCGGTGGTCGTCTCTATGGTTCTGTATGGATGTAGAAGCTGTAAAGTTGGACAAGAAACAAACAAGACAGCAAAACTCTGCATTCCAACTCTGGCTCTGGTCAAGACTTTTGAGAGAACCTCGAGCTTCTCACTTTAAGCCTAAATCAAATAAGATCAAAGTTTATTTGTCACATACATGGTCATACACAGTACAACTAAAAGTGAAATGCTTTAACTGCCCGCTCACATGAAACAAAAAGATAATATAGAGTATCTGGAATACAAATAATTGTATAGAGCAGATAAAACACGCATAAAAAGGATGAAGTATGTAAATACTTAAAGTAGATAACCAAACTGAAGGTCTTTTTTTGGACTCATTCTCAGAAAAACTGATTAATCAGAATCATGCTTGGAAATGTCAAAAGATAAAAGAAGAAGGGGATGACCAGCAGCAACAATGATGGATACAATTATAGGAATCATGAAGCAGCCACTCAGAAGCCAGGAGATCCAAACAAAAGACAGGACATTCTGGAGAAACATCATCCATGTGGTCGCCAGGAGTCAGAATCAACTTCACGGCACACAGAACTCAACAGTCGAGAAGCGCGCCCCTCCATCCACACATTAAATGTAATTTATTATTCACCTTTAATAACATGATGTCATTCATTTTGATATGTAAATAACTAGCAAACAACAATGACAATTCCTATATTTCTTATATTTTGTTGGTATCATTAAAAAAAGCCCTTCCAAAACAAAATTTCCAATTTTAACTGTGCATCAATTGTGCTCGCTCACAATGCATTCAACAAAAGAGGCAACGTGAAACTTCACCTCGGCCAAGCAGCTTTACAGAAATCAAGGTCCATCCTAAGAGCACAGAGAAGGAAAGAACCAAGATTTAAGTGTAGAACCAGTCTTCCTATAGCTAGTTCCAAAGACTGCTCCATCTCCACTCCAAATTAAGTGCCAAATTAAATGCAGGTGCTCTTTGATTGGTCAGAAATTTGGATGCATACAGAAGGGCAGTTACTTTCACTATTGCCTCCAATAGTGCCAAAAATGTAGCTATTATTTATTTTGTATTTATATATAGTCACATGCATCTCTACTTTTGTTGATTTCTATTTTTCCACATGGAAACGCTTCATAAACATGATTTACCTTAAAAAATTAAAGGGGCGAACAGACTTATGAAGGCATAACCAGTAAGATTTACTAGCACAAGCATTAAGCTGGTTTACTTCAAGCTTGGACACATGCACAGCTTGCACAGACCAGGCCAACCTGTACACAGTCTGGCAGGTGCTGCACATCCAGGGCTGTACTGGGAACGCACTTCCTCTTCTTGGATGTATAGACTGCTTGAAGGCAGGACGACAAATCCTTATGGTTCCAGGACACCGGAGAACTGTGGTCTAGACCAGTTGAACCTGCATGGATTCAGACCCTCAGGGGGCCCTGTAGGAGCTGCTAGGCCTGCCTGCTTGCTTAGTCTAATTGCCTGGCTGTATGACATATTTACAGTAACTTCACTTTTGCCAAGCCTGACTGTTCACATCTGGGCTGGAGAGAACTGGCAGCATGCCACGTGTCTCCAGCGCCAGTCAGGTTGCACGACAGTCTATCTGTCCATTCACCGAGCAGGCCTGGAGCTGCCCTGTTCATGTGTATGCAGGAAGTGACCCTCAGGAAACATCCACAAGAGAAACAAGCTCAAAACTCACACATGCTCCACATTTCTTGCCTGGGGCAGTGACAGGTGACCTGCTGGCAAGCTCACGTCAACACGCGCTGCTCCCTGTATGATCAACAAATCCATCTGAAATCAATCAGATCCACAAGCACACACGCATACTGCACACACCACCCACACACAACATGTTGCCCTTTATATTCTTGCTTCTACATACATATATACATATAAAGTACTTAGCAAAAGATTAGTTTTATGTATGTGTAATTATGTCATTTCCAGAGACATTACTGGGATTACATCACAATCCACATCCATAACAGAGAAGAGGTTCATACAAACACAAACAAACAAAAAAAAAAAACAAGAGTTTCCTAAATGTTTCCCAGAATCACTAAACAAATACAGGGAAAAACTGAACTTCTAACAACTGTGCAACACCTGGCAGAGCACCGAAACCATCACCAACAGTTTGCGTGTGTGTATAATTTAACAATGAAACACTGTGACAATGTGCATTATAAAGTTCTCATTTTCTCTTATTTCTTTATTTATTTATTTTAGAGATTAGCTCATATTTTATAACTTACATTTGATATAAAATTACTGTGTCATTTCTGATCCCTGCAGCGTGAGCTTCTTGGGAAACAACTGCACACTCACCCAAACACCTGTAGCTATACTCTTCTGAATTCCCCCACCAGAAACGTCCAAGTCTTCAAACTGTGCGGACAGCAGGAGAGCTGCCTTTTTTAGGGATCATTAATGTTTGAAACTCAAGCTTGGACAGCCATAACATTCCAATGACTTGTTTAACTCTAAATCAATGGCTCCCTAGCTAATCCTCCAAGACCCACAGGCAGCACACATTTTTGCTCTATTTCATTTCTCAACACACCTAAATCAGGTAATCCAAGGCTGAATATCTGGCTCGGCTGTGATGGCAGCTGGACCGGTGCGGAGTGTGGAGCAGCTCAAGGCCCATTCCTCATGGGCCTTGTGCTGGGAACCGATTCAATACAATTGAATTCGATTCAAGTGCTTTTGTATTGGGCCTTTTAGCCATTGTTGCAAAGCAGCTTTACAGAAATCAAGGTCCATCCTAAGAGCACAGAGAACAAAAGAACCAAGACTTAAATGTAGAACCAGTCTTCCTATAGCTAGTGGCAAAGACTGCTCCATCTTCACTCCATTCAGAACAAATACACGGCACATGATGGCATGATCTAACTATAAGAAATGCTTCTGTGTCTTTCACTTAGACTATAGTTGTTTTTCGCAACAAGAAAGTCTGCACCACAACTAAAGTGTGTTAAATTAAATGCAGGTGCTCTTTGATTGGTCAGATGCATACAGCAGTTACTTTCACAATGGCCTCCAATAGTGCCAAAAATGTAGCTATTATTTATTTTGTATTTATATATTGTCACATGCATCTCTACTTTTGTCGATTTCTATTTTTCTACATCAATTAAATGCAGCAGCTGCTTTTTACTGTGTGGAAAAATTTCATGATGAATGGACCAATAGAAATGCTCCGAAATAGCTTGGAAAAAATTCTGGTTCTATTGACCTCTTTTGAAAGTGAAGACAGTTTTTGGTCTCTCCTGAAAAGTTGCCATTTTGCAGATACCTGTTTTTCATTGGACAGCGACGATATATTAACCCAGTATAAATTCCACATTTGTCCTTTAAATGGGTCAAAAACAAACATGATTTACAAAATGACAATTTAAAACCCAATTGTTTGTTCAGACAACAGAGTTGTTTTTTTTGTTGTTTATTTTTAGAAAAATATGTACTTGGAAAGAAATCTGGTCCCTTTGACTTGCATTAAAGGTTTAGTATATTTATTTAAAAATATACTACTTGAAACCCGTGTATCATTGATTGGATTCATTTTGTCTGTTTAAAATCAGGTCGCCTGTCTGGTCCATGTGCTGAAATCAAATGCTTTGCTTTTGCTCTTCTGGTGTCATTGGCAGCAGGTCATGCTGAGAGAAGAACAATATTTTAAGAGCATCTAAAAAGAAGCTACATGTTAAAACGGCCAGGTTATGAGGTCAGTGCAGTACTGATGTGCTTTGAATTTGGCACGCAACACTGCATAATTAAAAAGAAAAAGAAAAACAAAAAACATTCTTCTATCAGCAGCAAATCCACAGAAGAGCTTTTTTGGAAACAAACAGAGACCCACAATATTTAGTCGTTTGATGCGGACCCGAGCTGGAGAGTTCACACTGGTCAAAACAAACCACACCAAGGAAAAAAGTGCAACGTGGTAGGTGTGAATGTGCTCTCAAGTAAAGGATCTTTGCATAAGTCACAATTCTTTACAGATAATGAGCTCAAATTTAGATCTGAGATACAAGGAGACCACGGAGCCTTATCTGAGACATATTCAGACACATGTTTGTGAAACTAACAAAAGATAAAGCTAATATTAAATTAGAGTCACTGCAAACTAAATTAGGTTCAGTGCAAACCACAAACCCATCCACTGGCCCCTCTGCTGAAATGCTCAAGGCTGCAGACTCTTTCTGCAGAGCTTTTCTCATCTAAATAAATGGAACAATATTTTATGTAAAGCTGCAAAAAAGGCCCATTGCTGGGGATTCCTCAGAGGGGAAACATTCCTGATGAAGTAGCTCAGAGCCAGAGCTGTGGCCAAAATCATGTTCATGTTTCAAAACAAAAATGTGCTGGCCAAGCACTGTGACAATATGTGTGCATGTATGCACTGTGTCCATGGAGCTCTTGCTCAACATCTTCTGGCAAAGGAACACCTTGATCTTGCAGCGAAATGCTTAAGATACTAGAACGTGGGCCAGAAGACCACTGACTCAGGGGCTTATTCTGCAGGGGCATCAGGACAAGACTGTCAATTATGGCCTACAAAGAACTTGAACCTACAACTCCAGTCTATTTTTTGAGCTAATATTCCTAGCAGTCAAACACATCCAGAACTATATGAAAACAGTGGTGCTATGAAACAAGCTGTTGTTGAGACAGATTCACATCTGAAGACTACACACATACATACATCAGTTGGGTGAGCGAGGTGTCTAGATATCTATGCTAACACAAGTTGTCATAATTCAAATGCTATTCTCGTTTGTCATGTTTCAATGAGTTTATCAACAGTGGTAATATAAAGCATGTGTGTACTTTTGGAACAATAGAAAACATTGTTCCCTTCATTTAGAAGAAGCAATATATGAAACAAGAACTTTGACCAGAACCCTCTCCCACAGAAACTGTATTGTGTTTTTCACCATTAGTCTAGAAGGTAACAGCAGAAGACTACTGACCTTCAGCAGTTTTCTTCTTTCCTAAAGCTCACTAGATAGCATGTGAGGCAAGCCAAACATATAAAAAGAAAAACAAAACTGTCCATGCAAATTTTCAAGTACCACTTAACAATAACAGGACTGGGAAACAGGTAATGCACAAAGAATGCAACGCCAAAAAGCTGGAGGTTAGAGAAAATGTAACACAAACAACAAGCTCCATATTTCAAGCCAAGAGTCAAATGTGTGTCACTGTATTTCCTCATATCAGTGCACTATGACTCATTTCAGTCAGCTCTGAAATGAATAAAGCACATGCCGGCCAGTTTAAACATGATTTAAGTATTTTCAAAAATTCTAAATGTGGAACATTAAAAACAGCAACAGAGGCACATGACGTCCTGTTAAGATCTAAAAGAAAACGTCTAAAAGTGCCTTATAAATGAAAAACAAACAATGATACTCTCTTCCCATAACCAATGATAAGCATGTGCTTGTAAAACTTACAGGCCTGACTGTACGAGAAGACCATTCATAAACATCACCATCTATATACATCACTGCTTCCACCAATTCAAGTGTCTCTTAGGTCTTGCAAGCCAGACGCCGCTGATTGTGAAAGAATCTGGTTTGTTTTATGGCCTACCGTGACCAAAAATTGCCTAGTTTGACAGTAAAGGGTGGTTTGACTGATGCACAACCAACCACAGATCACTGCTGTTGTGTGATGTCTAGAGGAAGAAGACAAATAAAAAAAAATAATAATAAAGCAAATCAGCACAATAGTTGGAAACTATTATAAATAGACAATACTATGGCCAATTGCCTCATACCTAGTGGCTATATTTCTACATATCTCCCCACAATGTGCATACTTTCAAATTGCTTTGAAAAGCATGTTTCTGCTGCCCTAATAAAAAAAACAAAACACCGCATTGAGGTATATTCACAGGAACATGCAGACAACCAATCAAAAACAACCAGCTTAGTGTACTACAGGGTTTCGTACATGTTTACTTATACATTTTTGAGACAATTTGAGACATTTTTGAGACAATTACAATAGGGGAAAAGTACTATACAGTGTTGACACACAGCAGAACTGGGAAAGCACAGTATAACATCATTCATAAATCATCATTATCACCAGCAAATGTAAAGCAGAGTTCTTCTTTATAAGACAACAGAAGACTGCAGAAGAGAAAAAAAAAAAAAAAAAAACACAAACCAGCACACACTACATGAAAAGGCCCTGTCTGCTCCCGTACCATGACCTCCTAAATAACCGTGACTTTACCAGCATTATAAGAAGTGACAGTGGGTTGTTATGTAAGGAAGCGTTTGAGTTACACTGATGTCTGCAACACTCATAACTCACTGAGACTGGTCTTTCAATACCCAGGCTCCAGAACATTAGAAACACATTGTAGGGAAGTGGAGCCCTTTCCTTACACTTAACCTGTACATAAACAAGGCCAGCCTTAAGCCTCAGGCTTTACCGTCTGCATTAGTCCCCCACCGCATAACCTTAAACAATTATCTTCTGAACTTCACGCAGAAATGTTAATGGCTACTAGGCCCCTTTTTATATTCGAACAACATTAAATGCAGTATACATGAACAATATTTACAATAACATCATTTTTATAAATGCCCACACAATTACTGTGTATCATTTTATTACAGGACAGCATGGAGTACACTACAAGCACTACTACTACACAGTAGTACTTACATAAAGCAGTCCTAAAGTGGAAAATGATTGGCTAAAATGATTAACCTCTGTTCATGAGAACAACCTGGGGTGAAGGTAATTTCTGCAAGCATGCATAGAAGACTTTCTAAGCTCATATCAAGTTAACAACGGTGGATTGTTTCCATGCTAGAGTTAAGACCACACAAGTCAATTCCACACTCCTTTCCATTTGCGCCAACAATTGTCAACATTTGACCGTCTAAAGACTCTAAAGATGCCGTTTCTGTAGCATAACAATGCAGTTCATGTGTTGCTCACATCAGTGTTTTACTTTCTTATTGATTATGCATGCTAAACACTGCTTATCATAACGGAATCAATAAGACTTTATTGATTCCCAAGGAAATTGC
This sequence comes from Megaleporinus macrocephalus, assembly GCA_021613375.1. Lineage (NCBI taxonomy): Eukaryota > Metazoa > Chordata > Actinopteri > Characiformes > Anostomidae > Megaleporinus > Megaleporinus macrocephalus. Next base: position 21,865,422 of record CM038720.1, on the reverse strand, counting down.
AGCAAAAAAATACATTAACAAGAGCAGCATATGTATTATTCCCCTAATAGAGATATGAGGTAGTTATAAAAAACTATATATAATCACCAAAAATGTTATTATCTTTATAACATTATTACCAGGTCCAACAGTGACAAAGCGGTTAGTCTAGAGAGCAGAAATAAAGCAGAGCAGTGGGTGTAACTCAACACAGTTTAACTACAGTGAGTCTCCTTACTGCAGGGATGCTACTGATCTCCTGCTATGTGAACTATGTTTGGGATGTTTGTACATGTATATGTTGTCCGGCTTCCTGACGCAACAGATTAATTAACCGGGCTGCTCCTGCACATGCAAATATAGTCCCCCGCCGCAAGATACTGTGTTGGGACCCAAGGATCATGTGGGAGTCGCATAGGAATGCAGACCTCTACTTCGTACACGTGCAGTTTGTGATTGCACTTATATGTATTGAATGTGACTTTCACCTTCTTGTTTACAAGCTTTTTTTTTTTTTTTTGGACTGTATTTTTGGTCTACTGAATTAGTGAATACCATCACGTGCCTAGCGGCTACACACGCATGGCAGCTAGCGAGACTGGTTAGTATAACCACATTAGCATGAATCCAGCTGGCTCCTGCTATACTGTATTGATTTTTTGCAATATCGGTATTTCTAGGAGGCGCATTTTGTACACACTAACCCAGATTTTCCCTCCCTCTCTCTGTCTCTCTCTCTCTCTCTCTTTCTCTCTCTCTCTCTCTCTCTCACACACACACACACGCACGCACAAAAACACACCCTGAAGTGCTTCCAGACACGTACACAGACACACCACCAAACAAAAACACAAACAACACAGCCAGCCCAGACTTGCTGTCCAGACTCACAGCACCACAAATCAAATTGGTTAAAAATACCTAATTGGTAAAAGTAATAGCGGCCCATGAGGGCAGTGATTCAATTACAGTAGAAGCAACATCTCAAATAGGATCTGCTGTCCTGAGATGTCAGCAGTCTGTCTGAAAGGCAGGTCATGAGGTCCAGTTAAGCAGACAGCATGCGGAGGTCGCATCGATCATTATTCGAGCTCCTAAAAAGACCTGATGGTTGTTAAGAGCATATGATGTCACTCAGGTACCACCCTGAGGCTCTTCCTGTAGCAGCTTCCTGAAGCAGTCTGTTATGTACAGACGGCAGACTGAGCTGCCAATGTAGACGTGACCAAGAACACTGTAGAGCGCAAAGCAGAGACCGCCAACTGGCCATGAAGAATTAAAACCCACAGTGCTCACAAAAATCCTCTGAGGAAGGTTTCACACAGTGTTTCATGTTCACACCTTGCACCGTAAATACGTTTATAATCAGAAGCTTTGAATGAATTATCACAAAACCTGCTGCTTTTTCTCCCTAATATTCTGATTTGAATCCAAATACAGCGAGATACATTTTTGTTGAAGACTGTTTTGAGTCTAAACCTGAGATAAGCCTGACAAAATCCTGTCTGAATCCGACCAGAGCTTAACTACATTGTTTTGAGTCTAAAACTGACCTGAGATCAACAAAACTGTACCTCAAACCAATGATCTGCAAAAGGTCCAAACAAAACCTGCCCATGTAGTCATCATCTCAAATGAGTAAAATGTAAATAACAGGAAGCAACACGCTGTGATAATATACTTAACTATTCAAAATGAAGAACGTCTGTCAAGCAATGGTTTGTTTTCACGCTAAGCAGTGCTAATGTTATTCTTTAACAAAGCATTTCTTCACACTACACATGCTACAGAACACACACTGTAAATACAACAAAACAATTATTTTGGCCAAACATATTAAACATCTTTAGGCTGCATTAATCAGCAGTTTCCTGAAGTGATTCACTGCTTAATTCCAGCAGCTCTATTTTCTCAGAAATGTAGACTTCACATTCCCGCCATCATGCATACAAACACATACACCTGCCAGCCAAATTACGAACTGTTTAAAGACATAAAAGTAAGGAGGGGAAAAAGAGACTAAAATCTTTTTAAAATTATTATTCTAAAATTATTAAATATTTAATTGAATAATTTTAGCAGGACAAGAAGGAGCTGTTCAATTATTAATATAGTAATTCCCTATTTATACTAATTTTTCAAATTATGCGCTTCAAATTAAATTTAAGGGAGATTACGCTTTATCTTATCAGTAACTCTATTGAAACCTCAAGAACTGATACGTTTTTTCTCCTTTGTTATGATTCAGTCTATTTTTCCGTCCAATATTTGATCCAGGATTGTCTGCTGATATCAATTCAACACTGACACCAACTGATATAGATATGCTATCTCCAATAATTTTAGTTTATTAACTTCTTACACAGTGTTCTCAATCATTACCCAGTAGCTGCTATTCCAGACACATCCAATATTTCTATGCCGCTCATACAGCATCAAAAACTGAAAACCAGTAAACCAGAATACAAGCATCATATTATAATATACTAGAATTGTGAGCAAGACAAAACTGTGTTGTACAAAGCCTGCATGTAAAAGAGCTAGAGTTCGATATTATTAATATTACTACTTTTATTAGTAGCAGTAGTAGTAACAGTAGAGTTCTTTTTGCTTTCGCTCACATATCTGCATAAGTATGTCTGCAACACCCACAGAATTTTTATTGTTTTTTGGCCGTCAACCATCTATGCCTGAATGTCCACCTGGTGGCCCTGCGGGTGGTTTTTGGGGTCTGTGCGGTCACTGGATAGCACAGCCACAACACAGACAGCGCTGGTCCAAGTGGCCTGAGCGGTGACCTCTCTCACTGCGTGCAGAATGGCCAAGTCAGGCTGCCCGCCGTGGCCACACAATAGCGTCTGGGCCAGCTCGCTTTCTCTCCGGTCCAGACAGAATGCTGCGTCCGCCCCAGCCAGACAGTCCTGCCACAGTTCACCCTCCTTCAGGCGCACAAGATGGCCTTTGTCTGCGCGTCTCAAACGCAGCTTTCACGAGGGGCGAGAGAGAAAAATTCCACCCCCCAAAAAAACATTCTTCAATAGATGGCGCCTGATGGCAATGAGGACTTTTCTGGGTTCTTCTTCGAATCCTTTCTTTTTTTTTTTCTGCCCCCACTCCTGGAGAATTCGTGTCCTGGAGCATAGGTAACGAGATTCTCAACCTCGGCAGAGTAGTTTCGGACCTTTGTAACTAAAGCATCTCAAATCCCCCACTGGAGAAAATCACGGTGAAATAGTCCATTGTGCTGCTTAATGGACTTCATTAGTTAATTAGGAGTGAAGTCCAAGAATTCGCTACTTCTTTGGCTGGGCATGCTGCGAATGGCGTGAATGAAAGCAAGCCAGAGGGTCCCTGAGGACGTGGTGGGTGGAGATGAACTCCGTGCCACCGTTCCAACTGTTTCCTCTCATTCTGCCAACTCGAAGGAGATGTGATGCAACGTTATACCTGCACCCATCCAGATAGCGCGTGTGCGAGGGAGAGAGAGCAAGAGAGAAAGAAAGAAAGGAGTAAAGGAGAGGAGGAACCAGGTGCGCTTGCTCTTTCTGGAGCCTCCTGCTCGGCGACCTCTCGTGCTCATGTTGGCTCTGCGAGCATCCGTCTCCCATCAGTCATAACTCTATTAGAGCCAGATGTTACGGGTGCCCTGTCTGCTTCCAGAGACGTGGTAATTTTATTATTACTCTAAATCACAAGCCAGTGCTATCGGCCTCGGGAGAGGGAGGTCGCGGGGTTGCGCGAGTATGTATGTGCGTGCGCGGAGGCGGCCGGGATTCTTTTGAATGGATGACCGTGCCCTCCCAATCCCATTACCGCAAACGGTGGGGCTACTTCCGTGAGGCGAAAGGGGCAGACGGGGACGGTAAATTACCCTAGTGGCTGAGACTCCACAGTGTAGGGTTTCAGCTGCAGGGCCCTTATGGGGACCGCTTGGCCTTCGGGGGGGGGGGGCTTTCCAGACATCAACAGTCCAAAAGCGGATGGGTCCCCGTTAGCATGAGCAAGGGTTTCAAAAGCACATGCACAAAAGTGATTAAGATTTGCGGCACCTTGCCAAAACACAAAGAAGGAGCTGCTTATGTAATCGCAGATAAACGAATCGTTACGGGTGAAGCAAGACTAACGTAGTCACGGTCTGGAGCACACGGCAGCCTCCAATGTGACCTTTCCAAACAAAACCAGTGACAACCTGGAGCAGTTATTTTGCGCATTTAAAGAAAACCAAGAAAACATTTCTCTTTTTTTTCATAGCAAACGTCTGGGGAGATGGAGGAAATGCTGGAGAGCCAGACAGACACCCAGACAGTGGAGGGAGTGAATATGTGTGTGCGCCTTGCTGATCAGTCACTGGCCTTGGCACCCAGAGCAGGAAACCATGCCAATGTCGGCTGAGCGAATTCCGAGCCCCCGGGGGGAAACAACAAACGAGTCTGTTGTTTGGGTCCGGAGAGTGCTGTCTGACCACCAGCGCAGAAGATGAAGACGGAGACTCCAGCTCTCACTGCCTGAACTGAGATGGCCTCTATCAGCACCTCTCCAAGTGCTGTTCTTCAGCCTAACACAGTAACACAATCTCTAATGCACTTCTGAGTAAATAACTTCACTTGCTAGCTGAATAATAAGTTAAGCCCATATCACACCATATGTGGTAACCATGCCACATAATGCACAGCTAACAACTAATTCAATAACCATGCTCAAACGCAAGTTTACTTAAGTAATAAATGGACAACAATGACAGCTTTAGCTCCTTGCAATGCAAAAAGGCAGGCTGACATTCATAAAAACAATAAACTACAGCTGAACATATAGTTTGGTAACCGCTACTGCAATAACGTTCATTAAGATTTTCATACCACAGAAGGCTGCAATGTCAGAGAACCTCTTATTTGTTTCATCTTTATTCAAAACTGTCATTATGTACAGGCTTGGATATAAATCGGGAAAATAAAGGGGAAAAATATGTTGGAAATAATAATAATAGTAAAATATATGAAAGAAAAATGTAATACTGCTAAGCTAAAAGTATTTCAGAAAGTTAACTGCAGGAAGTCAATTCCAATAAATAATTGTCTTAACACTATCACATTCACAAAATCACATGTAAGTAGCTTTTTGTAGTTCAAGAATACCAAAAACGTAATAGTGCAGTTAGGGGTGTGAATCATCTGACTATTAACTGTTTTTAATGGCATTTAAATGAGACATTTTGTGAATTACACACTTTTTGTGAATTGATTTGATACACCATGCAATGATTTGATTCAGTGATTTGATTCACCGTTAATAATTATTACAATGAATTAAGTGTACTGATAATAAATATAATGTAATAAACTAATAATAAACTAAAAGACCCTAAAATTTCTCAGGCAAAAACGTAATCAATCAAGCAACTAAAACATGTGAACATGTGACTTCAATGACTTTATAAACAAGACCTGTGTAAGTGTGTGTGTGTGTGTGTGTGTAAGCAACAAACAGATCTGAAAGTTGACTTACGATGACGCACAATAGACAGAGGTGGCATGGAAAACAATTAAATTCCTCCCAAAAACAGTAGCTGATTAAAATGCTCACAGTTCAAATGAGCCGTGAGGAGATTTGGGACAAAATTTGGGACAGCTCATATACAGATATTTCTGATATTTTTTCAGAATCTTTCCAGGCTAAACTTTCCAGGTCCGCAAGTTCTAGTTCTATACACCCTGTTTAGTGTGTTTTTTTCCAAATGGCTCTTTGTGGCATCATGACGGGAGCACGATCAGGTAAATCAAAAAATTTCTGACCAGCAGTGCTTTTGAGCCAACTTCACAACCTTTTATGGGTTTATGCATCATGTAGAAATTAAATAAAACAACAAAACAGAGAAAACTTTGGGTTGGTTTAAGATCAGAAACTCTGCAAATCTTTACTAATTATATAAATATATAAATATATAAATATTTACTAATTAAATAACCTCTAAATTAGTTTCCTCATTCATCAACAATCAGCTTGTAAAATGACCTCAACACTGAATAACAAGAAGCAGAAACACAACGACCACCTAAGACTGAACTCTGGCTGTGGCTGCAATTTTCTTTGAGGAAGTAAAAAAAAGGAAAAGCTGTATTAAAGGTTGCAGAGTGAAAAAACGAAACACTGAAAAATTCATTATTTAGAGGTTAAACTTCTGTGAAATATTCTATTAAATATCTGTGTTCTGTTTTTTCCCAAGAGTAATAAATGAATGCTCTGAACTTAATGGCAGCTTTGCAGAAATGAAAAAGGCTCTATGAATTTTATACAGTACTGCATGCGTTTTAAGTGCTCTGGATGTTTGATAATCACCAACTGCTCCTTCATATTAAACGTGTGACTAGAGAGAAAGCATCCTCAACACTGACTGGACAGCAGTGGATGACATTTATCACACATTCTGCACTAAAGTTATTCAACCTAAATGCTTAAAAGATGCTACCTTATACTGCACGGAGAGGCACTAGAGTCACACTGGAAAGCAATCACTGCAGTGGAAAAAAGTTCAAATGCAGATGCTGAATTTGTGCCAAAAAGAAAGAAAAAAAAAGCCTTTATTTAATCATTTTCACTTGAACACTTTCCTGAAAAACAGTACAGGAGAATCTACATTCACAAACCAAAATACTTGAATTCGGGTCAGAACTGAATGCAATCCGCTGTGAAATTAAATCAAAGCACAGCTGTATTGCCTTTCACCCTGCGGGGCTTCAAACATGTACGCCTCATTGAAATGCAATCATTACAGCAAAAAAGTTCAACGCAATGCACACAAGACTGTGTTTAAACTGCTCATACACGAGGAAAACATGCCAAAATGAAAAGATCCACTGCTTGATTTAACGTTGCTCAACCTCAACCTGAAAATCGATACATGTAGGTTTACATTCGAAAGAATGAAACGCTGAATTCATGTCAGAATTTAATATAAAAGATCTTTAAAAAGCAATTAGCTCACAACTGTACTACATTTCACTGGGCTGTTCTTTAAAACGTGCAAAACAAAACATAGTACATTCACCATATTCGATTCTGAGCAGAGCAGAATTCGCTGAATGAAATGTAATCACTGGCCAATCACAGCCCTTCACCGAATTTGGGGCGTGAGTGAGAAACCAGTCAGGAGTAATCGCTTGTAGCTGCAACTTAATCCAAAGAAAATGTTCTTTCGTGACAGAGGAAATGAAACACTTTAATTCTGAAAGTTAAGGATGGCGCAGTTACGCACGGCTACAAGCTAATTGAAGTTGAGAAGCTCCTTGAGAACAAGGCCAGGTCCTCGCTGCATTTGGATTTGTAAATGCTGAGATTGCTGTTCAGTAAAGAGATCGAAATACCTGAAAACAGTTTAACCAAGTTATTTTTCCATTTAGGCACAAATTCAGCATGTTACTACAGAGAAGCAGATCATGTGTGTACTGCGTTTCACATTTTCTACTACAGTGACTGCACTTCAATCTGACACCAATTCCTCTCCATAATACTGTAACATACATCCCAACTTCTATCTACCAACAGACAAGAGCATATTGTACAACGATCCAGCCCAGGCAGTCAAGTCCTGGCTGTGGGAAATATTTCTCCTCCTCTTTCTCTGTTCTTATCTTAAAAAGTAATTGCATTCAATATAGCACAAAAATAACATAACAAAAAAGAAGAACAAGACCATTAATACGCTCCACGAAATCAAACTGCAATTCTCGGTGGGTGTCCCCTGAGTGGCCTTTAAACTGGGCCGCTGGTGATCTTGGCACACGTTTGTACTCAGGAGGGAAGCAATTACAGGTTATTTTTCATGTGACTGCTGAGACCCGTAACACAACGGTTTCAATGCAATTGCTCCCTGCTGACACATTCTTAGTATCTTACATTCTTCACACATGCATACATCTCAGCACTAGATGCAAGTGCACTGTTTCTGTCTAATAAGGTTACAGTGGAGTGGTTACGCTTTTGAAATGCCTTCTTGTCATCGGAGAAGCCCATGTGTGGTGTCAAATCTGTGCGTTTCAGACAGCCCACGTGGGCTGTTAACGGACAGCCCTTCTAAGTTAACAGCAGGAAAGGCTGAAACAGTGCCAAGTTAAAGTCAGGGTCAGTTCTGAGTTTACCATTAGAGATACATATACAGCACTAAATCCAATTAAACTGTTCTATCTGTAATAAAACATGCAGCTTTATGTGTTAAGAAGAATACTAACATCTACGTATAAGCTCCAACAGTTAGTGTCATTTTTGCAGTATTTATTGTGTCCAGTCTAGCTTCTTTACAGCTTCCGTTCTCTTCAGGATTCCCACTTTCAGGTTTCTGAAGAAGCCACACCCCTGAAGATCAGTCTTAGACGCTGGTTTAACATGTTCTGCTCCTCACTTGCCAAATAATCTCAAACACATTCAGTGATGTTAAAGTCTGGAGTGGTCAGTCCATTGTTCTGAGAACACCAGCAGCTTCTTTATTTTACATGTTGATCTCCTTTTCTCAGAGAGGAGCTTCTTGCACATCCACATATCCTTTCAGACCCTTAGTGCTTAGCCACGCTGCCACTGTGAAAGGATAGACAAAAACACCTGTGGACGCTTTCAAATCTGAAGAACTGGTGGACATTGATATACCACTTTCTCTCAAAGATGAAAGCTTTAAGTGCTGTTCATTTTGATGCTGACAGTTTTTGGGGTCTATCAGGTTTTGCACAGTTGTTAGGACCCCTATTATCTCTATAGCTGTTGATCATTTTTTTTTCTTATACAACTTATTTTTGGAAATATTTTGCCTTTTTTTCCTTTTACTTACTTTTTACTTTTTTGATTTTACTTCTGCCTTCATTATGCAAGCGTGTTATCTTCAGAAATAACTATATAGACTTAATATTTTTCCTCCAGTTAAAAAGAGCATTAACTAAGTCCAGTTTTTAAAATCTCAGGACATAATGAGTTTTTTCCTGCATGCATGCATGCATACATATCTGCACATCAGTAAAGGACGTGCCATTCCTTAGTCCAAGTTGCAAGACTAGAGCTTGATTTTCTCCTCATTCCCTTATTTTCCTTTGACTTTATCGCACTTAATGCTTGTGAACAAGAATAATTACAGGACCATGGAGCACTGCTACACTTGATGTTTGTTGACCTTCGCAGGCTAAATGAACTAAAATAGGCTGCAGTAATGGACAACTTTTGTAATTTAAGCTTGCAGTATTGTTTGCAATCATCATTAGAAGATTCAGTTCAATCAGTCTTATACAGTCTCTGAGCAGCACTCACTGGCAAGAAACATGAGTGATTGTGGAGAAAACGAAAATGAAGCCAAGTTTCTATATAAACTTTGGAGAATAACACTCCAAGCCATGTGGTGGAGAAAGTGCTAAAAGGTGATATTCACTCCATCATACACGGGTTTTATACAAAGCTTTCTAGAGTAGAATCTTTTTTTCTTGGAAAAATACTACGCTTTAAAACGAGCTGTTTAAACGAAGCACTTCATTTAAGGTGAGAAAAGTAGACTATTATGCTCAAACTGTTGGATCCAGTATTTTCTGTTCATCAGGTATAATCTAAACAGCACTTTACCAGCTAGAATACCTGCTGATGCTCACCCTTAAAACAACATTTGAGGCACTTATTTAGTCGTCCATCACTCATCACGGCCATGTTTCTATTTAAAAAGCAGCTCTTATAGATGTGCTATAGTTATTTTTCCATAAAGATCAATCACATGGCGCTAGTGGGGTGCTGAGGGGGGCATTGCCCACCCAGATTTTTGTCTTTGCCTCAACCCGCAATTCGCAATGTAAGCAAAGGCTATTATCTCTGAACCAATCACAAAAAGGCATTTTGTTGTGCAGTGAGTAGATATGACCTTGCTTATTTGTGATTGGCTTATACTGTAATTTCTAATCATATTAGTTTTCTTACCTATCCCTATTTCCACTTCTCTATTATATTCTCAGCCGGTGAGTATTTACTTTTGTCAGCTTTGACTTAAAGCTGTAATAAAGGTTTTCATGAAACAGAGTTGTTCTATCAGTGTACTACTAAATTAATTAAGGGGGGTTATTGAAATTAGACAATTCAATTCAAATCATTAGGTTTTATGTTTAAGTTTGAAGGCACATGCAAAATATTTATTTCTTTACCTCATATATGAATTTCAGCCAGTATCATTAGATCTGCTGTCCAACATTCATTCACAAATCAGGCCCTGAATATATTTCTGGCTTAAAAAATATGACTATTGACATGCCCACCCATTATGTTTTACTGCCGCACCAAGTAAAGCAGTTTAAAACCGGGGCTGCTCCACAGAGTTTTAAACTACATTTAAAATAACCATTTACTTTAATTACTTCAACTAGTAAACACAACAGTCTTGCTGGTGTAGTAACTTCAGAGTGCCGTTAAGTTTTACACTTGCCACAATATATCACATTCTGAAATTCACAGCCCAGTCAAATGCTTTGGGTGCTCAATAACATAAGTGTCTATAAATTAACAATGGTTTTCTGATGCCTTTTGGAAACTGGGCCCAGATGTTCTACATGGCTGGACCTTAAACTGCAGTGATTCCCAAATACACTGTAATACAAATACAAATCAAAATATAACTGATAAAAGGCACGAATGAGGAGGAAGGAAGAGTTCAAGTTAAAGAGGACGACGTTCTGCGACAGCTCTCCCTCTTCTGTCCTTATGTGACCCTCAATGTCACAAACACAATCAGAGCATCAAAGAAAAGCTTCTAAAGCAGAAACCGGTGTTCTGTAGGTCAGCCACAGTGCTGCGCTTGGAACACCCTAAAACAGGCCGAACTCATACAGGAATCAGTCACGGCATCAGATGGCTGCCCTGGGCCAGACACGCGATCTATCACAATCCACCACCTCTCCATATCAAAAAAGCTCTAGCTCCCTGACCGCAAGCGGACCTGTTTCTGATGTGGCCAGGCGAAAGTGGCGGATGCGCTCCATCCGAGCAGAGCGTGACTTGCAAATATGAAATATTTTGGAGAGGGTTTTTTTTTTTTTTTTTTTTTTGGCGGAGGGCAGCTAAGGGGTCTCCACGGAGCAGCGGTACACAGAGAAAACGGAACAAAGGGAAGATTGTGTTTCAGAAACATGTTCAGCAAAGCCAATCATTTTTCTAGCGCTTGCTCCAAGCAGGCAACACCCAGCGAGAGCACATTAATGGCTCCTGACCAATGGCTTACAGGCCTGTCAATCAGTCCTCAGAGGCTAAGCTTTTCAAACACTAATATGAACAGACTAAATTAATGGTGTGTCAAAAGGGAGTGCTTAAAACAATCTAATGGCTCTGCACTGCGTCAACTAAAATTAGAACGGCGGTTGGAGTTCAGAGAGCTATTCTATTAGGAAACTTCCACATCGCGTTTGCCAATATGATTAAAAAAAAATGTACCTTCGCGTTGCCAGAAATATTTCAGCAGTAGGAAGTCAATCCCAAAGAGGAGGATATTTATCTAGACAGCAACAGGCTTGCAAAATCAGGTCAGTTTACTTAAACTGTAACTCTTTCCGTAATTTAAGAACGCTAAAAACGTGAGCATACAACACAAACGGCAACCACCTTCTTTTTTTTCCCAGTCAAAAAGCCAATTAAGTACAAGTTATTTCTGGAGTCATTTCCGAGATGATTGGATAGGAGATAATCCACTTGCATAAGGAGAGGAAAAGTAAAAGGAAAATAAGTGAAAAAGTATCCAAAAACCAGAGTTAAAAAAACAAACGATTAAAAGATAGAGAAAATGGGGCTCCTAATGACCGTGGAAGACCTGGTAGACCAACAAAACATGTCCCCATCAGATAAGCAGTACTTTCATCTTTAAAAGAAAGGAGAAAATCAAACTCCGCCCTTGCTTCAGAGCTGAAAATAGCCACAGGTTTCTGTCCATCCTTCCAACGCTGTGGGGTCTGAAACTATGTGAAGCTGCTAAAGAAGCTCCTTACTGAGACAGAGATATCTGCGGGTCTTCTCAGAACAATGGGCTGACCACCCCAGAGCTCAGACCTCAACATCACTGAATGTGTTTGAGACTATTGAGATTGAGAGAAACAGAAAATACACCCAACTTCTGAGACTGTTTGGAGTTTGGAGGTGAGGAAAAATATCCCTGCAGATTTCCTGGATATTGTTTTCAGTTGTTGAAGCTTCTTTGCCATTGTCTTTACATTGTATTGGCCTTTCATCCTAAAGCTGGAAATGAAGAACTAGTACTTTATGGCTGTTTTGACTGGAAATCAAATAAACAAGTGGTCTCTGGTTTCTGCACAGGACTTTATGTCCTGATATTACAATTCAGTACATCATTCCTTTAGGGCTGCCTGGTGAAAATCAAGCTGGTAACATCCCGTTCCAGTCTTCATTCAATAAAAAAAAGGGCACTAGTATCTACAGTAGGGCTGGAGAAAGGGGGCGGCCAACTGAAAAGCTCCATTTTGACATACATCAGTGAATTGGGATGTGCTATTCTCCAAAGTCTGATATTTACTGCTCACCCAGGACCAATTCACGGCCAGTTAATTAGCGCTCAGCGCATTGGCTTTTACCCTGCAGTCCGCGGGCCGATTTCGCCACAGAAAACAGATGTGAGTGTGCGCTCGCGAGTGTGCGTTCAACACGCTTCAGCTTTCTACAGCTCGACTCAACTGTGAGCCAAACTACACACAAATGTACACGCACACATATGAGGCCTGAGTAATCTAAGCCTCAAAACACAAAAACAACAAGGGGACCATTAAAAAGAAATTGTAACAGGAGAGACATACCGTGCATTCCAACCCCTTACTCCTACCAAGAGCGGTTTAAAATCTCAATTTCTCGTGTCGTTACCAACGTTTCAGAGAAACATTCCAACCTGAGACACATTAAGACAGCTGTATCTCAAACACGGCCATGAAAAAAAGGCGAAACAGGCTCATGAAACAAGTAAAGAACTGCAACACTTCCCCTGCAAACTGTAACTTTTCTGCGTAACTTTGCTCAAACACAATAGCTCATTGTCTTTCTTTTAATGTCAAATGACGAAAAAGTAGAGTGGTTCATTGCTGGAGACGTGTTGAAAGGGGGGTGGGGGGGGGTGGGGGGGAATACCCCTGAGGTCTGAGGTCTGTCAGTGTTTGCAAACAACAAGTTAACTCCTCAGAGACAGAGGCCAACCGCCACCGCCATCTCGACCAGAGGGTACGGCTGGCTAAGCAGTGGCTAATGCAATTACATTTCACAGGCTTTGAATGGGCAGGTTAAACAAGGCCAATCGGCCACTTTAAAGCATCTCACACTCTCGTCAACTTCTTGTGTGTGTGTGTACATACACACACACACACACACACACACACACACACACACACACACGTGTATGTATGTATATGCGAACGGCGATCGGACGATATTTCCAGTTTAGCCGACCCAGAGAGCCGATTGATGTTGTTAAACAAATGAGCCTAATTTCTGTATTTCCAGCTAGCGTTTCACTCAGGAACTGTCCATGAAACCCCCTCCAGACGATCGGTCCATCTCTAATATTTACATATACACATACACACACACACACACATATTAGGCCTGGACAATAATTTGATAACGGTATTTACCGTGATATGTTTCAATAACGATGGTATCATTTTTGCGGTATCTCGATACGTATTATTTACGGCAGGGTAGCCGTGGAATCACCCTTAAGCCTCATATATACTTCCTTTACATGTGGAAATATCTGCGTGCGTTTAAAGCGATATAACCATCACTGCCCACATGGTTGCTGAGCAACACTTTCAGTAGAGGGCAGTACGAAGTCAATCAAACATGACGGCGGTGGAGGAGCTCGTAGTTCTGTATTTACTTCAAAAACGAAGAAAAACAACTGTTTTTCTCAGCGCCATGGTTAAAATTTATGACCAACGCTCAACCACTCTTCAAAAAGTCCCGCCGTTTCTTTTTCGTAGTGTTTGCATGGAAGTTGTCGCGTCTTGCACTGCCCCCACAGTCTGCAGCAGTACTGCTCCTGCTTTCAGAAAATGTGCAAATTACGCACTAAATAAACACAGAGTACGGACAGAAAGCTCCGTATCCGTATCTGTACTTAACGTTGAGTATAAATGAGCCTTTAATGGCACGTTGCAATTGTTTCGTTCACCTGACGGTGGCAGCAGTACATAAATGTGTAGTACGTTTTACCGCAGTGTTAGCAAGTTAAATTAACCATAGACTGACTGAGGCTCATTTATCCTCCCTATACCTGCAGAAATGTCTGTTCAAGCGATATAACCGTCACTGCCAACATACATTATGTGCGTCAGCTCCGTTGACATGGTTGCTGAGCAACACTTCCAATAGTAGGCAGTTCGGAGTAAATCAAACATGGCGACAGTGGATAAGCTATTAGTTCTTTATTTAATTCAAAAACAAAGAAAAATAACTGTTTGACTCTGCACCACGTGCTTGCGTTTCCAGGGGTTACGGGGCAGAGCTGATTAACGCGTGTGGTTTTATACAAGCTATATTTTTTGTAAGCATACGCACTTTAGCCTCCAAATGTTTGACTGAGTTTCATAACATTATCTAGTAAGCAGCATATCAGCGCATGTTCAGACAACATTTTCAGTGCGCTGTAACATTTTTACTGCTGCTATTACAATGTTTTCATATTTTGAATGCAGTGTTACATACACACACACACACACACACACACACACACACACACACACACACACACACACACACACTGGGCTGACACACAACGGTTTTAATGTTTACAAAAGAATAAGAAACTCTGCCTCTATTGTAATTTTAAGTCAAAGTTATTTATATTGATAAAGTAGATACAGACTTTCATTATAGGGATCCTTGGCAGATTTTCAGAGGCCTTCAAATTATTTATATCGATATCAGAATTATATCTTTAAGGAATTAAGGAACGTATCGCAATATAAATTTTGGCCATATCGCCCAGCACTAATATACATATTTATACACACACACACACACACACACACACACACACACACACAGATTCGTTCACATTGAAGACAGATACAGGTCTGTCACATTTATGAATGTGAACTGTCAACAGCCAAAAAATCGAAACTCTCAAAACAATCTTTACAAGCTTACATTGCCTAGGCTCCACTTCTCAGTCCATTCCTATGTGGAAATTAATCTGCAATTTGGTAATATCAAAAACCAGTGCTTTCCTATATATCCACTTAATACACTTCAAGCGGTTTAGCACTTTGGGCCCTTTAGTGGTCCGCTACCTGACCCAAAACCTGCTGTGCCTCTGCAAAAAGCCAGGGTTTGGGTCAGGTTTTCAGGCTGGGTTAAGGCTCCGGTTTGTAATAAAGGTTTTTTGATAGTAGATTAGTGTGCAGGGTGTCCAACCCCTGGGCAGTAATGACAGCCATTAGAGACCGTGCAAAGACAGTTCCCAAACCTTGCATGGCAACAATAGCCTTCAGTGACAGGGGCAGGAGGATGGCGATAGCCACGAGAGGCTTGAGCATGGTACCCGAGCCTGGAGCCCCACTACCCAGGCCTCACCTCTGATTCTGCAGCAAGGCTAATGTACAAAGCCTGAACTTGGATACCAGAGGCTGAGCTGCAGAGCCGGGGTGGGAAGGGGAGGCAAAGCAGTGAACTCTTATTGCCTCGGGGGAACAAAAACACTAGGAAATCACACGATTAAATTAGCCTGCTCCTGTCTCTCAGCTTTGAGTTCACTGTTTCTGCTAACACCAGTTATAAACCAGAAGCAGTGCTGCTGGTAAAGCAGAATATTTTCCCAATAGGTTAATTTCAACTGGACATGACTTGCATGTTAAACAAGGGTGCAATGTTCAGCACCATGAAGCGAATCTACGGGCAAACAGCAGGTTACCTCTTGTACAGAGCGAGCTGCGGGTTTGTCCTGATGGTTGGCCAGTATGAGGAAGGGCAGCGTGCAGAGCTGGGGGTGCTGCAGGGCCGAGTGGAGTTCCGTCCTGGCCACCTCCAGGTCTTCGTCCGACGAGGCGCTGTCCAGCACAAACACCACTCCCTGAGAGCCTTGGTAGTACCGGCTCCAATACTTTTTAATGGAGTCCGCTCCTGTGAGGCAGAAAAGCACTTCAATTCACACTGCCACAGTCTCAGCGTGGAAGACATAACATTTAGTAGTTCACATCAACCCTTCAGAGAGACCTGTGGACAATTCACACCGGATATAGCAAGCGCAAATCTAATTGTGCCCCATCCAAAAGGAGGAGAAAAAAAAAACTAAGAGCTTCAACACTAATAAGTTCAAGAAACAACATTCTGGCAGCTGGGATGGTGGGGGTGGTGGGGGTGGGGTAAACAGGGAGAATTTCAACACAGCTCCAGTTTGTGCATGGCTGGAATGTATTGAGAGGACCCCATCCTGCCCTTTCACAAAATCATCGTGGATCTTGCATTATGTATTTTTATGACTTCAAGTCCTGCGTGCCAACTTCTGTCTCTGTTCAGGGGGCCTGCATGGGGGGCTGGGTCCAAAAGGAAAAGACACTCACCGCTATAGTGTTTTCTTTAAAGTCGACCCTGAAAGCGTATTAAAATGGTTTCTTGTGATGGCCAGTCTACAGCACAGTTCAAATGGGTCCGCTTTTACAGTCGACATATGGTTTCTCTTGTGCAGAGCAATTTTGGGGGGTACAAAAATGTGGCCACCAAGACGCACAGACGCAGCATGGCTTTGGTTAGAGTGAGTCACTGAGGGGGAGCCCGTACCCTAAACCGTGAAGAAACGGGGCCCAAAGCGCCTCTACCTCCCATCCCTCAGAACAGAGAACGCAATGCATTAATTACAAGCTTGCGTCGTCTGTCTCATCTTCTTCACATAAAGTGACAGCTGGCCCCACAAAATGCCTTCAGACCAGCACTCTTCATCTGATTTATGAGTTTACCAGATTTTTTTTTAGAGGAATTTTGCCAAAAATTGCTAATGTGGCCAACAACGAAAGAATGCTAATGGAGACCAGTTAGCAGGATGTCGTTTACATCATTCCGACTGGCTCTCACCAGCTTTCATCTGCTATTAACAACCTTAAAGCTCCAATCTTGTCAAGCAATTTTCCACCGACCAAGTGAATCTGAGTTTGTTTGCAATTCCTTTCATTTTTACACAAAGTTCTGCACAATTAATTTCAACATTAAACCTTTCAGAGTGGTTGTGAAATCCTCTGTTCAACCAAAACTTACTGAACAAGAACTCCTCACAGGTTGGTGGTGATAGGAAGCTTTAAACTACCCCACAGAAAGCTATTGCAGGAAATATGCTGCATGACTACAGAGACACCGCTTACGGATAGCTGTGTGCTAATATTTTGGTCTAAAATCATTCATTCATTTGTAGCAGAGAGGTATGTGCACAGCACTGTATGGCAAAATCTGGGGAAAACACGGTCATTATTAATTACTTTTGATAAAAATGTCTTCATATATAAACAATATAATATTTTTTCCTTTGTACTCAGATCACAATTTTTCTTTCGTACAAAAACATTTAGAGAAAAAAAAAGTTCTTAGTCTCGCATCATCGCCATCCTATGAAAAACGTGCATCTCCATTTAGCTTGCCGTTTATACTGTGTGACAATTTAAAGATTAATGGACTAATAGAAATGCTTCAGAGTGGCTTGGAAAGTATTCTGGTTCCATTGACTTACATTGAAAGTGAAGACATTTTGGAGGCACTTGTTTTTCATTGGACAGCGACGATAAACAATCAAGAGATTAAAACTGTGTATATATTTGTGTCCATTTGTAAAAACAGCTGGAGGAAATACCTTTTCTAAATTTTTTGTGGATTTATGCATTATAAACATTTCTCGTCATTTTGGACACTATATAAAAACGGCTATACTTGCAACGTCTGGTTCCATCACCACCACAAAAAAGAAGTTCTTTGTCTTGCATCGTCGCCATCCTATGAAAAACGTGCATCTCCATTTAGCTTGCTGTTTATATTGTGTGACAATTTAAAGATTAATGGACCAATAGAAATGCTTCAGAGAGGCTTGGAAATCCTTCTGGTTCCATTGACTTACATTGAAAGTGAAGACAGTTTTTGTCTTCGCCTGTAAAGTTGCCATTTTGGAGACATTTGTTTTTCATTGGACAGCGACGATATACAATCAAGTAGAGATTAAAACTGTGTATATATTTGTGTTCACTGGTGAAAACAGCTGGAGGAAATGCTTTTTCTGGAAATTTTGTGGATTTATGCATTGTAAACATTTCTCGTCATTTTGGACACTACATAAAACAGCAATACTTGCAACGTCTGGTTCCCATCACCACCACTGTGAAGGAAGCAAAAAGTTCCTCTCATTTCAGATCACCAGCTGACTTTACTTACACTTCAACAATTGAATCATGTAGAAATAATGTGATTCCCCGTCCCCTCTGTCTTCCATTAGACAAAGCAGTAGGTTTCTCTCACATTTTACAGATCGTGCACCTTACTGACTGCTGATTGCTTTAAAAAAATGACAGCGCAACATCCGTCTAACTTTTCCTTCAATTTCCTCC
This sequence comes from Megaleporinus macrocephalus, assembly GCA_021613375.1. Taxonomy (NCBI): domain Eukaryota; kingdom Metazoa; phylum Chordata; class Actinopteri; order Characiformes; family Anostomidae; genus Megaleporinus; species Megaleporinus macrocephalus. The sequence continues at coordinate 21,846,868 of CM038720.1, read as the reverse complement.
ATTCCTGCAATGTTTCAACAAAAATTCTATTTGCTCAGAGTTTCTTATTGTAGCTTGAGAGCCTCCCCTCCACCTCTCCTCTCCTCTCAACTCCAACTGAAAGCTCATGTGCTGTTTGAGACTTTGCAGCTGCAGAGCTCTTTGTGAGTTTTGCTCATTTTTGCTGGCTGCTAAAGATGCCGGACAAGTTTGTCCTCTTGAGCCTCTGTCACACCACAAATTGAGCTCTTCGTCATGCCTCATGCCAGATTATCAGCAGTAAAAACGTCCTGTGGTGATCAGTACTCAGCATTCATGCCAGCTTTCACCCCCACCCCACAGGCCTCGACCAATAAATTGTACCTGTCGTGTGGACAAGCAATGAATTAAAGCAAAAACTAAACTACAGAAAACTAAAGCATCTTGGGATCTCTCAGGCATGTCACAAAAAATCTACCAAAATCTGTGATGGATTGAATATTTCTTTATTGCCTGTTTCCACTGCAACTGTCAAAACTGCAGCCCGCTCTCTTGAGGACTGTGTGTCGTTTAAGCAGTTTTGGAACCAATTTGAACTAAAAACCAATCCTGCACTTCCGTTGCAGCAGCATGGGAACACTCTTCCTATTAGGGTGTCTGTCTGACAAGTCCTGACAGCCTTCCCTCAAACGTTATTCAACATGAGCCCTATCATTACACTGCCAAATACAAAGACCATCGTTTTATTCAACCCACAGTAGAACCAATTATTAGATATGCAGAGTTCTCCAAAACACATGTTCAATCATCCCACCAATAACGCATCTCCACAAAGCACTTCAACTTATTGTGCACTTGCTCAACACTGCCATCTACTGGTGGTGACCAAAACCCAAACACAGCTGGGAGGTCCTAGGGAGATAAACAGTCATTAAGAGACGGTGGTTTACTTCCATTTCAAAGACAAAAACAGACGTTCTGAGGCAGGAGGCAATACGAATACGTGAAAACACACCATCTATCACCAACTGGCTAGCACAATATAACCATGAGTGATAATACAAGAAAAACATATTGCCACAGAGATCATTAAATCATGATCGGAGTACAGAGGAGTGAAAGAGAGTGAGGCAGAGTGAGGGAGAGGGAGAGAGCATGCATATATGTGTGAGCTAAGTGTTTTCAGATGGTTGTTTTTGAGACGGTAAACGCCAGCATGTGGAGCGTCTTCCGCAGCACGTCAGGCCTGTCAACCCCCACCGATCACACAGGGCGTCATCATGACACTGATGGGAAATGCGCGCAGACGGGGAGCCGCTTTGATATCTCACCCCCACGCCGTAACCCAACCCCACCGCCCTGCCGCTTCCCAACATCGTTCAGACCCCAAAACACAGGCCAGGCAGTACTAGAGCAGCAACAAAAACCCCTGGATGTAAGACTGCATGTAGTCACAATAAAACATTGCCTGCAATGATCATTGAAAAAATAAATGGAGAAAAATTATTTTCTGTTAATGTAGACCTGTTGTTATACTGGGGCATTTTTCCAACCTAACATGTTCGCAATATGTATGTATCATGTATTATGGTGGAAGAGTCTGAGTACTGAGTACATCACTTTTCTGGCATATCACTGGTTCTGGTTCTTACTGATCTTAGAGCTGGGCAGACATCTAGGTATTTTTAAGCCAAATGGCAAAAACAAGATACAGGTCATGGTAATGTCTATGAAGTGAGTCTTCTTCAACATGTAGATATAAAAAAGATATAAATATGAAACAGATATAATAATATAATATATAATGATATAATAATAATAATAAGCAGTTGTGACTAGGCAACTGCCTTCTGTTCAAAGTCAGTGATGCTAACCCTGACCTTAACTTTAACCCAAAATGTATTCTTAACCCTGGCCCTAATCCTAATCCAAACTTTAACCTTAATCTCAAACCTAAACATAACCCAGGCCCCAATCCTGGCCCCCAATCCTGGGCCCTAATCCTGGGCCCTAATCCTGACTTTGACCTTAACTCAAAACCAAACCCTAGCCTTAAATCATACCTTTAACCCAACCCAACATAATCCTAATCTTCACCCTGACCCCAAGATTAATTAAACCTAATCCAGTTGTAGGATGGGGTCAGTGGAATATGCATAACAGCTTGTTGATGTTGAGATGGTCTGTATTCTACCTGTTACATGTTTAGAGACTTCTCAGTTTAACATCTACAGACATGAACTTGGACCCTACAGATAAAGTAAAAAAACAATTTAAATATTCTGAACATGTTTTGTGTACACATTCTCTGGATAATCTACTGAATTCATACTGCGGCTTTACTGCTGCGTTATGTTGTATATGTTACTGAGAGTCATTTGAGAGTGTTTATTATCCTTTTGAGGCGAAATATAGTATTGGAGTGGTGGTGGTGATGAGAGGCAGAGCTGAACATGTGGCTGTTGTTTTAGAGGAATAACATTATTTCAGCTAAGATGCTGAGAAAGCGCTTGGAAACTTAGAAGCACTCTGATAAACAGCAGTGTTCAAGGTTACAGTATTCTTAATATCGAGTTTATTACACTTTAGTTTAGTTTTTATCACTTTTACATCAGTAACAGAAGCTCACATTTTTTTTTCACATTCTAACATGTTAACACTACATTTTGATTATATCTAATCATGTGGTTTAAGCTTTGCCAACTGAAAGTAAGATGCTGTAAAAGTAGATCAAATAATCTTCTGTAATATGAATTGGCCCTGAATGTTCACATTCTAAACCTGGATTTCTCAACCACTGGGCTGAAGCACCTTCTGGTGGTCTTCGGGCCTATACTGAGGGGAAGGCCAGTGATAAATAGTGGGCTGTTGACAGAACCTAAAAATCAATGAAAAAGTAACATACCTGAACCTTTTACTTCTACCAGAATAATAACACTGTTCAAGTTTCCCAAAACACAATATAATTCTTATACTTTACATCTATATTCACTCTCTGTCTGAAAAGCTCTGGAGCTTAAAGACACAGGAGCTCTAACAGAGCTTTTTAGACAGAGAGTGAATATAGATGTGCAGTAACAGAAATATACTGTGTTTTGGGAAACTGGAACCATGTTATTGTATTCTGGTAGAAAGTAGCACACTGGGCTCATCAGAAGGCGGAGCTTAAAGACACGGGAGTTCTGTGTGCTCTTATTGGTCAAGCTCACCCACTCTATTCTGTCACCCTGTGGCTGTTCTTACAAGGGTGCGGGGGATCCACCTTTACAAGCTAGACTGCAGCAGCATGTTTTAGAGCAGCAAGTTCTTACTGTTTTATCTCTGAGAGTTGTGTGAGGGTGAGCCAGGCTTGCTGGTGGGCATGCAATAAGGACTGTGTGAAGAGATAACATCATGTCGTAACAAAGAAAAGGGCTGGAATTTCAACAAGGTGTTTCAGGCAGCTGAGAAAAGTTGTTTCTGTGGGAGACAGTTTCTCTCTCTGGCGTGTACTTCAGGCTTTAAAACTTTGCAGAACATTTACACACGCAAAAAGCAACAAAACACAGTAAAGGAAAGAGGGTCTCTAGAAACAAAATACACTTCACTTGATGTGTTACCAGTAGTGCTATTATTCTGCCTGATTTCTATGAAACAGTTAATGTGACCCTAATCTGCTGATATTTTAGGTTCAGTGACGCATCAACAATAGGGCTACACCTAACGATTCATTACAAAATTGAATATATATATATATATATATATATATATATATATATATATATATATATATATATATATATATATATATATATATATATACATTAAATGGTTAGAGTCTATGTTCTAACTCGACTTATAGAGGCACAAATGAAAGTATGACAGTAGCCTACACACCTCACTCACAAGAAATTGGACAGTTTGTGGACTATATATTTTGGCGGAGAGTCGTTTGAGAACCAGCGTGTGAACCTAAGTGTGTTTTAAAGCTCCTGCGGTATCGAGCCTTAGGTATCTACACTGGACGATTAAGAAACGGTTATCAATGCGTAGTCAAGAGACACCACTGAAAGAAACATGTTAAAGACTCGTTTATGCTCACTGTTAAATACGGATACGCACGGAGCCTTATGTCCGTACTCTGTGTTCATTCCGTACTGCTGGAGACCAGGTGGGCAGTGCAACACAATAAAGAAGAAACAGCGGGACTTTTTGAAGAGAGGTTCTGTATGCACAATACCTCCTCCGTGGCATTTTTCTTTCCTCCGTGACACTATATCGCTTCAAACGCACACAGACGGAGTATAAATCAGACTTTATATGTGTTAATAATTTTTAAATCTCCCACAACTTTAGATACACACCAATAAATCCATGCTTTCAGTAGGCGTGGCCATCTTTGTGACACATCAGCCCTAATCAACACATCAGTGTTTTAACCTTTCCTCAAAAATGACATTATTAAGTAGAAAAAAGAAGCTGTGGACAATAATTTACAGTAATGTGCCTAAAGTTGGAAAAGGTGCAGAATCATTACTAATCTATTGTGTCAACTCAGGACCTAATCAGTCTAATTTTCTTTTTGCTGTAAACGAGCCCCCAGCACACCTGTACCAGTGTTGTGGATTGCTTCTGTATCGTCTATTAAAGTAAACAACTCAAGATTATACACCATCCCACTAGTAATTTGCTGCTGAACCCCAAACTCATGTAAAAACTGCTCATAGAAGAACCAACAAAATAGTTTTTTCCCCATCACTCAAATTAAGAGTCCTTGACGAGAATACACACTTACAGACTCCGATTCCAGATGAAAGGAATTTCTGTGCCGGCAGACCAGGGCCGACGAGAGCGAGCTCTGTCTGTTTGGGGATTCACGGCTATAATTGAGGTAAAACGGGTGTAACACAAGCCAAGCAGCTGAAAGAAGATGAAGAAAGCGCAGGAGAGTGAAAGCGTCAGGACAGCGAGCAGTCTTCATCAATAAAGCATGAGACGAGCCCTTGGAGGCGGTTTCAGGGTTAACGCTCCTGTCGTAACCCTAACCCCATACTTTTCAGTGGGGGGGGTCGCACCACAGGCCTCTGACACAGCGATGAACCCGTCTGAGGAAATGCTTTCAGGGAGCGGACGAAAAGGAGAAAGGCAGCATAATGATGTGCACTCTGACATTTCAACCAGGAGAAATTCAGGGGGTGATTTTGTGGGAACGGATGATTACGAGGTCACAGGTATTTTTCACATCAAATGGGGAAGTGTGTGTTTTGCTTTAAAATAATCGTTTTCCTCTCGTTGAACCTCGACATGGAAGTGGGGCCCTATAACTCAGGCGAAACACATACACACACGTCACAACTCATACTCGCCCTTAAGTGACTTGGACTTAAGATTTAGGACGTGGATTTCAGCCTGAGGAAGCTTAAAGCAAAAAAACAAAGCGGACTAAATTAAGAAATATTTGGTGAAGGCATAAACCTAGTTTCCAACCCTGCATGTGACTTTGCTGGTTAGTTTTGATACTTACTTCTACTGTCATTACTGCAACGCAGCTTAGAGGCAGCAGGTTTAAATAATGAACCTTCGAATATTAAAAAACGCTTCCAGTCTGGTGGACAGAACTGAAGTGCTGCTCACAGTAAACAGTTCTAAAAGGAAAAAAGCAAGAAACGTGAAACGGCTGGCAAGAAAGTAGCTTGGACAACAAACAAGCTGTTCATTAGTATACTAGTTAGAGAAATTGCAGACTATAGAATAAACAATCGTACTAAGCTGTCTGTCCTTTTTACTTTTTTCAGGTTTTCTTTGAAAGAACCACATCGAAGCAGGTTTTAGCGGTTTACTTTTGTCTGTAGCTAATTATGAGACTTTTTAGTGAAAGATTACAATTTAAAAAATGCTGGACATCTTGCAGGGTCACTATTTAAAGTCAAAGTTAGAGTCAAAATAAAAAAAAACTCTGATCAATAATCAATATCAGAGCAGATATCAGAACTTTCACAATAATATGGGAATAAGTTGTTTGGTATAAGCCTGACATTAATTAAAACTCTCTACTCAAGACTACAGACCCAAGACTTGGACTCGCAGACCAGAGAACCGAGACTCGAACTTGCACTCCAAAGACTGGAGTCTTGACTCAGACTCACACCTGAGAGATTTTAGACTCAACTTACAATCACATCTCACAGATTCAAGACTCGACTCGCATGCCAGAAAATTCAGACTCAGATCCCACAGACTTAAGACTTAACTCTGACCTAAGAGAATATGAACTTGTCTCAGACTAGCCCCATAGAGACATCTTAAAGACTTGAGACTCAACTTTGACACATAGCCCAGAGACTCAGTGCTATATATATATTCAAGATGAAATATTGTCTTATCCCTCAAAGCAGACCACAAAATCTTCAGACTCTGACTTGCACCCAGAGGCTTCAGACTTACACCTCAGAAACTCTGTCATAGTATCGCAAAGATTTAAGACTCTGCTTTGAACATCAAAGATTCAGGAATCATTCTCATACCCCAGTAACTCAAAATCTAACTGAGATTCACACCCCAAAGACTTGAGACTTGACTTTGACACATAGCCCAGACATTTAGATTCTAATGTCATATATATATTTTAGACTAAATATTGTCTTATCCCTCAGAGCAGACCACAAAGTCTATATACTCTGACTTGCACCCAGAGTCTTCAGACTTGCACCTCAGAAACTCTAGACATCTCAAAGATTTAAGACTCTGCTTTGAACATCAGAGATTCAAGAATCATTCTCACACCCCAGTAACTCACACCCCAAAGACTTGATACCTTGCACCTTAGAATTTCATGTTTCAACAAGGAAATCTGCTTAAACATGTTCTGAACAGTTCTGAAAGCAAGTATAAAACCAAATACAGAATGACAATGTTACTTTAGAAGTCTATAAGCATAGTTAGAACATATAGGACACTACATAAGAAATAAGCGTTCGCTTACCTCCCAGTTCCTTGACGTTTAATATGGCGTTCTGGAATGGCACAGCTTTGATGCTAAAACCTGAGAATGAAACAAGAGCAGGATTATCCACAGTATCACACACGTCTAAATCCAACTTTGCAGTTAGTAATTAGATATAATAGATTTCCAGGAGTGGGTGACCACTGATCTAGTAGGTGAACAACAAAGCCAGTCTTACTAGCCGCTCAACGTCTTCTCTGCACCGCACTTTACCATAGACACAACCAGCCCGACATAGCTACTAACGTGAAAGAGACGATAGTGTCGGAGCATTTTCTCCCACTCGTCAGTGTCAGCTACAACAGCTCTTTTTTCAGATAAGTAAACAGATTTTTTTTGCTTAGCATTAGCATTTGCTGTCAAACAATCACTTTATTAAAAAAAATTATATAACCCTACGCCTGTAATAATAAATCTCTGAGTTTGTACAACCTGCTGGCCGGGCGTGGTCTTAAAAGCTGTGGGTACGGGCCAGATTCAGGCTTTAATTTTATGCCTGTGCAGACTGCTAATTTGTTTGTTTGTTAACTGACCTGTTGTAGGGACAATGCTGTCTGTGGCTTCACTGCAGAGTCTGGAGAGTAAACTGGTCTTTCCAGAGCCCGTAAGTCCGATACATACTACGTCATACTCCGGTCTGGGCGGGGGAGGACCTTTACAGCACAGCGTTCTGAAACACTGAGAGAGAAGAGAGAGAAACTGAGTGGAACAAAAAGAAGATAATTTATTATTCTACAAAAATAACAGTAATAAAAAATAGGACAACCCTAAAACGTCCCATATGACTTCAATCAGAACCGGCGGGGCTATATCGCTGTAGGCAGAGGATATTCCAGCCAAGAGCCACATTAGTTTCCACATTTTAGACGTGAGGATTTTAAGCAGCGCTGCTCGTATGGTGCGCATTAACACGTGGGCGGCTGCAGTAGTCCTCCCATGTTTCCTTCTCTGGACTAAATGGACTGTCCAGTATGTAAGACACATCCTCTAGACTGCTCTATGGCATTGTATAACATTAAAATTAAGCTATTTAATCATAATTAATTTCATACTTTAATTATACTTAATTGAATAACCCACATTCCGAGCCATTCCTTCATACTACTATGTAGTTTTCCATTAAATGGGTTGTTTAAAGAACATAGATTAATTTATAAACAAATATAAGTTAATAATTGTAAATAATCTAGACAGGTGGAACAATGTTGAACTCTGAACATACAGAGCATAAACAAATGTGTATGTGTGCTTGTGCGTCAGTCAAGAAACCAAAATACAATCACTAAGCCTAGACGTCTCACATCTGTTAACACCATCTGGTTGAGTAAAAGTTACTGTGAGTGGAGGGGGAAAAACACTCCTCTGCACCAGCATGCTTCCATTGAAATCATATGGGCACAGCGATCAGAGACGCTTTGAGAATAATGGCCCCCAATATATCTCCTGCAAACTCGCCATGCACTCGCACAATAGCTGTCAGAGCTCTATGGGTGACGTCATGACAATGCAAGAAATTTCAAAGAAAAAGAAAAATCAGACAGCACAGACTTTATTGATACTGCCTTCGTCCCAAAATATGGCACCAATAAGGCGTAACAGATCAAAAGACACCACGCTTAAACAAAAGTAGATCAAAGCTCACAGAACCCACCACTGAAGCTTAAGAGAGCGGGTATGTGTGCGCGGTAGTTCAGGGGTCACTGCTTCGAGTTACGCTGCGCTGGTATTAGTAACACTGTGATATCAGGGGCGGAACTGTTTCCCGTAAGAGAGCTACGTTTGGAGCCCAACACTTCATATCTCACTCAACATGCAGAACCTTACACAACCAACCAGATACAACCAGAGGGAGAGGGAGAGGGAGAGGGAGAGAGAGAGAGAGAGAGAGAGAGAGAGAGAGAGAGAGGTGAGGGTAAAAAGAGAGAGGCGTAAAACAGAGAGACAGAGAGAAGGATACACAGAGAGTATTACATAAAGAGATAGAGAAAGAAAGAGGAAAAAACATGCACAGATATGAAACAAAATGGGGCAAAAAATAAACAAAAGAAACCAAAAAGCAAAAGTAAAAACAAGAAAATTTGAGGAAAGAAATATGAAACATTAAAAAAAATGAAAAGAAAAAAAAAGTCACTCTGTCAGCGAAGCCCATTTCTATATAAGAACAGTACAATGTGACTGTGAGGCCAGAAAACCAGTACAGACACACAAACAACTGACTCAACAGAACAGCGTCCACTCTGTGAGCTACACTTACTACCACCATTAGATGAGAACTCACAGGCCGAGAGCCGCCTGCACAGAATCAGCGACTCACACACACATCAGATACATACAGGAGTTTATTCCAGCTGTGAGTGCAGATGTTTAACACGTGACTGATGAGGATTAGTTCTAGGAGGAAGAGGAGTGCAGAAAGAGGGGTTCTTTAATACGAAAAAGAAGGATAATGAATGAATTAGGAGAGAGTGCCCTCTAGTGGCGCTAAGCGGAAACTAAAGATGTACACTCTACGTCACTGTATCATATTCATCACTACACGTGTCAAAAGGATACACTGCAGGATTTGTATATGATGACGTAACAATGTAATCAGAGATCAAAAGCTCTTAGAAAATCTTTCTCCTACAAATTCAACATGACTTAATAATCAACCATTAATATTCATACGCCTGATACCAATAGCAAAATGATTTTAGGTTTTCCGGTGTGCAGCTTGCTTTATGGACAGGTGATGAAGCTTAGCAGTAATTAAAAAAAACAGTAAAACAGTATATGTGAGTAAAACAGTATATGATAATGACACTGATCAAATAAAAATAATTAATTAACCAAAGACATAGATTTTTAATTAAACAAGTCAGAGATCCATTTTCAAACATTTATTAAATGTATTATTGAACATGACTGTCTGATAACAGGTGGTTCCACAGTTTAGAAGTGAATTAGAAATTGGAAGTGTATAACTGAAAGAGCCTCTCCAAGTTTTCCTTACTTTATGGTGGGTGTTTGCAAAAGGCCAGTATCTGCCAAATGTTCAAGTTCAAAGGGTTAATGCATAAGACTCTCAGGTAAATATCTGGTAATACCTACTTCTAAGGCAATACTAATGAGTTTATGTATTAGGTCTACACAACAACTCCCTAACCAATCACAGTGTTTACTGGGAGCAGTGAGCACCTTGAACAACCACAGCTCCTGTGCGTGTTCTGTTGAATCTAGGTATTTACATAGCTCAGCACAAAGTTGATCATTCAGTAAAAAACTCAGGCCAATATTAAACAGAGGATTAATCCACCAATCTAATTTACATACATATTTAAGGATGTATAAATAGCAATATAATTACAATACTAGTATTCTGTACAGAGTATGCAAACAGCAGTGTAGGTAATACCAATTACAATGGAACACCATAAAACCACAGACCGCAGACCACAGATTTATCTTTGGCTTCAAGCTCTTCCAGCCAGGGGCGCTCCATACAGATGACCAAGTACTTTAAACTTTACATCTTAAAGGGGATTCTACACAAAAATTCCACGAAAATGCAACTAATGAAATGGTTTAGGTATAAACAAAGCCAATCAAAGTGGTTTGATGTGAAATGCTCAGTTTTAGATGACTGTGCAGTGTCAGAATAGTTTATAGTGACTGTGATGGGAACCAGATAGATCTGAAGCTTGACATGTAGGGTTATTGCATTTAACCTGAAAACATTGTACAGTTACATCCATAACAGGTCCAGAAACAAATATCAAACCTCATGTTCTTTGAATGGTTACAATGTACCAACACCTGATTGCTTCACCACAAGGTGGCAGTAAAAAATCTTCACATTTCAAGTGGAATTCCAAACTTCAGCAGAAGGGCTTAAAGGGGAATTCCACCAATCTTGTCAGGATTTCTAATAACACAACACAGATATAGCCTTTTTATTTATTTTGTTAAATTTAAACTATCTTATTTATTATGTTAATAATGGTACAACAGTGTTAAATCAGAAAGCAAACGTCTCTTTGGGGAGCAACCAGCATGTACCTCTCAGCCATGAACACATTCTTAAAACAACTACCAAACTAAGGCTACAGCACTTTGTGAAGATAGCAGCTACATACTGACCTCACAATCATAACAGGCTAAACCAGCGGAGCTACAGTTTATAAACCTGATTCTCACAGCAGCCAAGGGCTGTGCAGGGTGGTCTTTTTCCACCCACTAATGCAGACACAGCATGCAAAATACCACATTACAGCACTAAGCACATGTGCATGAAAAGAGTCCTGAAACCCTCACCATTTGCAAAAATTAAGCAAAAAATAAATAAATGAAATAAATAAATAAAATAATATATACATATTGTTGCTGTCCAATGAAAAACAAGTATCTCCAAAATAATAACTTCACAGGCGAGGCCAAAAACAGTCTTCACTTTCAATGCAAGTCAATGAAACCAGACCCCCCCCCACCCCACCCCCCCAAGTGATTTTGAAGCATTTCTATTGGTCCTTTCATCATGAAGTGTTTACACAGTGTAAACGGCAGATGTGTGCAAATGATGCAGAAAACTGAAAATCAACATAAATTGTGATACAGGTTTTTCATTGGACATCAGATTAAAAATCTTAATTATTTCTATATAGATGTATACATATATGTATATGCAATAATCCCAATATAGCACTTTTCTTTATCTTAGGCCTTAAAATGCAAGCAAAAAAATCAGGACAAAAGGAAGGAATTTGTTCAGCAAGGAAGTGACAATGGACAATTCTTGGCTGGGAAAATTTCCTCTCCTTAAAATAAAAAAGGAATTGCGCATTTGTGAGATTACTTCCATGTAATAATGCGGAAACACTTTTTTCTTAAACAAAGGAAAACGTCTTCTAATGACAGACACATAGGTGCTCTGATGCAAGATCACATGAGGGAATCATTAAGTCACTAAGGTTTTAAGGTATTAAGGTTATGCAGGATTTTATGCACACCAATATGAAAAAGCTATAACAGCAAAATAAAGGGAAATTCTCACATCCAACCCATAAATTCAGCATACACAGTACAGGCCTGATGTCAGAGACCTTTATTTATTTAACATGAGAGTAAAACAGCCATTAGGGGCACATTGTTGATTAATCAGAAAACACTTCTGGTAATAATAAAAAGCGAATAAAACTGCAGTTCAAGAAATGATTAAAAACTAGAAAACTGGACTCTTAACAGCATCAAGCACCATTCTCACTTCAGATCTGAACACATGCAAGGGCTTTTTGTCCATCCTCCCACTGTTAGAAGACACAAAGCTTGGGCGATATTGCAAATTCTGGATATTATTATTATTATTATTATTATTATTTTGAAAAATTAGGTGAACCAGTGATATCGCACCTCCTCTGTTTTTGGGGAGGGTGGTATTTGGGTACTTAATATACACTTAATATAATCTTAATTGTACTCCCTTTATATTTATACATACATTTTCTGATTTTGATTTACTGAAAAACAACATTTAACACAATACGGAGACAATTTTTTTCAACGAAAGAGGCCGACCAAGCTCTAGTGATGTGTAGATTTATCTGTAGCCTCAGATTCTCAGACAACGAATCTTTGCTCACATATCCAAATACAGTATCCTGAAGTACCTATTGCTCTCTGTGCCAGATTTGCAGTCACGCTGAGACGGAGCGCAAGCCAACCTTCAATTAGCTCAGCGTTTGCTAGTGCATTAAGAGTAACTCACAATGTAAATTTGCATATTTAAAAAATAGAGATGTACAAGATTTTAAAACATAAAGCACATCTTTAACAATAAGTATTATAAAGTTAGACCGCTGAAAAGCAAGGCACAGCCTAAACATGACATGACCCGTTATAGTCCAAGCTACAAGACTCAAAGTGTCAAAACAGAAGAAGAAAAAAAAAAACCCCAAGAAGGAATTTGAAAATGCACGCTTTACCCACAAGGTTTGATTTCTTATCTCTCAGGAATGCAGAACAAACGTGTAACAGACCTGTTGTAGTATAAAGCTGTTGTTTATGTTTGGTTACATAAAACATCGGAAAAAGCCTCAATCGCTTAATGAGCAGTGTTTTAAACTTCATCTCCCGCTCCCTTTAGAGGCAGCAGGGATGCCATTAGCGAATATCACACAGCCAGGCCTAATCTTCACTCAGGTGCTGCAGATGGCCGTGCTGATAGGTCCCTGGCAAAGCACCATCACCAAAGTGCCAGCAGGACAAAGAGCAAAAGCACCAGGCTAAATTCTCAGGACACACTTTACAGACGGCAGGCCTACTCACAATGGAGTCGCGCTTGTTACACAAACAGCCACACAGGCACAGTCCTTTCAGCGGAAATGCCCGCCAATACCAGCACCCCTGCCCTATCCCAATGTTACCATGGCACCCGCAAGGTGACAGCTAGGAACTCAGCCAGTTGGGCCCAGCCAAACAACAGGATACGCAAAAGGACCCAAATCCGTGATTGACGGCCCAAAGGGGGATTTTGGAGGAAGTCCCACCCCTTTTTACACAAGAGACACAGATACAATAAAAAGCTAACAGATCCCATTCATTCACTGTTTTGGTACAGCAAGAGCAGGAAAGGCGGAAAAAGGCAACGATTATCAGCCACCACACAGACGAAAACTGACAATGCCAGGTTGATTCAAAGGCAAACACACATACTGCCCGTGTGTCACACAGGCCAACAGCCAACATAATGGTTGAACTGCATCACAGGCCAAGACGGTAATTGTTTTACTGCCTTAAGGCCAAACATGAGTTGTTCGGGTGAGAAATTGGGTCCTTGAGTCGTAGCACCAATTCATTTTTCATGCTTTTCTTGGCTATTAATGCCATCCAGGCAAAGCCAGGCTTTCTCAGAGGCAAAACCAGACACCACTAGACTGCTGTACAGCCTAATTTAAACTTAAAATGCACGGCCACTGCCAAGGTCAAAACTGATTTCAGGCTATGACTAAAACTGACTTACTGCCTTATAAGCCAACATTGCCACAACTTGACTGACAAACAAACTGTCAGACTAGCTCATAGGCAAGCACTGACAGTGCAAATTTCAAAACAGATACAGACTTACAACAGTACAGACAAAATGCCTTACAGCTTATCAACAGCTATACGTGAATACCACTGGCGACTGCCATACAGGGAAACACTGACCTTACCTGACTGCCTCGCAGACTTTAACTGACACTGCCGTGATTACACAACCTGACTGTCTTACAGGATATCATCAATATTGTTTACTGCCTTTAAGACAGACTGTCTAAGTGCCTCACAGCCTGAAACTGATACTGCTGACTGCCTTACATACCAACGCTGATACTATCTGACTGGCAAAGACAGACAGTAAGACGTGTAGCAAAACTGACACTGCCAAACTGCCTCACAGTCAAGCACAAACACTGACTGCCAGCTGTACAGACCAAACATACAGTTGGAGGACTGACCTTTGGAAGATGTGTAACTCCCACAAGATGAAACAATCAAAGGCTACTGATAAATACCTACCAATACCTGATACTTGTGTACAAGCCAAGACAGAGTACCAAATATATCTAGCCTGTAACCCCTGAAGGACTAAAGGATGACCAACACAAACTGTGCAGCGAGAGATGAGCAATTGTCTCTGACTTTACATCTACGAGGTGAACCAACAAGGTATGAATGCCTAATAGAGTGGACAGCAAGTGGACTTCAGAAAAAAACTCCAGATCCACCAATAACAACACTAATAGCAATCACTAACGCACTAACTGCAGTGCTGAGAATGATGCACCAACCAAATACCTGCTCTGTGGTGGAGGACAGAGTGATGGGGGCTAACAAAGTTGGGAAAGAAACAGACGGACCACAGGCTGTATTTGTGGAACTGCAATGTGCTCCTATATGGTAAGCAGAGCTGATAACTGTGTAAAAAAAAAAGAGGTGTGCTTAATGAATTGGAATGTCAGTGCAATTAGCAATAGGAATCCTATTTACTAACCGAACATCGGCATTGTGTAGAATATATAAAAAACAACAGGCCTAAAAAATATATAGATAAACCTGCAGTGTATACATGTGAGATTGCAGCAGCTTCGCACTATCACTTCTATGGGTTTAGTAAATATTAGTCATTCACATTGACAGCAGCAGTGGTTGAGCTAGGCCTGTTATGTTTATGAAATGT
Source organism: Megaleporinus macrocephalus (assembly GCA_021613375.1). Taxonomy (NCBI): domain Eukaryota; kingdom Metazoa; phylum Chordata; class Actinopteri; order Characiformes; family Anostomidae; genus Megaleporinus; species Megaleporinus macrocephalus. The sequence goes on along the minus strand of CM038720.1, from coordinate 21,831,734 downwards.
TGGCTGACAATTAAATGTCATTTAAATCACTACGATTAACATTTTAATCGTCCTCTGCATGCAACTATTTAAGTACAAGCTAGAAGTGGCCAAGTTGGCTAATTTGTTATCTTGGGTGTCATCTATGTGTGATTAATACTCATTGTACAGTCATTCACTCACTACAATATTGTAGTTACATAGCTACTACACCAATATCACTCAGCACTATCCTCTAAACATGTCAGCATGATCGACGCCTCAATGCTACACTTTACTGCTTTCTTTTATTCCAGTTTATTTGCTCAGCGCGCTCACTTAATCTACTTGGTTGCACAAATCTAACAGACGTAAAAAGTTTTTGTAGTCATGTATGTACGTATGTACGTATGTATGTATGTATGTATGTATGTATGTATGTGAAAGCTCCAGGTTAAGATGCAGGTTTCTCAGCTTGGTTGAAGCAAAAGGCTGAGAGACACCACTGCTGTATGATGCAACACACTGATGGAGGAGCACTGCTGCTAAGGCTAGTGGACACAGAGGCCAGGATAGCAGCCTGATATGTTAAAGGCTAAACCAAGATGACACTGGCATTTCCTTCCACACTGTCACTCTATGGTTCGCTCCTTTAATAACAAACTGGATCAACATTGACTGAAATTGCAAGTGACTGCACACCAGAAGATAAGTGATTAACGAATAAAGGCTCAATCACTGCCGTTTGCATGCTTTACACCATTTGTATATTCTCTTTGTGACTTAAGCGATACCAATATTTCAGGATTTTTGAATCATATTACCCAATACTTGCTTTTCCACAAAACGCCGCCCTTACAGATTTTGTCATGAGCATTTTTACTGCTGCTTGTCATCCCACACTGCTGACTTCATAGGCTCTGTCTACTGGATTTGTAAATACTGATGCTAATACTGATACAGTGATAGTATCTATTAAAAGCAACCTATAGAACATACTGATAGTTAGAAATACAAATAACAGCAACTGTTGAACAATCATACAGGTCACAGGATTTAAAGTAGAACCACTGCCAGACAGACCACATATAAAATGGAGAGACCATTCCTTTAAGAAACATTCACCAGAGAGCACGAGACAAAAGATTTGATGCGGTGACAAAACCTTTCAGCCTCAAGATTTTTCTCCCCAGAGAGATGGCAAAGACAGTGAGTATATCTCTTGAACGGCTGCTCTCTGGCAGATTGCTGGGGGCAGCGAATCGCCGGGGGGATTTGCACAGCATTAAAATTGCAGCAGGATAAGAGCATGGGGCTCAGCAAAGCCCTGCTAAGCTGCACCGCTCTCCCGCTGCTCTGGCACTGATGGTACTGAGCTGGAAAGCTTTTGCCTTTCCCCACTGCCCACTCGGACTTCAGACACGCAGACTAACCACCTCTAATCCTCTCAGCCCTGACAGAGCGCTCCAGATAACGAACAAGACCCATTTTCCTTCCTAATAACTGTTGAACAATATGGCTGATTTCATAAACAATTACAGAGGGAAGGTTTCTTTTTTGTTTTCCCAGGATTGGAGTGCACGCCTGGCGAGTACGCTTGAGTAACAGCCTTGGAGACCCAATAAACCCAGCGCATTGGGATCTCACAGAGGAAGTCTGCCTTTGTTTTCCCAATCTGTGGTCTATTCCCACCCTGTTCCCACCTTTCACTGGAGAGGGGAGGGGGGCATATTTTTGAATGGCATCCTGTTTGGTCTCGTAGAGGATCCCTGCTTTCCCCAGCATGCCCTAGGGCGGTCGGCCAGCACTGGCCATCCCAAACTGCACTAGGAGATATCCCACTCCCCCCCCTACCCCGACCCCCACCAAAGCGGAACTCAGAAACCTGCCTGCTATATCCTGCCTTATCAAAGCACGGAAGGGGAGCATGTGGAACACATGATTTGGAGTCGCCATTCCGACATGAGCCAGTCTCCTTTGCTGGCTGGGGAGTTACAGGCATGAGGCACGCACTATGTTTCATTACAGGAGCTCACCCGGAAAACTGGAACTTTATAGCAGTTACCATGCCGACACCAGTTTGCTTAAATCTGAGAACTCGTACAAACTATTAGTTTGATTGACTGGCAATGCTTAGTTGGTGACTTGCACTTTGAAAATTTTAAACAGACACACAATTAATATTAATTCATATAACACATAATGAGTTTTAAGTTTTTCTAACCTGCAGTTATTTCCACTTCACATTTTTGAAGGCTGTGCATGATCTTTAATTATTCCTGTTCATGTTTATTCTCTTTTCATTCCGATTTTGTATCTGCATAATTTGTAGCTTTTATTTTCTGCTTCAGGATACAAGACACAGAAAAACTGTAAAAATGGATAATATAAATTAGCTTTATTAGAGCAGTGATGCTCAGGCCATTTTTATGTCTATACAGTACCAAAAAAAAAAAGCCATGCTTTTCTTGTATAATATAAAAGCTGGTTTAAAAAAGCAAAACCTCTGGTTTAAACCATTCCAAAATCAACTACTATTATAAATAGATTGCAAAGAATGAACAGTTTTGATGGTGTGTCAAACACATGCAGAGATACCTAGTAAATTTAGAATGCTAACCAGTGGGCCTGTCTTAACTTCGAATCAGTCAAACAAAAAGTAGTAGCGTGTGCATTTTAATCTTAACCATGTTGAAGGTGCTGTTCCCGATCAGATCATTCAGAGACAGGTAGCCGATCAAAGGTAGAGGTAATCCAACAATGGCTGAAGCTTTTATCAAGCAACCACTATGCCTCTGCCTCACAGCAAGAGACCACATTCGGCAACAAACAAAAGTAAGTAGAAGCAAACCAAGAGTCAACATTGATGTAGCTTTCCAAACACTGGAGACGCTCTGAGAAAGGCATTAAAGTTTGATGCTAAAGTTGTAATGTTTCTTCTAGACTATTAAGAACTGAAGGGGAAGAAAAGGAGGGATTGTGTATGTTCCAGTGATATGTTGGCCCATTCTGTTTGAAATATGAATTTGACACTATACAAATGGTTGTCTTAGTGGTTCCAACAAAGTTGTTAAAAACCTAAATACAATCATATAAATCAACCTAACAACTAGAGAAAGCAAAGGAACAGTATCCTATAAGCTAACATAACAAAGTAAACACTGTTTATTTTAACAAGAAGCAGTGTATAGGTCATGAAAGAGTGATCGTAACAAACAAAGTTGGTTCTGATAAACACAAGCATGTTTATACTGTCTAGGTTAAAAAGCTCTTCTCGATTGTAACGCCCATGCAGAAATGGACCGGCAAAATGGACACTTTTCATTGTGTTTGCTTAGGTTAGGGCAGAAAATCTGTCTCTTATGTATACTGAAACATACTACTGTCAAGTACTGATGGCAATAGAGCCACAACTGGATGACGTTAAAATGATCACGATCTTACAAGCCTGTAAACTATTCAGTGGTACATCCAGCTCTATTCTAGCAAACCTACCTGTGAGAACCTATAAACACGAAAGATGAAGTAACTCTGCTTACTGTCCGTCACTTTATTTGTTACATTTCTTATTGCTGTAAGCGTTTTGAACCTGAACGTATCGGAAGTAAGCTGGTCATAGCCGCTATTTATGAAGGTGCTTATGTTCAAAACAGGTCCTGTTCCATGTAGAATTATAATTATTTAGAGTTGTTGTGTCATCCAATAACAGTACAGGTCAAATCTGAGCTTGGGTATGATGTGCCATGCTACAGAAACCCAGCAAATGGAAATAGGGGTATGTTATGGTAACCCTCGCTGGCTTTTCCAGAAACTCATGGAACAACCCTTAAATTAATCAGTAGATTAATCAATCGGTGTCCCAGACATTATACTGACATGTGTTTCTGGCGCAGCCTCGGCTCGACACTATTCTCTGAAGTCATAAGATAAGCACCCATCTTTCATTTTTACCTGACACGCTTTTAATTATATCTATTGAACAAGTGTTTTTTACTGTGCTGTTATAGTGTTTCCACACTTGTCTCAAACACTTGAGTCGGCACCCAGGACTGATTCTGGGCTTGTGTGAGGGGAGGAGCTCACTGTCGCTGGTTTCATTTTACACATAAGACCCTGGTCCCTTTATATGACAAGTATCTGGATTGTATCCTGATAGGATTTAGTCACATGCATTTAAACACAGTTATCTAATGATCCTCTACAGTCAGACTGAAATTGAATTGATGTGTGCAAATCCACTCTTCCGCTGGCATGTCCTTCGGACGCCGTTCTCTGCGGTGTGAATAGTTTTTAGAATATTCCACAGTTAATGCAAGCAGTCAGCAGATTTTTTTTTTTGCACAGTAGTGTCTGGTCTCCAACAATGTGTATCGTCAGTTCCCTGGACCCCTCGCTGGGACACAAAACCCAAGCAACTTGGACTGTATATGAACTATGCATTGTGAGACTTCACAGATGTCTACACAGTATATCAAACTCCAAACTCAATGACATGAGCCCTTTAAGAGTGCCTGTCAGCCAAATGTCATAAACGTAAATGTAAAAATCGAAGCCAACAATATATTCTTGAAACAAGCCTCAGACTTTCTCTACACTGCAATAAATTAAATTGAGTGAGGGCAGTTTAGAGTTTCTACCTCGGATCCAACTTTGTTTGCCAATTTAGCTGCTGTGCTACTAATGTAGGTAAACACATTCAATGTAGACCTTCGGAGGAGGGATTTCCCAGCACTGCTATAAAGTGCCTGAGGCAGAATCAGTTTTCCTTTTTTTTTTATAAAAACCCATCAATACAAGCATCTGTTTGAAGACCTTAACACATCCTACCAAGCTGCAAACAGAGAACCAGCCCCAAGCTTTTTATGTGCAGTTAACAAGACATCCTGGGAATAAGAAATATGAAGCAGTTTGTGTTGAGAAAGATTTCACAACCACTCTTATCTTACACTTTCATTAACCTCTGCCTTGCTGATTACGATCTTAAAGAGGTTTTTACCCCAAACTATGTCTAAACAAGCAACCAACCAATCGAATAGTGCAATAGTCATGAAATTGTCTATCTAAATTATTCATATTAAAAGTAATTCCAGAGATAGGACGGCACCAGATTTGGCATTCTGCCAGCCACAGAGAACTGGGATAAAATGGCAATACAATTCTAACCGCAAAAAAAAAAATGTTAGCTGCTCCTCAGACTGAAATGCTGGATAGAGCCTGACAGTGTTGAACCGGACACAAAGTGACATTGAACACACCACCCAACAGGTTTCCCAATGTAAACCAACCCAAACAATGAGGCACAGAAACTTAGCCTCAGGGTAGAGTCACTCAGGCTTTTCAAAGCTGAACAAATGCTGCCTCTCAAATATCTATTAGGGCTTAATATCTAACAGGGCTGAAAAGAGGTGATTCGACAGCACTGATTCCACAATCAATTGCACTACATTCAGCCCCAATTCCAAAAAATACATAAATTAATACATAAATTAATAAATAAGCAAGCTAACGTAGCAGTATTGTAGGTCTGCAGTGGTTTATTCGAGGATGTCTACTGGTGAATTGGAAATAGCTTTACTGTGCAAAACAATAAAACCCAAACAAGAACAATAAATAAGCCTGTGTCAATACTGTTTCCTAACAGCAGCTCTAAAGACAGTCTAATAGTCAAATGTGCGAATGGTTAATCAGACTCTAATCCTACTACTATGTAGCCGCGAATTTGCAAATCAGCTGATTACGTGGTGACCATGTGTGGTTATCTTCCGTGCAGACTGGAAATTATTTATATTAGCTAAACAGAAGTACTAGAACAGTGCTATCATGTTTGAAACATTCATATAGACCACTCATTGTGATGTTCAGTTATTAAGGGGGAGTCATATTAATTCTACTTTACGTACAGAATAATTTCCTAAAGAAGCGTAAAGTAACTGTTTTACAGCCTCAATACCAAACAAAGCCACTGTGAATTCTAAGAAACAGGTCTCACTGGATATTACCAGAAGAAGGCGTAGTTGCCTCCAGACATGGATTCCAGTGAACTGAGTTATAGATTTTTTAAGAAGGCAGATCTGCTTTTCCTGCCTCGAGCTTGACTTGGGGTGAATTCAAGTCTTCTGAATAAAGAAGGAAAGCCAGCAGAATCTCATAACGTTGATTTAGAAGGACACAGCACTGCAGAGTTCAGCGTTTAGCCAGCTCTAACACACCCAGTCAAACTAATGGATTTGGGGATAATGCAGTATGAAATGAACACCATTACTCCTTGTATTGTCTTTTTCCCTGTAATAAAAAGAGTAATACATTACAGTTAATGACCTAATAATAGCACTTCATGCATTAGAGATAGAATATGACAAAATATAATTTATCAGTATTAGAAGTTATGGGGCAATAGCCTTTTTGTGGGTATCTACAGTACTCAAAGAACTTACTGCAAAGAGAGCACAAATAGTCCTGTTGAATTAGTTTGACAGCACTTTTAGCACAACTGCTTCTTATTTGTTACGACTGAACAAATCTCAGTCACAGTCAAATGTTTTGGCACCCCTGGTCAAATGACAGGTTCTATTGATTGTGAAAATAAGTTAACCCATCCTCTACAGAGAACACACTTCTCCACAGTTAAATGCACACTTACTGTTTCTTTGCTGAATTTAAAGTCAAATTATGAAAAATCTTTTAGTTCTCGTACACATTCAGTCAGCAGACTGTGAAATAAGACGACACAGACAGCTTTATGTGGACTGCCTAGATCATGGGATTCTACAGGTTGTTTGGATTTGGCTCCCTCTCCTTTGTCAAGTGTAGGCTCATTGGAATAATACTGCAGTATGGGGAAGCCAAGTGCTAATCAAGGTAAACCGCTCTGTTGCCGGCTGCACCTGAGTGGATAAAATTTACTTTTGATGGCAGCGTCGCAGCTACAATCAGTAAAAACCTGAACAAGTGTGCTGACCATTCCGTGCCTGGCACAAAGCTGAAGTCAGCTTGTTATTCACCAGCTTTTTGTGTGAATTTTTCTTTTCCATCTAAAAAGGTGCAGCAGTTACATTCTGGTATGTTGTTATAACAGCTGCTGCAGAAGAAGCTGGCCGACTGCTTTTCCAACCCTGGTCAGTACAATGCAGTACAGCTTTTACTAAAATGCTAACTGTCTGTGGCCAAACTACAGACAAGGTTAATACTTAAAAATCCATTACACTGAGTTTCTTTGGTCATTTAGCATTAGCCAATGCCAACAGCTGAGGTAATATATTAACAGATGTTCTAGATAGTTCTTGGTGTTGCTCGCTCGCTGCAGGATATACAATGAAGTTAACACTTAGTTTGTAGGATAAACATTAATAAACACTAACTAAAACAAACACTAATGTCTGTAGGATAAACTTCAATCTCCCGTTTTACTTCCACCTTTTTTTACCTATTGTTTAGATGAAGTTAGAACATGCCTCATGGAAGAGTGAAGTGGAGTCAGCAGTGACTCATTATTATTTAAAGGAACAGCCACTTAAACCGGACGTTTTGAACAGAGCTGTTCAGACAGGGAAGGAGAGGAGGAGCTGTGCTGCATTTCATTAAGACCCCAGAGAGACGGTGTTAACTTGTGGAAGAGGGCTACAAATTTATACAATAAAATGCAGCCTATGCAAAAGTAGCTAAACATTTTATGTTTCATGTTTTCCTCAACATGTTAAACTCAACAAAAGAAATTGTGCATTAAAATTAACAGAAAAACACAGAACAAAATGTTCAGGATGTGTTAATGAACTGGAAAAGGGTGTTGACAAAACATGGCATTTTGGGATGTGCAGACTAATGCATATAACTCAATGCATGTTGGGAATCATGGAAACATTTCATATTCTTCTTTTGCATGTCTTTGATTGTGGCATGAGTGAGTAAAGCATCGTAAACACTGCAAAAAATCTGTGGAAGCATCTAGTCAAGCTAAAATCAAACTGATGAATAAACGATCTCCATGCTGGAGAAGACTCCCTCTTCTCCAGCATGGAGATCGTTTATTCGTTTAGTCTCGATTTTACCCAGACAAGCCCTTCGGCCTCATTTAAAGATTAACATTGTCCTGGAAATGGCATGAAAAGTGCCTGATTCCCCTTTACAGCCTGCAAAGCTAGATTTCTGCATGAAAAGTCTGCCATTGCTCTTGAGTTGTTGCCGTTGTTTCTTCTGGGCTGGATCTTGAGCTGGTATATGTAGATTTTGGGAGCAACATGTGGTGGTGGGTGGAGAGAGGATTGGTACACAACAGCCTTAGATTTTGGGTATCTTGTTTTCTGACCTCTGTTATAAACTGTGTTTAAGGTTTCCAGAACGTCAGTACTATTTACTGAACTCTCCTTATTCAGCTATGACAATGCATGTCCAGCTTTCTCTGCAACTTCTTTTGGTATCCTTCCTTCTCCAAGAGTGCAGGAATGTTAATTTAGCGAAAACACATAAATCTGAAAAGTAGTGCTCCGCGAGAGCCTGGTTTAGGAGATCAGGCTGATAATGGGGCTTTTTAGCTCACCATTAGCACTGAGAGCAGATCACACAGGGCACTAATGACCCACATTAGGCAAGGCTCTGACCAGCCACTACTGACCACTCAAGCAGAACCTACAAACACTGACCACATCCTCACTCGCAAGCCAACATGGCACTAAATACAGTCTTGATACTCAGGCGAAAGGCTTGGATGTACAGTTTTAAGAAAATATTTTATTTTGTATACAGAACAGACATTTTTCAATACATTTTGAATAGTGTTAACATGAAAACACTCATATATATATATATATATACATACTTTTGAGAATTCACTTACTTTTCCTTAAAAAAAAGTATGTGTAAAAACTGCAACACAAACAAGTGAGAAATGGTACTTTTACTTATGTTAAAGCAGGTAAGAGATTCTCCAAAAAGAAGAGATACAGCCTCACCTGTCCGAGTTCAAGAATTTCATGTTTGCAGTTTTCTCATATGTATGTACATCGCTGACAAAGACAATAATCGCCATGTTGAGAAAAAGAACCAGACAAGCAATTACATTTCAAAGCAGCTACAACAACAAAAAAAACTTTTTTTTAATATGTAAACCATGAGGACCTCCGACCTTGCAGCCTGAAGTTGCTCCAGCAGGGGCCTCTATTAGCACGGAAGCTCCTTTAGTGTTCACATAGTGTGTGGAGCGTAAACAGCTATAAACCTCAACAGCTAGTGCCAAAGATATGTAGATGTAGATATGTAGTCCCATCTAGTTCCCACAGTCAGGGGCCCATTTTGGAGCGTATCACAGATCTACTGATGCTCAAGCTGTTTGAACACGTCTGTGTAGACTACGAAGGGAACAAATAACATGTTTAATCATTATTTTTGTATAAATTCTTATTCAAATCTGTTAAGTGTTAGATTTGATGCTTCATTGTAAAGCTATTTAATCTGTGGCTCTTTGCAGCCTTTCTTCTCTCTTTCAGCCGAAAAGCCAAAGTGTCAAGTCTGCTATTTCCAGTGGTAGAAATTCTGGTGCTTGACTACAACAAATGAAAACATATCGTCTTAACGGCAGAAGGACAAGATGTTAGATGTTATCATATTACATGAGATGTCTAACGTGCTCAGACATTTTGAAATAAATTCTTAATCTCCAGACTCTATTTCTGCAGTTATGTATTAAATACATATTTATATCTCAATCTGCCAAACAACTGTAAACACTACAAATCCCTATAGAGCCTGTAGATGAAAGCAGCCTGAGACAGATAAAGGTTTTGACTTTTTCTTTTAATTTGACTGTATTAGAAACTATATCAAGTATGAATGTGGTTTATCCATACTTTCGATTATGTGGTTAAATTCTTCAATATTAGAAACTCTCATAAAAAAAAAACTTTTCTTTTATTGTTTTGTTTTTTTAAGCGATATCCACTGAAAGATTCTTTAGGGAACCAAAAGAGTTTCTTCCATTGCAGCTCTCTAGAGAGACTCTTTTTTGCACCCTTATTTTTAAGAGTGTACTAACAACCACACCACCTGCAAATAAACAAAGTCACACAAAGAACTGTTTTGGGCGTGTTGATCTAATCAGTGGGAGATATATCAGTGGGGTCTGTTCTCTGTGGGTCACCTCCTGACAAAACATTAGCCTGATACAAGAAGATTAAAATAATAAAGATTAATATAAGAACACAGCGCACTGGTCTCAGCTCAACACTAGTTAGAAAAGCTAAACTACAAGAAAAATACATTTGCCTCCCTGCTCTGTACAGTTCTTTGCTCTGTGTTTTCTTTGCTCCAAGATCTGGAAGCAATCGAGGCCGACTGACGGTCATTTTTTGCTGCCTTAAGTTGGATTTGATGCTTAAAACACATATGTCTTTTGGTTTTAGCCTAACCTAACATACAGCTATCGCTCTGGAGTACTACTTCGCCTGCCTCAGTCAGCTCTATCAGATGAGGCTATGGTCCTGTGGCCTTGTATGCAAAAACAAGCCATTCGGGCATGTGTACAGAAACTGAAATGTAACTGCTGCATCATTTAAAGCAAAAAGAAAAGTAAAAAGCTGCCAAATAGAAAGTAAACATTAGCCCACAAACCTGACATCTTTATATTATTTCATTATTTTCAACAACTAATACATTTCAGGTTTACTTTGTTTTCTTTTGTATATTTTAATTAAAAAGTGAAAGGACATCTGAGAAAAACAGCCATTGACTGCCTTTACATGTACAAGTTTCCCATCATTATAGTGGAGTGATCATGTAATTTATCTATAGATGTCTTTGAAAAACTAAGTACTGTTTTTTTGGCCATAATTTTCATATTTGACACTCACATGCAGATAAATGACATTTAGGCAAACCTTCAGCATACAGCGTACAACCAACAGCGTATTTAAAATAAGTAAATAAAACGTATGTACATATTATTAAGTAATATCAGTAGTCCTGTCAAAAGGTAATTTAGTTCTCTAAGCTAATAATCAGCTTTTAAACACCCTCACAGAGTTATATTGCACAATCTGTGAGGCCTGCAGGACACGCTACAAAAACTTGGTGTGTCAGTTATACACAAGCATAAAATGGTCGACTGACAAAGTCCTTAAGGGAAAGTCAGTCCACATCTTAGCAACAACCTCAGACAGTTAACTGCAGCCATATAAGCAGGTTCCTAGCTACCTGAATGGGTGCAGAGAGCTATAAAGTCAAAACTGATAAGCAGGCTAACGTTTCAATGCTGGTGGATCATACAGTTGAATAATCTTCACTTTGTGGACAAAACCTGCTCCTCTAAAAGAAAAAGCAGATAACTTCCTTCTCACTCTCATCCCCTGCTACAGAAACACCTGAAAGTGGAAGTGACTTCCTCCGTCTGACCACCACCACGAGCCCTGATCACAGAGAAGTCTCCTTGCCGCCTGTAACGTGAGAAAGCGTGCCTGAACGAGGCCGCGGTGGGCCGGATTCCACACAGCCTTGTGTGAGGCCTGGAGCAGAGGTGGCAGGTAATAAAACCACTTGAAGACGCACTCCAGACCTGACCTGTGGCCTAAATGAGAAGGTGGCAGTGGTGTTAGGTATACCCAGAATACCCAGATCACTACCAGCATTTCATTAACATTTTTTCCTAAATTCATGCAATCAGTTACTTTGTTTCATATGCAGGCTATATAGCTATATGAGGGGACAATCAGGGGCAAAAAGAGTGTTGATGTATAGGTATGCAACTGATAGCACATGTGGTGGCTAGCTCATGCAGCATTGCATAGCATCTACATGTCCATCACCAAACCACAGAACCATTTTTTGACAGAAGGACCCAAAAGAGAAATTCAATACCAAACTGGAACCCTAGGGGAAAAAAGCTTCCCACCAGTTCCCACTCACACTGATCCTGTATCGATCCTGTCTGACATATCTGTCATATTGATTGCTTGGAGGTGCAATAGGGGAATATTGAATGTATGCTCTTCTATTGAGGAAACAACATTCTACATATTATATTTATACATTGACAGCTTAATAAGGGCCTCTACACAGACCTTTCAAAACACACAAGGAATGCACAACGATGTTGGAATCATATCAGAATTGGTAGATATTGGTAGATAACTTAGCATCGGACAGACGTTTGGCCAATATTTAATTTAGTGATGTATTTACTGTCATTTGTAAGCCAATTGTTATTTTTTAACTTAACCAATGAATCCATTAATCAACAAAATCAATGATAAGTAAGATGAATTACTGATATAGGGTTTGTCTCAAAACCAGGTGAGCTGTCTACATAGAGAGCATTTTACATCACAGTATGCCCGCTCCCGACATGTAGGCTGCCCCAAGTATTATATACCTTAAACAACATGCTGTCTACTGAGGTACCTTATTTTGGCCCGATTGTAAGGAAGCATCGAACAGTTCATCAGCCCATAATGCAATGCAAGTTATTCTTATTATCTCTGGTATTTTAATGTGCTTCTTGTCATACAACCACACAAACAGAATTTTATTTACAACTTTACAACGAGACGTTGGCCTCGGGCTATTGTTTTGGATAGCCCTCCGGTAACTTGGCAACTAGCTACAACACATGTCGCGTGCAGTGGGTGGGAACAAGTCATGACACAGTCGCTCTTTAACTAGAGCATCTCAAATCTGTCTTATGAGGACAGAAGTCAGATACAACACTGCCTACTTTAACAGCTGCTCATGTAGTCAGTGCCTACTTACACAGGTTTTGAGAAAGACTTAATGAACTGTGACAGCTCTAACACGCTCAGAATATTAGAAGGAGCATGTTACCAAGTTTTAGAAGAAGTAGAACGAGCTGGAGAAAACATAATTGTCATTTTCTGACCAATATTGCAACTGTTTCAATTCATTTCAATTAAGTTCTATGAACTCTGTGTTCATGCTAGCTATTTCGGTCAAGAACACCAGTATGTTCACTTGAGCTTGAACAGTGAACACAACCTGGCAGGCTCACATTTAGTGGTCATGTAATGTACACAGCACAAGAATGTTTAGTAGCTTCACAAGTTTAATGGGTTGAATTTCATCACTTAAAACGTCCTACTTCGATTCTTTTAGCCAACAATACAATTATTATTGATACCCCCAAAATTTGCTGTGAGATGATGTGATCCTCTCCTAACACTTCCATATAACTACAGGTTAAGCTTTTTATGTCATGTTAATGGAGGTTACTGTACGCTGTGGTGTTTGGCAGCCCAGCGTTCAGCGTTGCTTTGCCTGCCGACATTACATTGACGTAATAACAGTACAACAAGCTTCTGAAGCCTGTTTCACTCTTTTATACAAAAACAAATAATGAACTAAAGAGCCAAAACAATTGTGAAAGAACACGAGGAACATGGCTGGTGTATCTGAGGGCTCAGGGCATCAGAAGAAGCCAGTGAAAGAGGCCACAGCAACATACGCCAAAATGAGCATATGTTTGCACTCAATACTCCTTTGGTCTAAAACACAGCTTGAACCAAACTGCAGCTAATTTCATCATCAAACAGAAAGAGAGGTCTTCTACTTCTCCGTTTCTGCTCAGTCAGCACCAGTGTCACTCCAGGACAGGCTCTGCGTTTACTAACAGAGAGTCTGGTAAAGGGCTATATTTATCGATTTGGTGGGGGGTATCGCTGTTGTTTAAAAGTCTCTGTTCATTTCTGGCCTGCCAGCTGCACTGAACCCTGATTTTGGCGTAAATAATAAAAAAGACTTGCGCGGAGGGGAATGACCGGTATGAATGCAGAACAAAAACACAACAAATGCTCCTGGACATCCAGCCAACATGAAGAGAAACAACCACAAAAGAGGTGCCAGCTACACAGGGCAGGGTCCACCTGTTTGATAGGGAAGGAAATTCACACTGGGAGCCATGAGCTCTCTGTTTCCATTCACCTATAGAGTGCACAAATAAAAAAAATTATGGAAAATTCCACATACACAATAAGCCTGCAGTGGAAAAACACAAGCTCCAACCTGTGAACGTTCAAACTGTGCTAGAAACTGTGATCAAAAAGATTATAATTCTACTTAATGTTGCATGTGGAGGAATCTTAATTTGAAAGTCTGAGGCACTGACTTATTAAACAGCACAGATAAGACATTGAGGCAGCTGCCTTCTGTTTTGGACACAACTGTTACTTGTGTTCTACTGGCTCAAAAATGGCTTGTAGTACTTGGACCCCGTTGTCTGCGCTCACACTCCAAACACATCAACCAATTCTACTTCAGATGACTAACTTGACTGCAAACAGATTCAAATATGTGAACACAAAATGTGCCTTAACAATTTACAAGGCAATCCACCGAGTCTTCAAAATGTCTGTATAACTATAACTATGCTTAAAATAGAAACAAAGTTATTTAGAGTGGTTTGGGTGTGAAATGCTACCTACTTGAGAAACGAACTGAATTGTTCACAGTGGTGGTGACAGAAACCAGATATCTGATGGGTTTAATGCCTCTAAAACCTCTAACTTATAACTACTACATCACAGGGGTACCGATATGTATCTGATGACTGAGATAAGATTTTGGCCAATTCTTTTTAAAACATTTTTTCTCTTCAGGTTTATACCTATTATCACCATCATCAACATGTACATGTAAGACTCACATATAGGTACGCTGGTCAGTTTGGATAGTAAATAAAATCTAGAGTCTTCTGTACAATTTCACTTTAAAACTAATCTGAATTCTACTATTACGTTTTTTAAATATATCTTTAAATGATTACTGTCAACTGGGGACAAGTTTGCATGCATACATATTAAGAATCCATGCCTTCATCAGGCTAAACCAGTTTGTACAATCATAACATACCCAGAGATTGTTACTGATAAACTCATTCAACTATAATAAAAGCTAGAGAGCCACATACTCCAATAAATGTAGACTGGCTTGATTCTAACCCCTGTCCAAACAAAAATAGCAAAAGCTTTCAGTTGTTCCAGTCCTCAGCAGATCACTGCCATTTCTAACTGTAGGTTTAGGTTTAATACCCAAGTAAACCTAAAACAATCAAGTTTAAAGGAAACGCTCTGTTAGTCCAACAGGTCACTATTAGCAACTATCAGCATCAAACAGACGTTCAGACAGTAAAATGTCTGTTACTTCAAAACGATGTGATGACACTTTTATTGTATTTAGTTTATAAACATACAGACATCAGCTACTGAGTAAATACAAAATATCAGGCATCCTCGTTGGCTCACAATTCTCTGCTCTGTGCACCCCCAGTAAATATACTAGCCAAATACTAAGGTACTGTATTGCGTCGTGTTGTGTTATCACAGCAAGCCTGATGGCTCAGGGCACTTTATGCAGTCTGAACACCTACAGCTCCACAATATTCTAGACGTCTTCTTCAGGCACTTCTCATACTGACTCAAGACTCCACCTAATTATTATGATATAATAATCACTATAATCAGAGAAATCCATAAGCCTACGAGGAAAGCAGAACAGTCACTTGTCCTCATTTATCCGCAGCCAAGAGAATTTCTGGGGACACAGAAACGTGTTCCTAAATCAGCTCCTTCCGGTTAAAGGCCAGCACTTCCAGGTCTTATTCCAGCTGTGGTTCTTGAGGAAATGGTTCTATTCTGAGAGCAGTGGCCACTACGTACCAAAGAAAACAGCGCAGCAGCAAGCCCACATGGACTGTAAGCTGTCAGAACGAAATCTGCATTTCTGTTGTTACTCAGTTTTGGACCAAATGTTTAACCTGGTGTGCTTTACATTGTTTGTTTGTTTCATGATGAAAAGAAATGGCCCAAGATTAATTGGAAATAACTTAAGTTACACTGACTTGCATTAAAAGAAAGTTTTTCTTTTTTTTGGCAATATGCATGAAACATCAGTCCACAATTCCAAAACTGGAGCATCCTAAGAAATACAGTGTCTAAATATTATGGTGTTGTGTTGTGTTGTGTTATCATAGGTAGCATGTCTCAAACAAATATATTGCTTCTGCCGGGATAAACCCCTGTATCCATTACGTTGTTTTCTAGTTTTTGACAATTATGAAAGTACCTGTTGCCCTGTGTGGACATTTTATGGTGAATGGATGAAACGAAATGTCCTAAAATGGGGGGTCTGTTTACACTGACATACATAAAAAATATTTTCTCCTCTTTTAAAGTTATCAACTTGGAGACAAAAGGTGTGTTGACAGCTGTGATATAATAGGCCCGCCCCCCTTACAAATCTCAAATAAGGAAACTCAGGTGTGTTAGTGAATCAGGCCCAAGGTTTGTGGTGAACCAAGAGATACAAATCATATACCAAAAACGTCAGGCTTTTTAAAGCGTACTATATTTTGTTTCTAAAATAAAAATCTGTTTGGTACAAAAATATCATCGCTGTCAGAAAAAGTAACTTGCACACCTAAAAACGTAACTTTACAGGAGAATTTATGAACCTTAACTTTAACGCAAAGAGAAATTATTTATTTAGTACATTTGGGTCATTTCTATCTGTCTGTTCATCCTATACTTATACTGTCAATGTACTTGTACAATGTACAATGTTCTGTTCTAATAGCTGGCATATGTTTGTTGACTCACTGGGTGAAGGAATGAGGTTAGGGTAACTTTCAGGCATGGCCAACTTTGTCCCTCGGGTCATACTTGGGGCAGCCGTACTCTATGCTATATAAAGCACAGCCTATGTTTTGTATCTTAAAATGTGATGTTCTAAAGACGTCTGAACAGTCATATAAGCCAATGCCACATCTATTGTGGTCTTTCTGGAAGCTAGACTTCCTAAAACACCACTTTGGGGGAAAAAAAAATGATTTCAGAAACATGATCCGGCACTGGACACGGTAAAAAGCAAGTTCGTTTCAGTGTGTGCTGAACACAAAAGCCACTGTGCTCATGTGCTTCATCACATAAGCCCTACGTCTCACGTCCCAGTTTCTCTGAACGCATCATTGTGTTAAACCCATCTTTATCATTACACAAGGTGCTGAGAGCCACAGCTGCTCTATCATCTTGCGGTGATCTCTGTACCATGACATTACTAAAAAAACATACTTAATATCGCTGACACAGATTCACTGCTGTATAAGCGCATGTCCATCTACAGATGGACGAGAGGAGCGTGACATGTTTACTTGAATCCTTCTAGTTTTGTGATGAATCTTTAATATTCAGGGGTGCCAAGGTCAGAAGCACCATCTAGATTTAGGCAGAGATCAGTGACACTGCATTCCCAAAGGACCTTGACTTGCAGAAGTGTTATGTAAAGAGCAATTCTGCTCACTTTGAATGAAAAAGTCGCACACAAATCTTATCTTATGCACTATTATCAGTGGAAGAAAACCAGCAGTGCTATAAAACATGAAGCTACGGACTGCCCAGCTAGAAAACATTAACAGTTGTTAATAGCTGTGTTTAATAATACAGGTGGTGTTAGCCACTTGGTTGGTCTGCAGACTTAACTTGGAATTACACAACATCTAATCTCAGACTCAGTGTGGAGCGTCCACGTCTGTTTGAAAGCAAAACACAACAGAGGTGAAGCTACTCACGTCCTTCCCTCTTACACATCACAGTGAAGGTGGGGAAACACCTTTATATTTGATCTCGTCTTACTTAAGCAGTACCACTGTTTGGTGACGTTGAATTAAGTTACCTCATTTCCAACAACAACGCTGTCTAAGAGTGTTTGGGCGCCAGTCTTAACCAGTTCTGGCTCTTAGCTAGCCAGCCAGCTAGCCAGACACCTTAACCTGAAATGTGAGCAAATACTTTACCAGATAATCCATGTAATGCCTCGATAGCTTGTTGTTGTCCCCAGAAAGATGAAATCCCGGACGAAGCAGGCTGGCAAATGAATTGTTGGCGTAAAGCGAATGCATCCAAAAAACCGTGGCTTCGGATTCCCCGCCTCTCCGGTAGAAAAAAAAGACTTAGCAAAATAAAGCTCCGTTAAATTAATAAGCAGCTAACAGCGCTAGCACGGCTTCGCGTACTCACTCACTGTTTGTGTTCCGCTCTCTGGTGTGTAAACCTAAACGCAGCAGTCCCTTAGCCTTCCAGTACTTTCGCACACATTCCTCGCCCTTAGTTTCCCCTTTTTTATTTGAATGCTCTCCTCTCACCCGTCGGACGAGTAAAAAAAGCCAACGAGTGTTGGCTAACCTGCTAGCCGCCAGCCACAGATCATCCCAAAACAAGAACTTCACCTGACGTCATGTGTGAGGCTGCTCGCGAAACAAACCGCCCGTTAACCTCACTTTAACACATCTCTTGATAACAAATCGAGTCCTCGGCGAAAAACATGAGCGGAAAAAAGTAGATGTTTAAAAAGCTATCACCGTGTAGTTATTTTAAAACCTCTCGTATCTCGCTCTCTTTGTATTGTACGCTCTTGCTTCCGAACGATCTTTGTCATAATCACGTGATCCAGGATCACTACCAGCTGCGAGGCTGCGCTGGTTCTTCACCCACAACACAACAGCGCTGAGAGACACGTTTCTATCTGTTTTGTGGCGCCATCTACAGGTCAACACACGCCACACACGGTTCAGCGTTTAATAAATGCATGAATACTTAAACATAACAATGTTTTAATGTTTTTTTTAACAATGTTGTTTTTTTTAAATAGCTTAAATAAGATTTTTACATTAATACATAAGTCACATGGCAAAATTAACCCTGTAGTACATGAAATAATACTTTAACATGGTTATTATTTCAAATTTGTATGATTTTAAAATACAAATAATAAATAATAAAAAAACGATTATTCATATTTTTAAGATGGTTACTTGGTAAATTGTTGCCACTAAACAAATTTGTCTTATGTTTAGTGAAATGTATAATCCAATATTACAGAGTACAATTAATATCACTTAAATGGTTATTTGGAATGTACAGTAGAAATAATATTTTACTAAGATACTCTGCTGCATTCAGTTTCAATGATGAGACAAAAACATGCATTTCCATTTTGGTTGATTTTTAATTTTGTACATCATTTGACCGCAGCAGCTGCTGTTTACACTGTGTGAAAGTGAAATGCTCCAAAATAGCTTATAATATATATATATATATATATATATATATATATATATATATATATATATATATATATATATATATATATATATGGTTTTGATATCAGTCAGAGTGTATTCACCTCCTGTAATCAATTTCAAAAGCACCAATTCCTTGTGTTAAAACTGTGATTTTCTAGATCATGTGTTACAATTGTGAAATATATAAATACAAAATATAAATATAAATAATTGTCCTGTTTCATGCATGTAATTAAAAGTTGTAGGTTGAATGAACACTTCTATATTTGCATTTATTTAACTCATCGTATCTAAAGAGTTTTGTTTTCACTCCAGACAGTATTTTAGCTTCTTTTTTATGAAATTTCATCAAAGACTTTGGGAGCCCCCATGTCATCACCCTCTCAGTGCCAGGTGTCCATAGAAAAAGGAGCACAAACAGGATTTCCTGGTCTTGTCCTTTCGAAGTAAACGATGGATTTTAAATTACTGCTGTTACTGAGATGAAGTAATTGTTGACATTTGGTGACACCATGCAGTTAAGTCGACTGTTTGGCTACAACAGGGCTTTAACTCTAAGCTAATAATAAGCTAAAGATGTTTGCATCTTATAATAAACCTATTATAAGACGCAAACCAGTTTAGCTTATTATTCAAAACAGAACACACAGCAACTCATATGAAGAGGACCCCAAGAGGACTACAATGTCATGACTGCATAATAACAACAACACATTTTCACAATAACAGTTTTCTTCATCTTTCTTTCTACATGTTTATTGTTTGTCATTATCTTTCAGTACCTGTTCAACCAGAACAGCATGCTTACAAACAATGTAAAAACAGACTAACTCACAAACTGAGTAGTCACTAAAGGGGCAATCCACCCATCTTTTCCAAATTCATGCAGATTTCAACCACTGAGATGTAAACAAATCAAAGTGGTTGCCTGCATGGTACAGAAATAAACCCACTTAGATTCCTTTACAGGTGCTTAATGAAACCCAGGGTCACCATGTAAACACAGCCATATTTATGATTCAAAACCATCAGCGAACCTACACCTAAGTTTTATATAAAACGTTGATGATGGCAAAAAAAAGATTGCTTTGAGGACTTTTTTCCCCTTACAACATCATGCATGTATTCCCCCGACATAATGGGAACTAAAAAAATATGTTTAGATCAAAACTACTGAAACAACTGCAAGACATCAGGGACAGCAATTAATAACTTTCTGTGAGAGAGCTCTTAAAGGTGGACATCTGGTTTCTATCACCACCACTGTCAACAATTCTGACTCTGCAAGTGTCCCTACAGCAGAGCACTTCACAAAAACCCACTCTGAATAACTACAGCTTCAGTTTGATGATGCAGTTATTTTTTAAAAATGGTGGCATTGCCCTTTAAGAGTAAAGTTCTGGTGGATTTAGTCACATGGTATAGTTGCTAATGATTTTGTCCTCTAACCTCTCACTTTGGAGATGAAGGGTTTTAAGGTCATGTATCACAAAAACAACTTACTCACATATATACATCTATTCATCCAACAAGAGTTTAGCACCACCCATTCATGCTGATGTTATAAGCAAGGAACCCTTGAAGAACCAACAAATCATAGTTAACTCTTGCATAAACATTGTTTAACCCCTTAGAATGAAATAGTCCAGGGACAATAGTTGTGTATAGAGCGTTGACATCTCAAAGAAACTTGTGAATACATTAGTGTTTAAATAGTTCACAGATGGAAAAAACTGTTGCACATGGTTCTTTGAAGAATGCCCTAAAAAAGGTGCCACAAAAGGTTTCCCACCGTCATATATATATATATATATATATATATATATATATATATATATATATATATATATATATATATATATATATATATTGTTGCAGTCCAATGAAAAACATGTACCTCAATTTTTTCGATTTTGAGTTTTCTACATCATTTGAACACGGCAATGGTCACTTATATTTTGTGAATATTTTATGATGATCAGATCAATAGAAATGCTCCAAAATAACTTGGAAAAAATTCTGGTTCCATTGACTTACATAGAAAGTAATGTAAGTTTTTGGCCTCTGCTGTAAAGTTTCAGTTTTGGAGATACTTGTTTTTCTTTGGACAGCTTTAATATATAATATATGTATATATAATATAAAGGTACTTTATTATGTCAGGGGCTCTTTTCAGAAACCTTACACTCTGTGGAGAGTCCATCCGCTTTATAAAGGTTCCTTACATTCACACATCTCAACATTTACATTTTAGGTGCTCTTTTTAAAGAACCATCTTTTTTCAAATTTGGTACTACAGTCATATGCAAAGGTTTGGGAACCCACAGTCAGGTGATATTCTATTTGTTAGTTTTCTGAGTGACAATAATAAGTTACTCTGCACATTTTAAAGCTGTTTAAAATGTAAAACGAAGAAATGCATGTCAAATATAAAATGTGACCTGTGCAAAAGTTATGACACTCTATATGTTATATGTTAAACTCGGCAAATAAATAGAGGATGCATTAAAGAGGAATTCTGCCAAATATTTAACATTTCTAAACGACTTAGTCCCTGAGATGTAAACAGATTCATTTAGAGTGATTTAATGTGAAATTGTATATTATTGAGAAACATACAGACTGATGGGAATTAGGGGTCACCATGTCTACAACACAAATATAGTCTTTCTATTTACCATCCAAACCACCAGTGAACCTACACCCTCCTCCTGAGTATTTTAATGTAACGTTGATGATGTTTGATGCTGATGATGTTTGTCTCTTGAGGTACAAAGTGGTAAGAAACAGGACGGGTCAGGACGTGATGCTGGACATACCATTAAAAATGTTATTCCTTCAATTTTGGGATGTTTTTAACAACAGCATGATTTCACATATCGCTCCTTTAAACTCTTCAGACGTCTGGTTTCCCTCACCACCCCTGTGGACAAGTCTCGTACGGCAGGTTTCTCTAGAAGGGAGTGTTTCACACCAAACCACTCTAAATACGTGCGTTTGCAGCTCAAACATTTTGTGAGGTTTGGTTTTAAAAAATCGATGGAGTTTCCCTTTAAGTCATAGTGTTCAAACTTTTGCATACGTCTGTAAACAGAACCCTGTTCGCGAGGAGTGTCCAAACAACTCACAAAGTGTCACGAGTGAACAAGATGAAATGCAGGAAAAAGAAGGGAACTGGCCCTTTAACTGCTCTCCTTCATCAAGAAAAGAAAAGCTGGAGATCGAACCTCGCTGATCTGGAAGCGCTGCTCTGCGCAGATAAAGAACTCTTTGCGCTCAATCAGAGTGCGTTTGGGTTTTATTCGCAGCCGGACTGATCCGCTGGCTCCACCCATAGCCTGCATACAGCGGACAGAGGAGGCAGACCAGAGGAGAAAGACGAGCCCCGAACTCAGATTCTGCTGCTGATCCACGTTAAAACGCGTTAATATGCCGAAGTAATCGACTGCTACTCTTCTTCGACGAGGCTGCGTGGACCGTACGAGCTCCAGAACCGCGACCAAAAAAAGTTTCCGAGTTGTCCAGAGTGAGAGGAAACTTTAGGCACAGAGCTTCAGACTCCCACGTCTCCAAACCAGCTATGGCGCTCAGGGCGAGAGCTTTATATGACTTCGTCTCTGAAAACCCGGGAGAGATATCGGTGGTGGAAAACGAGCTTCTAACGCTGTACAGCGAAGACGTTGTCGACGGCTGGCTGGAAGGAACCAACAGCAGGGGTGAGTCAGGACTCTTCCCAGCATCCTACGTGGAGATACTTAGTGATAAAGGACTGTCAGTACAAGGCAATGGAGAGGCGTACCATGCCATCCCTGCTCCTGGAACTGAGTATCCCTACCAGCGAGGTGCTCAACAAGGAGACACGTCCACCGAGTCGACCCCTACGCGGGGCTACCCTAGTTACTCGCACCACTCCACCAGCCAAGGCAGCGACGAAGACTGGGACGACGACTGGGACGAAGGTCCGGCCCCTGCAGACGAGCCAGGTGGGGCGCCTGGCAGAGGCAGCGTCCTGCCGTCCTCCTCCTCTTCTACCTATTCCGCCTCCCCGCGACGAGGGAGCGCCCAGCAGTCCAGGAGCTCGGCCACGGTGGGCAGGAACTTGAATCGGTTCTCCACGTTCGTGAAATCAGGAGGAGAAGCGTTCGTTCTGGGAGAAGCCTCGGGATTCGTGAGAGAGGAGGACAAAATCTGCGTAGTGCTAGGCCAGTTCGGACCTGAGTGGCAGGAGAATCCGCGTCCGTTCACGTGCATCATCGACGACCCCACCAAGCAGACCAAGTTCAAAGGCATGAAGAGCTACATGTCCTACGGCCTGACCCCCAGCCACACGCAGAGCCAGGTGAACAGGCGCTACAAGCACTTCGACTGGCTCTACGCCAGGCTGGTGGAAAGGTTCCCCGTCATCTCCGTGCCCCATCTGCCCGAGAAGCAGGCCACGGGCCGCTTCGAGGAGGACTTCATCTCCAAGCGGCGGAAGGGCTTGATATGGTGGATGAATCACATGACCACTCATCCCGTGCTGTCCCGCTGCGACGTCTTCCAGCATTTTCTGACCTGCAGCAGCAACGACGAGAAGGCATGGAAGCAGGGCAAGCGCAAGGCCGAACGAGACTGCCTGGTGGGCGCCAACTTCTTCCTCACAATCGTGCCTCCGGCCGCCCCCCTGGACCTGCAGGACGTGGAGATCAAGGTGGACGGCTTCAAAGCGTTTGCCAAGAAAATGGACGAGAGCCTGGCGCAGGTCAACGTCACCCTGGGCGAGTTCGCCAGGAAGCAAGTGACCGGCTTCAGGAAGGAGTATCAGAGAGTTGGGCAGGCCTTCCAGCTTCTCGGGCAGGCGTTTGAACTGGACCAGCAGGAGTACTCCCTCAAGCTGAATCAGGCGATGGCTTTCACCGCGCAGGCCTACGAGACTGTCGGGGACTACTTTGCGGACCAGCCCCGTCAGGACTTGGAGCCAGTTTCAGACCTTTTAGCCATTTACCAAGGACACCTGGCAAACTTTCCCGACATCATCCACGTTCAGAAAGGTTTGGGAACCTTTTTGGGATTTTTCTACTCGTTTCTACTGGTGTGTCTGTTCAAAGCCTGCACTGGCCAGTTTAGGTCAAGAGGTCATCTCGCATGCAAAAGTTTGGGCGTCCCGGTCAAAATGTATGTTTTGTTGATTGTCTAGGTGTAAAATAGCTTCCACACTTTCAAATGCACAAGTACTGTTTATTTACTGGATAACCTATGCAAATGTTACAACACATCTTATGTCTCTCAACACATGATATATTTGAATTCTTCCATTATGTTATACTCAGCAAATAAATAGAAATGAGCATTAACATTAGAAAAGTTACAGAGGAGCTTATTTTCACTTAGACAATCAATGAAACGTGTAGTTTGACCAGGGGTTTCACAAATATGTGCATCTTTTGTAAGCAAATGAACTTTCTAGATTCTTGCCTACTTGTTAAAGTTAGAAGATCAGTTAAAGCAATACAAACATACCCCGAATGTAGCTGGTCAGTCAAGACATGCTTAGAGGAGAAAATAGGGAATAATGTTCAGAGCCGTGCCCGTTTACTGCCAAGCTCAATTGTATCTTTGCATGAATTTAGCTTGTATAGGATGATGAAACTAGAACAGCGGTCAGTTTTCCTTCTACAGCACAAAAAAGAGAAAAGTGCCACATCATGTAAATCGACTTAATGCTGTTATTACTGTTATTATTGACAGTTTATACAAAGCAGAGGTTTCTAGCATTTCATTTATAAGTGCAAAATGCCAACCAGCCAGTGAACAACTGAGGGTCTTCATAATGAAGGATTCTGAGTTTTAACTTAAAGAAGTAAGTTACCTGCTTGTCTTAGTATTGTGAGGTTATTGAACTGTAAGTAATAAGGTACCAAAATGTAAACACATATTATTGTTCTGTTAACTTGCTGTTAAAAGGCAGCCAGGTTACTTACTTTTAAAGTTAAAACATCCTCTAAAAATAGATTTTACAGTGTAGGGTAATATGCTGAATATGTCCTGTGCCCATTGTCTGGGCTGACTCCTTTCCACAAAGACACAGCTTTACATTTCTCATTTCTAACAACACTAGACGTACAGCTCCTTCCACATTCCCCATACTTTTAAAATACATTTTCTTGTCTTTGATATAAATGCACAGACCCCTGTAATTGACACAAAAAAATAGGCTGCATTTTTGGAGGAGTGAATATCAGTAATGCAGTGATCCAGATGAAATTTCTAAATTAATTATACAATAGCTATTTAGTACACGTGCCAAGATCTGGCCCATTATTTGAACTGGCCCTATGATTTGATCCAGAGGAAAAATAGGGGACATGTGGGTTTCTTTCTCCTAAGTCACCTTATAGATTCTAAACCGTATGACATGCTGTTAACTAAAAATATGGACAGTACTGAGGCTTAGAGATGACTAGTGGCACAACAAGCTTTTGTCCATGTTCATGGAGAACAGTATGCCACACAATGTCAGAGGCCACAGAAGCAGGTCTGGTAGAGCTCACTTACCAACTTCACATGGTTCGACTCGAGTCTGTGATGATTTAGTATCATTCGAACAATACCAATTTGTTGACATACCTCAGCTACAGCAAAACTTCAGAAACCAAACTTCCAACCAGACATGTCTTGACTGATGGACTGTGTTTGGGGGTCAAGGGAAAATTTCACACATTTGATTTCTTTGCCAGACCTTTCCTTCAGGGCTTTTCCTGCTCGGTAGCTCCAACACTAGGTGGCTGGAGCCCAGTACAGTTTGGTCAGGAATTTGATGAGCTCAATAAATATGTTTCAAAATGAAAATCACCACCCTGAGTTCGACTGAGGCCCTAGAGTTGGGCTACCCTGGTGTAAAAAGGTCCAAAAGCAACACCAGGGGCTGATAATATTCCCCTAGAATAAAATATTCTGAGGAATATGTTATATTTTCTTGCATGAGCTCTCAATAACAAAACAAATCTGAAAATTCAGCCCTGGCTTTGTGCCAGACCATAGAGGAAGCTGAATCAGCTTTGTCTCATGGTTGCAGTGTAGTCACTATTGTGGCCTGTTGTAATGGGGGGGTTGGGGGGGTGAGGTTATAGCGCATGCTATTTGAATTGCATCACTATTAATTTACGTATGTATGTATTTACATTACTATAACTTGTTTTGTGACTGATCATATTTAGAATTTATATTTATAAATCACAAATCATTGCTATCCCAGACCCTACTGAGGGTAGGAAAGGTAAATCTTCCTTGTTGCACACTCTCTTGTCCCAGGTGGCGGCTCTGCAACGCTTTCAGGTAGCACAGTCCTGATCAGGTGGCCGGTATTGTTCCTCATTCCAAAAGCAGTCCAGGCTCTCTATACCTGCAGCTGCACTAAACTGATATAAGCTGAATAGGTGGATATATTTAAGTTGTGACATCACAAAAGCTGATAAAAGTGATAGACTGGGAAGTGAGTGGTGTTATATTTGGCCACAATATATATATTACACTTAAAATTTTTTTTTTAAAAGCAAGGGAAATTCATTTCACCACGATATTGAGCCCTTAAAAGACGCCTTGGAGGCTGAAGTTTGAAAGCGTCTTAGCCTGAATTCCAGAGGGAGCCATAAGCCGTAAATCAGAACTCGTAGAGGGTCAAAGCTAAGCCTGTATTAAAGTGCATTTTGTGCAGGTCTGAACTTCTGAATGCTATAAGACTCTACAGAATGATAAACATGCAAACAAGTGTATCACTCACAAATGAGCTGACATGAAACCAGCTCTCTCATAATCAATGAAGCAGGATCAGCTTTCTTACTCCAGGAAATTGACCCCCGGCCCATGTTTATCAAATGTCCCCTAATAATTAGATCTAAGATCAAATTTTGCCCTGCATATCATAATAAATGATGATATTAGTTCTGTGCTGTTAGATGTTAAAGGGGAATTACACTGATTTTCCAGTTACATTATCTGCCTAGTTCAATCATTTAGATGTAAACAAAGTCATTTGGAGTGGCCGCACTGTGGAGGAACTTACCTCTGATTTCTGTACAGCGGTGGTGATAGCACCCAGAGGTCACAATGTCTAATATAGCCATAAAGCAAATATAACCATTTCATTTTATTACAAATCCGCGGCATATCTGAAAAAAGTTTGTATCACCATCATTGTAAGGGGCAAATTTCACATCAAACCCCTCAGAATGGCTTGGAATTTTTCAAAGACTTGTAGACTTCCTCTTCAATACACTGGTTCTGGTAAAAGTAGCCAAAATGTCTCCTTAAATGGACACACAGGTTTGTTAAAAGCGTATCTGAAACTTCTGTTCTGTGAGCATATGAGCATGTCTTTTACTTATTTTTGTTTCATCACACCATAATCCCCCCACCCCTAATGAAGGTGCCTGTATTGTTTGCCCATTAACCTTTTCTCCCACCCTCCCACCAGGAGCCTTGACCAAAGCGAAGGAGAGCCAGCGTCACGGCGAGGAGAAGGACGGCCCTGCTGGGATTAACGAACGCTGCAACATCATCTCCTGCGCCACGTTGGCCGAGATGCAGCACTTCCACCGAACGCGCGTGCGGGACTTTAAAGCGCAGATGCAGCACTACCTCCAGCAACAGATCGCATTCTATCAGCGGATCACAGGCAAGCTGGAGGAGGCCCTGCACATGTACGATCAAGCTTAACAGGAAAAAAACCCATAGCATTCTGGATCAGCTCCGATATACAGGCATCCTGATCAAGTCTCAACAAATATGTAGTAGGTTGCACATGACTGGGAGAACAGTTACAGTGTTCTTTTTTTATTGAAATGATTGTTAAATAGAATAATCCATATTCAGAATTCGATGGCTTGCTTGCATTTATAATGAGTGGTATGTATGCGTGTAAAGAATGAATGAGTTCCTGCATTGAAAAGTCAAATACATTGATTTGACCTCATTTAAAGGTATACATCATTTCTGCATGGAAAATAAACACTCACTGTCAGAGCTGCCAACCTGAATACGTTTCACGTAGCCAATACACATTTTGACATTTGAGTAAGCTGTTATGATTTGTTAATCTAAGCTACGCGAAAGGTGGTGATACCTGTGAGTTCAGTGATGCACATAGAGTGCTACAGTCTAACAGCGAGAAGCTGTAGCATCCAGCCTTTCAGAAAACAAAAGAAGAACCGTTTAGCTAATGATGGTATTGGGTTTGTTTCCCAGATATCAAGTAGGGATGACAAATTAGTAACGTCAGTCATTTTGAGAGACTGCAAATCAACAGCAACATAACATTAGTTTTATTTCCCTCGTCCACCCTCCTCACTGTATCTGGCTGTTTCCAGTATGGACAGGACAGGACATATGGGACAGTATGCTGTTTAGGAGTCCTTTGTGAAGGTGAACTGGGTTGGATGTGGGAAGTGTGATATTGTGAATTGAGTAAACTTAACGCCGACCTGCCAAACTTGGGAGAATATATAGTGTTAATGTAGTGTTACGCAAAATATTTCCCAAGGTTGGCAGGTCTGTGCTGTCCATTTCATCAGGTCCACTTACTGTATCCAGGACCCGACAACACCCTTTATTTATTTGCAGTCAAACAGCCATTAAGCACAAGTTATTCATTTCCAAGGAGGTTTGGTTTATGATAATCCACTAGCAGAATAAAAAATAAAGTCAAATGACTTTGGAGTTTCCAAAAGCGGGTCTCCCAATAATCACCTGAGGAACCTGATAGACCCACCACTCAAACGGTCACCATCATCAGATCTGAGAACATCCACAGGTGTTTCTGTCCATCCTTCCACTGCAAGAAGATACCTCAGCACTATGGATCTGCTAGGATGTGTTGCTGTTTAAGAAGCTCTTCACTGAGAACAGGAGATCAAACACAACAAACAAACAAGGAAGCTGCTGCTGGAACAGTGGACTGACCACCCCAGAGTCCAATCTTTAACATCACTGTATGAGGTTACTTGGATGGTGAGAAGTTGAACGTGAGGTGGTATGAAAGCTGTAATAAAGATTGTAAATATGAATCATTTTAATAGCCGTTCTGACTAGAAATTTAATTAATGAGGGGCACCGTTCTCCATAGGGTGGCCCCTTAATACAATTTTATAATGATACTAATGTCATAAGACAGTATCACTGGGAGTTTTATGATAGACTGAATGCTGTTTTATCTGTTTTCAGTCTGTTCATCTCACTCTGGGTTTTCAAGCAGACAGACTGACTAACACGGTTATAACAACCTTACAAAGCTTACAGTTCCATATGATATATACAGATGTATGCATTGATAATATTTCCCCTGATTACTAATACTCTAGACAGTAAGTTGACCTGATGAAGTGGATGCTGAGCATTGTTCTTGGCCAGTGAGTACCTCAAGTTCAGTTTAATTACAATAGGCAAGTAAATACATTACTCTTACTTTTTTTGTAAAATTTGAGTAATTTTTATGTACAGATATTTGGTTTCTGCTGTGTGGAAGCCAACAAAAATGATAACCCCCGCCCCAAGGGTACATTTATATTTGAACCAGCAATGGTCAGGTCAGTGAAGGACTTACTATCAGCGTAAAGCACGTAACCAGTTTTCTGATAACCCTGTGTTTTTACTGCCTGGCCTACTTTCCCCTCATTATGCTTTTGGCTGAGACTTTAACTGACACTTTGGACGTGATTTGCCAAGTACAGGCGTTTTGTGCCTTTTCTTTCAATAACTGTCTCGTTGCCTGAGGAATGTTAATACAGATCTATATTTATGAATCTTGGATGTGTTTTAGATTTAGTGTTTCTGGTTTGTGTGCTCTTCTTTTTTTTCCATAAACCGATCTCACATTTCCCTGTTATAGACCTTTGTCTAACACACCATGAGGAATGGGCCCACGTCTGTTTCAAATTAAGACTTTGTAAGGAAAACGAAGAAAGGAGACATAAAGCTAGAGAGCCAAGCGTGACCTAGAAAACACGGGCCTAACTCTCGTTATCTAGAGGACATTCCAGACAAGGCGGGCAAGATCACTCGCGGCTTCTCGGCTCAGTTTACCGCCTCTTTCATTATTTAGATAAGATTCCCTTTACTCTGATACAACCAGAGGCTATCTTCGGACACCAAGGTGAGCTGCTGAAATCAAACCATGGCTTAAATGACTGTTTTGGAATACGAATGTGGCTCGCAGCACTGAAAAACTATCCGGTTTGTGGTGACGTATCACTTTGAAAAGCCTCTTGTGAAGGTGATTTTTTAATGTAGAATTGTAAAACACTTCATTCACTCATTTCTCCTTATAGTCCCTAAATGGAAACTTGCTTGCAAAAACAGTTTTAATTCATATTTTTTTGTGATGTCATAACAAAGCTGTTTTTTGCTGGAAATCCAGACTGTGGTAATTGTGGGCTCTATGGCGCAAGAATATACCATATATATATATACATATATATATATATATATATATATACATGTCACAATATTTATTTATTTATTTATTTATTATTTATTTATTTATTTATTTTATCCCCACTTTTCAGACTGTTTTGTAGTCCATAGAAAAGTATAAGTCTTTTTTACAAATATTTGGGCAAAATTAAATGCCTGAGTTGTGAAACACTCCATTAAAGGAGCAATTTGTAAGAAGGTATGACCTGTTGAATTCATACTCCAAACAAACAGGGAGCAAGATATTGCGGTGTCCACCTTATCATAAAACACCAGTAAACACACAGTCCCACCTCCTCCTTGTTCACTCCTTATCAGTTAAGAAGAAACGTTATGGGTTCAGCACAGGTTTAGCCCGTTAATCTCCAAGAGCTTTTCCAGAGGTGGACAGCAGCACCAATGTTTTATTTATATAACATTTTTTTTGTTTGCTGCTGAACATGGATTCTTATCGACAAGAGCTAAGAGTTACTTCTTCATCTGCTCATGTTGGAATGATGGCAGACTCGCAAAGTGCAAAGTAGTATTACGAAACTGAGGCAAGCAAGCATACTAACTAAAGTAGATACCTCTGAAACAAGATACGTAGAGCGTTTGACACATTCGACATTTTTATCTTCAGGTTTTGTAGATTAAAAAAGTTTATTTTGGAATGTTTTAAACTAAAAATCTTACATACTTCACCTTTAAAGAGAGAAAGATCACAATTCATGACGAAGGCAAAAAAAAGATGCCACTTTTTTTTCCTTCATCAACATAACATCTCAGGTGGTCATGCCTACGTTTGTGTTGTAAAAACTCCAATCACTACCACAAAAAATATCTGTCTGTATATATATATATATATATATATATATATATATATATATATATATATATATATATATATATATATATATATATATATATATTAGAAACCATTTCAAAACCACTTTGAATAACTTAAATACTTAAAAAAATCTCTTAAAATAATGAAAGAAACTGTAAAAAATGATGAAATTCTGAATCAATTATATTCTGATGACATCCATGATATTGACATATTGGCCAAGACTACAGGAAAGATACGGACATATGTGACTTCTTACTGTTTTAACTTCAAATAAAGGTTGGACTGACTGGGGACCTGAGGCCTACATTCTGAATTATAGTACGATTTTGCTGATTGGACCTCAAGAAAATGATTAGGAGTAAAACTGAGGTTGGCCGTCAACAGTAGGACCACCCACATTATCGCCTAGCACCAAGGTTAACCCGCACTGTTTGGGGTACAAAATGACTGCCAAACACACCCTCCTTAAAGAACTGCTCAGCACTGCATAATAACTTTGATTGAGACAATGCATATACTGGTCAGAGGTGCGGGCACTGGTCAGCAGGAGAAGGGTGAACCATTATCAGTTTCCATGCCTACTGGGGGCCAGCAGCCGAGCTCCTCGCAGCAACGCGGCTGAATTATTTATAAGAGCTAATGTTCGCCTTTCTTTCCACACATAGACAGACCAGCACTCAACCGCTGAAGAATTCAGCACCACACCTCTTCTATTCCTGCCAAAAATACCAAACATATTGGTCATCAAATAATACAGAGGCGCATTTGGTAAACGGATGCAATTAACCAAGCATGCAATAGCTTTACTAACAGCGGGCAGAGATCTATGTTTTGTTTGCAGATGGGAACAATGGGGAGCATAACTGACATGGGAGCGTAGTGATGGAGTTTTTTTATCCCTTAAAAAGGAGTTGTTTTGTTTTTTCTCCCCAAAGTTCTTTACACAGTTACATCATTCAGAGTGGTCTGGTGTGAAATGCTCAGTTCTAGAGAAATTGCTGAGTCAGAGTTGGTCTGATAGGAACCAGACGTTTGATGAGCCTCTGCAACCTCCCTCAGAGGAATGTATTAGATTAAGTGGTTGTGAATATGTTGCTTGATGCCTGAGATGTGTTCTATGAAAGTGTTGTGATGAGGCTTTGGCCTAAAACACATTAAACTCTATTTACGTGGGAAAGGTATATGCAGGGAATCGAAGGACAAAATAGCACCCAATTTTTTTCTCTACAAATGAATTATTTAATATCAGACTACACTGAATGAGCCTTATATTGTCAATGTCCAGTGAAAAACATTTTTGTTTTCGTTTTTCTATCATCATTTAAAAATAATGGCTGCCTTTGACATTGCATACAATTTCCATGATGAAGGGACCAATGGAAATGCTTCAAAATCACTTGGAAAAACTTCTGGTTCCATTGACTTACATTGAGAGTAAAGACTGTTTTATTTTGGAGATACTTGTTTTTCATTGGACAGCCACGATATGCAAAAGTTATACAGTACTACAAATTGCATGTTGTGTTGATTTTCTAAGGCAACATAGGCTAGCACATCCTCTACAAACTTATATAGTAATTTATATATTTCTGCAAATTTCAGTGCACGAGTCCAGCAAGTTCATAAAAAAGGAAATCATACCATTTAAAAAAGGTGCCATAACTTTTACACAGCCACAGTTTATGTTTTATGTTAAAGATTTTTTTTTTAAATGTGCAGATGCGTGCTCAGTAATCACTGTGTCCACTCACTGTCCACTCTAATAGACACGCCTACCTTATTGGTTCACCTTGTAGATGTAAAGTCTGCAGCAGTAACTCATCTGTTGCTACACAGTTTGATCTTCCTCTAGTCCTTCATCAGTCCATCACGGAGGTGCTTAATAACTCCAGCAGCACTGCTGGGTCTGATCCACTCACAACAGCACATTAGTGTCACTGCAGTGCTGAGAATGATCCACAACTCAGATAATACCTGCTCTGCGGTGGTCCTGTAGGGGTCCTAACCTTTGAAAAACGAGGTAATAAAGTACACAGAGAAACAGATGGACTACAGTCTGTAAGTGTAGACCTACAAGGTACTCCTATATGGTAAGTGGAGCTGATAAAATGAACAATGAGTGCAGATACTAAGTAAGTATTATGATATAAACTATGCTACAGTGGCAGACGTACTGCACAAATTCACACATGAATGACTGCATCACACACACCAGGTGAGCCAAACAATTGCATACATATTTGGGTGGGGAGGCCACTGATCACTGAAGCGAATCATAGACGTGTTCTTAGGTCCTCCACACAGCTGTTCATTCAGCCGATGGATCTTTTAACAAGCTGTTATTGCACCAATACATCTAAGAAGACCGCAAACTTATAACGTATGTCGTTT
This sequence comes from Megaleporinus macrocephalus, assembly GCA_021613375.1. Taxonomy (NCBI): domain Eukaryota; kingdom Metazoa; phylum Chordata; class Actinopteri; order Characiformes; family Anostomidae; genus Megaleporinus; species Megaleporinus macrocephalus. The sequence continues at coordinate 21,798,039 of CM038720.1, read as the reverse complement.
TATGTACCAAACATCAAACAACATGTCTCCTTTACAAGACCATTTTCCAGCCTCTCTTAATAAAGAGATATAGATGGGTAGAGAAGCCTAAATAAAAACTATTAGTATTGACACTTGGGTAAAATACTAACACAACTAAAAGTATCTTGAAATGAAGCACAAAAGTATGAGGTCAATGACTTAAGTACTGAGTAACTTATTTAACTGTCATGAATTTTTTTAGTGAATCCATTTGTCAGCACAGAAATGTGTGTTTTTGAGGCTTGATTTTTCTATTTTTCTTTTTTCTTTTAGTCTAAAATAAAATGCTTAAGCTTTAAAGTTACAAAGTAGTACAGATAGTGTCAGCAACAAAGCAGAATTCAAATAAAAACAAAAAAAGGAATTGGTAACTAAATATTAATGGCTGAAATGCAACAAATAGCCTTGACTAATATACTTGAGCAGAGGTGAAGTATTAACATTAGAAAACATGCAGCAAACTACAAATCCATCAGTATTTTACCAAAGTACATGTACTTGAGTACATGAAACTAGTTACTACCCACTTCAGCTCTTTATCCCTTAGAACAGAAGTCACTAATAGGCGGACCGCGGCCCGGATCCGGACCCAGACGTTGTCCAATGCGGACCCAAACCGCTTAACTTTGACTGTTTATTTTAAGCGGCGGAGCCGCTTTACGGTCTTTACGGTATTCGAGCTTTACAGCGCAGAGAACTCCGAGACCAATCACGCGCTCTAAGTTCACCGAAGGCGCTCCTCAGCCAATCAGATCAGTGCATATTGGGGTGTGCAGCGCATACACAGGCAAGGTGCAAAGCGAGAAGCAGCTGGAGACTAAAGCGAGTCAGAAAGAATAACGAGCTCTAAAAACAGAAAAGTGAACAGTGAAAACTGACTGTTTAACCAGGAACGGTTATGGAATGGACCTGCTCGTCTAGTTTTGGAGAATACTGCTATGTAAAAACCAACATGCCAATTTGTGAAGCTGAGTTAACAAGAAGACACACGTTTTATTTACTTTCTCTATAAATAAACACTTACATTTTTTTTTAAACATTCTGTTTTCTTGAATGTAGCCCTTGTTTCAGTTCAACATTTAAACAGGAAATTTACTGAAACGTACTGAACAGTATTTGTAATAATATTATATTTCAGTTGCTGATGGTATAAGATGCTGATACTAGGTAACTTAAATATACAGGATAAGTTAGAAATGATGACGATCTGAACCTTGGCCTGAGGAAATCTCCTCTAACTGGACCTTACTGAATTCTAATTAAATACCCCTGCCTTAGAATGATAAGATTTTTGTTATTGTGCCTTTAAAACAAGTATATTATCAGAATATGAGCACTAATTTGGTGAAACACCTCTGGTTACCAACACTAATCCAGGAGAGCTACATTCCTGCTGATCGTAATAGGTGGATGTTCACTTCTGGGCAAAGAAAAAAAAGAAAAAAGAGCTTTTACTGTTTTCTTCAGTTCAGATATAAAACCTATAGACAGTATTGTCTCACATTAAACACACAGTTTTTCAGCTGTTTGAAGCCATCAGTGCTGAGTGGTAAATTTTGTTGGTAAATTTGTCTGCGGATTTACTCACAGAACAAAATCTAACCCTAACTCTCTATTTAAAGAAATTCTAGAGAGCAGCTTCCTGTGCTAAGTTATTTTATCAGACTGTGTAATTATTTGTTGTGAAGACCATTAAAAGTGTAATGTTTGGCTATTTTGTGCCATTATTTACCCAGGAATGAATGCAAATGAATTAGTTCTTGTGACATTACAAATAAAACAAAACAGGCAGTTTTTGAAGCCATCTATCTTTTTACCGCCTATTTCATCTTCTTAAACCCAGAAGATGAACCTGGTTGCAATAGGGAAATAGGGAAGAAAGTCCTGACGACCCTGTCCTCGCAGTTCATTCTGGGGATGCTGAGCTGTTCCCAGGCCACCCTGATGATATAATCCCTGTAATGGATCCTGAGACGACCTGGAGGTCTCATACCACTTGGCCACGCCTCCAACAGGAGGTGGGGCTACGGGGCATCCTAATCAAATGCGTGAACCGCCACAACTGGCTCCTTTAAGCGTGGAGGAGTAGTGACCCTACTTTAAGCTCCTCATCCTATTAAGTATAGTGTGGCTTATCGCCCTGTGAAGAAAGTTCATGTCCACCATTTGTCTCTGTGATCTTTTTCTTTCAGTCATTATCCACAGCTTATTAGCATAGGAGAAGGATGTAGACCAATCAGTAAACAGAGAGCATTGCCTTCAGAGAGCAAAGAACTCAGCGTTACTGCAGCCTGCAGCCAATTTTAAGATCTGGTTTTGTTGTTGTAGCATACTTTCCACATATGAATTGTGTGGACTATGCTGTGAACGGTGCAAACCTAATTCCAAAAAAAGTTGTCACAGAAGATAAAATGTAAATAAAAGCAGAAAGCAATCCACCCTGACCTGTATTTAAAACAGTACAGAGACAAGACACAATGTTTCATTTGATTGAATATACAATCATTCTGAAACTAATGTCTGCAACGCATTCCAAAAAAGTTGGGACAGGGCTGAATTAAACCAGAAAGCATTGTGAAATAGTCAAAAAACATCTGATGTAGTCGTGCTCCAGTACAAAAAGAACATCCAGGAAAGGCAGAGTCCTGTATAAGCGAGGATGTGTCGAAGAGATCAGCAAGAAATCCAACAATTTAAAAATAACATGTCTCAGCCAGAAAATGCAACAACTTTAGGTATTTTTAGATGGCAAATTTAGGTGGCAATGAAGTCCAGAGCTGGTTGGAAAGGGCTCTTCACACTCTACTGACCTTTTCTTGCTGTAAAAGTAGTGCTTCCTCCTGGTTGTAGTCATGCTGTCGTTAATATCGTCCTAATTCTACAGAATGCTATTTTATAGAACAGTTCTTTAAACTGATTTGGGTCAGTATCATCAAAAGAATAAAAAATAGAGAAAAGACGCGTAAAGGAAAAAGGCCAAAACCACAAATAGATGTCTGTGACCTTTGATCCCTCAGACAGGCACTGCATTAAACACCAGCATGTTTCTGTGATGGCTATCATCGATGTCAAGAATGAACACTGTTCATTGCTGCATTCACAAATGCAATTTATGTCGGTTCTACAGTGGAAGTCATACATCAACAACATCCAGAAACACGGCGGACTTCTCTAGACTCAAGCTCATCTGAAACTGATCCTCAGTAGAAATGTATATTATGGTCTGATGAGTTAACACTGCAGGTATGTTTATGGATGTTGTGTACACCAGGCCAAAGAAAATTAACACTACATATACTTAATGGCTGTGTGATCAGAGAAGGCAGGTGCTATCTCATTACTCACAATTAAAGACTTGTATAACAGTTCTCTTAAAGGAAAATTATGTTGAACAGTGGTTAAAAGTGCTCCTGTCCCAATTTTTAGACATCAAATTTGGAATGATTAAATTTGGAAAGGTTAATCATAAAATATTGTGGTTTTGTACCATTTTTAATTTAGGATAGTTAAAAAAGAATGTATTAATCACTGCTTTCTATTTTTTATAACTTTGGGAATTGGGTTTGCATGTTTAGAAACCAATGTTTACAAACTACATCAAAGTCTGTTAATAAAAAAGAGCAAGGGAAATATGGGTTTCCATGATAGAAGCCCTTTAAAATAATCATCCCAGCCCTACTGTCTGATAAAGATATTTAATAATACCCACAATTACACATACTTTACAAACCAGCAGTTCCAGATTTCACTGCACAGGTTAGGGTTTGTCCTATTTATCCTAAATAAGATTTACACTAATAAGGAATACTTTACAGTGAATGGCTCTATACTAGTGTTGATTACTTCAGTAGAAAGCTAGTTTGTTGTTTTTCCCTGCTCTTACATGTCTAGTTCAAACCAGCATGAAAAGATCAGACCTGTATTAAGGTGAAACAGGTGCATCAGACCAGGTAAACATTAATCAGTGCAGTGCTGTGGTTCTCAGGTCCTGGAACATATACAAGCCAAACCCTTTACTGACAAAAACCACAATAACTGTATAATAAGATGCTTCTCGAAACAGTAACAAGAGTTTCAGTTCCTACTTAAGTTCTGCACCTGTGATTCAGTTGTGGTACGAGGAAGGAGGGCACAATTCAAAACACTTTCACATTACTGTTGTACGAAAGGCTTATAACACCATTTACACCCTTTAAAAAGGAAAGCAGCCTTTTACATTGTGTAAATATTGGAAAACTATAGAGTTCAGGATATAGAACTGATGTACCATGAACCTCAAACACTGTTTTTTCTCCCTCTTTTTACAAAAGTGGGCAGTAAAATAGGATTATTCCAAAATTAACTGTTACATTATTAACTCATTATTATTTATGCCCCCAGTATTAACACACATTAACACACAGAGCAACAGCAACAAAAAATGATAGACTTCCAGGCTGTAAAGGGGATGTTGGCACTTTTCATTCCTTTTCCATGGAACCAAACTGTCAGCAAGAATGATTGATGTTCTCATGGCTGAGGTTGGCTTTCTATTCGACAGCTTCTTAATCAAATTTTCCGTTCCACCTTAAATACTGCAGCTTGTACAGGCAACAGAATGTAACTGCAGCAACATTTAGGGTGGAACGGAAAATTCACACGGCAAGTATGAAGACAACTTCAGCTAATATTTTTACCAAGATCCTAGACAACTTTAATTCAAAGTTGTTGATTTGCTCTGCACTGTGTTTAACACTGAAGAGAGAAGCAGTTTAACCTTTATTAGCATCACAACCTCAACAGCAACCTGTAAGTAGCAGCCATGCTGTGTGTTTTATCACTGTTTGTGTTTGATGTTGACCAAGTATAGGTTGCTAGGTATAGCTAGTATAGGTAACGTTAGCTACTAGCAAGCTCCAAATAATGTTAGCATCGCCAACTAAATAGTACAGTAGAGGACTAAGCGTTCTTTAAGATGCAGGGTAATTTTATTTTCCTGTCAGTTTCTATTTCGACAAGTAACATCTGTCTGATCATCACAATGTCTCGCTGTAAACCAGCCAATCAGAGAAATGCTTATCAAATTATTTATGAACCAAAAAAGTAAAATCTAGGACCAAATTATAGTGTAAATAGGCATGTAAATCTGTATCTGGGCTTTTTTTCACCCAAAGTCACATACTTTCTACATCAGAAAGCAAAAATACTGCATAAAAGCTTTCTGTGGCACCTTTAAGGTTTAGAATGTTTTTCCTTGTTCCGAAAAATTACCCTTTCAAACGTGTTTTTTCAACAGCACAATACATAAAAATAACTCTTCATTCTTACTTACTAACGGTTAACTGACTCTGTTGTTGGTTTTACCCAAAGAGTTAATGGAATAAATACCCTATAAAATGAAATTAGTGAACTTCAGGACAGAGCGCAACTGCCTTGCCTGGATTAAACATGTGTTACTAATTTAAAGAGAGTTAATTTAGTAAATTGATTCCATCAGTCACATTTGTACAGTGTTTACAATTACAGATCAGGCTATTTTTAAAATATAAGGCAACAAGGTACAGTAAAACACATATGTGACAAGTGTAGTGTAAGAAGTGCTGGATCTCTGCACTTAGTGGCCCTACGTGCTGACTTTTGCGAAATAACACCTTAAAATCGTACCGAGTAACTTTTTTAAGCAATAAAACGCAGCTGCACAATGCTTTAACAAACTTGGCTCAAACACTTTGGATGTAACAGTAAAATGTTTTGGCAAAAAATATCTGCATTGAAAAAATGCCAACGATAAAGAATCAACGTCCAAAGTAAATGCCAGCAACTCTATGGGTTGAGTAACACTTCTCCTCACAGAGGGATGCTGAAAACTTAGCGGGCCTCAAGACATTTTAGTTATTATTCTTTTTTTTAATAAAACATGTCCCTATTTCCATAACAGTGCAGTATCAAGTTTTATAAGTTCAATCAGCTGTGTCTACTGAAATAGTCACAGTTGTTTCAGTGGTCGGAAAGCTTGTGTCAAACCCAGTACTGATTCTGTCTAAGCGTTGGTGTGGCAGGGGAGCACCGACGTGTACTTTCACGGTCCATAGGAGTCCAAGTACAGAGGAGCAGTGGAGAATCAGGGGGTGCTATTGCTGGCACTAAGGCAGCACTATGCATTGCTTCTAGAACAGGGTTCACAGGACACCTCGGAGTGAGCGGGGTCACAACCACAGAGGGGACAGTCAGGCTTCTCTCAGGCTGTCCCAGATAGGGACTGTGCGGTACAATGTCCTCCCCAGAGTTCTCCGGTATATCCGGGATCATGGCAGGCTGGGCCCGCTTCTCTCTTCTGTGCCTGAAGACCAGGATGAGAACAACCAGAATGACAATGAGAAGAAGGCAGGCCAGGAACGGCAGGATGATTAGCAGAGGGTCAGACGCAGGCCTTGGCAGAGACTCCACCCTGACTGGAGTGTTCCTGGGGGGATCGTCATGTTTGTTTGAAGGGGACTTGGGCGCAGTGGAAATTGTGGCCCTGCCTCGTGTGTGGTTCCCCCAGCGGTGCCTTGATCGTGTCTTTGGTGGGATCCTATGCGGTCTTGTAGTCGGATGAGTATGCGATGGCTGGTTCACAGGGGAGACAGCATCAGTGGTTCTGTTGATTGAAGGATTTCTGGTCGGCTGCACCGGAGTTTCTGCAATAATGTGCTTTCCTGTCTTTGGATCATATGGTAAGACCAGATAAACAAACTCTCCTTTTGCAGGCTGGACATTTGCTGCCTTCAAAAGGAACACAAACGAGTCATTAAGTACATTAGCTGTTTTGTTTTGCCTGACTGCTGTGGCATTGTCATATACAGCAGTAAAGTTTATGTGTTCCTCAATTGCGACCCTCCCTTGTTCAATATCCGTAAAAGAGAAAGACTGCACAGCCTGCGAGGGACCACCCAAGCCGTACGCTGCCTTCACCAACTTGCCATGTTTTGGAGGGATGATGATTTCAAAAATCGGATCACTGGCTGTGATGGAAGCAAGCTCTGTGGCATCTAGAACATCCTTCCTTAGCTTCACTGGGACACCATCAGCGATCCGAACATGGTCTCCGAGGTGGATCAGTGGCTTGACTGTGACATTGACCTCCAGATTGGTCAGGTTGCTCTCGGCGGTAAGAAGAGCCAACTCAAAGCTGTCCTGCGAGGAGGAGAAATCTGTCATGTGATAGGACACCTTTCCCAACCGAAGGTCCTCCTGATCAAAGCATATGGCTACCTCATCAACAACCATAAGCTTGCCATGACTCGGTGGTGATGTGACGTGATATTTAATGGTCATGTTTTTTTTGTTGGTTACTGCAGCCAGGTGCTGAAGTGTCAGGATCACGATAGTCCGCCCTTGGACAAGAGTCAGTCCTGTGTTATTTACCACACTGATGGTGACATTGTCAACTTCTAGGTTGAAGAGCTTGTAGAGTGGATGGTGGAAGCCATCAGTTACACTGAAGTAGAATATTCCTGAAGTGGGATGGCCTTCTTGAACAAAGTACACTCTCCCATTGTTCACATCGGCTTGGGTAAAAGTGACCGTAGACTCGTTTAACTTACCCTCAAAAGCCAGGAAGCCGTTGTTGGGTTTGCTGATTACAGTGTAGTGGATGTCCTGAGGCGGAGTGTCCAGGTCTTCCACTTGAAGGTTTTCAGGTCCTAAGGCTACAGAGTCCCCTTTGACCACCCTCAGACCAGGGGCTTGGGTTTTAAAAAAGGGAGGCTGATCATTCACAGGTGTTACAGAGATGTTGAATGACTCAGACACCATCAGATCAATGTCCTGTGGTCGCTGAGGAGGTTTACTTTTGTGATTCAACCACACATCAAAGCGAAAGCTATCAGAAGTGGTCTCTGAATCATCGTGTACATATGTGATTCCATATTTGTTGAGGATAAACTGTGAGAAGTTGGGTTTTTCTCGAGTAAGGTTCCGCTCACCCACAACAATTGTACCATAGCGCGGTGGTGTGGTGACTCCGTACCAGATTTCATAGGAGTGGCGCTCTTCTTCAGGCAGCTTTCCTAAAAGGTTTGAGGCATCCAGCCTGGACTTATCTATTGTAACCCGACTGCCTTCAGCCACTACAGCACCTGACATTACAAACACACGAAGGAAGATAATCAGTCCAATTAAATACTGGCAAAACATGTAATGATGCAAACACTGAATAGAACTGAACAGCTACCTGACTAGTTCCCATTTTAACATTTTAAATATTAGCATTCATGCTCAAGGCTCCCCAATAAACACCCCAACAGTAAGAGCACTTACCACTATTGGCGAGCAGGACGGTCCTGTGCTCTAGCCCCGTGTTATCATAGGAGATGTGGATGTTGAAGGTGTGAGGTGGGAGGGATGCAGGGGGAGAAAATGCAGTGAAGATGAAGGAGTCTGTTGCTGCCCATCCCACTGGTTCAGTGTGTTCATAAAGAATAATGCCAGCCTTCACCTGTGGAGCCAAACAAAGAACAACAAGATTATAATTGAATTCAGTAATTAATACTATTTAAAAATGCTTCTATTTAAAATGTCTTTTAATGGATTTAAAAAGTTGCGTGTTGTTAAATAAGAAAATGCATTTAAATAACTTGTCATTTGTTAAATTTTGGACCTCTGTGCTATTATCACACTATAACATTGTTGCTGTTAAAATAACAGCTTGTATTTTGTTTTTAGATTTTTACACAAAAAAGGAGAATTCACAAATTCGTACACTGAAAGTGATTTTTCTTCTTCTTTAAAGTTTCCATTTTGGAGATAAAAGATTTGTTGCAACAGTGATGATATACAATACACAATGTATACAGTAAAGAGTAAACGCAATTTGTTTTCATAAACTCCCAGAGGCACGTTTGTCCTAACAGTTTTCACAAAATATAAGATTTGTTTATTTAAAAAAAAACAACAAATGAGCATGTCCTCTACGGAGAACATACTTAGGCACATTTTTCTACAACTACTGTTATGTACTGATTTTAAAGAGCACTTGCCCTGATTTTTTATTTATTTATTTATTTATTTATTTTTATTCTGTATAATAACTAATAATGTAGATCAATGACTTAAGTGTAAATGGATCCATTCAGAGGCATTTGATGTGAAATGTGATTTGTAGAGACTTATTACAAACTCAACATTTCTTTACACCAACATAGCCATTTTAAATACTACCCAAAACCACCAGTGAAATTACACACATCCTCCAGTTCCAGTTTTTATATGGAATGTATATGGTGTTCTGTTTGTTTTCTTTCCATACAACACCTTAAATATACCTCTCCACCAGGAATATATTTAAAAAATATGTTAAACAATGCATAATAAACTCTTGCTACACAATGCATCAGGTATCACATTATGTATTTGTATTTATTTTATGAAACATAAGTTTCTCTAAAATTCCATCCATTAAATCACTTTGAAAGACTTTGTTTACATCTTAACTATTTAATTACGCAGAAAAATGTAAAAATAAAATGTAGCCTGGGAAAAGGTTATGGGACATTTTATATTTTTGATATATGTTTTTTTTCCCATACGTTATAGGTTATATAAAATCCAGGCATGTTTTATGTATTATGATATTTGACACATAGATAGAATGCACAAAGAGTGCAATTTAGTGCCAACTGCCATCACAAGCATTCATATTGCACTAAAAGCAGGTGTATGGGACTAATTATGCTAATTATCTTTTTAACAAAACATACAGTTTATCATCATAATAAAGTCTATCAAGGTAATAATAGTACATTCTTATATTAGTTACATTTATAGTAAATATATTTGCACGTTTGCAGAAAAATGTCTAGATCTTTACAAATATTAGAGGAATTTGACTGGGAATTTACAAACATTTACATACAACAATATGTCTAAATCAAACTAACCATGTTCTGAGTGAAGGTGGATATTTGTTTTGTCTCTGAGGAATTGTCCTCTTGTGTCCTGACCAGTCTGCCCAGTTTCGGCGGAGAGGTGACAGAGTACACAATGGTGCGATTCCCATGAATGTCCTCATAGTCATTGGTGACGATTAACAAGTCTTCCACAGAAATCAAGTTTGAGGAACCTGAAAAAAAGGATCCGATGAGCAAATTACTCATGTTCTCAACCTTGGTAGATAGACAACTAATGTACCTCAAAAACAGCTTTCTTATCTTCGGCGACTTTAGTGAAGACTGGTTCACTCAAAATCAGGAACACTCAAAGAACCATTTACATGTTTTTGTATATGTTTCTACATAGAACGTTTCTGAAAATGGTTCTTGTATCAGCCACCCAAAACTTCAGGCACCAATGAGAGATGTGAGAGGTGGTAAGAAGGCAGTGCACGAACCCTACATACTGACCACAGTCGACAGAGATGGCAAGCTGTGAGCAGAATGAGGACAGTAACTGTTCCACAAACTCTTCCACTCGTGCCCTTTCTCCCTCACTACCAAGCCCCACCCTCATAGTAGCTCTCCCACAATCCCTCCTTTTGATCGCTTTTTCACTAGAAGCAAAGTGTTCACCTCAGCTGGGCAAAGGGATGTGTGCTTGGTGCCCGTCCCGCAGCTACCAACGAGAACTGTGAGAACAAAAGCCTGAGGGGTGGGTGCCTAGCAAAGTTCTATATATCACCAAGAAGGATTTTTCTAATGTTACAATGTCAAGCTTACAACAATAACTACAGCTTTTTCTATGCTATATAAAAAGTATACAATAGGTTCTTCATCAGTCTGGTGAACCATTTCATCATGCAGTGAACCATTTATACCTGCAAATGGTTCTTTGAGTATTCATGGTTCTTTATAGAACCATTGTATTCACTAAAGAAGTACTAAAGAACCTTTAGAGAGAACCCCTGTCTTAAAACATAAACAATGAACCAGCAAACCATGAACAATTACCTGGAAACACTCTTAATTTGCGGTTCCTCTCCAGGCTGAGGACCAGAGACTTGGCAGTGATGCTGAAGATTTGACGTGGGGCAAAGTTTACTCCATCATTGACCTGGAAGTGGAATCCACCAGATAAGGCTCCTGAGGAAAAATATCCACTTGTCAGAAGCAGTCCAAAAATTCTCTGCCAGAAGAAAAAAAGCTGCACTATATTCTCTAACTATAAGGAATATAGCTTGAAACTCATTATTTGTTCACACTGACTTAACATAACGGTGCCATTCAATGTCTCTTCTTACCGCTGTGTACGAACACTAGGCGGCCGTGCAGGATGTGTGCCTGGGTGAAGTTCAAGACAGGCCTAGAGGGGGCGCTTTTCAGGGCCAGATGCCCATTGCTTGGGGGAGTGATAATAAATTCCAGACTCTCTGGAGGTGAGTCACGGTCCTCAGCACTCAGTTCTTCTGTAGTGATTTCAGTCATGGAGTCCACCCACACCTACAGTAAAGACGTTTTAATTACATTTTGCACCACTGGACCTCAAACATACAGTCATACAGAAACATTTGGACCAAATAAAACGTATTTCTGAACAATTTCATCCTAAATGTTTTTTTTTTTTTGCTGAATTTAAAGAAGATGTAAACCAGATTATTCTGTGCTTTGATGTGAAGTGATTGGCAGTGTTTTTGATAGGCAGCTGTTTATTTGCTGATATTAACATATGGACAAATATATTGGGATACCTACACATTACATTTACGGGAGCTTTTCTGACATAATATTCTGAATCTATATTTATTATCATGATTTTTTTACAACTATGACAGCTTCCACTCTTCTGTGAATGTTTTTTTAAAAGATATTGGAGTGTCTAGGCCCTCTCGTCCAACAATAGTCTGACCTCACCTGTGTTTTCTGAATGAATGGGCCTAGCTTGCAATCTCTGTAGTAGTGCATCTCAACAGTGTTTGAGTTAAGGTGAGGACTCTGTGAGGGCCAATCAAGTTCTTTTTTTACCAAAATCATGCAATAAGCCGTTATTACGCTGCTTTGAGCACTAGGACACAGTCATACTGGAAAGAAATGTTCTTCCCCAAACTGTTCCAACAAAGTTTAAATCATACAATGTCCTGATTTCCCTTGACTAGAACTAAGGGACCACCCCTGAAAAACATTAGCATTAACATTGTCATCACAGTCGACAGTGCAGCCAGGCAGGTAATGTTCTCCTGACAGTCACCAAACCCAGACTTGTCCAGATAGAAAAGCGTGATTGATCACTCCACAGAACATGTTTCTACTGATCCAGAGTCCAGTGACGGCTTTACACCACTCCACCTAACGCTAGCCATTATGCTTGGTAATGTAAAGCCGGCATGCAGCTGCCAAGCCATGGAACCCCATGCCATTAAGATCCCAGTCAGTAGAGCCTTGGTCACTTGTACGCATTTGGCAACCCCGCTCCTAAACACTTCCACTCTTCAATCATACCACTCACAGTTGATCACGGAATATCTAAAAGAAATTTCCCAGATTTGTTGCAGCAGTAGCATCCATTTTAGTAGCACATTGGAAATCACTGAGCTTGTTAGAACAACCCATTCTTTCACAAACGTTTGTAAAGGCAGACTGCATGGCTGGGTGCTTGACTTTATACACATGTGGCAATGGAACTAAATGAAGGAGGATAGCAGTGTACACCTTGAAAATGGGAATGATAAAACAAACAAAGCCAAAAGTAAAAACAAAACCAGAAAATAAGCAAAAAGGAAAAAGGAAAATAAACCACAACAAAGAACAAACTACTATAAATAATTACACTAAACAGGAACTTGTAGAGATAACAACCAACAAACAATGCCAAACCCGGGAGTATTCCACAAAGCAGGATTTCTCAGTTAGCCAGATAATCCAAGCCCGAAGATGAGGATGAAGTTATTTGGCTAACTGAGAAATCCTGCTTTGTGAAACGCCCCCCAGGACCAGGACAAACACAAGGCAAGAGACAAACAAGGAACATCTGGGTACAATTACAGAGTGGGGCAACAGATTAAGGCAAGGGGGCGAAGCAAGACAACTTATACAAACAAAGGCACATGGCCAGAAAATATGTTACACAGAACTTTTATGAAGGCCTGTCACGATCCTGACATTTTAGCTGACAATTAATGGTGATTTAACCAATTTAGGTTAACAGTTTAATTGTCCACTGCATGCAACTACTGAAGTACAAATAAACCCAGCAGCTTACTAGTCAGCTATGTTTGATTAATAGCTAATACTCATTGCACAATCAAAGTGATACACTACACTATTGTGTAGCCAAATTGGTTATACACCAACATTACTCAGCGCTGCCCTCTATACATGTCAGCATGTTTGATGTCTTAGTGATTCATTTTACCGCTTTCTTTTATTACAGTTTATATGCTCAGCACACCCGCTCAACACTTGGAGCATTTCTATTGGTCTATTTTGAATTTTGCACACAATTTAATGGACAGCTGGCATATGTATGTATGTTTATTTCAACAACGGTGATATGCGTGTACAGTTATACAAAGAAAAACAATCTTTACCTAAAACACAAACACTGTCAGTAAAAAGGTACAAAATTGTGTCAGAATCTTCCAACATGATGCATCAACCAACAGTACTGGATTTGTTCAGGAGCTAAACCTGCCTGTTGTGCAGATCCTTTCAGTGCTGTGCACGCATGGTGTGTCTTGAGCCTCCTGTTGGACAAACTGAGCATTTCAGCTTTCGGCTGAAATGGCTACTGGAACCGTTCAGTCGGACTGTGTCTATTATTAAAGTATGAAGGAGCACAAATATGTGTTTGGATATACCTTGAATTTTGTTCACTGTGAAAAACACTAACTTAGTGCATACTACTACAGCAGACAACAGAACCTCTCAACAACATCTGGAATACATACAAATGACATTTAGTGTAGAACAATAGGCTTCTCACTGAGGACTTCCTTTTCAAATAGCTGCATAACGAAATGTTAATGTGTAAACAGTGTGTAAATCCTTCACAGTGGTGGTGGCACTTCACAAAGTTAAGAAATGGTTGAAATCTGTCCGCCCTGATGACTGAGATCAGAAGCTAGCTTTGTGATACAGATTTGGTCTAAAATGTTTTTAGATTAATTCACGGTGCAATGGTACATAGGGGACATCTTTAGAATGCCTTTAGAAATGACAAGTTTGTGAATATGCTGCCTGATGTCTCAGAAATTGTTGGTGGAGGGGTACATGCAGGGCACTGGGAGGCAAAATAGTCCCCCTAAAGAAAACATTTTTTTTTAATTCACTGCTATATCATCAACATCATCCTAATCATTATATATATAAATTCAGAAGACATGTAGGTTCCCTGCCACATCTAGATAGTAAATATCTATATGGGTGCTGTAGACATTGCAGCCCCTGCTTCCCATCACCACCACTGTAAAGAAATTTCTTTACAGTAAACCACGTTGGTTTACGTCTCCTGAATTTTTGGAAAATGGATGCAATTCCCTATAAACAGTATGTCTCTATGAGCTCAAGCTATTAAAGCAACACACACATTTTTAAAGGTGAGCTTTACATTTAATCTTCAGAATAAATCTACATGTACTACAGTGTTCTCTCACTGTTAAGGCACACAAACCCAACAAAAGCTATGACAGAGAGCAGACTTCATATAGTTATGACTTCTCGTCACCTGAGTGCATTTGTATCATAACACTCCACACAAAGACACACACACACAGACGGGGCCCCTATTACAAACAAACCCACCGACTCTCAATGCAGGGGGATAAAGTGCGGAATGCAAAGAATCCAGGGAGATAACACAGACACCCCATACATCAGCTGTGAGACACGTATATATGAATAAACTGCATATGCATATCAACACTGCCTCAACAAAAGCTTTACAGAGAAGAAAAAAACATTTACATTTTTTTAACTTTCTAAAGTACTTCTATTGGTCCATTTTAATACAATGTAAAGGACGACTGGAAATTTTAAAATCTATAAAAAAGGGAAAAAAATGACAAAAATGGAGATGCCAAGGGTTATATAGTTAATAGGTGATATATGTAGTTAATGTTAGGTATGACAGGGTTAACTGATTTGCATTGGTGCACCAGCATAAAACTTCCAAAACCTGTGCACCGAATACAATTAGCATGAAACCGAAATCTATTGTTTTTAACATCTTTGCAACTGTAAAATCCAAATTCTTCATAAATACGTATCAGTGGTGGACCTTTAAGCCTTAATTATTTACAAATGTGACCAATAATTTTATATTTTGTTAGACTTCTCCTAAACTGAAAGCACTGCAATTTGTTTCAGAGTATTGTTCTGTATTGCCATTATTTCAACATAATGACTTAAATACAAAGTTGAATTAATTTAATATCAATGTAATGAATTACATTAACATTCTGAATTTACCACCATGTAAAAACATAAAAGAAGGATTCTGCAGACCTGTCTTTTTGTAAAACATAATAGAGTAGCTCATCTTCTACTTACAAACACAAATGTGGTACGGAATGAAGGTATGGACAGAATGTTTGGTCTGATTCACTCTGCTATGAGAAATAATACTTATGAAAAGTTTATATATTAAACTACAACAGAACTGCGTCTCGATTCAGCAGGACAGATAACTGAGGTGATATCAGCGTCAGAGCAGATCAGTGTTTTTACACAGTGAACTCACCCTCAGGATCCTGTTGACAACTATAACTGGAGGCTCGTCGTTTACAGGCATCACAGCCACATGTATGACGTGAGGCAGGCTCTGCTTGCGGAGGTCCGTGTCATTTGCGACCAATGTGAAATTGTCCGCTGTCGTCTCGCTGCCATCGTGGACATAGTATATGAACTCATGTTCAACCTGCACAATAAATAATCATGTCGTTAATAGAATTAATGTACCAGCAGTTTATGAAAAAACACCTCTTTGTATCTGCACTCTCTGTCCATTTTTAGCAGCTCCAAGTACTGTATACGAGCACTTTGCAGTCCTGCAATTACAGACTGAAGCCCATCTACAATGACATCACTTCAGTGTCACTGCAGTGCAGAAAATGATCCACCACCCAAATAATACCCGCTCTGTGGTGGTCTTGTGAGGGTCCTGAACATTAAAGAACAGGGAAACAGAGTGTAGTTTATCAGCATGCTTATAGAACGGGGCCAGATTGGACAATATCAAAACACCTAACAACCGGACTCTCTTTCCATGAATTATTTATAACCCTGTATTCAAAATATGAAGAAACACAAATGTACAGAATAATTTATCATTATTTCACTAATGCATTTCGTTTTAGTGTAACTGCAGCAGCAGGATATCAAAAAAGTAATAAATCTGACTGAACATGTGCTGAACAACATTTCTAAATCAAGTATGTAGACTGTATATCACTCAGTCACTAAGCATTACCAAACTTATAGAAAGCAATAACAGCAAGTCTTATATTTCTTAGGTCACTTAATCCATTATGGAATGGAAAACCTTTCTCTGCAATGACACTGACGTGGTGTGAGTGTTGTGCTGGTGTGGTGCGGGAGGTTTTAAACACCTCAATGTCACTGCTTAGCATTAGCATAGCCACCTCATAACTTGCTCTGGTCAGGCTCTCCTGTGCAATACACACACTGAAGAACACGCCCCTGAGTATTTACTATAATGTCCAGGTATTGTTTCATAATGTCTCTTGATATTAAACTTCTTCGCTACTGCAATAGTCTCTTGGTATAAACAAGCGTTTGCAGTGTCTCTCTACGGAAAACTATTCTGATGTCCATCTCTTGTGAAATCAACGGTCTTACTGTTGACTTTACACAGTCAGAAAAGTAATGCCTACTTAACACTACATGGTTTTAGACTGTTTTTTGTACTGTATTTTGTAGTTCACCAACAAAAACCTCTGCTCGGAGACAAATTGGCAATGACTCGGCGCTCAGTCCTGTAGGAACTGCTGAAAGATGCTCGCCGAGTCGTCGGCAAGTGATCACCGACTTTGGACACCCCTGTTACAGAGTAAGGTGTGTAAGTCTGAAATCCTAACTTTTTTTATTTAAGCTTAACAGTAAACAACAAAGTTTTTAGAAAATGTAAAACAAAACGTTCTGAGAGTGAAAAGGAAACAGAAGTATTGGACTAATTTAAGCTAATTTGCGACCATGTCAAGGCCTTTGCAGAAGCTGGTGTTCAGATGTCTATCAGGTTGATTTGATTCGCTCAGGCGTTTGCATAAACGTGAGTGCACAATGTCGTTAACCAGGGGACGAACAAAGTATCAAGAAATATGTACATTTATACATATACATTTTTCAAAGATTCTACTTTTCATGCACATTATTCACATTATATAATTTGCATTTAAAAAATGAAAAAAAAAAGGCCAAATAAAAACATTTTCACTACTAGTGTTAAGACTTTAGAGCCCACTGTCTAATATATCAATCCACGTTTAATACCATAATTAATTTAAAAAGTTTAAAAATTTGAAAATTAAAAAAATAATAAGAAGAACTTTCCACAGATTTCCACAATATAGATTTAAATAAAGTCATTCAGAGTGGGTTGGTGTGAAATGCCCCATTCTTAAAGTCCTTCTATCAGAAATTTTTGATTAAATTAAAATCTGATGCCTAAATGAAAAGTTTGATGCACATAACTTTTATTCTTTAACTATAAAAATATTTATTTATTATTTATTTAATTCAACTTATATTATTATACTTTGTATATTTTGTATATATTTTATTATTTCTTTTATTTGTTATCTTTATCTATTGGTGAATGGAGGAAAAGTTGTAGTCTTTTGACTAAAATGTCATTTAGTTTTAGTCATAATTTAGTCATCTGAATTGTTTTTAGTTTTAGTCTAGTTTTATTCGACTAATTATCATAAGATAATAGTCTAGACTAAATCTACAGTTGATTCAGTCGACTAAAATATAAAGGGTGTAAAATGTAATGCTTTTTCTTCAGTTCCCTTCAATTATTTAAATCATTATATATACTTACACAAAATTCAACATTTATTAGCCAGTTATGGAATATTATTCATTTTGAAAGACCAATACACACACAGATTTAACAAACAACATCTGAGGTCTTCCGTAACTGCAAAGTGAATAAGAGAAAACTTATATCACCTTTTTATTTATCTCTTTATTTATTTAATAATTATTACTAGGGCTGTCAGTCTAATTAAATTACATGCTCTGTGATTAACTAATCTACATTAATTGCATGTATCACTTTTTACTATGAAAATATTTTTAATTGTGCGATTCAAATAAATTTTAGCATAAAAGTAAATCAATGGTCTCTAGATCACAGTGTTTACTAGAGACACACACTGCACATTACGTGCACTAATAAATTGTAAATAAAACTAGCTAATCTGTTTCGTGCACTTTCTAGTGTGCACGGAGAGATTTGGGACATGATTATCAAACGCAGATGTTGGAGTTAGCTAGCTAGTCTCCCGACTCTGGCTCTGCACATACAGCGTTTCACCTGCTTCCCACATACCTGATCCAACTAATCAGATCATTAACACCACCTTACTGAGTTAATACAGCGTTTCACCTGCTTCCCACATACCTGATCAACTAATCTGATCATTAACACCACCTTACCGAGTAAATACAGCGTTTCACCTACTTCCTACATACCTGATCCAACTAATCTGATCATTAACACCACCTGAGTTAATACAGCGTTTCACCTACTTCCCACATACCTGATCCAACTAATCTGATCATTAACACCACCTGAGTTAATACAGCGTTTCACCTACTTCCCACATACCTGATCAACTAATCAGATCATTAACACCACCTTACTGAGTAAATACAGCGTTTACAGCAGGACACGCTCTAAACTGTACAGGGCAGTGTGCAGGACTAGGATTAAGAAAGGCTAAGCTAGCGTTAGCAGCGGTAAAGCTAGCTAACGGTGGTGCTGGAGGGCTGATGTCCAGCGCGGTGGTGATTTTCTCTAAACACAAACTCTAAACTCTCTTTCTCTGCTGACACTGTCTAGATAACTTAGTTCCATCATGAGTAGCCACAGTTCACAGGCTCGTATGGTCTTTCCGGGTTTAAACCAAATTTGTGTAGGTGTGCGTTTGATTGACGGCTACTCGGCTTGTCCCGCCTCTCCATAACTACATAAGTAGTTATGATTGAATATTTTCCTAACTTGTCCCCGCCTTTCACAAAACTAAATCAGTTCTGATGGGATGTCGTCCCTGCCAAACATGTTTGTCTCGTTTTTATTCGTTGACAAAAGTGTCAATCAATTTCGTCATAGTTTTTATCCTTTCTGTAGATTTTATTTAGTTATCGTCTCGTTTTCGTCATAAAAAAAGGTTCGTTGACGAAAACTATGACGAAAATATTTCGTCAACGAAATTAACACTGGTACAGTGCAACTGTCTGTTCTGCTGTGCATATGACAATAAAACTCTTGAATCTTGAATCTACATCTGTAAAGAAATACGAATCTGTACGTTTCTTTACTATGAACCATTTCATATCAAACCACTCTGAACAAATTTTGTTTACATCTCAACAATTGATATATGTGTCAGTGTTTATTGTATGTGTTATCCCACACCACTGGGACTTGAACTATAACTTATACTATAAAGACAACAAGAAGAAACTAACCTGCATTCTGGTAAAAGACGGAATAGGAACTCCAGGGATCCTTGAGTGCTCTATGTGACCATGATGTGGACCCTCTATTACGTGATATTGGAAATGAAGTCCTCTGAAATGCCTGCTTGTGACCTTGATGACCTCTTGAGTCAGGGCTTTCGAAGATCCCTCTTTCAAGGTTAGATTTGAAACTTCTAGCGGTATGTGAAGTGGGATAATCTCCACTGAGACTATGAGGTCACTGACTGTGAGAATCCCATTGGTGACGTCCAGTGAGAAAGAGTCATTGGAGTGTCCGTGTTTCACTTGCACATACTGGATGTGTCCTGTATTGATGTCTCCCTGTGAAAAGCTTTGAATGGGCTTTTCAAGTGTGCCGTGGTAGTGGTCCTCTCCCTCCACATAACGCCTCAGGAAGCCATACGAGGCAGGAGTCTTCACAGAATACACAATTTCATCCGGTGTGCTGCCCTCATGAATGACCTAGAATGAAACATACCAATCAATTACATTCTGACAATGTTCACTTACTACAACACACATTATGTAAATACAATATGCAACCACTGGAAATTCCTGAAGTGCCAAACAGACCTAACTGAATTATAAGCTATTAAACACAATAAATTAGCATTAGCATTCAAACACAAGTTAAATTCTTTTTTTAAAAAAGAAGCCAAACTAACGTAAGGGTTCTAGATGACTGCTAACTTTAGCTTTTAGCATGTTGTTTTCTTCATCTTAACCAGCAAACAAAAAATAAAATTAAAGCCAATGCTGTCTTAACCTCTTATGCTACAAATATTTTTTTATAATTAGGGATGTAACACAAACCTCAAGTTCCTTTTTGTGAATTTTGACTGGTTTTCCTTCTTCCACCAGCACAGAGTTGTTATGTATGACTTGTGGAGGCCGCTGATGACTTTCAAGGTACACCTTCACAGCCACAGTCACATCCAAACGCAGCCCATTTACTGTAGCAGTAAAGCTGAAAGCGTCCATCAGGTTCATGCTGTTATCATGACGATACACCACATGGCCTGCCTTCACATCATACAGCATGAAAGCATCACCTTCCACGCCATCGCAAAGTACAGTTCCATAACTTGGGGGGTGAAATATTTCAAAAAGCACGTCCTCATCACTTCTAATGTCCACATTGGTGGTGACACTGAAGTTAGCAGGCCCTAAAATGACCTCCTTGCCCTTCTGGACAAGGAGACCAGTGTTGTTGGCTACCTTCAGGTATGGATCCTGGGCACTGACCTCCAGCAGTGTTGAGGTATAGTGCTTACCATCTGATATGAAGAGAACAAAGCGTCCGAAGCTGACCCCTCTGTGGACGAACAGCACTCTCTTCTCCTCAAGATCCCTTTGACGGAATTGATAAAGCTTGTGGGTTGTATCATTTACCCAGACTAGCTCCCCCATGGGGATCCCCCGCCTGGTATAAAGCAGCTGTCGATCATCGTAGTCTGAATCAGGGTCATGGTAACAGAGGTCCTCCAACGTCAGTAGCCTCTGACTGTCACGGGCAACATGAAAGACTTTATCCACGACACGGATGGGTTTTTCATCATTGACCAACTGGATGGAGATGTTGAAGGTACCCTCTGCAGCTGAAGCTTTGTCTTTCAAAGGTGACATAGATGCACGGAACATAAATGCATCATGTGTGCTTTCACTGTCATCATGAACATACATGATACGCTCGTCCAGAATGTCCTGGTTGGTGAACTCCACTACGTTGTCACTTGTGGTGGAATTAGAATGGCTTTTTCTTGTGATTTTTCCATGTTGAGGGCTGCTTGTGACAACGTAATGCACATCTCTGGAGCTGAGAGTCTCTGAGAAAAGCACATCCTTTGTTATGACCTTACTCTCCCCTTCCAAGACAGAAAGTCCATGGTTTCTCAAGACTAGGCTATGAACATCTGCCTTAATGCTGATCCTGAAGTCATGTTTTCCAGAGTGGGAGTATTTTGAGAAAACCTGGAAACTGAATGTGTCCCTCATGTCAATATGGGCCTTCTCAAAAAGCTTATACTGCAGTTTGTGATCTGTGATGTTTCTCTGGCTGAAAGTAGAATTCTTTTTGAGGGTCTCATCACTGAAGATCAAGTGCCCTCTCCTTGGTAAAGTCATCAAACGTATATGAATGTCGTCCTCAGAAAGTTTCACACCTTTTGAAACTACTCTGAATTCCTGAGGAGTCAGTGTGACTTCACGATCACTGTCTACCTCCATTTTACTCCTTGTGACTTTGTAATGAATCCACCGAACCCGTATCACAAAGATAACCTCATCTGTAGAAAGCGAGCCAAGAGTGACTTTGCACTTGATGCTGTCCGTCACGTTACTCAACTGACTTGCTTGAAATGTGCTGAGGTACCGGAGTCGTTCCTTTTCCAGAAGTTTCTGCGTGAAGGTACTGGTCTGCTTCCATTCTCCACTTTGCAGGCGCTGCAGCTCACCATAAATTGGAGGCTCTATGATGTCATACCGGATATCCATTGCTTGCATGGCCACATTCACTCGTACAGCCAGATGCTTGTTACTAATGTGGGTAGCTCCGCCCTGGGTCACGTCCACACCTGTGTTGTTCACAACAATGTGCTCCAATGTGACAGCCATGATCCTTATCACAACAGTATTGCTCACTTTTTCCCCATCGCTTGCCCTGATGGCCATCCTAGAGTTCCTGATCCCTGTGTGAACATAACTCACCTTACCCAGCTCCAGATCCAGGTAGGAGAATGAATTTACAGCTTGCCCAAGGTTATCTTCAAGTTCAAGGAATCCAGCATCTGCAGTTAGGTTGCCTAGTAGAGTCAAGACCAGTTCTGTTGAGTTAGTATCAGGGTCCGCGGCCCTGAGCATGTCTGTGGTCAGACGCCGTTTGGAGTTTTCCAGAACAACAAAGAGGTTACCTTCTGGCAGGCTGAGTTCTGGTGCATCATTACTAGGCTCAACGGTGATGTTGAACCTGTGCAAGCGGTTGCCTTTCAGATAACCAGGCACTTCTTTCTTGCTGCTGGTGAAGACAGAAAACATGAAGAAGTCCAGAGGATCCTCAGAGCCACCGTGTACATACATGACCCGACCATGCCAGAGGTCCAGCATACTGAAGGTATTTTCCTCTTGATCTGGGTCAACATCAAGCCTTAGCTGCCCATGAACTGGCTGCTCCTCAATGCGGAATATGATCTGCGATTGACGGATCCCAAGTTTGCGGAATTCTAAGTTTACCTTAATGTGCTTTGACTCAAGAGGCGCTCGTCCACCTTCCAGGACCTCTAAGTCTCGGAGTAGTAAGAATGTCTGGACCTTCTTTCTGTCTACTACAGGCTGGTGTTCAGTGGTCTCTGGCTGAGGTGTCGCAGGACTTACAGTGGTCATGAGGTCAACCTGCCTCACTGGCTCACAACCAACAGACACATCTTTGGTGACAACAGCGTTGGGCAGACCCATGTGTTGGTCATTGACTCTGATATTTCTAAGACAGCCCTTAAAGGAGCCTCCACCTATATGTTTCCCTACTACAGACAGCAGGCCGTTTCTGCGGACTTCTGCGCGAGTGCTTATATCCACCCCTCCCAAGAAGAGGGGTCCATTAAGCTGGAGGGGCCTAGACTTGGCCCCTAAGCTGGAGTTAAGGATCTCCTCACCTACAGTTAAGTGGAGAGCCCTAGGGGCCAGATAAAGCCGTACAGAGTGCCAGTCTCCATCATTCACTGCCACTGTGGCACGCAGCGAAGTCTTACTTCCACCTATTCTAACAACAGCAACAAGGTGCCTGTCTCGAATCTCCAGGGCCACATAGTCTCCTTGCCCCGCCGAGCTGTACAAAAGGAGCCCTTCTTCAGCTGATGTGTACAGCTCGCATTCAAACACCCCTTCCTGTGGAACCTCCCACACAGGCAGAGACATATAGGCCTTGGAACTGAAGAAACTGACGGAGTCATTTACAGTGGCAGAAAACTGTGGGCTGCAGCCTAACGACACCTCATGGACCATTTTGTAGCCAGAATACGACCTTAAGGAAGATAGAAGATTGTGTTCATTAAAAAGGACTTCGTCCATGCAGCCTCGAAAGCCAACAGGGCACATGTCTTCAAAAAGGTAGAGCTTATCCAAACCTCCAAGGCCACCTACATAGAGACCTTCCTGAATACTGAGCTCCAAGTCAGGTCCTGGCATCCTCAGGCTGCTGTGGGAGTTTTTGTCCACAGTCAGGGTGACATTGTGCTCGTTGTGTTGAAGTTCTATGGTATGCCACATCCGGTCATTCAAAGGAACCCCTTTCTCTGACCGCAGGGTGCGCTCCCCTGATCCGAGCTCAATCCGCACCTGTGTGGAAGAGAATGTTTTAACACAATAAACAACTATTATGCAAACTGAACTGAGAATTTGTCACAAACTGAAGCAAGCTGGTGCTAATGTCCCTAAAAAGTATGTCTATAATCGTGTCATACTAATTAGTTTAAAATGTATTTTAAGTTTATTGTGCTAGGAATTAAAACATTAATTATTACTACATTATTACTACAATTATTACTATTTTGACAGTTTCTTTGCAAATACAGTCACACCTGACACCCCAGTGTCAAACCAAGAATAAGTATATTTATATTGAACAGAATTAGGTATAAAAAACATATAATTAAGATTACAAATAATACTAAATACTAATAAATAATATTTTAAACAGGCTCCTCCAGATTTCCTTTTATACATTTTCATTTCTGTTACTATTTATGCTATGGCTGGGCTGAATACTTATTGGTTATTTTTTATTAAGGCACCCATTTCCAGCTCGTCAACATTTTAAAATATTAAATCAATAATTACTGTTAGTGTAGAGTCGTAACCACATATTGACTGAGAAATTAGATTATAATTTGTTTTTGCGTCTATGAGGAGTGTGCCTTCACACCCGTATACTGTCTGGACTGCTCTCCACAAAGGCTGCAGCTACAAAGTTTCATTTTGGGCATGTACATAAAAGCAAATATGGTAAATTTGGTAAATATGAAAGACAGCACAGCCGCAATCTCCAAAGCAATAACTTGTAACCAAATATTTTTTTGCCATTTCTTTTGGTCCATTGATTAAGAAATATAAACACAATGTAAAGAACAGCAGACATTTTCAAGCCATGAATTGCTCAATTTTGTTTGCTTACAGCAGACTTAGAGAGAAAAGAACACAAAGCAATGCATAGGCAATATTCATAGTGAGTGTATATGGACAACAGAAATGTTTTATAAATATCATTTTGTTAAACATTTTAGAACATAACCTAAAGAAATAATTCACGTTCACCAATGGATATAAGTGTTCGGAAACCTTTTAAGCCATTGTATGTAGGCACTGTATGTACGCACTTTTAGGCACTTAATTTATTTATAAGTACAACACAATCCATTTTTTTAAATCACACATGGTAAAATGAAGAGGTAAAGTGTCTACCATCAGCAGCCTCAACACTGAGAAAACATGAGGCGACTTGTTTTCAGAATGATGTCAGCATGGGAGAGGGTCTATAAGAACCCTCTCTGTTTGGAGATAGCAAGAAATCACCTGTCTTTTGTTTTCACCCCCCAGGCACCCTGAAGATAATAACTGCTGGTGTGTTTACCAGAGTTCTGTGGGAGGTTGGTATTTATCAGAGCTTTAGGAATTATCTAGCTGCGCTGTATAAAGACTCGGAGAGATTTATAACGAGACAGTGTTCAGATCATTACATTTAATTAAATGTATGCTCTGTTGGCTGTCTTTCATAATTACTATGCAGGCCTATAGGAAATACCCTGTATATGCAACGTTACAAGCACTCCTTTAGTCCTGATTGCATTAATAGTTCTGAAGAATGCAAAATACTTTCTCCCTCTATAAAGATTTTTACAACTCCCTGCCAGTGGTCAGCAGTTTTTAACTCTCTCACTAAATTCCCTTATCAACTTACATCTCACTATTTACAGTCAAAACTGACAATGAAGGGGACACGTTATGCTTGTTTCCTATGTGGAAAATTAAATTTTTGGGGTCTTCTAGAACATATTTACATGGCACAACGTATTTCTTATGCTGTACATCGGTATTTACCGTCTATCTGAAACGCTTTATTAGAGCTCCTGAGCCATTTTGCTCTGCTTGGTCAGCTCTCCCACTCTGTCCAGAGCAGCATCCCACTACATGTTTCGCCCCCACACCACTGTGACCATTACAGTGTCATTGGTTCTGTTCAGTTTGAGCCAGATTCCCATCCTGAAGGTCTGGTAGAACAAGTTGGTAAATCAATCTTCTCAGGCTAGACTGGAGCAGGAGGTTTATGAGTGGTACGGTTTTACTGTTTTAGCTGTCTGTGTGTTGTATGTGTGTGTGTGGGGGGGGGGGGCAGTCTTGCAGGTAGGCAGGCTATATGGATGTGTTACAAGATGATGTCACCTTGTAACAGAGAAAAGGGCTGGAATTCCAATGAGTCATTTCAGGCAACTAAGAAAACTGGTTTCTGTGGGAGAGAGTTTCTCCCTCTGGCATATACTTTGGGCTTTAGAACTGTTTAAACACAAAAACTACAGGAAAAATAAGAAATCATAATAGGTCCCCTTAAATACAGGTTACAAACAGCAGAGAACATATATTTAACATGTGCTTTCAGGAAATTCACAGGTCCTAACCTACAAATAGAGCAGCCTATTTTGGACTGGCTGCTCTATTAGAGGACCTAATACAAAAGGATGCACCTGAATGCGTCCTGAGTGTAGCGCCACCCAGAGGAAGTCATTTTCCCCAGCAGCCAGGAAGAGCAAGCCATCTAGGCCAGAGGTCCGAAAGCGCACGTGCAGGGAATTTGTATCGGATGACTCCACAGTTTTCAGCTGCACAAAACCATCCCCATAGAAAGAGGCTGTAAAGTAAGTCAGAGAATGTATCAGTAGATTGCGGGTGATGAATTAAGACTGTTACTGTAATGATCTATATACACAAGTCATAAGGCAAATATGCAGATACTGTAAGGATGTAAAATATGGCAAAAACATAAAATCACAATACTTCAATTCGCAATATTTATTTTGCTTTTCAAAGTTTTGCAAAGTTGGAGCAAAAAAAGGCACCTATAGAGCTACATTTAAAAATAGACAATTAAACAGCTTCAGCTGATTTGCAGCTGCCAGAGTTCTTACAAGGAGCAAATCACTCCAGTTTTTAAACCTTTACACTGGAGCGATTTATTTGATATGCAGAACTTTATTATGCTAACTAAAATTTTTACTCTGTAATCAATTCAGAATCAGATTCAGAATCGGACTTTATTTGCCAAGTATGCACACACATACAAGAAATTTGTTTTTGGTTACAGCAGCTCACAGTGCATGATAACTGACATTACAGAATTAACAAACACACCCAACCCACACACACACCCACACACACAGTGACATACACACACAGACACACCTGTAAACTTAACATGTGCAGAGTTGTATATTTAAAGTAAAGTGCTGAATGCAGCAGTAAAGGACAGTGCAGACTGAATTAAATAAATATAAATATGAAGAACAGAAGAGTCACTGGTTGAGACGGTGGTACAGAGTGTTCTGAGACATTATCAGATAAATAAAAGTCCAGTACAGAGAAAAAAGAGTGAGTGAGTTAATTAATTAGTGAGGGAATTAATTCAACTCTTAATTTTAATGTGCTGTAATTATGTTTTCATCATCTTTCATTCTTTTATTTATATATTTGGGATATATTTGTATTTTCGCATTTATAAGGCTCTTTGAACAAGTGTACCAAAGATGCTTTATTAATAAACTTACCTTGCTTCATCTTTACAGTGGTGGTGATGGAAATCAGGAGTCATGATGTGAATAACACAAAATATAGTCACTTAAGTATTACCCAGAATCACCAGTGAACCAACATGTGAGTTTTTATAGATACATCTAAAAAGAGATGTTTTGTTTGGGGACTTTATAACACCTCCGCAAGTATATTAAAGTTTTAAACCAAAAGAATGAGAACAGTCTCTTAAGCATCGGACAGTGTATTCATAACCATTTTATACAATTGCTTTATATGAGGCCTTATGCTTTTAGAGGCCTTAAACTGGATACTATCACCACCACCACTGTGAAGTTTACCTTTTAACTCTAGTTTAACTTTAACTCTACTAGTAAGTTTCTCCAAAACAGAGCATGTCACACGAAACTACTCTGAATGACTTTGTTTACATCTTAATGGTTTAATTATTTAGACATTCTGGAATATCAGTAGGATTCTACTTGCAGTTTGCAACTTCTACAATAATGAAGATCATCAACTTTTGTGCTCCGCATGGCCAGCTTCTGTCAGCATGGAGGTTTAGGCCACTGTTGAGCGCATCCCACACATTCCTCTCCAGTGCTAGAGGGCATGAAATTCTCATGATCTTGAAACACCTTTACTTTTTGTACAGCTGCTGAGCAGTGCATTAGACAAAGGCAATAAAAGTAGATTGATATCGTCTGCGATACACACAGAATCACCACCATGTTTTCATTGGGTGTTAGACGACACAAATAATAAACATGAATCTATAATGCAACTTCATCCTTTAATGCTCTTATATCATATTCCTAAATACTCATTCTGTTATGAGAATAGACCAGTCAGCTAATCAACTCTCTGACATCTGTTCCTCTTTCACCCCTCTGATGGCCTACAGCACTTTAGATAGGCTATGTGGTTCACAGCACTCCGCTCTTAATGCTTTATCTAAATTCAATTAATGTGTGTTAATGCACTGAGTGCCTTTTAAAAGCACGCAGGATGCGCTTTACTTGTAGAGCAGTGTGTCAATGGTGCCAATCAGGATTAAACACTATCAGCAGTAGAGGATAAGCTGGGAGATGAACCATCTGAATGAATGTGTTGCATTCTCATGTCTGTTACTACATTCTGAGAGTCAAACTGAAACAATACAATCCATATTGTAATAACTGACCACGTTCCAAGTTGAACAAGTTCTAAGCATCACAACTGAAAAACATACGTTGTGTGATTGATCTGTGTCATTAGTATCTACTAGTCTGGTCTGTTTCTGAGCTCTCAGGACACTATGGGGTTCCATGTCATGAGAAGTTTTCCATTTCAGACAAACTTATAGACGCTTTGTGTCTTATAAGGTAAATACAAAGATTTTGTGATACTATAAAGGTCACTCTATAGTATTCATTATATAAAAAGATATCACTAATAAGCAATAAGCAATTTTATTAACAGTGAAGTTCTCAGGGGTGCCAGAAAATAGCAATACACTTAAATCACTAACAATACTGTGATTTTGTATTGATTCTCAAAAACATAGTATCAATTTTAATCAATAGTTTCCAGTCCAGATATAACAACAAAGAAACAACAATGAAAATACTGGATTATGTGGAGAAAGCTACTGTTCCAGGCTGTGAAGTGCATGCAGCACTTTTCATTCCCTACCCAAGAAACCAAAAAGCCAGTGGGCATAGCCGATGTTTCTTTTCTCCAGTTCAAGGTGCCATTTTAACTGCCAAGCTGGCGAATAAGAAGCACATCTTTAATTAACAGTTGTTTGTTTGGCCATCTCACTCTGGACAGTTTCTCAAACCATGTACAATGTTAAGCTTAGCATTTGACACTGAAGGGAGGAGCAGTTCCACCTTTATTAGCATCACAACCCCAACAATAACCTGTAAGTTGCCATGCTGTGTGCCGGTTGAAGCAGACCATCTTAAACTGAACGTTTTAACGTAACAACTTTAATTTACTTTGTGTTGACGTGGAGATGAAAAGTAAGTAGCTAGTACAGGTATAGGTATATCTTAACAAATAGTATGTGAACTGAGTTTATTTACAAAGACATTTACACCAAGTATTTTGTCTATTTCGACATGTGTGATCATCTCAGTGTCTCATTGTAAACCAGCCAATCACAGCAAAGCTCATCAAATTATTTCTGAGCTCACCAGCTCAACAGCTCGTTTATTCTAGGACCTAATCATACGCATAAATGGGTGTGTAAAACCACATCTACAAGACTAAAGTCGCATACCTTTTATATAGACCTTAAAAAACAATTTAAAATCCTGAATAGTTGCATTAATGGTACTTTTAATTTTATACTACAGCTATTTACTCTGTAGTGAAAGCCTGTAGTGTCTTCAGTCTGGTTTTAATGGCGTAAACAGCAGCATGGACGCGGATAGAGCGGATTATGATTAATCCAAAGCCAGACATGAGTGTAAGTGACTTTGTACACCAAGGTGCTGATAATATCTCACACAATAAACCTGTGGGTTTTTGTATGGTATATCACCACTCCAGCTCTCAGCTATCATCAGGGAAACCTTATTTAAGTTCTCAGCATCAACAAGGACAGTCAAGTTTAAAGTTCTCTTCTGGATTCCAGTCTTTCATTCCTATATAAAGTTTAGGAGGGATTTTTAAAGTCTTCTACATAATTTCATCTTTACAATGTCAGCAAACTCATTCAGAGTGAAATTGGTGTGAAATGAGACACAAAGAGAATCATACTGAATCTTTTTTTTTTACAGTGGCTAATAGGAGTCAGGGGTCATGATGGGCAAAGATATATTTTATTTACTATTCAAAAAGAGTATAATAGAGGTAAATAGTTTTATTCAGGTGAATACACCCTGAAGGTAGATCTGTCCATCATATATATATATATATATATATATATATATATATATATATATATATATATATATATATATATATATATATATATATAATTAGTATAATTACTGTTAAATGACATTTCAGACATCAGGCAGTGTATTCACTTAAAATAATAACTGTCTGTGAGTGAGCTGATACAGGCATTAAACACTTCTAGTAGTGATAGAACTTTTGGTTCCCATCACCGCCACTGTAAACGCTTCTGTCTCAGTGAGAGAGGACTTCTGCAGGAGAGGAACGCTTTTGTGTAAATTTGTCTTGGAGAAATTATGCTGAACTTTGGTATAATGGGTGAAATTCCCCTTTAACGCGCCAGAGTAGACTTGCTTAATGAGTCTCGCTGTAAAGCTCAGATTTGACTGGAACTGTGTGGAGACTGTTCGCTGTGATGCAGTGAAACTCACCTCCGTGTGTCCGTCCTCTCAGCAAACACAGGAGCAAAAGCAAGTTCCAGCACAGGCTCCTCGCGAGCGGAACACAGTTCAGCATGTTTCATAGCAGGACACGTCCATTCACAGAGCAGCGGTCTGCAGAGCTGCGCGCGCTCCCAACTTTCCCAGTTCACATTCAGATCCCTGTACCTGCGCGTCACGAGCAGCAGAGACCTAATGACGCAGGCCAGACCCCGCCCACTGGAAGCAGCAGCATACCCCTATACGGGAACAGATTACTGTGCAGCATAAATATACTATCTATCTATCTATCTATCTATCTATCTATCTATCTATCTATCTATCTATCTATCTATCTATCTGTCTATCTGTCTGTCTATCTGTCTGTCTATCTATCTATCTATCTATCTATCTATCTATCTATCTATCTATCTGTCTATCTGTCTGTCTATCTATCTATCTATCTATCTATCTATCTATCTGTCTATCTGTCTGTCTATCTGTCTGTCTATCTATCTATCTATCTATCTATCTATCTATCTATCTCACTGTTTGTCTGTTTGTCTGTCTGTCCATCAACCTCCCATTAAAACACTATAATTATTTTTTATTATTATTATTTTTTACCAATAATTAATCAGTTATTCATTATTAATGACTTTTATTATTTAGTCCTTTTGGAGCATTACCTAGATCAAACTTTGATCCCTCTAAATTGCTCAGTCCAAACTAAACATCATACAGCCATGTCTGCACATCAGTCCCGGCAGTAAAACAGAATGCGTGGACATGTTGATAATCATATTTTTAAAGCCAGAAATATATTTATGTATATATAATGATGCTGGCCTAAATTAATATATCATGGCTGTCCAATGAAAAACAGGTATCTCCAAAATGGCAACTTTACAGGAGAGACCAAAAACTGTCTTCACTTTCAGTGGAACCAGATTTTTTTGCAGTCTATTTTGGAGCACTATTGGTCCATTCATCATGAAATCTTCCCACAATGCCGCATTTAATTTATGTAGAAAAATAGAAATTGACAAAAATGGAAATACGTGTTTTTTATTGGACAGCGACGATATGAGATAAAGTAAATTAAAATTAAAACCTAATGATTTCGGAGTACACATTTCTTATGTAAATTAAAAAATGATGTAATTGTAATTAATTTTATTACCATCCTAAATTAATTTAGCGTTACACTGATAGAACAAAAGTTACTCAGAAGTAACTTTTAGGCAAAGACTAAATCATATTTAAAACAACTCTAATGGACTTTTTTTGGTAAATTTCTCCTGAATTGATGATTAATTGTAATATTCACTAATTAAGGTGAATGTGTGATGCTTTAGATCAACCTATGATTAACCAAATTTAAAATTGCTCAGTGATGCATCTCAAGAACCTTCATTTGGAAGCACATACAGAGTGGTTACAACACAGCTTTACCATTTCTGACAGCTGAAGAACAACAAGGAAATGTCCAGTGTCAACAAAAGGAGTAAGGATGTGTGGTGGAAGAATAAGGAGGCAAAACAGAGGAAGCGGCAGAAAAGGGCCAAGGACGTGGGCACATTCCAGGTAAAATAAGGGCCACACTTGTGTACCATGTTGTCCATCATAGCCTTACAAAGGCTGAGGCTTGTTGGAGGATACAGACGAATGTTGGGTGAACAATTGTGTCCTTAATCATTCAAACATAGAGAGGTATGTAATCCACTCTGTACTCTGTACTGTAAACTGTGTACTTAATACTTCATGGTACAGTATTACACGCGCATGTTAAAACATTATATAAATGTGCATAAATCTTTATACAGATAGTGGACATATACTGTAACATGTAAACACACCTGTACATATGTACTGATAAATTTGATGTATGCCACACAGAAAAGCTTTTAGCATTTTCATTCGCTGCCATCAGAAGATATTTACAATGACAATGCAGCTAAGCATTTTGACTATCTTGCTTGTAATCAAGGACTTGCCATTCTGGTGACTCACATGTTGATTCACATTAATACTTACTTCTGGAACATAAGCCTAGACTTTTTCTGGTAATCCACTGTGTGGTGCTGTTTGTACAACTTGTTTTGTGAAAGACAGGTACTGTTGTGCAAACATTCATGTTGATTAAATAAATGCAAAACCTCTGAAAAAAACTCTAATTATGAAGCATTTGGTAAAATAAATTAAAAAATATATATTTTCCCTATTACTTGATTCCTGATGTATGAATGTGTATGATATAATTTCACACTTAAAATATTAAAATATATTAAAAAATATAAAATATATTGTATATTCTTAGTATAAATATAACTTGTAATATAAAATGTAATAATATTTAAACAAATCATGTAAAATGTTTAAGATGTCAAATGTAAAAGAGCCTTAATTAATATAATACAGAATTTCTCCCTGGTCCTGGAGAATCCCTGACCTGTACATGCTTGTATATTCCTGCTAAAGTACACCCATAGGAACTCTGGAAGAACTTATTCATGAGCAGATTAGTTCAGGTAGCACAGTAAACACTAACATTTGCAAGGCAGTAAAACCTCAGCAACCACTGTCTTAATGTTATATAGGCATTATTTAATCATTTAGCTGTTCTTTTTTAAGTATGGCATTTTCATTTCATTTTTATGAAAAACTCCTCAAAAAACAATAAATACAATATATTTCTTAATATAATGACATAAACATAACATATAATAACAATAACATTAACATAATGTAATCATTTTACACATGTATCTATTTGAAACTCCATTAAGCAGTCTTTTAAATCACTGCGTTTTCGCTCCCACCCTCCTTTCGGTAACAATTAGGTTTCGTGCGGTTCCCAGTAAAGCCACTAGAGGGCGCCATTACCTGCAGTTCTTTTGTGTGTTTGTAGTAGCAAAACTGTCCTACAGATGGCGCTCATGACCCTGCACAGCTTTCCTTCAAACCATCTCCTGACTGACCACCACTGAGGCCAGCTAGCAGCTTCATTTAAGCAAAGCAAACGTATTAAGGACGGTCTTCACTAACAGAAGCCCAAGCCTGAATAATATCTGATAATCACCAACTGCCCTGATATACAAGCTGATAAATATCAACAGTGACATATGTAGCTTGTTGTTTTCTACTAATTCCTAGTTAATCCATTAAAGAGGACAGATCATCTCTTACAGCTGCCCCCCATGCCCCTCATGGCTCAAACATCAACAGATACTGTATATTCCTAGTGCTCAAATGTTCATATGGGCCCAGTACCCATCACTCTAAGCACTGTGGTGTTTCTGTAGCTTCAGTTTCAAAGCAATATTGCAACTGGCACACTAAAAACAACTTTTCAAACAGTAATGATCCCACTGACAGTACTTTTAAACATTCAGAAGCAATGAACATCAGCTGAACTTAAAAAGTTCTTTAAAGGCCCGTATCCCACATGAAATTTTCTTGTTTTCTTGCTCTTTATTTTTCCCTTGAGGTCTTTGTATGACGCTCATGTGGTTATATAAGCCAAAACCAGTTATGAATCATTTTTACCTTACAACTGGTTTTTTTTACTCTTTTAGAATTAAAGGGCCCATATCACATAAAAGTGAATTTTCCTTACTTTATTTAAAATACATTTAAATAACTCCTATTCTAATCTTAACAACATTCCTGTGGAGAAACAGATGGACTATAGTCGGTAGGTGTAGAACTACAAAGTGCATATATCGTAAATGGAGCTGATAAAATCAACAATGAGTGTATATACTAGGAGATGGTTTTAATGGTATGGCTGGTCGGTGTATGTGTAAACAAGCTCTGTTCTGATTGGCTGCCCTGTGTGGTGCCTTATGCATCAAGTATTTTACATTGAAACGCTCCATACAACTTCTTCCTTTATGGATGGGGTCTTGTTAGGTGGATATATGAAAATGTGTTGGTTTTTGTGACATCACAAAGACGACAAACAGTTTTTGCAGCTTGGAGTGGGAAATTAAAATGTTTTGAAACATTTTTACATACTATTCTTCTATTTGTTTATAATGGAGAATGAGAGAAGAGAGTTTTTCATGATGTGTTCCCTTTAAATTAAGATTGTTCCCCAGTGTTTTTAAGCTCTAAACGCCAAACACCTCCAAATTCTTTTATCCTTCTAAGTTTCTGGCCTCTATTTCAAGGCGTTATCCAGCTGTTCCCTGGCACACAGGATGCAGGTGTTATCACTTAAAACAACGCTCCTGTGCCAACTCACTTTTGGATCAGATCAAATTCTCTGAATACAGAAAGCTGTTGCTTTGTTTGCAGACAATGAATGAAAGCTGCAATAAAGACTCCGGCACCTCTGCTGCGCTCTATACGCACAAAAGGAACATCTGTTTACAGAAGCACGGCACAGCCTTTACAACAGTTTACAATAGCTGCGAAAAAAGATCTGATCTGAGGGCGACTGCTGCGAACTGAATAACAGTGGCCTACAGCAGGCGGCCGCAAACACAAGAAAAACATGTTTGTTGCCTGTTTTTCAAACCTGTTTTTCATCCGTGCACCACCAGGCCGAACGAGCTGTGGAAGGGAAAGAGCAGAGCGAGGTCAGGCTGGAGGATGTTTGCAGGGGCCGTTGACTGATTGACTTTAAGCTGAATGTCTGTTATTGTTCAGGAGGTACACAGGCCCCAGCGTGTGTCTAATAATACAGACCACAGTGTGCCGGCCTCACTGTTTACGGTTAGTTTACTGTAAAATCCAATAATTGTCTGACTCAGATGATGTACGGAGAGTTTGCCAAACTCATGACGAATAATTATACGTATCTTGTGTAAATATGGGTATATATAAACAAATGCACTGTAACCTCTTAAAATCTATTCTTAAATCTAATCTTAAAGTCTATTCTCATAATTGCATGTTTTCTGGCCCCAAACAGTATTTGGACACTTTAACTACATAACCACTTTAATGAAATAGTCTAAGTTCATTTGTAAAATGTACAATAAACTGCTGGTGGGCTCTTTATATGGAGACTGACTAAAGAACAGTTCCAACTAGACTGTATTATAACACATAAAAGTCTGTTGCTTGGTCTTACAGCAGTGTCAGCGGACTTGTTTTTATTATCAGGATCAAAGGCATATTGAATGTAAATTCGCAGTTGTTTGCAATGAAACCACAACAAACGAATACAACACCTGACACTTTTTGAAAGAATACGTTGCCAGACGTAAATGATACATGTTTATCTTACATAGAATACATATCACTTGGTTTGCTACCAATTTGTTTTCTAATGAAATTTTTAATAATGCCTTTTTAAATATCCAAAGACTTTTTGCAAGCCCATCATATCAGACCTTGTAAATTGTAAATCAATCAAATCTGACCTCATAAATTGTGAGCCAGTCATATTAGACCTAGTAAGTTGTAACCAAATTTCATCAGATCTCATAATTTGTAAGCCAATTATATCAGACTTCATAAGTTTTAAACAAACCATATCAGATCTCGTAAGTTATAAGCCAATCATTTTCAGACCTTATAAGTTGTAGACCAATTTGATCAGACCTTGTACGTTGTAAGCCAACCATATTAGACCTCATACATTGTAAGCCAATCATATCAGACCTTGCATGTTGTAAACATGTCATATTAGGCCTCATAAGTTGGTGGTAAGTCTATTGTTCTGAGAATACCAGCAGCTTCTCCTTCTCTCAGTGAGGACCTTCTTGAAGAGCTACAAATTCTTTCAGACCCATAGCATTGAGTTGTCTTCCCACAGTGAAAGGATGGACAGAAGCACTTGTGGAATGTTTTTAGATCTGAAGCAATGTGATTTTCTTCTCTCTCTGAAGAATGAAAGTGCTGTTTATATGATGGGGACAGTTTTGTTAGTCCACCAGGTCTTCCAGGGTGTTATTAGGAGTTCCATATTGTTACCTTTTTCTGTTTTCAGTTTAAAGGCTGGAAAGATGGAAGAGTCAAAGTGGCGGTAGTTAAATAAATGAAAGGGTAGTCTCTGGCTTTTGCACAGTACTGTTTATACAATTGTATGTATGTTACAATTGTCAGTGCCCGTCACAGCTGTGGTTCTTGAAGTCTGGGCCTTGTATGGTTTGCTACTTCTTTCTTAAGCCTATCAGTCAGCAGCCCAGGCTTTACATGGCTGGGCAGCAGCAGGAGGTGGCAGCAGTAGGATGATCAGCCCTGAGTTGAGTTGGCAGGGAAAACACTCTGTGCAAGACTGCAGTCCTCCGAGGAGCCGTACACCAGTCCTGTATAAACATCTCTATAAAAAGACGTGATAACACGCCTTGTTCTAAAGCCCCACGTTATGTAAGACGCATAACATCAGTGGAGCCATTCAGATCTTCAATACTTTACGCTAAATGTCAGAAGACTGTTCCAGAGAATGAAGTCCTTTTTTCTTCACGCTCTTCTTCCATGATGTACTGTCTTTCCAGATGGAGCGCTTCACTGTTTTCTGATGAATCTGTGTCATCTCTCTGCGAGTTCCTAATTGTTCCAATGTGCATTGGATGGAAAGATGCAGTGCCGGCCAGATGAATCCGAGCTGCATGAGTGTGCTCTTTATTCACAGATTTCAGTGTGGGCTATAGCTCTGGCTCGGTTACGTAAGAACGGGGAGCAGATCCACACCCGGAACGTCCGAAGACTGCTTTTATTTTCCATATGCAAGCGAGCCCCCTGCAAGAAATGTTTGTGGGCAGCACAGTTTCTGGAATCAATCTGGGGTTATGCAACAGTGCGAGAGGAGAGAATAAAAAGCCAAGCTTCCTTCACATTTCTATGCAAACATTTTTCTTTCAGTTCTAGTTCTATATGTTTCTTTTTTTTGCTCTCAAACATCTTCTACGCAGTACTGGTCTAGCTTTAAACATGTTTTACATCAAGTACAGCTCACCACAGACCACGCTGCCAGAAAGAGGCCTGAACTGGTTTTCCGAGGCATACGCGCTGTGAGGAATTCCTTTGACATCTGATCTCCTTCCCCATCAGACTGGGTGGTGGTGGGGGAAGCAGCTGGTGTCCCTCAAAAACCCCCAATGACTGAAGCCTTCAATCTCTAAAGTACTGCAGTGCAGTCAGAAGAAGCAGTAGAACTCGGGAAAGTGTGTGAGTAGAGCAGAGCCACTCCAGAGATTAAACATAAGCCTTCATGAAGATCCTGTAACTTCTACATGATTAGCTGTTGTTGTCTTAGTTGCTTTGTTTAATACATACAGATGGAATTCCAAGCAGGGATCATTTCAGAGACCACCCTTCTTTTATTAATTTTCCGTTTAAAACGACCATTAAGACCAAACACAAGATCTTTCAGGAGATGTTTCTGAGGAGATTAGATACGAGATAATCCACTTGTGTAAGGAAGAAGAAAGACAAAAGAAAACAGGTGAAAAAACAGGAGTTTCTGAAACTGGAAAAAAAATCATTAAAGGGCTACAGAGAAAATGAGACTCCTGACAACCACACAGAAGACCTGGTAGACCACCAAAACTGTCACCATCAGATACACAGCACTTAAAGGGAACTTGACTAATCTTTCCCTCAAAATGTCTGCATAATTAAAGGGTTAAGAACTTTCGGAGTGGTTTGGTGTGAAATGTTTCATTCTGGAGTCAGAATTGTTTACAGTGGTGCTGATAGGAACCAGACATCCATCTCTGAAAGCTGCCTCTGAAAAAGCTGTTACTTAATATGGTTAGAGTTCTCACAGCAAAAGCTGTCCACGGTAAAAGCTGTTTTAGTTTAAAAAGATATTTACAATGAATGTAAAATAAAAATAGGGACTCCTAACAACCACCTGGATGACCTGGTAGACCAAAACAGCCCCATAAAATAAACTGTACTCATCCTTGAGAGAGGGAGGACAAAATTACCTTTACTTTTGCTTCAGACCTAAAAAAAACATCCTCAGGTGTTTCTGTCCATCCTTTCACTGTAAGAAGACAACTGAACGCTATGGGTCTGCAAGGATGTGTAGCTGTTCAAAAAGCTCTGGTATTCTCTGGAGAAGCTGCTGGTATTCTCAGAACAATAGACATACCACCAATTTATGAGGCCTAATATGACTTGTTTACAATTTGCGAGGCCTGATATTATTGGCTTAAAACTTATGAGGTCTGATATGATTGGCTTACAACCTAAGAAGCTGCTGGTGTTCAATGACCTGATTACTCCTGAGTCCAGACCTCAACATCACTGAATGTGTTTGTGAATACTGAGAAGCAGAAAATACAACCATCTTCTAGGACTGAGTTTCGGAGGTGTGCAGAGTTCTGTACATAGCTGTATTATAGTAAGCCTGAAGTGAATAAATGCCTCATTATGAACGATGAATGGACATTTGAGAGCTCAGAGGTGTGAATCCCACATGCTCTGGTCTACTGAGAGTGCTTGTATGATGTACGTCAAGAGAACGGTACAGTGGGCATTTTACTGGCATGGTTTGTATCCACAGCATATGAACATCTAGCACTGAACAGCTCTCAGCTTTGACTAATGGAAGGATGAGTTTTACTTGCTAGAAGGGAACACTGTATGCTACTGTGCTGTGTGGTAATTTCAGTGGGCTGCTGTTGGAATCTATTAGAGGCCTGAGTCATCTGAACTGAACGATCACAGTACATCGGTCTATTATTTTGCCAGGTCAAAGAGCTTGGATTAAGCACGATGACTAAAATCCTCTTCAGATGAGCCATTAGCACAGCAGAATGTGCTTATTTGTTGCCTGTGTGTATGAAATGGCTGTGGCCAGGAATCGGGGGCTAAAGATTGGGTGATAGTGCTCACAGATCCAGATTGGAGGAGATTAATAAAAGCCCCCCTCCACCCCCCAAGGCCCCATTCTGTCTGTTTGTATTCACGTCTACAAGGTCCTTCTCCACTGAGACACAAGCCAGTGGAGGATTATGAGGTATAATCCCGGTGCTTTAACTCAGAGGGGCTGCACAAAAATGGCTCCTACACTGAGTGACCATACCTGAAAACATGAAATCAATGACATATATGCACTTAATATTAAAGGATGTGATGTTATTAAACATTAAAGGGACTATTGTTCTCTTGCATTTTATTGTTTGCTGCACCTGGGGTCTGCTTTTGTGTGGATTAATTTAATAAAAGCAGCCATAACTCTCTTTTATATTACTATTTTACATGACATTTTTTAAACACAATAAGTGCAGAGTTAAACCAGAAATAGGGTGGATAAGTAGTTACATGCCAATATGTAGGTTTTTGTGATGCCACAAATTTATTCCTGCTTAATTTTGACACCACTGGAGAATAAACTCTATTTCTGGAACCTTCCACACTAATTACACTTAACACAGAAAACTTCATAAAAAAAATAAAAAAGTAAAAAAAAAAAGTTTCAGAAAAGTTTCCACAATGCAGGCCCTGTAAGTTTTCCCAAGCAGGTTTTTCCTGGTTGATAATGTTTTGGGAGATGATGTAACATTCTGTAATTTGCTGAGAATAAATATGCTGCTTTGCATATCAAATATCAAATGATCAAATCCAGGGGAATGGGGAAGCATGAGTGATCTGCACTACTCGGCTCTGTGCTGGATTTAGACAGTGACACTCACACAATAGAGCCGCTTTTCTGGAACATTCTACAGGGGATGATCCCGACTCTTTATCCTTATCTGTCTCGGTGAGAGAGAGGGAGAGAGAATGAGACGGAGAGAGAGAGAGAGAGAGAGAGAGACAGAGAGAGTCTCCCGCCCACAGAAATGGGGTCACATGCTGATTGACACCTCAGGTTTTCCTGAGATCAGGCCCCAGACTCATAGCAGGAAGGAAAAAGTGGAAGGGAGGGGCTGAGGAGTAAATGAGGAATAAATGAAAAATCATGATAACAGACACCTGGGCACAGCTCGTCCCGGCCTCCCTTTCCTCTCGACCTTAACAGATTAACTTCTCCTCCATTCTTCCTGTTTCATCCCAACATAAGGTCTTTCTTTCCACTATTCCGAGTCAGAAAGAGAAGTATGTTATTACTGGATATGAATTATGCCGGGGAGATTGTGTGGAAAGTACAGATTCTAGACCTTTTATTTAAACCACATTTGTACATTTGTAACTCAAATGTTATTATAATTGTGAATGAATTACATTTGCTTTACATTCTATATTAATAGGTTCCGCCAGCACTTCCAACTTTTTCCTGTTCGTTTGATGAAATCTTAAATACTGTATAGTCTGAGATATAATCGTAAACAGTCATTTGAATGTACTTTATTCAAATGCATATAAAAAGATAAAATGTTATCCTTAGTTTTTTCACATGTTTACTTACTTGTGGCAGTAACTGTAATTGTCATATTATCCATTTAAATTGTTTTTTTATCCATGATTATTCATAGAATTAGTGTATTAGTGTAAATTTTAATTCAAAGCATTATGTTTTTGTACACTGAAAAACGACTTGATTTGTAAATATTCCTGTATAATTCAGTCTTTACAGTAGTAATGATTTACTATCCAGATTCACCAGTAAACCTACACTTCATCCCTGAATCATTTCATTACATGTAGCTATTAGAGGCATTAAACTCTTCAGATGTCTGGGTCACCACCGTGAATAATTCTGACTCAGTAAG
Organism: Megaleporinus macrocephalus; assembly: GCA_021613375.1. NCBI lineage: Eukaryota > Metazoa > Chordata > Actinopteri > Characiformes > Anostomidae > Megaleporinus > Megaleporinus macrocephalus. The sequence continues at coordinate 21,756,687 of CM038720.1, read as the reverse complement.
TTTCTCTACAAAGGCTAATTTTACATCAAACCACTCTAAATGTCTTTAAACCATTTTATCATGAGGAAATTCCTATAAAGCTTCATTCAGTCTGGTGGCATAAAGTGTTTAACTTTGTTGGGTTATTAGAAAGAAAACTAATCTATTCTTAGAATGTTCTCATGAATATTATCTCCTGTAATACAGTCTTCTGCAATAATGTTCTTGTACAGTATGTACAGTAATTTCATTAGCAGTGCTGGTGGTAAGACTGTGGCACATTAAAGTGCAGAGGTTTGAAAAACTGCATACTAAACTATTGGCTAGTAATGAGCAGCTTGATTGACTCCTCATACAAAACTAACATCTTTCTGCAGCTTTTATGTGACACTAACTGGACAAACACACATGCAGGACAGTACTAAGAAATGTGCAGATAAACAAATGGACAAACCTACTTGGAAAGAAACAGAAAAACAGACATACAGATGGACGAATAAAGTGATAAACGAATCAACGAATGAAAGAAGAAACAAACAATCAATGTTTGTGTATGAATGAAGAAATGAACAGATGAAGGAAAATGCTAGAGTATAGATAAAGAAACAAATGGTTGAAGGAACAAAGTTGGTGACAGATAAAGAAATGAACGGATGAAGGAAAATGAGTATAGATAAAGGAAAAAATGGATGAAGGAACAAAGATGTATGAATAAAGGAATGAACGGATAATGGAACACTTGGTGATGGATAAAGAAATGGATTAAGGAATAATGATGATGAACAGATGAAGTAAAATGTTGGAGTATAGATAAAGGAATGTATGGATGAAGGAGAAATCTTGGTGATGGATAAAAGAATGAACGAATGAAGGAACAATGTTGGCGATGGATAAAGGAATGAGTGGATGAAGGAACAATGTTGGTGTATGGATAAAGGAATGAGTGGATGAAGGAACAATGTTGGTGTATGGATAAAGGGATGAGTGGATGAAGGAACATGTTGGCGATGGATAAAGGAATGAGTGGATGAAGGAACATGTAGGTGATGGATAAAGGAAAAAATGGATGAAGGAACAAAGATGTATGAATAAAGGAATGAACGGATAATGGAACACTTGGTGATGGATAAAGAAATGGATTAAGGAATAATGATGATGTATGGATAAAGGAATGAATGGATAATGGAACACTTGGTGATGGATAAAGAAATGGATTAAGGAATAATGATGATGTATGGATAAAGGAATGAACGGATGAAGGAAAATGTTGGAGTATAGATAAAGGAATGTATGGATGAAGGAGAAATCTTGGTGATGGATAAAAGAATGAACGGATGAAGGAACAATGTTGGCGATGGATAAAGGAATGAGTGGATGAAGGAACAATGTTGGTGTATGGATAAAGGAATGAGTGGATGAAGGAACATGTTGGTGTATGGATAAAGGAATGAGTGGATGAAGGAACATGTTGGCGATGGATAAAGGAATGAGTGGATGAAGGAACATGTTGGCGATGGATAAAGGAATGAGTGGATGAAGGAACATGTTGGCGATGGATAAAGGAATGGGTGGATGAAGGAACAATGTTGGTGTATGGATAAAGGAATGAGTGGATGAAGGAACAATGTTGGCGATGGATAAAGGAATGAGTGGATGAAGGAACATGTTGGCGATGGATAAAGGAATGAGTGGATGAAGGAACATGTTGGCGATGGATAAAGGAATGAGTGGATGAAGGAACATGTTGGCGATGGATAAAGGAATGAGTGGATGAAGGAACAATGTTGGCGATGGAAAAAGGAATGAGTGGATGATGGAAAATGCTGGTGGATAAAGGAATGAAGGGATGACAGGCAGCTGCAGGCAGGTGGTTTTCTTGCTAGCATTAGGTTATGCTGGATTGGCTTTTTTTCTCTGACTCTGAGACTGTTTTGTGTGGGCGGGGATACAGATGTCAGCCTTGTGATTGGTCAGATTAGTTTACGTGGAGAGGAGAGAAATATGCTGAAATGTATTGGTCAGTTATTGGTTATTGGAACTTTATTCAAAGAGATAACTACATGTTTACTGTTTTCCTGCAAGATCAAGATTAACTTTACTACTTACTTCCAAATAGGTACTGAATTGTGGTGTCCAGTTGGTCCAGTGTAGTAATCTGAAATAGATTTTCTGCTTGAGTAGCTACCCAAGCATTGTACGGAGGTCTAACCTGAGCAGAACAAACAGTTGCCCATGTGTGCACCCTCCGCCCTGGCCTTTCCTTTTTGTCTCCTGGACACCGACCCAAGTGCCTGAGACAATAGCCCTTCTGGCCCAGCTGTGTTTACCACTCCAGCTGCATTTCCACTTCTGTCCCTTCAGCAAGCTTGTTCAAAAACACGCAGAGCCACACGCACACACGTTAGCACCCACCCAGGCCCACTGAGGCAGACGCTAACCATATTTTAAAGTAGCCTGTGGCACCAAAAAGTGCATTAAGGTCGTCCACATCCTCCACTAAGGCTGAGCAAGCATGGAGGAAGAGAGACAGAGAGAGAGGTCAGCTGACTCTCGCCTGTGGCCTCTCAGGCCATCTCTGGAGGTTGTTTGTTTTTCCAGAAAGTTGGCTGGCACTCTCCCTCTGCGGTGGGCTTTCCCACAGCTTCTGAAACTGTGCCACTGAGGCCCTCGTAAGGCAGAGCAGGCTGTTTTGCCTGTAAGTGATTAAATGCACTGCTGGGATAGCAAAAGAGACTGGTAATAGCTATGAGTGGTTTAATTTCAAACTTCTCAAGCAGATCAAAGAGTTAGCATAGATACAAAGTGCTTCATATGTTATAGAGTTTATACCAAAGAAAAGTCTGGCAGTCAAGACATGTTTGCTTCTTTAGCTACAAGGCTGCTGTCGCTAGGAAGTAAAATAGCCTGTTTTAAAGCAACATTCTGGAACATTTTTACTTTAAAGTAGCAGCTTCAAAATAGCTTTGATGATACACTGACTTGTAAAAAGCAGAATGTCATCTTTGTCTTTGCAGCTCTGGGAACATATGCTATTGTTTTATGTAATTTTGGAGGAATGGCACAAGACCTCTCGTGAAAACTGAGTAATGATTTTTTGTACCATGTCACGCTCCAGCAGCTACGGGTCTTCAGCGAGCTATAAGAAGGAGCTAGAATGGTATTCCCAGTATGGCTATCATGGCAGAGGCCAGGAAGAGACTGAAGAAGATGCTGTCCTAGAAAGTGAGGAGGAGAAAAAGAAAGAGTGACCAAGCAAGAGACTGGAGTAAATTTTGGACAGGTTTTCCTTCATTGGCGAGAGCTTAAAGAATTAAAAGGATGAAAGACTCACGCCTAACAGGAAAACAATGAAAATCCAACAGCAGAGTGTTCATCCCTGCCAGTGTTATTTATGAAAGATTGCAGTGTAGGCTGTATCTGTGTCAGCCCTGTCTCACTGAGTTTTATAGTTTTTCTGGATCTAAACTTAGTTTCAGTTCAGACTAGCACGCAAAGAAACAAATTCATCTCATACCAAAAGTTTGATTAGTGTTTGTCAATCTCTCACCAGATACGTCTTCTTTCTTATGTGACTGTGACTTTTGATGCTGAATTCTAACTTGCCTTCATGTGCAGGTGTTGGTTGCTACCAAAACTTGTGATTTCAGTTATTTATATATAGAACAGACTGAAATCGTGAGTGTCATCTGTAATGTCCATATGTTGATTCTGTACTTCCAGCTTAATAAAAATGCCTGTGTATAGCTGTCTATGCAGGGCGTTAAAGCATGATTTGTGTTTACGACAGTAGTGTAAAAGTGAAATACAGTTTCTAACTCTACATCACGTATTACAATTGTATAATCATGGTGTAAAACATGTCATCGCTGTTCACAAAAATAAGTATTTTTCTTGTAATTGGAGCTCACCAGCTGCCTCATTATATAAAAATAATTAGTGGACAAATAGAAATGCTGTAAAATTGTTTTGGGTCTCTTTACATTAACTTACATTAAAAAAAAAGTTAAGTCTTTAGCCCTCTTCTGTACAGATGCCATTTTTTTCATTCAACAGTACAGTATGTGTCTTTTCTCTATGATGTCTGTGGAATTTGCTGTGCAATCAAATCCACCCTCATAAAGAAGATAAGAACATTTGTATCTCCATTGTTGTCCTTTTTTAAACTTTTTTGGACAATTGTGTCTGTGTGTCTTGTTATAATAACTTCCAAAAACTGTTAAATGACCTGTTGCCCTTTACATTGTGTGTAAATTTCATAAAGAACGAATCAAAAGAATGACTTGGGGGGGAAAGTCTGGTTCAACTGACTTATATTAAAAGTAAAGTATGTTTTTTTCCTTCCCCTGTAAAGTTATAGGATTTAGCTTTGACACTGGTGGGATAGCTGTGTGTTTACTGAGAGGTGGTTTGACGCAGGTCTTCTTGTGACTTGCTGGGATGCGGGTATTCATGCTGTAGTTTCATTTTTTGTTGTTTTCTTCTTTCATTGAGATTTCTAGAGCAGAAGAGAGAGAGAGGGAGACAGAGACGAGGGTGTTCTCCTTTAGTTTCCCTCTCTTCCTGAAAGTCCTTCCCCTCCCGTTGTTTTTCCCAGCCAGCTGTACGTACTGTTCCCACACAGCATGTGTGTGTGTGTGTGTGTGTCTGAGGCCTTGTACTGCTATCCACTCCCTTTCCCCCGAGCACTCTCTCTCTCTCTCTCTCTCTCTCTTTCTCTTTTTCACAATACCGAGTTCTGTCTGCTGGACGTTTTACAGTTTTACAGTAACTATGTCTACCACAGAAATAGGCAGTAAACATTGGCCAGATGAGCGCTGGACTGAGGTCAGCAGTCAGAATGAAACCAGCCTGGAGGCTTGCGTGTGTACGTGTGCAGTGAGAGGAAAAGCTGTGCTTCAATCCATCCTGTTTGCATCTCGATCAGCTTCCAGCACCTGCGCTGGGACCCCCGGTGCGGCCCGATATGTGCTCCAGCTAATAGTAAGAGAATTACTGCTACAGCCAAAAAACACTCAACGTCAAACTGCTGAGGTTTCACTATGAACAAACGGGTCACAAGTCTGGCAGCACAGAGTGCCAAGCATTAATCGCAGGTTTGAAAAGGCAACTTTTCTGTCAACAATGGTTTAAAATACAAAAAAGCAGTTGTCATCAGCCGCAAATAAAATGTGTTAATTGACATTAAACACTGATGCAAATCAAGGAGGTGAACTGCGAAACCTGAACACAAAACACCTCCACTGAGAATACCAGAAACATGTAAACACATCTAAACTAAAGTAACAAGCCTTGCATGGTCATGTGTTACATCATATATATTACAGGGTGTTCTTAGGCTTAATGTAAAGTGGAGTAAAACCCTCTTACCCAACAAAAAAATCACAGTGGCATATGGCCTGGAGTTACTACGGAGTGAAGTATCATTATCAAGCAAACATGATTTGTTAATTGAAGAAAAGAACGCTTGACTGTATGTTGTAGTATAATAATCAACATAATATAATATAACACTGTTTATTGCAAAACCTTCACTTTCTAAGTACCTTTATCACCAAATTGGCACCACAAATCCTATATGGAATGTATTAAATGCCAGCCCACACTGGGGCTGTATCTTAAACCCCTCCCTGCTCCCTATGCACTATGTAGAAATACTGGTACCAGCAGCCCAGCAGCACATATTATAGCTAAAAAGAGAAATTTGGGTTTCAAACACATCCACACATATAGTGAATTCCTAACTTACATAATGCACTATTTAGGGAGGATGTAGGCGTTTCAGACTCTGGGTTTGATGCTACTTCTGACTGAAGCATGTAAGACGTTCAAGTGATTTATTTTAGACTTCTTACTGAAGTTTTACTGTCAGTTATTTAAAAGCACCTAATCAAGGCTGTGATTTTAATTATGGAGTTGTTTAGCATGTTTGCTGTTCTTTAGCCTGTTAGGTAGCTGACCAGCCATGTTCTAGACAAGAAAATAAGGTAAATCAGCCCATCAGGTTAAGAACCAGGTTCTTACTCCAAGACTAGTCCAAGACTATTATCATTTTTGTAATTAACATTTTAGCATGAGTATATGATATGGCACAAAAGTGCAAATATAACAAATGAAAGATTAATTAACAGAAAACAACAAACTTGCTAAGAATGTCGGGATGTTTTTTGGAAAAAGAATCTTTAGCCTGAAAAACATGTCCAAATGAATGCATCTTAACTAGATTTAACTAAATAACTGAGCCATTTCAATAAAAAAAGTTGTGTTTATAGAATTACATGAATTGTTATGCATTATAAAATAAAATAAAAACATGTATCATAAAATAGTGTTTCTAAAAAGAATTTTAAAAAACTCAACAATAATCTTTTATTGATAATGATTTAATGCCCCATTTTTAATCATTAAGAAATGACTGTATTAGGCATACGACCTAAGCTGAAGTCACTACACGATGAGTCATGTTCCTTTGAGCTTTCTTTGGAACTCCTTTCTTTTAAGTGATTGGCCAAAACAACATCACTTCACTTCACTCCACTCCAGATGACAACACCAGAAAACCAGTATTAACAGGAAACCATTGCTTCAGTACAAACCGAAGCCTGCTATAGGGTGTTGTGTAACTGGCCAAGAGTCTTTCATTTAATTGTGCGGAACAAATAGTGCATAGTGAGTCTGGACTGTCAGCCAGCAGGCTGGGGTCCGGCTGAGTTGTAAGCGTTTAGCAGGGGCTTAGAGCTATTGAATCCTACACAGAGGCTCTATGTGTGAAGGTCAAAGGCCCAAACGGGGGTCGGGGGGACTGACTCACGCTCTTACTGGAAAGCAGTGACTCAGTGTCTCCCCCTTTTCTAAGTGATCCATTCTTAGCCCCACAGATGGTATAGCGCTCTCTCTAATGACCTGCAGGTTTTGTTTGCATTGTCCGAAGGAATTTCCCTGTTGTGAATTTTTGGCATTTTTTGCGTCTTGTTTTCGTATGTCAGAGGCACAATAAAGGCCTACGCTTTACAATCACACCACTGAAAAAGGAAAAGCACTGCTTATGCAGTTCAAATGTGTCATTTCCACATGAATCACATATATTACATCAACACTATTACTGCCTAAAAACATAATTATGTTGATAAATTTCATTCATTTGGAACATTTATGTATTCATTTAAATCCAGTCAGTCTGAAAGCTGAAACATATTCAAACATGCTTACTCACATAATACGGCAGTGCTGCATTGGTAAGTTTTCCAAGTTTAATGACTAAAAACACGCTCTGATGCTGTATCTTGAGGATGGTAGAGACATTTATTCAAAAAGCTACATGTGTTTTTTCAAAATCAGTACTACTATTGCAGTTGTATAACCATAAAAACTAAATCTTCATAACAGAGAATGCTCAAATAACAGAAAGGATTGGATTAGGAGGAAAAAACAAGCTATAAGCTGAAGTTAGCAACAGAGCTTGTTATCCAGATATTTAACCTCAGTGTAGTCTCTGGTGTCCAGTTTGTGCTGTTTTCTTTATGATTATGGCATCAACCTTCGTACCATCTGGGTGCTTCCTCGCCTGCACTCTGCTGCCTTTGCTGCCCACCAAGCTGAAGACACTGGCAAGGGTGTTGCATGTGAGACTGGAGCCCCAGCTCTCAGGCTAACCAAGCTGCTGGAACCTGCTTAAGCGTCATTGAAGGAACACGGGCAACGCTGCCGAGCCCCATCCAGGCATCATCACCGGCTGTCTCTTTCACCATCCTCCAGCTGGACTCACTGCTGGCAAGCCTCATTGCTGTTCCTCCTCCGCAGTCCTTGCTGCCTGTCTTCAACGTGTTGTTCCTTCCTTTAGGTTCTCGACCGGTCTTGGTCCTCTTCCTCCTCCATTCTTGTTCAGTACCCTGGGGGACACTACACACTTCTGACACCAGTGTGGAGTCATTGTAGAAGAAGATACTTGGAAGAAAAGTGTAGAAGAAGAGCTTTAATTAAACGTTCTTTTTATTGATCACAGCAGTACTGTGCTGGTCAAGAAGCAGGTAGGTCACCTACATTTCCTGTACATGCTAGATAGCAAACCTACACAAACACAGAGGTCTAGCACAGTAAGACAGAAATAACACATTTACTCATCCTCAACTATGTCAGGCACCAGATGTGCCTGCTCTGAATGGCCAGGCTTTCAGTGTGTTCATGGGCACACAAGCCAGTAGAGGGACATTTGAAAGTGATTTGAAGTTTTTGATAGTTTAGAACCATCCAATAAAAGGTTCTTTAGTTAACCAATAGTTTATTTCTTTAAATGTAGCCCTGTGTTTGGCTGAGATGTAAAAGTTGGCAAGGAGGTTTGGAGCATCACAGGTAAAAAACAAACAAACATATATTTTAAATATTTCTTTCCACTAATACAGACACAAGTTGTAAAGCAAGCTTGTAAATGAGGAGCATCAAGTAAAACTTTCACCCAAAATAGGCTGAAAGCATCCCTGCAAGTGTACACATTAAGAGAGCTGTGGTTACACAAGCTCGGGTATCTGAAGCAGAACACCATCACATGGAGATATGAGAGATTGGATTCCCCGTGGGGTTCCGCCTGGGTGACTGCAAGGCGTGTGGGTGTTCAGCAGGAGAAGCGTGGTGTTTACTGCTGAGGAGAGCGAGCAGAGCTTCTATTCCGATAGCACTTCACAGGGCCCGGAGACCAAGGGCTGTGGGTGGGATCCGCCCCAAGATCAGCTACGAGGGCTATAAGTGAGCTCAAGCCCAACCGGAAGCACCTACCATGGCTCAGGTGCTCTTGGCCGGCGTGGGCGATCCATACCGTTCAATAACGGCCTCTTTAGGGGGGAATTATTCTTGTGCGGGAGCTGAAGAGCGCTCTGGCCTGAAATACAGTCCGCCCACTGACTATGTGTCAGCATCACTCACCAAAGCCTCCTCGATGTTTACGCGCTTCGCTGTTTATGTAATTGAAAACTCCCACTATTCCAACACCACATAATGCTGACCGCTCCTACGGCTTCTTGAAGAAACATTGCAGTTACATTAGGAGGGTGTGATAATGATGAAAAAAACAGACCTTGCTGGTTTATGCTGGTTAAAGCTGGTCTGATGCTGATTAGTACTGGTCAGTGCTGGACTACCAGCATGGTCCTGCTGATAACACCAACAGTCAGACCACAATGTATACAATGCCCAGGCCCTGTGGGTTAACAGCAAAACCGATATACTGTTTTTTTCCCACCTGCATGTATTTAAAGGTGGTGTTGAACCGATTGTTCACATTTCTGCATAATTAAAACGCTGAGATGTAAACAGTCATTCAGAGTAGTTTGATGTAAAATGTTTAATTGTAGAGTGGTGGTGATGAAAACAAGGGGTCACCATGTCTACAAAACAAATGTAGCCATGTTGTTAACTTTACAAATGACCACGTGTGTTTTATATGATGGTAAAAAAAAAGGTGGTAAATAAAGATTTTTCTTTACAACACCCTGTATGTACTTCTTTACCATGAATGGATTAAAAAAAAAAGTAAAAACTGAAATGTTTCAGGCATCACACCATGTACATAACCATTGGTTTGTTGTGAAGGAGTTTTTAGAGCTATTAAACTCTTTAAATGTTACTGCTAGTGTGAACATTTCAGTTTTGTGAGTTTCTCTAGGTCAAATACTTTCACATCAAACTCTAAATTAATTCCCCATTAATGAGTTTTCTTTGGGTGCTGTTTTACCCTACAGTGCCTTATTTGTACTTGCTCAACCCAGAATTTGTTTAAAAAATATGACTTAGGCAAAAATCAAATTGCATAACTCTTATATGTCAATGTCACAGGCATCGAAGATCCCATTAATAACCCTTTTGTTTATGTAATAACTTTCTGGTAAAGACTTCAAATGTTTCAGATTCTGGTTCCTATTCCTCCCACTGTGACACAGCAAAGTCTCTCCAGAGCATTTCACATCAGGCCACTCTAAATGACTGTGCTCATTTTCTAACAGCAGAATTATTTTTTATTTAACAAGGCAACATGCAAAACTTAAGGCTAATGAACTCTCAGACACACAAATGTCCTCTTATAAGGCACAGAAGTGGACATTAAGTTTAAGTGACCTGTGTACACGATCGCTTTGTTCTAGGCGTGTTCTCTAAAGACCCTCTGATGCCATTGACATTGGTCCTGAAGTGGGTGTGTAGGGATTTTGTAGTGTCCTGTTTACAACAGCGATGTTATTGAGTACTACAGAACAAAGTGTGTTTGGAGCAGAATCACTTTGCTTATAAGGGCTGACCATGTGATTTGGATGTGTTTGTGCTGTCATTGTTATTTTGCTCTCATGGCTTACAGCTTATTTATAATGCTCCAGTGAACATTTATCTTAACGGCAAGCACCACAGATATTAAATGTTTAGGGAAGAAACTTGTTTTACTTCATTGTTCCTGCTAAAACTGTTTATTACATTATAATAACAGTATTGAATGACTTCAAAACATTAGATACTAATGCAAATGAGGAAGCAAACTGTTTATTGCACTGTAAAAACAATATTGGATGGGTTCACATTATCGGATACTAAAGCTTTAATGTGAAGTTAAGCTGTATTTATGATAGCAGTACAGAACTAAACTAAGGCAATGACAAAGCATCTGAGCTGGGGCCAGGGGTGGGGGGTCGATACTTCCAATACCTTTTTTTTAAAATCAATGCTCTATAATGGAACAAATAGAAGATTGTGTGTTAAAACACTTTACCCAACAGTCACTTTATTAAGTAGTTTATTTAGAAGTCATACACTAGTCTTCTAATGTACTATCAGTTTGGAATCACTTGTTAATAAATGGTGTTTCTTTGTTGAAAGATGCTATAAAATCCATATATTTAATGTTTTACAATCTTCCTTGATGTTCTACATAAAGTTTGTGACTTTGGTCAGGGTGAAAAATGCCCAGATGCAGATTTACATGCCCATTTACACCTTATAATTTAACCCCAGAATGAAACGAGCTGTTTCCCCTTTTTTGTTGAGCTCATGAATAATTTGATGAGCTCGCAGTTGATTGGTTGGTTTACAGCGAGACACTGTGATGATCACACAGAAACAACATTTCGAAATAGACACAGACAGGAAAATAAAATGAATCTCCATATATATGAGCCCGCTCACTATACTGTTTATCTGTATGCTATGTTAGTTACTTGGAGCTTGCTTGTAGCTAATGTTACCTGAACTAGCTACTTGCTGTCAATCTGTCTAGAGTGAAATATGCAGAGCAAACTCAGAAACTGAAGATGTCCAGGTTAAAGACGTGGCCGCTGAATTTTGCTTCCTTTTTTCCATTTTTTTGTTTTTTTGATACCAGTGTTTAAGATTCATGGTTGATGTCTGTATTCCCATGTAACCCTGACCCTAGCCCTGACTTGTAGGTCCCATCTTGCAACACAGGACTAAATTCTATGTTATACATGAAATTGAGCAGTTAACAAATCCAGTGCGTGCAGGAGTGTAATAACCTAGGCATGTAGAATCATCTAAACAACAGTGAAGCAGCCCGTAACGTGAACAACACATACATTTCATTATTGTGGTACCCAAATAGGGTGACGGCTTTAGCCGGTCAGTCGGCCTCAGCTGTGGGCAGTTTTCTAAAGAAAATAGCTGACTAAAAGCAAGTCTGACACATGGCAGTCATTTTCAGTCCTGATTATTTCAGGAGAAAATAATTTATTTATGAACATTTATCAAACACTGGATGACATTTATCATCACACAATACTTCAGACTGGAGCGGAAAAAACATAGCTTTTACATATTTATTTCTATTTTTGTTCTTTGTTTTATTAAAAACAATGATTTCAAAAATAAGATTTTTTTCTCTGGTGCTGTTGTATTCATTGTCCACATTTCACTTTTGCAAATAAAACCACTTTTTGCGTATGTGCGTATTGGTATCGAGGGCAGTGGGGATGTTCTCCTTGGTATCGTGCATCCCTCCCCAAAAACAATCGACCCTTTTCTTGGGACGTTTCAAATTGCCACTGGAGTGTTTTGAACCATGATAGACGCCGAAGCTGGCCAATAAGATCGCTCGAATATTTCAACTTGTGTGTTCTGTCGCTGCGATTGGCTACTTCTGTTTTATGGGTGGGGCCTCTTTTGCCCGGTCTGCTCTTAATGGCTCCACCGCGTTTCTCCCCCTAGTCTCACACTGGATTAACCTACAGGACTAACAATGGAAGTTAATGCACGGCGCGTTTAAGTTTCTCTTTGCAAGTATATGCGAATTTTACGGGAAATAGACTGAAAACAAAAGAAGATTGCCGCTGTTTTGGTCATATCCGAACACAAGATTGGGTGTTTGAACGGTTTTCTACCTTTTTTTGTTGTTGTTTCACGTCAGCATACTTTTTTCTCGGTAAGTTGTCGTAAACCAGTTGACGCTGTCCTACAGACTACTTATCTTATTCCAGTCCACATTAGATAATTAACCAAATGTGAGGTGATACGAAGTTAACTTCGACATGTTGAAGTAGTTACAGACCTTAATGTCTTCTCGCCTTGTCTATTCAAGGTGTGTGATAAGCTCTCCGCCCTCAATAATTACCTTATCGCTCTGCATTTAGCTCCTTAATGTGGATAGGAAGGTGTGGGTGCGGTAGCTAGGCTAACTATTTTCAGGTACTTGTTTTGATGAATTTCAGCCATGTTGTTGTTTTTTCCCTTTAAGCTGTTTTCCTTCTCACACACGCTCACCATTGATTTCCAACACAGATGAGTCAGTAGTGTTTTGTGGGAAGGACGAGGGTGAAGTTGGCTTCCTGTTCGTCAGCTTTTTGTACTAATTTTCCTGATCCACCTTAAATGGTGCAGCAGTGCAAGAAGCTGGCGAATTTAACTGTTTTTTCCTGTTTCTTTTCCTTCCATTTCATTAACTGGGCACACATTTACATTCATATCCTCAACACTCAGCTCGATACAAGAAATAATCAACGTTGAACCACACAGACTAATGTATTTGTACTTATCTGTTTCCTGATTGTTGTTGTTGGACTGACTTGCTCAACGCTGCCTCACCATAAAGATTGATGAGCATGACCTCACTAGCCCAAGTGCTTTGTGGTGAAATGGCTGAAGGAGACTGTGTTGGTTAATAATTCACTGTCTGTAGACAAGTAGAAAGGTGTGGTTAATGCTGCAAGAAACCTGGACACAGATTTAGGTTCTTTCTATTTCCTTAGACAGGTAGCATTAGTCAAATGTGCCTTAGTAATCTACTCTAGCTCTTGTTTGAACAAGATAGTGTAACAGTGTTACATCACTGTTGATTAGTTTTTTGATTTGGGTTTACTTTAGCAAAAAAGGATGATGTAAAATGTTTTACGTGTGTGGACACATTAATCCTGCAGTGGTAAATACTAGGGGCCGGAATCACTGAAAGACTCACAGTATGACATTGTAATTGATGCTTAAGTGACAGTATTAAGTGTGACAGCAAGTTTTTTTCAATGGTATCTTGAAGTAAAACTTTATAAAGTTTTCAGTCAGTTCATCTCACCTCAAAATGGGATTTGGAGCAGACAGCCTGACTTACACGGTCATAAACGGTCATCACTTTAAATTAATATAATAAAATATCTATAGTTGTCATCCACAAAATATTGTAATAATGTGCTGTGTTGAGTGATTACCTCTAGTAAATAATGGAGTTAAAAGATTCACTGCTTTTATATAGAAATTGTCATTTCAATGTGCGAGATCTGCAGTTTTTATTATATAATGCATCATCAACAATGCTGTCTTAAGTATCAGAAGCAGCAAAGCATTCACATTCTTTATGTGTGACAGAACCACCAATACAACTAATTAGTAGTCTGTTGAGCTTCATGCTGAAAAAAGGGTCCTCTTTTGCCAAAACATATTTCTGAAAATGAATTTATAGTAAATAATTGCATTTAAGTTGCAATATTGATCAGAATCACAATTACCCATGTTCCCCAGTTCAGTCCTAGTAAATGGTTGCTATTGTTAAATGAATAGAAAGTCAATATTACAGCTTTTTAGCTCAACATAGTCAAATCAGTGAAGACATGTGCAGCATCATGAGTTTGCTTCTTTATTTTTTTCACATTATCAATGAGGCTATGAAGAACCAACTTAAGAACCTTGTAGTAATTCTCAGCTTCAGGGCAAAAGATGTTTAAAAGGTAGTCGATTAAAAGTGACAGCCGAGAGGTGACATAAGCTTTAACTGGTTTTCAGCTACATTAGCTTTGTAGCTGTAGTGCAAAACTATACAGCCGTGTAGGCGTGGGCGATATGGCAGAAATACCACACGTGATAAAAAGGACGGGGCAGTATGACCATTGTTGTTTTAGTTATTGTCACAATACAATATGTTTTCTGAACATTGTGGATATAGTCAGAAGTTGCAGAGCACTGACCAGCTGCATGTTTCATTATAAAGAAGGCAACATTCATTCTTTTTAGCAACCCAGTATGTACAAATATTGAATAAATATAATTGTGCTCAGAATCTTTTATAGTATTCTTTAAATCTTTAGCACCACTGACACTTCTTTATCTGCTCTATCTGATCAGATGTCTAAAAAATATTATTATGAATTGATTGCCAATTCTACTTTAATATAATATACTCATGATTTATTACACATTAGTTACTTTAGATTACTTGATTAGTTTTCCTTTCTCTTCACCGTAATTGTGTCAGTTTTATTCATGTGCTAATATTATACACTCTGGAACCAACTAATTCAATGCATTATGCTCTTCAGTCTCAGCCCTGGATCTCCCTGTGGATCTGTTCTGTTGTTCCATCTTCAGCCAAAGAGCTCGACCAGTCCCAGGGAATGGTTCAGCTCACTGGAGGAAGATCAGTAAACCAGAGAGAACTGCTATTAAAACCACATGTCCATGAGGATTTTACCCTAATCCCATAACAGTGTTAGGAGAGTTAAGAGCATGTATAGGACGGAGAGGGGCCTGTAAGGCAACTTGAGAGCAAAACTGGAAAGTGGCAGACGGTCTTCCGGTGTGTATTGACAGATGTTAATTTCTCCCTCAGGATCAGAATGCCCCAGACGACTCCGTTTGCAGCCAAGTTCACTCCCAACCCTTATGGCAACAATCACTCTCACTACAAACCAGTGGAAGAAAGCTATGGGGGTCTCCTCTATCACGACAACAACCTCATATCGGGTTCACTCGAGGCTCTTATACAGCACCTTGTCCCTACAGTGGATTATTACCCTGATGTAAGCATGTGGACTTCCACAGAAATGCTATTAATAAACTTTCCCAGCTCAAGGAAAGCTTTTTAACACCGCTCCTTTTTCCTTATTTCAGAGGTCATATATCTTCACCTTCCTGCTCAGCTCACGTCTCTTCCTGCATCCGTTTGAGCTCATGTCCAGAGTGTGTTACTTGTGCGTGGAGCACCACAGAGTAGGCGACCCACAGATCGATAAGGTATGTGCAGTAAATGTAACGCCATCTTATAACTACATTGTGTATGTAGTGTATACTATACTATCAATAAACTAAGCTACACATTAACCTACTAAGCTCTTTCATAGTTCTGATCTAGTTGCAGGGTTATTCTAATATGATGTCTAATGTCTCACAAGTGAAGCCATAACAATGAGATTAAAGTAGTAATAATAATAATAACACAACAATAAAACACAGAAAGCTAATGTGTGTGTTTGTGTTTTGTATCCTGTCCCAGGCTGAGGCTATTTTTAAAAACTGTAAGAATTGTCGAATAATCTTTTTATTATTTTCACAAAAGAAAAATGACCCACCTCGGATATTTATGATAATTGTGGCTAAAATACTGACAACTTCATTCATTGCGAAAAGATTGTCAGAAGTGTTACTCAGGAGGCATTAAGAGATCATTAAACTGAAATAAAGTGAAACTGCTACATTATAGACTATATTATAGACAGTGTGAGCAATCTTGTCAGTGGTGTTGCTTTGCTGATGTTGCTGAGTATTACATTTGATATTTTACAGTTAGATTATATGTCTTATTCTTTAAAGCCTTACTGATACATGTATGCCTACAATAATATATATATATATATATATATATATATATATATATATATATATATATATATATATATATATATATATATATACACACTAATATAACATAATAATATATGTATAACCTTAAGCCCAATTATTCACTGATTAGAAGCATACTGACATATATTTGGTTGACTAAAAATAATAATAGTAATAATTCCACTCCTCTTCTGATCTACAGAAACGGATCCGGGATATCGCTCCAAAAATTGTGCAGCTGCTGACAGAATGGACAGAGACGTTTCCATACGACTTCAGGGATGAGCGCATGATGCGCAGCCTGAAAGAAATGACCCACCGCTTGGCCTTTGGCGATGAGGTCAGCAGCACCCCTTTTGTTTGGCATTGACCGGCCAGTAGGATTAAGTCATGCTTCTGATACTATCACTGGTCGTCACCACAGCTGGTGATGTCATTGCCTTTCCTTTCTGTTTTCTGCTTATATGGATTCAAGGTCTCTTATTAGCCTGTCGCTAGGCGACATACTGTACTAGCCAATCAGGTGTCTGCGCACGCGTGTGTTAGAGTTAAACATGCTATATTTTTCTCTGAATGCGTTCTCCTTTGCATGGAGAGCGATGTGAAGGGATTATGACAGTATACCTTGTATGATTCAGAGGTTGAAAGTGCAGCCTTCACTTCTGTAGACTGCTTTCTTTCTTCTGAAATGAAGGCTATTAATAGGGAGGTTTTTGATTCTTTTGCTGCAATATCAGAAACTGCTCTTAGGAGAAGGCTTTAGACTAGATGTTGGAATATTGCTGTACAGATTTGATTGTATTCCGGCACAAGATTGTTAGTGAGGTCAGGTACAGTGTTTTAAACTTCACTCCAGCTTGGGGATAAACACTTTGATGAAAATATCTTACTTTCATTTACTTTCTATAAACTGAACACCTTTTCTCCACAAAGACCCAAAGTCTTTTTACGCAGACTTGAGGCTTGTTGTGTACCTGACTGCCAGTTCATGAGCCCTGTGCTCTTAGGCTTAACTTTAAACTAGCTGAAAGATATCATTAGGTTAGGTAATGTAGGAGATCATTGAAAATTGCAGCTCTTGTGTAAAAACGATGAATCATTCCATCCTACTCCATCTCACCCTGGAGGTGTTGGATGAAGCTCAGTCACTCCAAAGGACACAGTTTCACTTCTGCGCAGCCAAATGCTGGAGGGACTTAATACCTCTTTAGCTGATGCTTATAATTGGGCATGATTATCTTGGGCTTGGGATTATGAACTGGGCTCATGTGTGGCTATTCTAGTGCCTACCATTCTGTTCGCAGCGTTTTTCTACATATAAGGTGAACGTAAAGGGTGAACATGCATAGGTAAACACATTTGGTTGTAAAAAATTGGGTTAGTAAAATCACAGATTAGAAGGGCTGTCTGGATACTTTTGGACATAATCAGAAAACTAGTGTTGTCTGTTTGCGGCGCAGCCCTACTTTACTCAGAGGTTTTGTAGAATGTCCTCGTTTTACCCATACGTCAGTGCCATAAGTATGCTCATTGCTTTTGTGGTTTTGAGCTTTGATTTGGCCAGAGCAGGCTTGGACATGTCAGTGTAAAGAGTGTCAGTGTGCTAGCAGACATTTAATAAGATTTGGACTGACTTCTAACTTCCCGTGGCCTGATGTTGAACAGCTGTCCCGGAGAGCCATGCAGAGACTGATCCAGCGCCTCTTACGCAAGCTGACAATCCTTGGACAGTACGAAGAATCTCTGGTGACGTCCAGCACAGCGGCGGCGACGGCAGCGGCAATGGAGAAAACGGGTGGTCTAAAGGCTAAGCAGCATGTGGTGCGTAGGGAGGAATGTGTGCTGAGCGTCTGTGATGACCCCTTCATTCTCGCTCAACAGCTCACACACATCGAGATGGTGAGTGAGAAACGCCTCTTCAGTCCTTGTGGTGTTCGACATTAACACAACATTTGTAGCAAATATTGATGTTTTTGTGACGGCAATTAGGCAACAATGTTTGTTATTCAATAAAACTTCAAGTGTTTCCAGTGTGCATGATGCGCCTTTATGGTATTTATAATTGATTGCTCTGGTCTGGTCTTCATTATTGGCAGCAAATGCTTAAACTGTTGCTACTTTAAAACTCTAGGTGGCTGTAAAAGGTCTGTGGATGTCTGATCACTCGTAACAGATAATGTGGTTAGCTAGCTGGTTATTTTTCTGTGACACCAGAATAAGCTTTCTGTTGTAGTGAGGTTTCTAAATTCGATTCCGATTAAAAAGCCCATATTAATGTAACACATGCCTTGTTTGTTTCTTGTTATATATAAGCATTACTGAAGGGCTACGCTTCTCTTGTATTTTATCTCTTACCCTGATGTCCACTTATAGCATTTGTGCGGGTTTATGCAAGAAAAATAGACATAATTAATTTAAATAATTAACTATTTTTCCACGTCCCGTTAAGCTTTAGAGTTAAACAGGCTGTTGTTGTTACTGTGCTATACGATGGGTGTTCTGATGGGCCGTTCTGTATTGTTGGTTAATTTAAAAAGAGGAAACACTGTTTGTAACTATAGTGTGAATGGGTGGTGCTAAACTGCTAAATAGGTGAATATATGTGTATATAAGTGAGTTGATTCTTGTGCCATCATGAAAGCAATAATCAGAGCAATCAAATCAGAACAGAGACTATTTAGTTGATCTCTAAGGGAACAGTAACTCTAAGAATTAAGTAGGAAACTTTTACTAACAAGCAAGAACAATATAAAGTGGGTACTATAATATTGAGCAGTAGTGTGCCGAGCTCATAGGTCTTTCCAACAAGTCATGCTAACAGTAGTTTAGGTCATATGATTGTGTGTTGTATAACCTATATAGAGTATATGAGATTATTGAAGTGTCTGGTTTTTATCTGACCAATTCTGATATCTTTATATGACAGGAGAGACTCAGTTACATCGGCCCTGAGGAGTTCGTCCAGGCGTTCGCCCAGAAAAGACCCTCAGACAACCATAAGGTGAGCATTTCACACAGCCCCATCTGACCTCAGTTTATGTAAGAGACCACTAAATGGGTTATGAGTGACTCACTGAACTAGTTCTAAATGATTTCTACATGACACAAGACCACATGACCTAGTGGCTAAATGTGGTAAAAACAGTTAATTTGCTTTAATCTGCGTCATTATTTTTAGAACCAGTGCACGGACTGTTTGTACAACTTAACATGGAAACGTTTTGTCCGCAGAGTTTCTTCAGCAAAAGAAGAGCAAGCAACCTTGAGGCGTATGTCGAGTGGTTTAATCGACTAAGTTATCTGGTGGCCACTGAAATCTGCCTGGTGAGAGCCCTTCTGCTCTATTCTGAGAACAAAAGCATATCTGAAAGTGATGTGGTTTTTATAGCTTGAATGTTCTGGACGACTGTTACAGTGATGTACTGAATTCATTTAAATTTGTATCCCATGTTTCACCAAAAATGAGATCACATTTTACCCCACTTTGGCCTCCAAAGTTTCCCCCTCCTTCTCTTTTTCTGCTCTTACTAAAACAATGCTGCCCTCTGGTGGCTGTTTGTGTCTTTTAGCCAATAAAGAAGAAACACAGAGCTCGCGTCTTGGAGTTTTTCATCGATGTGGCACGAGAATGCTTCAACATAGGCAACTTCAACTCTCTGATGGCCATTATTAGTGAGTTCATATATCATATTATAATGCTTTTGAATGCAGTAAGTGAGAGATTGTACTTTGAAGGCCTTGATGGCCTTTACACACCAGTCGTAATTTAATGGTGTGGTTTATTTAGTAGTAATTTAGTTCATTAAAGCATATTTGTGTAGTGGTGATGGCTTGCACACCAAATGTGATTTATTGGTATTTATATTTGGCCCTCTTCTTGATTTCTGAGAATTTTCAGTTATGTTTGTTTCTGACATTGGAACTAAGGAAACATAGCTGATGAATCAGCTGGTTTACAGCAGAGTGAACTCACAAATTCCAAAGCTTCTGCTTTTTTCATGGATAATGAAAGCAGCTATAAAACCAGGTCAAACTGGGTTACAGGCCATGAGGCTATTTATGAATGGGGCAGTGAACGTCTTTTCCAAATTTAGTAGTAGCCCTCCTGATGTCGCCATTTGACCATTCGGAGACACTTTTGCACTGAAAGACGTCACGTTTGTGTTTTTGTGGAGATGCAAAATGACAGAAATCCAAAAAAATCTCATCACGTTCAACCTGTATAGTTTCGATGTAGAAACAATGTCTGAAATATTTGAAATTTCTTGTTGTCTCCCGTCACCTTTGATGTGTAATGGCCTTAAGACCATCACAACCCGCAGTGATGGACGGGTTATTGCTTTTATTAAGAAGTGATAAAATAACCAAGATCTTTCATTTAGGCTCATTCAGCCACTTTAGGTTAAAAAAACGGAATTATACTATAAATTCATTCAATGTGCTTTTGCTCAACAGCTGGGATGAACATGAACCCTGTGTCCAGGCTGAAGAAGACCTGGGGCAAAGTCAACACAGACAAGTTTGAAATCCTGGAAGTAAGCAGAATGAGAAAGAGAAGCACTCGTCTATACAAATGATTGGGTTCTGAAATACAAAGATCAAACATTTTATTAATATAAGTTTATTTTTGTTTTAATAGCATCAAATGGACCCTTCAAATAACTTCTACAACTACCGCACTGCTTTGAGAGGAGCTACACAGAGATCTGCCACGGCTCACACTACTAGAGAGAAGGTAAATTCAAAAAACAGTCACAAAAAATTGGTGATTTTAACTAATAAAAGAATCCTGTCATAGAAGCACAGAGCTCATTTACATAAGACAAAGTAACTAAAACAGCATATTTAATTGTAATGGATACAGAGAGGCTGGAAAATGGTTATGTGAATTTTTAGTTCATAAAAATAAACGTTATATTATCTTTATATAATTACAGTACATGGGAAATGCGGAATATTGACCTTTAATAATTAAATACTTTAACCTTTGTTTGTCTCCTTCCTTCAGATTGTTATTCCATTCTTCAGTTTGTTCATTAAGGACATCTACTTTCTTAACGAGGGCTGTGCCAGCCGGCTGCCCAACGGACACATCAATTTTGAGGTAAACAGGTTTTTCAGAGCAGGTTTGAAGCCCGAACAGAGCCTGTATTTATATCATCTGAGGTGTCGGTGCATTTGGCATGAAAAAAATTGGCTGCCATTATGATTTTATAGTCATTGCCCAGTTTCCATAGTTACCGAACTATTTTTCTTTTCGGTGACAGAAATTCTGGGAGTTGGCCAAGCAAGTGAGCGAGTTTCTTTCGTGGAGGCAGGTGATCTGCCCGTTTGAGAGGGACAGAAAAGCCCTGCAGTATCTCATCAGCGTCTCAGTCTTCACGGACGACGGTAAGTGTTCAGAGACTTTCAGTGATGAGCAGGTTTTCTCTACAGTACCACAGACAGAAAAACTGTAAAGCACACTGGCGAATGAATAGTTTGGAGCTTTTTTCTTAATGATTATAATAATAAAGAACTTTATTTGTTACTTATACATTGTTACAAAACTTTTTGTTACATTTACATTTTGCTTTTATCTGATGAGTGCTTCACATGGGGTTTATGTTTGACTATTTTATTTATATCAGCCTCGTCCTTTTGGTAGCTTGAGACTTGTTTCAGTTTGATGATTGTAACTGACAGCTTTTCTGACTTTTTAGAGCTACAGCTGGCCTCCTACGAGACTGAAGGGCCGGAGAACAACCTGGAAAGAGACACCCGCCGCTCACTTAGGTAACAGCCCACATTGTAAACAGTTTTATAAATATATAATTATAATTATAATAAAAATACATTTAATAATAAAGGAGTACAAGGGCTGGCTAAAATAATTCTGTGTCAGTACCAGTAAAGATACCATGGCTTCAATTTCTGATCGATCATTTCTTCTTTTTCTTTTAAATTACAGTCTTAAAGTCTGTACTTGCTGATGTTAATAACATGTATATGGAATGGGACTTAATCTAGGCTTTGGAACAATCATGCTTACTGTTTCACAGAGAAATTTCAGAATTATGATTCCCAGTCCTAATCAGTAATTGCTCATCACTTTAGTTGTGCCATTTAAAATCTGAGAGAGGACATTTTATTTATTATTTTATTCCATGCTTACTATTTACTAATTTTGTAATTTCACTGTCTGGTTTGCAGGTCGTCTCTCAGCAGGATGTGATTGTCCCCACTGAACTCTCCCACCCTAAACTGAAAGACTGCACTCTGATGCAGTAGCTGCACACTGAAGAAAGACTTTGTATAAAGCCTTCTGTATGATCTGCTACCCTGCATTGACTTATCTATGAGACTGGATTCTCATCACGACACCGTCATTGTGTTAAAGACCTACTCATCTTGTACCTCATGTGAAATGATTTGAATAAGCTTCATCTTATGTATCATAAGCCTATCTTTTCCTGAAGGACTGAAGAATGTGTCGCTGGCTGACCTCTTCCTTTACGCTATGTAAGCTTACTCGTGTGCTCTTTTTTGTACCTGTATAAAGTAATTCCAGTTTGTGTGTTTGTGTGTGAGACAGTATCTTATACTTGTTTTTGTATGTTTTTGGTGACCTGATGTAAGTTTATAGTCAGAGCGTTGCCTTATAAAGAAACTTCACCAGAACCAAGCCTAAGGCTTTTGTGGTTTCAGTGTCATCTGCTTTGTTTTATATCTCTATAAGAGTTGGAGAGCTCTCAAAGCATTGTTGGCAACGTTACACCATCTTTTCTGGGTTTATTCCATTCCATTATTTTATCATAGCTGGTCCTGTAGCACCACCTAGTGTTCAAAGCTGCATTGTTACGGAAGGAAACAGAACTTGAACACACAAAATATACATGTTTTTGCATATACACATAGCTTACATATTACTGCATTCATCTTATTAATTAATGTTAGATACAGTACAGCAAGAGAAATAAAATAAATAGCCCGATTTAAATGAGATGGAAAGAAATGTCCTATTTTCCTCATCTGTGTGTGCTAATGGATGCACTGGGATTAATAATCTTCCACTTAATAGACCAAACGACCATGCATGCCCATACAAAGGTTTTATTAGAAATAATATTACAATAGTATTTATACAGCATCAGACTTCAGACCATTTTCCATCAATGATCTACATTTTATTTGTTAATAATCTTTGTGATGTCACTGCTGTTGGCAGTTGTTGAAGCTTATGTATACAGACTGCAGCATGAATGTTAAATTGTGTACCACAGCATCAAAGTCTTATTGCTTAAAGGGTGAGGAATATGCAGTTTTCCTTGATATATGCCCTTTAAAAGGGGAGATCCACCAGATTGTCTAAGTTTGTGTATAAATCAAGATGTAAACCATGTCATTCAAAGTGATATATGGTGAAGATGTGTCTTTACCCTGAGCTATTGTTAATTTAAGGAATTAAACTCCTCAAATGTCCAGTTTCACCCATATCAAAACCTAATATATGGCAATAAAAATATATGATGTTTACTAACATATATAGATTTCTCTTAGATTATCCATCTGTGAGAAATATGATAACATTTGCAAATATTTGAGTCATATATCAACATATTGTCGTCGTCCAATGAAAAACAAGTGTCTCCAAACTTTTACAGGATTTTACAGGTCTTCTCTTTCAATGTAAGTCAAAGGAAACAGATTTTTTTCAAAGTTATTTTTGTCCTTTGGGCATTTCTATTGGTCCATTCATCATAACATTTCCCACAATGTAAAATTCAGCTGCTGCATTTAATTTATGTAGAAAAATAGAAATCAACAAAAATGAAGATAGATGTTTTCCATTAGGTGGCGACGATATACACCCTGACCCTTTGGGATACAATCATAATCACCACTGTGGAGAATTCTACCTTACATTACTATGGAATGGAGCATCTAAATGACTTGGATCACATCTAAATGATTGAATTACACAGACATTTTTAGTAAAATCAGTAAAGTAGTAAGCATCAGTAAAATTCCCCTTTAAGACTTAATAACAGGATCCTTATTTTCATATAAGCATAAAAGTTAAAGGCTTATTCATGATTTGCCAAAGTACTCTCGCCGTGAGAGCTCATGTGGCGTGAGAGGTGATGACGTTCTCTGAAGCCTTCATCACAGATGGGACATCTCAGCTTCCCCCCGCCGTGCTGTCTCATCTGCTCTGCAGATCTCTTGTGGTGGGACCTCATGTGCTGCACCAAGTCTGATGTCATGTGGAAGGAGATGCTGCATTTAGCGCACCAGTTTTGTGCAGGCAGGCCCCGCGGAGAGAGGGCAGCGGGTAAGAGAGACAATTCAGGCCTGTTTTGGGCCTGGAGGGGGTTTGGGTGCTTGGACCAGAGCCTCGATTCATAGACAAGAGCCTGTTGTTTGAGGAGTGCCAGGGTCTGCGGTTCAGTTACCTTGCCAGCAGCAGCTTGAGAGAGGATGCTGGGAAATGTAGTCATAGGAGTGATTCCTGGGCTGAATCTGACTGTCATGGCCAGATGAGATAGGGATCGTGGAGGCTGGATGAAGGCACTTGTCTCCTCCTTGTCTGATGCTGTGGTGGTTAACTGTGACGATCCAGCATGGGGCATAGTTTTATTGACCTTGGAGTCCAGAGCTTCTAGGTTGGCTTTGCAGTTGTCATGGCAGCTTGTTGCCAAGTGCAAAGAATGCCCACCCTCATTGGTTATGCTGATCTCGCTGCTACCAGACTGACTGCTGGAGGTGGAGAAAAACTTTCTTTTCACTAGCGTAGCACAAATCCTTTTATATAGAGGGCGAGCATGCAACGGACTCTCCTCATCACTTTCATCTGAATCCACAGAGTGTCTTCTTTTACCCGTGTTGCCACTGTTCTCTAAGCTCCTGGCCAAATTGTGGAAATCCATGGAGGGTCTGGAAGAGCTTGGCTTGCTGCCGAATCTGGTTGGTCTTTCAGTGCAGAGGAATCTCTGATGAGCCAGTACAGGGAATTCAAACAGAAAGCTCTGCCTGCAATAAGAGCATCTGTAACCTAAAAGAAATACATACCTTTTCGTCATATAACGATATTACTCTATGAGTTAATGCCACATGTAGCAGGTTATATGTAACAAAACAGCAAAGCTACCTTTTTTACTCCTCTGTGCGCATGTAAGGCTCAGCAGCTCGGTCAGGTCCTTCCCGTACCATACCAAAAACTCAGTCTTCTTAGGGACGTTCTTCAGGACTCGATAAAACAGACGGCCGTCTTTAACATAGGCCTCCAAATTCTGTTCATCTGCATTCCGAGCTGACCGCACCAGCCGCAGCCAAACCGGACCCTCCATGGAGATACTGGGCACTGATGTGTCCACCTGTGTTAAAGGAAAAATATATATAAAATAGTCCCACCTGCACAGTCGTATAGAAAAGTCGGAATACCAAATTTCAAATTTCATATTTTGATTTTCTGCACATTTTAATGCACAATTTCTATTTATTGATTGAGCTGAACATACCATATTAAAAGTGCCTTCATTTTTGTACATGCCACATTTTATGTTTACCTTTTTCCACAATATATAAAATTGAGCAAATAAACAATAATTGGGTATTCAAATCCATTACATTCATTAAATTAACTGCAATCTGACCTGGTACGCGTAAGATGTTGCATGCTTGTCCGAGCACCTGAGGGCTATAAAAGCAATGCTGTCCCCCAGGGAAGTGAGCTGGGGGTCACATGGTCCAAAAACTGTGCCTGCTGGAACATCGCAGCAGGTGTGAACACTCGGCAGCATGTCAGCAATCATCACCCAGCCCCTGCTCGTGCCTTCTGGACCCTGAGGAACATAAATAGCAACTATTATCAGAGCCCAACTACAGTCTCGAGCCAGAGTCCAGCACAGTTTAGTGATTTACAGTCTGTTAAACCTGGTCAGTAGCTGTAAAGCTGAATCAGCAGTATTAGAACAGTGAAATAAACAAATTGCTCTGCACTCCAGTGCTCCTGGACCATAACTGGTCAACTAGTAGCTGGTCAACTGGTCAATAGTAAGCTCAATTATTATGCTATTCCACATTGATTATATAAGTTTTAGTTCTGTCTGCATTGGCTACATTTTAAGACAGCTTACCATATTTCCTGAATCCAGGGATTGGAGTCTGCTTTCTGGAGATTTCTAGAAGCTGAGGAGGATGATGATGAAGAGGCCTCTGAGCTTGCCACACTATCCACTGCACCTAAGGATTTAGCTGGTTTTATCCTCCTTCATCCCTATAAACTGGTCTTTTCTCCCACCCATAATCCAAGAAACCCCGCCTCCTGCCTTGAGATTGGGTAACAGTATCCACATCTCATGTTTTTATACATAACAGAATAACCTACATCACCCTGCTATGGTATTGTACACACCTTCCATATATCCTTCTGGGTCACTTGGCTTTCAGGACCCTCACTGCTAATGGCCTCACTGTTGGCCCTACATATGATGGTTCAAACGTCCAAAGCATCATCGCGGAGATTGGCTGGGGTGCGGTGCCACATTCATTACTGTCACTCTAACACCAGTCCGGTGGTGCGCTAACGAGCCACGATCAGTGCTCTGGCTTCAGGCTATGACCTTTTACAGTGTTCAGCTCCTAGGCCAAAGGATATTACAGCCAGCGGCAGCCTTGTCCTTCCTCTCCCTGCTGATTTAAGAGGCTGACTTAATGGCATATTTTGATCTTTTACCATAAAAATGTTTAACCTCTTCACAAAGCATTTTTTGTTGTATCTCATATACAGCATCTTTACTGCTAAAGAGTGAGAGACATGCTTTTTT
This sequence comes from Megaleporinus macrocephalus, assembly GCA_021613375.1. Taxonomy (NCBI): domain Eukaryota; kingdom Metazoa; phylum Chordata; class Actinopteri; order Characiformes; family Anostomidae; genus Megaleporinus; species Megaleporinus macrocephalus. Next base: position 21,729,820 of record CM038720.1, on the reverse strand, counting down.
CTATAAAATGAGGAAGATTCTGTATAATTTCTGTATATTCTGTATTTTTATGTTATGCTTCAAAAACTTATATTTTAACACAAATATTAGGATTCAAATATTGCTCCATACTATATTGTATCTAAAGGACTGAAAAAATATGACAGCCAGCTGATAAATTTAATATCATGTGAAGTTTCTCACCTTATCAAAACCTGATATATGACAATACACAGATTTAAGAAATATAACAAATGCTAGCTTATATATATATATATATATATTGGTTCTTCAAGCAAAATTGGTTCTTCAAGCATTCTTTCGCTAAAATAATGGTTCTATAAAGAATCATAAATGATCGCAGAAACATGTGCATGCTTAAATGATTATTTGTATTGTGAACTCGTTTCTCAGATTGATGGAGGATGGGAAGTATATGGTTCCATATAGAATGTACAACATTTTCAACACATTCTCCATCTTTACCATGCAAAGAATCCAGGTATATTTTGGGGCATTCATGCTATACGCTATTTTACCCCTCTTTTTAATGGCCAACTGTTCCAGTGACCACAAGTCTTAAGTCCGTGTGGCATACAGCATCAGCATAGAGTAAGAATACTTTAGCACTTCACTGGATGAAATGGCCAAGATAGCAGGCAGGCCACATCCAACCACATGACACTGCTTTACATTCTAGTCCAGCACAGAATCGAACCAATAACACATGTGCCTGTCTTTATGCTAAGAAAAACTTATTTACATGATTCAAAGTCTCTTTTACTGCAAGTCCAGTGCTCCTCTCAGGCTCTGCGTATAAGCACACCTCTCACACATCCATCAACAAACCAGCCAATAGCGGGATGCCACAGTAATTTGACACCAAAGTTGTGTGCTTTAATTTCTGACTGGGTAAATTGGATTTTTGGACTGTCCAACCTCACAACTGCTGTTATGAAATAATGCTTTGGGGGCGGAGCCTTAAGAGGTCAATTATGCATCAACTTCTATAAAGTGTTCAGTATTGTGCTAGCTAGCTAAAGGCCAACAAGCTAAGCAACTTGATAGACACACTGCATGTAATTAAATGGAAATATGATCAAGTGCATTTCTGGTCAATTTTCGGTGTAATGGCCTGCATAGAACACACCAGCTGAGACTCCCAAGCAGCACAACTCTCCAAGGGTTGGCCTAATTGTCAAGATCCCCTGTGATGAACAGGAGTCCATATTCTCTCTGGAAAGGTAAGATGGTTTTCCCTCTTCTTTTAAGACTTGGTGTGATGGTAGCCAATGTAGAGGCCTGTTAGCTGACAGGTAGTATACTGGTAGGCCTAGAAAATATTTTTGAACAGCTTTATACAAACCAGTAGATGCAATGACTGTGTTTTGGTTGTTGCTTGTTGGAGTTACATGTGGGATTTGCTTAAAGAGAAATTTCACCCAACATTTTTGCACAAGTTGAGATGTTATCAAAGTCATTTCGAGTTGTTTGTTGTAAGATTGTTTGTTGTAGAGACTCAGATTTCTCCACAGTGGTGATAATGGGAACCATTACTACAACACAAACATACCCTTTTATTTGCTTTCTAAAACCATCAGCCAACATAAATGGGCTTTACTTTTTTATAGCCTTTGTTATGTTGCTAATGTAAAAAACAGAAGGAAAAATACGTTTTCTCTGAGGACTGTTTTTGTATGGTTCTTACAAAATCTATACTAAAAAATATATTTGCTCAGCGCAGGAGTTCACTGTAGTACACAATGTCTCGGGCATCAGACCACCAAACTCTTCTGGTTCCAACCGTCACCACTGTGAACAGTTCTAACTTAGGTTACTCATTTCACATCAACTCACCCTGAACGACACAGTTTATATCGTAATTATGCAGAAATTTTGAGAAGAAGGTGGATTTCCCCTCTTAAAGAGGGTTACTGTTGCAGCCCTGTGTTTTCAGAGGCGTAGCTACGGGTGGGCAGGGGGTAGTTAGTGCTCATATAAAAGGGTCTTCCGGCCACCCAATGAAAACTCGTGGAGAAGAAAAGTTTTCCCTGGAGATTCTGCTGTGCGTGAACTGCACTGTCAAAAGCCGCGCATGCGCGCCGCGTCGAAGACACAAGTTCACTTGTCCTGCGCGCGCGTGCTGTTCTCGGTTTCAGGGCGGACGGTTTGGATCTAAATCCTTCACATTCGGACAAACCGACGAACACTGCTGTGCAAAATGCTGCAGACGATCTTGATCGCGGGTTTAAAGAAGACACTGGGGCGCGAGGGCGTCGTAACGCGGGACTGAAGGCGTGTGCGCGCGCCTGTGTGTGTGTGTGTGTGCGTGTGTGTGTGTGTGTATGAGTCTTTCACGCGTCCCGGACGGAGATGCGGCTCGTGCAGCTGTTGCTGTTGGCGCTCTGGTCGCTTTGGGGTCTATGTGAGGAAGAGGAGGGGTCCTGCAGCGGAGCGTTTGATTTATACTTCGTCCTGGACAGGTGAGTGTTTCAGCGTTACTGTTGAACATTCATTCATAAAACAACGACCCTCCTCTTCTGGAAATTATGATACCCATATGTGATATACTATACTGTAATAATGATTTGTAATAATTTGACATATAATAATATAAACTGGCCAGGAGTTCACTTATTTTACTTATGCATTATATATACTTTTATATTATATATACATTTTGTATTTGTATTAATGAGCAGACTTCAGTAAAATGGGAAAAATAAAAAAATATGACAAATAGAAGAAAACAAGTAAAATGACCTCCTAATATCCATACAAGGCCTGATGGTTTCTAACCATCCTTTCACTGTGAAAAGACAAAACCAAACTGCTGTAGGCTAAACTTAAGTTCATATTTCATGGTTGTGACATTGCAACTTCATATATATATATATATATATATATATATATATATATATATATATATATATATATATATATATATATATATATATATATATATATATATATATACTGTCCATCAGTCAGACAGTTTGTTTAGGTACAAGTGAAAAAAAATAGGAGTTTCCAGAGTTGGTGAAATATATTAGACCCAAATGTAACTAAAATGATCATTAAAAATATTTTGATGGTATGTCAAACACATGTATGTACCTTGTAGCAAATTAGCTTGCTAACCAGTAAGCCCCAACCCATTTTGTCCTGTAATGCCACTTTGTACCTGAAATGAGTCAATCAGTCTAACCTGACAGAATGAAGAAGTAACAATGCGCTCAACGGCATATTCTAGCCTCTTGTCAATCATGTTGAAGGTCCTGCCCCCAGTTAGATCATTTAAGGACAGGTTGCCAAAGACAGGAATGATGCCTGAAAGTTTCAGCAAGCAACCCCGCCAGCCACTCTCAGCAAGAATCCATGTTCAGCAGCAAAAAGAAGTGATATAAATAGAAGCAAAACAAGAGTTAACACTGCTCTGGGCGAGTAATAGGATAGTCTGATGCTGAACTCAAGTCATTGTGTCTTCTAGACTGATAAGGAGTAAAGAAGGAGGAGGAGTTCACTGTGCATCATCTGATGATATATGTTACCCCCACTATTTTTTAGGGTATGAATTTGATCCGTCATACACACTGGTCCTTCAAAATCTCTTTAAAAGCAGAGACAGTTGTACTCCTAACAACCAACTGGGAGACCTGGTAGACCACCAATAGAAGCTGTAAAATAGAGAAGTGGACAGAAATGATATTATATTTACCTGTTGAGGTTTTTGACTGTGTGCAAACACCTATATATAATACTAATGTCGCTCTAATGTATTGTATTTATGGAAGTACATGTATGTAATGTTATTGCCCATAAACACATACACTCTCTCGATATCCACTTTCCCTTCTTTCTCCTCCTGTCTCTCCCCTCAAGTCTTCAAATATCTCGGATGTCTATAATAAGTACACTTCTGCGCTGCTTGTACTGTTGGACCTGCTATTTTCAGACTGATTTTCTTTCGAGGCCTAACTCAGTGGTGTTCTGTAGCACTTTAGAGCCCTTATAAGGGCCTGTTTATTTCACAAAGGCATGAAAACATTCGCCATCCTTCCAGGTCCGGGAGTGTGTCGGACAACTGGCTGGAGATATATGAATTTGTGGAGCAGCTAACCAATCGCTTCATAAGGTAAGCGACCTCTCAGACTTGGGCCTACACATTTGTTTCCAGACTGAGCCCTGAACGAATGATTGACTTGAGGAGGTTTTAAGTGGTGCTTCAGTAGCAACCACAAGCACCAACACAGGGCAGGACAAACCTCACTCTCAGGAGAGAAGCCAAGGCAGCCATTGTGAACATGTGTGAGACTAAATTTATGCTTAATAGTGGATTACTATGTTTAACATCAGACATTTTATGGTGTTTGTGTTAGTGCAGAGTAGACTGTGGCTGTGTGACCTAGTTAACATATATTATGGCCTTGAAGCATGTTAAATGTCAAAAACCCCTGTGTGGTCACAGTAGTATTTTTGCCTACATCAGCATGCATGGCACGCTACCGTATTGTTTTAAATAGGAGCTAAATAAAGACAGAACAAGTGTGGCACAACTGACATACATTGTGGTGAAGCTGGCTTTGTTTATGCCAAGAATATTTTGTGACTCATATATTTTGCTCATCGTATCCTATGAACCTGTATTGTGTAGTTCTGTCAAAACAGGCCATGTACTGTATGTTCTTTTTAGTAAAATAGAAAGTTTGATCTAAAATCGAAGGGTGTAAGCAGGTAGACTTTAAGAGCCAGTTTCGGAATACATCAGCTTTAATGTAGCTTACTGATGTATGGTTAACAAATAATTCATTTTAGATACTAGTTCATAGTACATACTGAATAATCCAAAATAGATACTAAACTATCCGTAGTATGTACTGAAAATGTGTAGTAGTAACTTAGAAATCATAATAGCTATTTAATTAATCATAGTACAAACTGAATAATTCATAGCAGTTATTAAATAATTCAGAGTAATTACTGGATAGTTCATTGTTTATAGTAGTTCATAGTATTTACTGAATAATTCATAGTAGTTACTAGATTGTTCATAGTACATTCTGAGTAATTTATAGTAGTTACTTAATAATTTAAAGTAAATACCGAAAAATTCATATTGGTTGTTGAATAATTTATTGTTAAGTTGCTGAACAAATTATACATTATTAAGTAACTTATGGCGCCATGGTGGTGTAGTGGTTAGCACTGTCACCTCACAGCAAGATGATTTGAGTTCGATTCCCAGTCCGGGCCGTTCTGTGTGGAGTGTGCATGTTCTCCCCGTGCTTGAGTGGGTTTCCTCCGGGTACGTGGGTTTCCTCCCACACGTCCAAACACATGCGTGATAGGTTGTTTGGTCACTCTAAATTGCCCGTAGGTGTGAGTGTGTGAGTAATTTATAATAGTTACTGAATAATTCATAGTAGTTACTGGATGGTTCGTAGTACATTCTAAATCATTTATAGTAGCTACTGAATAATTTAAATAGCGAAAAGTTCATATTAGTTGTTGAATAATTTATTGAAGTTGACAATTTGTAGTAGTTTATGATTATTTAGACATTACTAAGTAACTTATAGTAACTACTAAATAATGCATGTAAGTTTTTGAATAACTCATAGTAGTAAATAATTCACAGTAGATACTAAATAGTAACTAAATAATTAATAATTGATAATCATAGTCAAGTAATAGGCTTTGCTGAATAATTTATTACAGTTACTGAACAATTCATAGTAGTGCTAATAGCACTTGTTTAGCGTTCTATGAAGCACTGATGGTACCTGTCGTATACTCAGAAAACTAAGCATCAAGATAATTTACTACTTTAACAGTACTCTTTTCTCTTGCAGTCCAAAAATGAGGGTGTCTTTCATAGTCTTCTCCTCCAGAGCAGAAATGATTCTGCCCCTCACGGGAGACAGGTGTGTTACACTTTTTTTAATTGTTACAAACAAACAAAACTACACAGGAGGGTACAGCACTGGGCATGTCCCACCCTGCCAAAGCTAATCTAAACTCCCTAAACTCTGCTGGGCGAAGATTTCCGGAGCTAGGTTGATTTAATCACTGTCTAAGCAGGGCTGCTCAGCTTGTTCCTCAGAGAGATGCATTGTATAGTGTTTCTGACAATCTGCACAGCTAATCCATTTGCATTCTTTGTAAAGGAGACGATGTGCAGATTTGAAATTTAGATATTTCAGCACTGTTAAGACCAAGTTGGGGTCTGCTACAGTAATTCCCTGTTAGCCTGCACAATTACAGATCCTCTACTTTTTCTACTTCTAGACCTTCTATTGAAGTGGGGTTGGAGCGCTTGAGTAAGATTAAACCTGCTGGGGAAACCTACATGCATGAGGGGTTTATAAAGGTAAGCATGCTGTGCATACTGTTAAACATACTAACATTGTGTACATACTAATAACATGCTTATAGTACATATATATAGTGCGTGTTATATGGTACATATAAACAAACCTTGTATCTTTATTTTGTAAGGTTTTGGTTTTCATGTAAATCAAATTTCCTTGCATGTGAGCCTAAAACATACTGTACTTACTGTTTAACCTATACATAGGTTATATATATATATATATATATATATATATATATATATATATATATATATATATTTTTTTTTTTTTTTAACTGATATTACATTGGAGCATGTGCATTTTCAGGCCATAGAACAAATGAAAGCTCAAGCCACAAGAGCATCGAGCATTGTTATTGCACTGACTGATGGAAAATTGGATGTCTACCTACATGACAGCGCAGTGAAGCAGGTAAGGATTCCATATTAACTGTAGACCAGCAAACTATTTGGATCCAGCAGTCCTGAACAAAAGCACTCCATGTTTTATACTTCTCTTGTATTTTCTTTTTTTCTTTTCCTCTGAAACTGTGTGTTTTTATTTTCTAAACACATTTATTCATATTTGTTTCATTTCCACCCTCCCTTATCTCACTTCCTTCTGTTACTGCGTGTATTATACTGACTAATTTAAATAATGTCTGTTTTGATTGAGTTGATATTGATATTGGCTGGCTTTATTTAAAATTGAGCCTGAGCTGTGTGGAACAAACTTAATTATGATGCATTTTATACCTGACAGTCAGGAACAGCACAATGGCTAATCTCTTCAGTGTGAATAGGTGGAGCTGTACAGCTGTAGGTGGTCAGTAAATGGCCAGTCACATGCAAAAACAAATGTCACATCCATATTTCATCCAAATCAGACTCTTTTATGGTCTCTATGATTTATAATAATGTTACTGTAGTACATCACATTCTTTTATTTACATGCCAGTCACCTGTTGATCCTTACACCTGTCTCTGTGTGCATGCAGGCTGATATAGCGAGACAGTATGGTGCCCGTGTGTACTGTGTGGGGGTGAAGGACTTCGATGCCCAGCAAGTATGTTATCTGTTTGCAAAGCCTCACTCTGCTGTCATGCAGTGTTAAACAAACGATGTAATATGTTACCCATTCATGTAAACTAAGAGTGTAGCATCACATGTTTCATTCAATGTTTTTACAGGATTGAGCATAATTAACACAAACAATTGTGTACTGTAGTGAGTAACACCACGCTGTACCAAACAGAGGCCTTGGGCTAGACTCCTAATACTACATTCACTTACCTCTGTAATAACATCAGATTGTAAGTCAGAGTATCTGCCAAATGTGTGAATAAAATGTAAACAATATGCAAACTATTGTTCAAAACACAAAAAAACTGTGCCGTCTGACCAAAAGAGATCATCTTAGAGAACAATCAAGCCACCTCAAAGAAGAGTTGGGCTAATTTCTATTTTTCTTTATTATTTCGTCTTTGCATAACTCCATATGGGCTGTTTCATAGTTGTATGTCTTGTTTTAAAGTATGTGAAATATTAAAAACTAGGAAAACCTGTGTCTAAAAGTGTACATGCCAGGCACTACCGCTGCTGTCACAATAAAACCCTGTATCTTCAAAACGATAACTTTGCAGGAAAAGAAAAATTCACATTTTACTTTTAATGCAAGTTTATGGAATCTGACATTTTCCAAGTAATCTTGGGCCGTTTATTTTGGTTTATTCACCAAGAAATGTGAAAACAACAAGTCGTTTTAGATTATGTAAAAAAGTGAAAAACAACAGTAACGGAGACACAGGCTGATGTATCGACAGTAGGGATGTACAAGTGCATACACAGTAGCCTAGACTAGATTTGTTTGGATGTGATCATTCTAGGATTGAGGGATGAGAAAATGTAAGATGTTTAATGTAAATCGATGCTGCATTGTTACTGTAACAGACCTGCTATATGAGAGCACTATTGGATTGAGTCGGGTTGAAATTGATGCTCTTGTCCAGGCAGGAGGCTGTAAATGCGTTACTGCAGCCATGAACACGCTGCTTGCTGTGCGTTATCTGGAAAGCTTTCAGGTCTTAAAGGAACCCTTCACTTAAAAAGCTGATAAAAATAAATGAACGTGCTTTACCAGTAGTTAGCATTATGCAAATGATGTTTTGCTAACTAATAAATTACATTCTCTTCCACTACTTTACATTCACTGTTAGCCACGTTAGCTTATTTTTTTTAGTCTGGTTAAGAAGGGAAAGACTAAGATTCTAATGACAGCATCCATATTTGGAGAGCACAAGCCTGAGGACACTGTTGTGTATGAAAGCAGCAGCTTTTAATGGATGGTGTATTTCCCTTATTTTGCTTGTTTTTGTTTTTCTTTTCAGCTTACTGATATCGCAGACAGCAAAGATCAGGTGTTTCCTGTGCTGGATGGATTCCACGCCCTCAAGTCTATTGTGAATTCTGTAAGACAAAAGCACTTTTATCGTACATGTGATTAAACTATAGGGTGAATGCATGTGCATGTTGCAATCTAACAGTATTTGATATTATTCACAGATTTTAAAGAAGTCATGCATAGAGATTTTTAACGTTGAGCCCTCCAGCATTTGTGTGAATGGTATGTTGTGCAAAGATAATATAAGCATGTATAATAGGAAAATTGGCCTGTGGCTTGTTTCAAATTTGCAACGCTCGCTCTCTTTTGTTTTAGAATCGTTTAACATTGTTCTAAGAGGGAGGGGCTTCACTCAGGGGCGGAGCTCGGAGGGTGTGGTCTGTACGCTCTCTGTAAATCAAGAAGAAGCATACAGTAAGTCAGTCCACGCACCCCATGTTAAAGCTCACAGCTGTTGTAGGGCAGATTTAATGCAAGGCAAACAGTGGGTCAGACTTCAGCTAGGAGGATGCTCTTAATATAGAAGGGTCTGTAATTTGCCTTGGTTCACTGTAATTTGGTCACAGCAGGAAGAAGCGTGGAAGACCACAGTAGTGTCATTATCCCTTAACAAACCGGATCTCAATGTGCAGCCACAAATAAAACCAGCCCAGGACCCAGTTTGCCCACAATCTCTTAACTTAATAATTAAAGAGGGTTTAAAGGGCCCATAAATCTGCAATCATAAAAAGTTTTAGTTTTACATACTATGTGAACATTGTTAAGGGAAGATCCACTGATTTCACTGATGATCAAAATCTTTGTATAATTTCATCATTGCGTGAAAGCACTTTAATATAGAGGAACTTAACAATTCTGATTTTTTTCACAATAGTAATAATGGAAACATGATCACATCTAAAAGCTCCTTTACAGAAAGTAAAGACCTTTGGGTCTAAAATGTCTTGTTAATACATTTTTGTACACCATTTGGGATATATGTAGGCAAGTTAGTCCCCAGAGAAAATCTATTTGTTTCTGATTTTACCATCGTCAACATCAGTACATGGAAAACGTGTAGGTTCACTGGTGGTTTTGGATGGTATATAAAATAGTTTTGTTTTTGTTGTAGACATGGCGTCCCTGGTTCCTCAGCAATCAACCATTTCACATCAGTCGTTTAATTATGCAGATATTTTGAAAAATTCATTTTCTAAACCATATAGTTCATACAACAATGTGCAAAAGTCAGACCACCGCCACCAGTCTTTATACATAACAGCCTTTATACATAAATAATATATATTTTAAGGATAAATAAATGTATTTACTGACACAGAAGCCTTAACAATATAAGATCATTCAGTATTCAGCATGTACTACCATTTTCTAAGAACACAAGCAGTTTGTTGTTTGATGTGTTTATCTCTTTTCTCAGTGAGGAGCTTCTTGAAAAGATACACATCCTTTCAGAACCATAGCATTGTCTTCTCACAGTGGAAGGATGGACAGAAGCTCTCTCATTGATGACAGTGCTGTTTAACTCATGGGGACAGTTTTGGGGGTGGTCTTCCAGGTGGTTGTTAAGAGTCCTATTTTCTTTGGAACTTTTAATCATTTTTTAAACTAAACATTGTTAAAACTTCTGTTTTTTTCATGTACTTGATGGAAAATAAATCAATAAGGACGGCCTCTGACTTTTGTACAGCACTGTATATGAAGTTGTGATGTCACAACCAGTGCTTAATTTGCTCTCATATTTAAGTTCCAGAACTTATTTATGTGGATCCACCACCTCTTTGTCGTCACCAAAAGCTTTTGGACACCAAAAGCTATTCGTCCAATGGCATCTCTGAGGTGTTATGGTTGCAGCTCCTCACTGCAGTCATTAAAGCTAAGATTATTTTATTGTATAGATTGCTACTATGTTAGATGGACACTTGAAGCCTATGCGTTCCAGGACCTTTTCCCTCACTGCCACTTGCTAGATCACCCCACCTTTAGTGTTCCATTACCTGTTGTTTTACAAATTTAGTCACAACCATTAACACATTTACATATTAAACTGTAGTAAAGGGGGTGCATGTGACGTCACAGTTAGTGAAAGCCCACTGAGTGTCAGAGTTCAGTGTGAATTCAGTGAAAACACAAAAGCAGCTAGTGAAAAACTGTTGTTTGATTGCGAGAGATCTGAATTCGGGGTGATTTGTATGAAGACTGCAGAAAGATAAAGAAACTAAAAGCAAATAGATTATATGAGGCGAGGCTAAAGTCAGCTTCCTATTCACCAGCTTCTTGTTTGCTGGTCCACCGTAAATTACGCAGCATTTATTTTATTTTATTACTTATTATTTATTATTTATGATTATTATCACGTCTAAGGTGCCAGAGTGCTCTTTTAGGGTGAAACAGAAACATGTTAAGAAGAAGCTGGCAGATAAGAAGCTGACATCTTAGGGAGATGGAGGAGTTTGTGGTTAGACAGTGTTAGCTAAAACAAACCCTTCTAAGTTTCCTTGTAGGGGTAAACTTCACGTTTACATTTAGGTTTAGACATTTAGCCTGATAACTCTGTAGATTTGGAAGTTATACTTAGAACATTAAAGATCACAGTAAATATATATTTACTGTCGGGTCCATCTGCCTTTAATTTAAACAGATAATCACTTGTTTCATTCCTGGTTTTGCTGTTTCCCCTAAAAACAGCCTTGCTGCAGAATGTTTTGCTACTCAGTCAAACTGAAGGGGCATGTACTATTGAGAAAGTGATGTCAATACCCTCTATTGAAACAACAGCAGTTTTCCTTTGCCTATTCATGTTTAGACAACATTCCTAAGGATTTCAGTATGAACGTGACAGCTTGTGTCATGCATTTCGGTTTGGGACAACAGATATCAGCCCATCAGATCAAAGGGTATTTAGATACATCAGTCTTAATCACAGGAACAGAAACAGGGATGGTCAGATAGAAATGAACCAATAAAATAGAGATGAAATAATATCTCTTTAAAGTTGTAGTGACTGCAGTATTTGTACACTGTGACTGTTTTGGAAATCTCGACCGTGCTTTAGTCAGCACGGAAACTGGCCTGTGTTCTGTCCCAGTGTTTAGAGGAGTTAATGGTCTCGCATTATTAAATGAAAGGATTGTGCCTGAGTACGTTTGGCAGTCTACAGTGATCTCACGTCGTCGTCTCTTCCTCTTAGATGAGAAGCCGACCATTGTGAAGGACGGTTATGTGCTGTGTCCAGCCCCAGTGTTGACCGAAGTTGGACAGTGAGTGTCATTCTTCCTGCTGCTGTTTTAGAACACAAGCTGGCCATTAACAGAGCTACAGCTGTTAAGAGCTGGCAGACAAACAGAATGAGAGTCATCATGAGATCCGCTCGACTTCTGTTTGGGTTTCTGCTTGTAGCCATGAGACCACTGATAAGGAGTGATTACACATGAAAACAAAGGGCAGAGTAGAGGGAAGAGTGTATGTGCGTGTATTTGTGTTGCGTCAGGGCATTTTTGTTTGCCATGGCACAGGGCCTGGCCTTTAAAAGCTATGCCTGAGAATTAGAAACTTGGAGTGACCCAGTTAAACCTTTCGGAAGCTTTCTCAGCTCTTCGGAACTGTATGAAATAAGTTTGATTACAAATTTGTCTCTCTCTATTTTTTACTTTTTGAATCTTCTGTCTGAATGAAAGCACTACTGCAGGTCACCAAAGGCCTATTGGGTGCTTATAGAGGCAATCCAACTCTCGCAGTCATCAAAGCAGGCAGGAGTCCAAATATACAAGAAAACCAAACAAAGGAAATGGATCAGACATGCTCAAGGGAAAACTTTGCCAAGCAAATCGGGGTTATATGTGCTAAACATAATGAGGCCAGAATTAGCTGCAGGCATGAATGATCTGGGTGAAGCTGGGGTGGAGCTGGACTAAGATAATCCAGGTGGCACTAGTCCAACTGTAAACACTACACATGCTGCAGATTCATATGGGCTAAACTTTACTCTACAATAATTACTCTCAGGCTGTAAAAACTGCACACACTGTAGACTCATACTGGATAAAGTCACTCTACAATAATTACTCTCAGGCTGTAAAAACTGACCACACTGTAGACTCATACTGGATAAAGTCACTCCATAATAATTACTCTCAGGCTGTAAAAACTGCACACACTGTAGACTCATACTGGATAAAGTCACTCTACAATAATTACTCTCAGGCTGTAAAAACTGACCACACTGTAGACTCATACTGGATAAAGTCACTCCATAATAATTACTCTCAGGCTGTAAAAACTGCACACACTGTAGACTCATACTGGATAAAGTCACTCTACAATAATTACTCTCAGGCTGTAAAAACTGACCACACTGTAGACTCATACTGGATAAAGTCACTCCATAATAATTACTCTCAGGCTGTAAAAACTGCACACACTGTAGACTCATACTGGATAAAGTCACTCTACAATAATTACTCTCAGGCTGTAAAAACTGACCACACTGTAGACTCATACTGGATAAAGTCACTCCATAATAATTACTCTCAGGCTGTAAAAACTGCACACACTGTAGACTCATACTGGATAAAGTCACTCCAAAATAATTACTCTCAGGCTTTAAAAACTGACCACACTGTAGACTCACACTGGATAAAGTCACTCCACAATAATTACTCTCAGGCTTTAAAAACTGACCACACTAGACTTATACTGGATAAAGTCACTCCACAATAATTACTCTCAGGCTTTAAAAACTGACCACACTGTAGACTCATACTGGATAAAGTCACTCCATAATAATTACTCTCAGGCTTTAAAAACTGTCCACACTGTAGACTCATACTGGATAAAGTCACTCCACAATAATTACTCTCAGGCTTTAAAAACTGACCACACTGTAGACTCATACTGGATAAAGTCACTCCATAATAATTTCTCTCAGGCTTTAAAAACTGACCACACCGTAGACTCATACTGGATAAAGTCACTCCATAATAATTACTCTCAGGCTTTAAAAACTGACCACACCGTAGACTCATACTGGATAAAGTCACTCCATAATAATTACTCTCAGGCTTTAAAAACTGACCACACTGTAGACTCATACTGGATAAAGTCACTCCATAATAATTACTCTCAGGCTTTAAAAACTGACCACACTGTAGACTCATACTGGATAAAGTCACTCCATAATAATTACTCTCAGGCTTTAAAAACTGACCACACTGTAGACTCATACTGGATAAAGTCACTCCACAATAATTACTCTCAGGCTGTAAAAACTGCACACACTGTAGACTCATACTGGATAAAGTCACTCCATAATAATTACTCTCAGGCTTTAAAAACTGCACACACTGTAGACTCATACTGGATAAAGTCACTCCATAATAATTACTCTCAGGCTGTAAAAACTGCACACACTGTAGACTCATACTGGATAAAGTCACTCCATAATAATTACTCTCAGGCTGTAAAAACTGCACACACTGTAGACTCATACTGGATAAAGTCACTCCATAATAATTACTCTCAGGCTGTAAAAACTGCACACACTGTAGACTCATACTGGATAAAGTCACTCCACAATAATTACTCTCAGGCTTTAAAAACTGACCACACTGTAGACTCATACTGGATAAAGTCACTCCACAATAATTACTCTCAGGCTTTAAAAACTGACCACACTGTAGACTCATACTGGATAAAGTCACTCCACAATAATTACTCTCAGGCTTTAAAAACTGACCACACTGTAGACTCATACTGGATAAAGTCACTCCATAATAATTACTCTCAGGCTTTAAAAACTGACCACACTGTAGACTCATACTGGATAAAGTCACTCCATAATAATTACTCTCAGGCTTTAAAAACTGACCACACTGTAGACTCATACTGGTTAAAGTCACTCCATAATAATTACTCTCAGGCTTTAAAAACTGACCACACTGTAGACTCATACTGGATAAAGTCACTCCATACTAATTACTCTCAGGCTTTAAAAACTGACCACACTGTAGACTCATACTGGATAAAGTCACTCCATAATAATTACTCTCAGGCTTTAAAAACTGACCACACTGTAGACTCATACTGGATAAAGTCACTCCATAATAATTACTCTCAGGCTTTAAAAACTGACCACACTGTAGACTCATACTGGATAAAGTCACTCCATAATAATTACTCTCAGGCTTTAAAAACTGACCACACTGTAGACTCATACTGGATAAAGTCACTCCACAATAATTACTCTCAGGCTGTAAAAACTGCACACACTGTAGACTCATACTGGATAAAGTCACTCCATAATAATTACTCTCAGGCTTTAAAAACTGACCACACTGTAGACTCATACTGGATAAAGTCACTCCACAATAATTACTCTCAGGTTTTAAAAACTGACCACACTGTAGACTCATACTGGATAAAGTCACTCCATAATAATTACTCTCAGGCTTTAAAAACTGACCACACTGTAGACTCATACTGGATAAAGTCACTCCATAATAATTACTCTCAGGCTTTAAAAACTGACCACACTGTAGACTCATACTGGATAAAGTCACTCCACAATAATTAGTTTCAGGTTTTAAAAACTAACCACACTGTAGATTCATAGTGGATTCCAATCTTTGCTCAGTTATTACTCTCAGACTAAATTCATACTGGATTAAAATCACTCCACAATAATTACTCTCAGGCTGTAAAAACTGGTCATTCTTTAGATTCATGGTGGATTCCAAACACACTCCAGACTCATACTGGATTAAATTTATTCCACATTTATTGCTGTCAGACTGTAACAACTACATACTGCAGATTACTACTAGTTTAAAATCAAACAGTTAAAAAATACATCATTTTACCATCAGACTCTAAAGACTACATACACTGTAGATTCATACTAGATCAAGATCACATATTGTTTTAGTAGTCTTTCATATTCTAGTTTCTGTCCAGGTAAAACTAATGTAGCTTCAGTGGAGTTTAGGATCAATATAGTAAGATTTATCATAAAACATGAACGTGTGTACATGTATTCTGTAAACCAGGTGTTACAGCTGGTGTTTCCTCTCACAACAGCTCGATTGAAGTGCTGATTAGCTTTAATCATGGTCAGTCCTACATTTCCAGTCCAATCACGATATACGCCACCACATGTGTGAGTATAATACAATCATCTCACTATTCAATCACCACGGTTACCAGTTCCTCAGTATATTTTTAGCTCATTAATAACAGAGTTAGTCACAACAGTGAAGTGAGCGTTTTTGGATTTGGATCTAACTATAACTGTGTGATGTAATTGTAATTAATTATACATTATAAATATGTAGTTAAAAGCTATGTAAGTGCATCTGTGATCTCTGTTAAAGTTATTTGGACAGCAGTTAAAAAGAAAGACGCTGTGACGATGTGAAAATATTATGTTGAACTTAAACAAACATGTTTTCTTTACCTGTACATGTGTTTGATTTGGCAGTCTAACGGGATTGTGGTAGCTGTGGTACTCTTGGTTCTTCTGCTGCTGGTGGGTCTGGTCCTGCTCTGGTGGTTCTGGCCACTCTGCTGTACTGTGGTAAGTAAACATACAGGAACACTTCATATGGACTACACTAAAGAACACTTACTGGCAGCACCAGCTGAATTAGAACATATTTTTTAATTTCATAGGTCATTCGGGATCCTCCCCCATCCAGACCGCCTCCGCCACGCCCAGTTCCTGTAAGTAGACTTATTTTATAGATGTATTCATGTGAAAGAGTCATCAGCTAAATATTGATTTGATAGGTGTTAATTTGATGCAGTCATTTGGAACCATTATCTGAAAGTCAATGACCATCAAGCACCCCAATGAATGAGTACAAATGCTTTTCAAGTACACAAGCAAGAAGGCAAAAGTCCAAAAGTAACTAGACAGCCTTTCTAACTCATGAACTCAGCTACTGTTAGCAGCACTTATTGCTTATGGCACTCAAATGTACACACAGCTTGTGTAATCTCCATAGATGAACATTGATCAATGTAATAAGATGACCTGTGGAGCAATGGAATTGTGTGCTCTGGAGTGATTGTGTTCCATCCAATTTCCTCACCGATGCTCTTGAGCTGAATGCAATCAAATCCTCACAGCAATGTGCCAACATCTGTTATTGTAGCATAAGAAGGGGACAAAGTCAAAGGCTTATTATTATCCTTAATTCTAGAAGAAATGCTCAGCTTTAGTTTAGATTTCTTCAGTTTGTTGTTATTTCCTCCACAGCAACCAGAGGAGGATCTGCTGGCTAAGAAGAAGTGGCCCACTGTGGATGCCTCCTACTATGGAGGGAGGGGTGCTGGTGGGATCAAACGCATGGAGGTAAGCTGGAAACATTCTTTTAATAAAATACATTCATCAAGGTTGTTCTTTGGTTTAAAGCACGTCAACGTGTCTGAGGAAAATATATGGTTGGTTTGTAGTTTGGACTCTTTCAACATTGTTGGCATTCACATTGCCAAACATTGCTTAAAAGGGATTGTTTCCAAGCTTTTCCAATAGTCTTGGAAGATCCCGGCTCTGATGAAGGTATTATTAAAGAAATGTTGAGCTAAATCAGTTGTAAAGCACAGAAAATCTGCATGGCAGGACTCCAGAGAACAGGGAAGCACTACTCTTAGTAAAGAACAAATGGGGTTCTGGTGTTTCTGCAGGTTCGCTGGGGAGAGAAAGGCTCCACCGAGGAAGGAGCACGGCTGGAGAAAGCCAAAAACGCTGTGGTCAAAATGCCAGAGGAGGAGGTGGAAGAGCCCATTATGAAAGCTCCCTCTAGACCTCCACCTCCCTATCGCCCTCCACAACCTTCTAAATGGTACACCCCAATTAAGGTGAGTCTTATCCTTATGATTATGCTGGATTCCATTAATTGTTAACATTAAATCACATAGTTGTTTTTTGCTGAATTTCATTTACACTATTTTAAAAAATTGTAAAGTTTACAACCAGCCAAAATATATCCGGTATCTGAAGCTTGTGTCTTTAGTTTTGAAGGGGCTTCTGCTTTATTTGTCAGAATAAAATTAAACAAAATAAATCTAAATAAACAAATGTTTATAGCTATTTTTAGATGGAAATAAAATCTTCTTAAAAATAATACATCTTAAACAAATAAAGAAAATAAAGAACTGTAGTTAAGTATTTGTAGTCCAGACGGGGTTTACTGCTCTCTAAGCAGCGGCTCTCCCAACAGTGAGTGGACGTTACTGCCTTGTAAACAGATCTAGTGTCTGCATTATACATAGGCAATTGTAGTAAATCTACCCAGATAATTACAGAGTGGACACCTCTGTTGTGTTGTGGTTACTTCAAAAGTCTGAAGTGCCTTCAGACGTTAGACTTTTTCTGATACCTGAATATAGTAATCCTTGCTTACCAACCACTCCAGACGCTACAATATAAAAATATACTTATAATTCTTCTTATTTATAATTCCTGAATGAAATGTGAACTCTGATCATTTTTGTAAACATATTTATGTTTTATCCTGTTATTATAATATACACTGATGTGTGTATGACGCCTGATGATTTGAATTTCATCTGACACTAAGCGTATCTTGGATCGTTTGTGAATGTAGTTGCTGCCTAACCATAATTCTTCATTAATGTTGTGCATTCAGGGCCGTTTTGATGCTTTGTTGGCGTTGCTACGGCGACAGTATGATCGAGTGGCTGTCATGAGACCCACAGCAAATGACAAGGTATGTTGTTCTTTTGAATGCTGGAATGTATGATGGTTGTTAGGGGAACAAAAAAACTTGAACTTGGATTAAGACTGTGGAACTCCATGTCTCTCTCAGAAATTAGATTACTGGCCTGTTGACAAAACATCTACTGAAAAGGATCAGCATGTTTCCTGATCGCCAGAGCATCTTGTGTGCTTGGGCCTCAGATAAACGAGGCAGTAATCCACTTAATGGAGACCAGTCATTGTGCTAATGGGTCAGTGTTTGGTGTGGCTGTCCAAACAGAGACTCCTCAGTTTATCAAGACTAATAAAAAACTGAACAAGCCCACATTCACATCAACTGGTCTGCCATATTTATGTTGGGGTGTGGCTCCTAACCCGCACTCGTCAGTGAGGATTCATCACTATTAGCATCATTAAGTCAAGAGCTGGAGTCTGGCTGTCAAGGTTCTGGCTGTCGGTGACGAGACATCTCAGAGTGGAGGGTGACCTGTGACCGCACACTGACCTGACTGTCACTCCGTTTGGGCCTCAGTTGAGTGATCACATGGAGTTCAAACTAACGCTGCAGCTCAGTGGATTACATTTACTTCAGCTTCATACCTAAAATCTGTTTATCTAAATCTATCTATTCTATTATAACTTTTTTGGATGATGTAAATGACCCACTTAATTAGCATAATACGGTCTTAGAAATGCCCCAAATAAGTTTCTGGTTCTATTGACTTGTATTTTAAATAAAGACTGTTTTTGTCCTCTCCTGTAAAGTTGCCATTTTGTAGATACTTGTTTTTCTTTGGACAGCGATGATATGAATCATCTACAGAAACCACTCTTTTGAACATTTTAATGCAGAATTACATTTTAATTGCTGAATTTAACATAATATCATAATGTGTGTCAAATAATGCCGTATTGACGCATGTGTTTTTGTCAAAAAATCATGTCTTTTGACTGAGGTGTCCAAACATTAGCGTATGACTGTTTGGGCATGTGCATTGAATTATTAACTGTATTAATTGTATTCTTGTGTAAATGTATTAAAAACAGCTCTTATCATTAATAAGCTTGCGCCAGGCAAGTTGCATAATGAGTTTTATTCAGCTGGTGTTATTTCAGGAAAATCATCATATTACACAATTACATCATTTTACCTTAATCTCTTTCTAGTTTTCATAAATTTAACACTATAAAACTGGGTCAGTAGGGGGAGCAGTGCACTGCTTGTGAGCTGCAGAATGCTGCTTTTTTTATTGGCTCCCTACAAAATATCAGCATGAATTAGGGCATGACTCATGAGGTGCTGGTAGGCCAGCACTTGATTTTCATGAATTAAATGTATAGTACTTCATATATTATTATATATTATTATATATTTAAACATTTTGCATTAATAAAAATCTATAATTGCATAATAATAAACATTTAGTGTTTAGATGGTACGTTTTTAAAACTTTTTGCACTGTTTCGTATAAAGCATGGTGATACGAACACATAGTGTCAAAATTAGTCTCCTGGTATCACACAAACTCTAAACGGAGTCGTAATGATTCTCTACATGTCTCTGACACTGGTTACATCTCAGCGATTCAATTATACAGAAACGTATGAAAAATGGTGGAAATCCTCTGTAACTGTGGTAAAGTCACTATAATGCACTGCAACTCTTGGTTTACTGCTTTATTATTTGTGATTCTGGATCTTTAGTTTCATCTGTTCACAAAGGAGTGACAGTTTTTACACCAAAGCAAGTATTGTTTCTTGACAGTACCTGCTCTCATGTTATCATACTATTCAAAGTGTTCAACATAGGGCGTATTTGATTTATAATGCCTGATTTGACTTTAAGATAGCGGCTTTCTCAATAGAGGTAAAGCTCTTTTAATTGAGTTCAATTATTCCAAATGATCATAAACGTCAGTGTGATGGAACATGTCGGAATAATGCCTTTTGACATATGACATGCATTTGTACAACCTGATGTAAATGAGTGCCATGGGTTTAGGATGATGGTGATGTGCACTAGCAATCGCATGGTGGGACAGGACGTTTTACCGGTTTCTAATTGAGGGCACTAGCAGCTCTATAAGCGAGAGACGCTGTCATGTTTTGTATTTATAGGAGATAATGAGGTGCACAGAGCTCAGAGGGGGTGGAGATAATGGTCTAAAGCGCCCCGTGAATGGCTGACCATTAAAAGACCTACTTTTTTCCATGATGTCTATTCATGACGTTTTATGTGGTTTTGTGTTCCAAAAATGGTGATTATTCATACTTGCAAGGTGTTTTCTAACCTTTCTTTACCTCTTAGAATTAAACAGGCTGTTTCTGTGCATTTGAGACCAATTAGCTCTGTTCTGATTGGCTGCCCTGTATCATGCCTCGCTCACAAAGCCCTTATAAATGAAACCCAACTAAACTGCAGTAGGCTGAATAGGAGAGATCAGCCAAGAGTGTTATGTATAACTATACAGAAACAATAAAAAATTGTTTTTTTATGGACTGTATGTATTGGGGAGTGAAACTTTAATATGTTTACATATTATTTTAAACTCCTTTATTTTAAAGAAGTGAGGAAATTTAGTTTTTCTATTGTTGTTCTTTGGTAGAAAATGAATCTTTTATCATTTTAATCGTTGTTATGTTTGTGTTTCAGGGGCGCTGCATCAAGTTCACGAGGATTCAGGGTCATTAGGTCGACCACTATGTGTCCTTTTCAAGTGCCTGCTTTCGAATTTGTGCACAGTTTTTGGACAATGATTGTGCTTTTGGTTGTGCACTAGAAATTGTAATTTTGTGATTTCATTTTTTATATATGTTTTTGACACAATGGCTGATGTTTTTCTAATAACTCTAACCTTCAGTTACAGTATGAAGTGCTGGTCATGTGTGATGATTTAGATTTTTCCATAGAGTCTATGTGAATTTAAATATGAGGGGATATTAAAGGAGCAGTGTGTAAGATACAGAGGAGCTCTATTAGTAGAAATATATTATACAAAACTGTGTTTTCATTAGTGTATAAGGTAACTATAATTGGTTGTGGTTTCCTTAGCTTAGAATAAGCCTTTCATATATACATAGGAGTGAGCTGTTTTCTAATAGAGGCTGCCAATAGAGGTTGCATTGTTGCTACAGGAGCCCAAAGCGGACAACCACATGCTGGCCTTGGAGAGTGTTTTTCATGTTTTTATGTTGAAGTGGCAGCTTGAATTTAGTGGCGCTATAGCACTTGCTGGAAAATGCAGAAAGAATTTATCGGCAGCTCTGTGCATAAAACTTTATCCAGGTAGGGTTATTATGCCTTATCCTTTTTAAATCTATGAGGCTAAAATCAGCTTCTGAGGTTAAGGGGATTGGGGGAATACTAAGTAGGCCCACTCCATGAATAGAATAAATAGCTACAGTGCTCAAGAACCATTTTGGGGTGGCAATATGCAACCTCATTACTAGAGGTTACACACTGCTCCTTTAAGTGTATGAGAGAGAGAGAGAGAGAGAGAGAGAGAGAGAGAGAGATAAAAGAAAACAAAAGCAGCTGTGGTCCAGAATGGCAGAATGTTGGTCCTTGCATACTAAGATGTATACTCACAGCACTGTTTAACATTTGAAGACTGATCTTTTCAATAATTTAACATGCAAAGTGTCATATTCACAGTTTTACTGGAAATATGTAGCAGTTATGAAGCGAAATCAGCTTCTGTTAAGAAAAATAAGCACTGATATAATTATTTTTAAATGTTGTGTCATGTTGCAAACGCATGGTTCAGTGTCACAGTCCCAAAGAGACAAGGTGTTTCCAAGCTCACAGTTCCTTGATTATAAAGAATTTCCTAGATCTCGCAAAGCCCTTGATGCCCTGCCCATGAACATAAGTAAAAGGCAGTAAACAGACATGTTAACACAGTAATCTCGTGTCTCTACATCTGCACACACAATAGCATTACTGATTAATCTCCTGACCACTGCTGACCATGATTTCAGTGATTAAATAAACCATTTTTTTAAAAAAAAGGCTGTGCCTGTCTGGATAAATGAAACATCCTGCATCATCTTAGTTAAGCCTGTAAGATATTTCATGTGTCTTTAGAATGATGCTACAGTACATGTTAGATAATGAAGCTCCTGGACTCATAAGAGCTATAAAGAGCTTAGGCTTAAAAATGGGGGAATGATTTCTGAACATACCCACAGTTGGGATGGCTAGTTTGTGGGTTTGAAAACTGTCGCTACAATTGCTGCTGCAATGCTAAGCAGTCACTTTCCCATTTGTTAGTTACAGGAGAAAACAACGCTGACATACTGGTCAGCAAAAATAAATTAATAGTTCATGACTTGTCCAGCAACCTTCTCAACCTGCCAACCTCCTCAACAAGTTCAAGTTTAAGCTATATTCTGGCGTATCAGCTTTTTGTTGCCGTTTTCCTGTTCCGCCTTAAATGGTGCAGTTCCATGCTGGCACCTCAGTCCTGTCCAGCTTATTGTTCTTGTGGTGCAGCAGTTACATTCAAGTGCCTAAGGCACCACCTTCCTTTTAAGGTGAGATGGAAAAAAGTAAATAAGAAGCTAATTTCAGGCTTATGAACTCTCAGAGATCTCCCACCATTTAAACACCCTTATCGTCCCCCGTCCTCTGCATGAGGAAGAATGCCCCCATTACTGACTAGTTTGAACCCAGCCACTTTGTTGATTTCTCGTGTGAAGAGATTTTCCTTTACTCTAACAAAAGGTGTATTGGATTGAAATTGTATACTGCACCTTTAACTAAATTGATCAGAAGCAGTAAAGAAATTATATTCTATAAAGCTTGGTTGGATGACTAAACCACACTCTACATAATGATCACAGTTTTTTAAGTGGGGCCACAATGAAAAGCTGTTTTATGACTGAAAATAAAATGGTACATTCTAAATGAATATACTCGTTTTCTGTGACATTGTAGTTGTTGTATTCAATTTTTTGTTTAACTGAATTGAAAATAATTCTTGTCCCTGGCAACTTATATATATATTGTGCTAAAATGATAAATTCCACTAGTAAAAGTAAAACACTTAAACTGAATATATTATTTTCACCATTGGCTAATTTAACTAGTATTTACTAACAAGTATTTTAATTGTGAAATAAAAGCTGTGTGGGTTAAAAACAACAGCGTTAGCAGGTTAGCAGGGGCCTCAAACGTTTCGCTTGTTGTCGCAGGATTTGTGTGTCATAGAAACCGCTGGCTGCTCCCCGGCTAGGCGGCTTTGATATAATGGTAATCATAATAATGTGTTAAAAAAAATCTAACATCTGCGAATATGTGAAGCCCTCTGAGCGATGCAGCGGGGTCGATACCTTAAGGTGAGACATTTCGACCTGTTCGAGTGTTTTTAATTCATTGAAATCTTTGCAAACGTTTAATAGAAACGGTGTTGTTAGCGTGTTAGCCAGCTAGCCGATGTTAGCTGATGTGAGGTCTATTAACAACATCAGTCCAGTTCAGTTGAGTGGAGAAGATAAACGCAGCAGTTTACATATATTTAGACTGACAGCCATTCATTTAGTTCCATCATCCACAGTAAATATCGCGAACAATAAAAAAAATTTATATCGCTCATCACTGACTGACCAAAACTCGCCGGTACGAAACGTTTCTGATTACAGCTGTGGTCTCTGATTTCATTGGTGGTCTCTTAATTTGTTGCACCGCAGCAGCCTAAGGGTTTAAGTTACACTGACCAAACATGTAAAGCAAGTTTGATGTACGTTATGACCATAAGTATCCAGACACCTCTCTGTCGTTCATTGTAGACTCTGGATTTTCTTACACAGTGGTGGTGATAGGAACTGGTTGTCATCATGTTTACAGTTTAAATATAGCCATTTTATTTACTATCCAAAACAACCAGTGAACCTACACGTGTCTTATTGAATTATGTTTGATTAAGCTGTGTTCACGATGGTGCAAAAAATGTATATTCTTTCTTGTCTTGTATATTTATGCTGCCTTGCCCTGCCTCTCCCCAATTAATATAATTATACATAAACTTTAGGTCCAAACTTAAAGTTATTGTAAAACAGCATGTGAGGTATATTCTGACATTTCTGGCGGTTTTTCATTAAATCACTCTAAATGCCTTTGTTTAAATCTTGCAGAAATGGTGCACCCTTTCACACCATGTCCTTGTGCCCGATTCAAAGCGTCAGCTGTAAAGCCCCCCAGCACATAGCTGTAGAGCGGTGGAACTGCGTTCTCTGGAGTGATGTGGAGCAAAACACTCCGGATCATCCAACATCAGTACCTGACCTCACTAATGCACTTATGGCTGAATACAATAAAATCTTTACAGCAATGTTCCGAAACTTAGTATAAAGTCTTCCCAGAAAATGAGAGACTGTAACAAAGGAGGAACAAAATTCCTTGTTAATGCCCTTAATTTTAGGAGAACCGCTGGATACTACAAACTAGTATACTCGTGATTTAGTATCTCATCTAATAAACCACCAGAGTGCAAAAGTAAAAGGCCATACCACCTACAATTTCTAAGCAGTCTGCTTTGTAGGTCTGTTTATGCTGCTTATGTTCCCCCCCACAGTGCTCCTGTGTGCCAGCTGCAACCAGATAAACCAAGATGCCTCAAAAGATGCTGAAGAGTGCCCACTACATTGAACTGGGCAGCTACCAGTACTGGCCAGTTCTTGTGCCAAGAGGGATACGTTTGTACACATACGAACAGATTCCTGTGTTTCTGAAAGAGAACCCATACATTACAGATGGATACAGAGCACACCTGCCCTCTAAACTATGCTTGAAAAGGTACGTTTGTTCTGTTTGCTGAAAATGTGCAGATGTGGCCTTTAAAGGCGCTGAGACTTTGTGGGTTTTTATTCTTGCAGCATGTTCATTCTGTCCAATGAGACGGTGAATATCTGGAGTCATCTGCTGGGCTTTCTGCTGTTCTTCTTCCTGGGCGTACACGACATGTCCTCAGTGCTGCCGGCCGCAGGTGCTTCCAGAGAGGACTATGTCATTTACTCCATTGGACTGTTTTGCTTTCAGGTTCGTACACAAACAATCCCACACATACAGTTTCTATGCAAGAGTTTCGGTGCTCTGGTCAATTGATTTTCAAAATTTCTTATTTTCTTTAAATATGTTAACACTTCTGTATGTAAGGTATGTCACATTTTGTGGATATATTTATATATATATATATATATGTATGTATATGTATATATATATATATATATATGTATGTATGTATGTATGTATATGTTAAAGTAGCAGTGCGTAATATTTAGAGGGATATATTAGCAAAAATAAAACATGGTATTAAAAATATGTTTTCTTTAGCTTATAATTATCTGTAGTAATAAATCACTGTCTCTTTGTTAGCTTAGATTGAGCCCTTCATATCTACATAGAAGCAGGCCACAGAGAATGTAGGGCCATGATATTTAGCTGCAGTTTTTCTACAGTAGCCCCGAACGGACGAAACTGTGAGGCGTGTTAAAATTTGCTTCACAATACATCAGAAAACGACATAAAGATGGAATACATATCAGAACAATAGGATTAAATATACGACAAGAGTCATTATTATATATTAATTAACTACTAAAGTAAATAAAAACATAAAACACACATCATTAGCTGACTAAAGATGGCCTTAACCAAAAAAAGTCCTAACAAAAAGTTTCCTTCTAAAAGAAGGTACAGTGGCAGTAGATCAAAGTACTTTCACCTACTCTTAGATCTGGGTTTGGGTATGACCAGTACTTCATTGCCTGATTGACCCAAATGTTCTGTTTGGTTTATGTACATTTTCTCAGACATTAGGTTTTAGTGCTTAATTTTAAGGCTAAATTTCACACATTAAATGGCCCATATCTTTTTTTCTTATTTTTATTAAAACAAAAGAGTTAAATATACTATTTACTCCCAAGTCCATATATGGAAACAGATTAGCCAGTTTTTGATTGTATTCTGTTCTGTCGCAATATATATGTTCTGTACTGTAATTTACTGTATGTTTGTATGTGTTATGTCTAAACAAGGTATATGTTATAAGCTTGTTGTCAAAATTGCTGCATTATGGTTTTTTTTTGTGTAGGTGTGCATGTTGTGCTCTGTGGGCTACCACCTCTTCTGCTGCCATCGCTCGGAGAAGACCAGCCGCCGCTGGCTTTCCCTGGACTATGCTGGGATCTCTGTTGGCATCCTGGGCTGCTACGTCCCAGGGGTCTTCTACGCCTTCTACTGCAACAGTGTATGACACACATTTATCAGTAGTAAACAAGCACTCAGCAAAATAGAACTTTAGATATAGCAAAAATAAAACAAATAATAAGAGGAAATTAGTTTTGAAAATCTGTGGTTATGACTACATAGCAAGCCTTGTTAGAGGAACCAGAAGTCCAGAGCAGTGCTGAATCACTCTAACCTTAACCACTCTGCCACTTCTCTTGAAACAAAGCACAGTTGTTCTACAGTAAGTCTTTCACAAGTTCTGTATCTGGTCACCATAAACTAACTGTAAAGTTGGAAAATGTTAACAATGTGAAGACAGTTTGGTTGTGGGTAAAGTTGTTCTAACATGCTAAGCCTGTGTGACTTCCTAAGTTTCCAGTAACTAGTAGGCAACTTGTAATAAAAAAGCTTATTGAACTTCTGGTGCTTCCTTTCGTTTCCCATTGCTTTTTCTCAGTTGTGGCGACAGGTCTACCTGGTGACGGTTCTTGCTCTGATTCTGGCCGTGTTCTCAGCTCAGATCCACCCACTCTACCACACACAGGAGTGGAAGACGTTGCGCTCGGCCATCTTCTGCTCTGTGGCCGGCTACGGCATCATCCCCGCCTGCCACTGGGTCTGGCTGAATGGAGGCTTCCACTCTGAGATTGTGCAGGTATGCTTGGACTTCATTCACACTGAATGTTTATGACGAGGAATGTGTCAAGAACCAGTGATTTAATTCAGATAAGCTTATTAACAATCATTGATAATGGTATGCAGATACACCACGTCATAAATTGATTTTTTTTTTTTTTAAATAATGGTCAGTTCAATGGAATTGAGTCACCATGTTGCCTACAGAAATACACACATTACTTTGCATATAAACATCACCAAGACATTACAGAGGATGACAGTTCATAATGGGACCATATGTGTGCTTATTCTATTATATGCTGTCATAGAAACATTTAAGGTACAGATGTAATGTAAGATGTAATTTGATCCTATTCCAGGCATTTTTCCCACGCGTCATGATCATGTATCTGCTTGCTGCTTCTGCCTTCTTGTTCTACATCAGTAAAGTCCCTGAACGCTACTTTCCAGGTAGGCACCCAGCTCATATAGAACAGCCAGCTCAGTGATGCACTATAAACTGTAAGAGTCATTAATAAGATAATATAAAATTGCCCAGTTTTGCATGTTTTTGGTGTGTTATTTTTTCTATATGGTTATGTAGGTTTTTTAAATCAAAAACAGTCCTAATTAAGTTTCCACCCTTTCTATATCCCCAAGAGCTGGTGTCTTCTAACCAGCCCTCAGGCTCCAGAGACAGTCCAAAATTTAGTTACAAACTAACTTAGAGTGCATAAGGGTGGAGGCAAAGTGTGGACTAAGGACTGGTTTAAAGACCAGAGTAGGTGGTCTAAGGACTGGTTTAAAGACCAGAGTAAATAGACTGTCCTAGAGTAAAATAGACTGTTTCTGTTACTGCCTGTAAGACTGATTTAAAAAAAACCCAAAAAAAACAATTGCTAACTTTCTCCAGCAGCGCTTGTAGACCGTGGTCCTTGAGACACACTGCGCTACACGTTTTAGCGATTCCCCCCAACGTAACTTAATAAATGGGGTATTTGTGAGCATTTTGAGCATATTTTGGATCAGGTTTTGGGAGCAGAGAGAACACTAAAATGTGTAGGGCAAGTGGACCTCTAGGACCAAGAATAGGCAACACTGCTCTTCAGAAAACACAGTTCTGCAGAATTACTGTTCACTGTTTGCTGAAGTGAACATATTGAGAATGTATTATTATTATTATTATTATTATTATTATTATTATTATTAATAGTATTTTTATTTTCACTTTTAAAAAATGTTTAAACTATTGTATATGACTGTAAATAATTCCTGTTTTGATTGGCTCCTCTGTATTGTGCCTCATTTGGAAAAATAGTTCAGGCTGAAACACTCCTTTAACTTTACTATACATGGGTAAAGCAAAATGCTATAGGCTCAGTAGGCAGATGCATGTAAATGGGATGTCTTGTGACACAAAATGAGTAAATTTAAAACAGGCTTTTGCTGCTTAATATCTGTGGATGAACTAAATGAAATCGATGGTACTTTTTGAAACTAACTAGCCATTTTTATATGCTGCATCAAGGGATGCCTAGTCTTCCATGATATGGACCCATTAAAGTAGCTTACTACATACTAGGAATACGTATTACACGGCTGTAGCTTTATGGATGTTGTGTTTATCATAAACTGAACTGCAATACTCTAAAATTCCCTTTAATGTTGGTTAATGCAGCATTCCATGATTTAAAGTGATTTTGGATTTTTTTTTTCAGCAGAAAAGGCAGCAGGTGTGAAAACACAGGATAATAACACCCAGGTATTTGTGTTTGTAACAGGGCAGCTGAACTACCTTGGTGCCAGTCACCAGCTGTGGCATGTATTGGTGGTGCTGATGTTCTACTGGTGGCACCAAACTGCTGTCTATATCATGCACTACAGACACAGTCAGCCATGCCAGGATCACAGTGGCAGCAGCGTCGGCTAGTTGCTTCTTTCACATCAGCCGGTCTACAGAATAGTAGACTGTAGCCACACCCCAACAGCAAAGCCTTTCAGAATGAGCTAGAGCAGTGGTTCCTAGTCCAAGTTCTGTCTTTTCTGCTTAAGCATAGCACTTTCTAATCACCAGCTAATTATAAATCTGTTTACGAGCTGGGTTTGTTGTATTAGAGCAGGGATGACACAAAAAATATAGTAATAATAATAATTACAGTCTTTGTATACTGAACTGTACATCAAGTTTTTGGGACTAGGAAACAGCTTTCTACCTTATTCAGGCTATCATGCTGTGTGACTTGGATTTGGAACTGGCACATTGGATTTTCTGTTACAGACTTAATACTGAAGCTTTTTTTTTTTTTTTAAAGGTCAGTACTGTTGTATTGGACAATCCAGATCAGTACATGTTTGATTTATAATGTTATTGCATAGCCAGTATGAACGTATCTTTCAAAAAACTGCCTGTGAAACTTGTATCTTGACTTGAATGTGATGATTTGTGTGGGGAATGAGTTATCCTCAGATCTCAAATATACAAGCATTATTAGATTATGAGCAGTTTTACATCTTTACTAGCATTAGCACAGGGTTCTGGTTCATTTTTAAACCTCAGTCACACTGTAAATGTCAATGTGTTAGATTTGAGGGGAAAGCCATCCATTTTTCAAAATTTCTGCATGATTTAGTCATTAAGAAGCCATCTGGCAAGGTTTGGTGTGAAATACTTGGTTCTAGAGAAACTTGCTTAATCAGAAATGTTCCCCATGGGGGTGTGAACTCCCGCACAGAAAGTTATTCCATGATGTGGTTGTTAATATGCTGTGTGCTTTATGAGACCCCCCTCACCAAAATCACATTTTTACTGTTATTAGCAAGATGCATGTAGGTTCACTCGTGGTTTTGAAAAGTAGATAAAAGTTGTGTTATAGACTTCATAACCCCTGGTTCCCATCGACACCACTATAAAGAAATTCCAGTTGCTAAGTTTCTCTAAAGTGTAGAATATCACAGCAAACCTTTTTAAATTATTTTGTCATTGATCCATAATTTGCTATTAAGTTGAGAAATGATCTCTGTTATACTCACCCTGGCACAGTGGTGCAGAGGGGCCTGTAGGTGGGGATGCACTGATATGAGAATTGCAAGCTGATTTCCAATTTCTTTTGAACACATATCTGCCAATGGCGTTAAACATTCATATAATTGGGACTAAAGCCACATGACTTAGCATTATAGAGAAATGTAACACTTGTTTATTGAGGGCTGTAGATGCAGTAAAATGAATAAAATGATAATATTTTTGCCCATATGATTCCAATATCATTGTGCATCCCAACTTCTATAGGTACAACACAGTTTTATTGTTTTATTGGTATTGTTGTGAATCATGTTAAGCATAATGTTACCTCCTAATTTGCCTGCAGACACAAAGCCTCATGGTCCACAAAAAATGGTTCGATCAAACTCAAAGCCTGAACACCTTCATTTTATCTTTCCATGTTTTCTGCCATGTGTGCCCGTAGATCTACAACATAAACTTTGTTGTCAACTGAGCCTTTATTATGTAGCACTGACAAAGTCTGGGTACTGCTGATCTTTCCTCTCTGTTTTTTTTCCTTGTTATTCTGTGGTTCATCTCATGCTGAAACCAGTTATGACGGTGATGGAATTGTATAAAGTATTGCTCATGAATTTTATTGTACTGTAACTGCTGTATATGGGCATTTTGTAACCTTTTCAAATGTGATGCATGGGAAGAGGCTGTGTAGTTTGTGAAAACTTTAGATTGAAGTTACTTGAAGAAATCTGTGCAAACTGAAGAACAAATCATGTTGGCCTACTGACTGATACAGAAGCTGGTTTTAATGATTTAAAAAGAAGGGCCCACAGATGGTCCACAGAAAAGACTGTGGTCATGGCCAGTGTTTTGTTTTGTTTTTTTTTTTTTTTTTTTACCTTGAGCCGATGAACATGGTGTACATTTGAACGCCAGACCTGTACTCATGCCTCTATTTTGTTGCCTTTCATTTCTCCATTGTTTCGGGGGTTTGCCTTAGTTTCTTTCGTTGTTGAACGTTTTTATCTGAATGCTGTTAATAAATAAGAATGAATACTTTCTACTCACATGTAGTGAGTTTTTTTTTCTTCTATCACAAAGATTTTTTTTTGTGCTGTTGATTCTTGGGGACCTAGAAGGTATGTCTATGTATGATTCTGTGCAAAAGAGACTGGCATTCAGAAAATCTCTAAAACTGCAGAGAAAATGAGACTCCTAACAACCAACTGGAAGACCAAAACTGTCTCCGTCAAACAGCTCCTAAAGCTTTAATCTATGTCAGAAGTTCCTCTCTCCTTAGATGTTTCTGTCCATCCTTCCACTGTGAGATGACACCTCAATGCTATGGGCCTATAAGGATGTGTAGCTGTTCAGGAAGCTCCTCACTGAGAACAGGAGATGAACATAAAATAAAGAAGCAGCTGGTGTTCTCAAAACAATAGACTGACCACCTGAGGGTCCAGACCTCAACCCTGCTGAATGTGTTTGGAAGTATTTGGTTGGTGAGAAGTAGAAAATGCTAAACTAAATTCTAAACTTGAACTTCAGAGCTGGGGAAAAGCATACCTGCAGATTTCTTACAAGAAAGTGTTTTGGAGTGTTTATACACACACCGAGTGCTTTATTAGGTGCGCTTTGTAGTTGCATGATTACAGACTGTAGTCCATATGTTCTTCAAAGGTCAGGATCACATCTGCTGTGCTGGTACGAGTGGATCAGCCACAACTGCTGGAGTTTTAAACTGGAATAGTCCACTAACCAAACATTCAGACAACAGCATTGTGGGACACTGATGAAAGGGTAGAGGATGACCAGCCCAATTGTTTTCGGCCATAGATAAGTATCGGACTGTACCTCTACAAGGTGAACCAACAAAGTATGAGTGTCTAGTAGAGTGGACAGTGAGTGGACACTCACCTTAGCAGCACTGCTATGTCTGATCCACTCATACCAGCACCACATGAGTATTATTGCAGTGCTGAGAATGATCCACCACCCACATAATACCTGTTCTATGGTGGTCCTGTGGGGGGGGTCATGACCATTGAAGAACAGGGTAATAAAATATGCAGAGAAACAGATAAACTACAGTCTGTAATTGTAGCTACAAAGCATTGAGGTAAACAAGGAGTGATGGAAGTTCTTGTGACACTGTGTAATATTCAGACACGGTTCTCAAACAGAATCAGGTTTGCCAGATGATATTTATCGTAATCCTATTCTCAAAGCAGTGGTAATCTGCTATTTTCATTCTGTTGGACTAGCAGGAGGGATCAGGCCAGAGAGTTGCTCTTTTTCTGCCTGATTATTAATCGCAAGGAGAGACAATGCGGTTAGGAGGTCAACAATTCCTTCAACTAATCACCAGATTACTGACTATATTGCTGTAATCCATAAGGTCTTGATTAGTATGCTTTTTCATATTTCATATCCAGGCCCTGTATTTGGAACATGGGCATATTATAAAAAATCATATATAAATCACACAAGTTTTTAATGTCATGTATATATTTATCTTTAGTTAGACACAGTTTGTATACTTCTGATCGATGGGGTAACACAATCTAAGGTTATATAATACACCCAAAGATCTTAAGATATTTAATGAATGCAGCTGTTGCTCCACAGACTATTCATAAGAAATCAAAGGCACAAAATCAGATAGATGTACAATAGAAAGTGGGCTAAGAACCTCTGCAGGATTTGCCAGCAGCTGTGAGATAAAGATGAAACCTATTGTCTATGGGATTAGACAATTCATTATTCTACAATAATGCACATCTCTGTTTGGCAGTAACTTTCATCTGATTCTGGTAACCAGTATGTGCAGAATGGGGGAGTAATCCTATTTTAGTTTAATCTGAGTGAAAATAAATTCACTTCAATAAAAAACTCAAGTATCTATATTGCTAATGGGGATTATTATGCACACCAATGCCACCTGCTGGTCAAAACAGAAGACACATGTTTCTTAAAGAAAGAACATTTATTTCTCAAAATCTTCCAATGAAATGTAAAACAGTGTGTTATGCTAAAACAATAGCATTCATACTTCAGATTAAATTCTCATAGGTGATTTGTCAGCACTTCGAGATGTTTCGCCAATAAATCATCATCACACGAGTCACACGCACAGCTTCATATTCCAAATTCTTCTCATACACTCTACTTGAGCTTTGGTAGAAATATTTGCTGATAATAAGCAGCCTGTTCAGGAAGTGGTGCACTGTTTTTAATTAATTTAACATTTATATAAATTACTCTAAACAGCACTTTGGAAAAACAATTGTAATTGCTTAAATTTTATAGTGAACCCACTGTTTATTCATCATCTATATTTTTAACATAGCACAGAAGAAGCAGGACATGTATTCACTGGCCATCCAAGCTTACTTTTCATCACCATCAAATTTCTAATCAACACCACTATAAAGAAAGCAAACAACTAAAAGTAGAAGGTTTTTTGTAAATACACTGAAAACTTATGGAAAAAGTCAAACAAACCTTTGTTTAGGTGAAAAGAATCACTGGGTATAAGTTTACATAGTATGTTTAACTGACTAAGATTTGAAAAATATTTAGTCATGGATGAGCCAGGAGCTGATCCTCAGCCTCTCCCACTCAGTCTTCTCCACCACAAATCATCTTCAGACACCGGCCAAAGTCGCCACCTACATCTGACTAGAATTGGACAAGATGAAATGATTCAGAATCAAGTTTCAATGATTAATCAGAACTAGTTCATGAAGAAACTGATAAACCAAAAGGTGAAAAAAAAATCACACAAACTCAAAGCACTGTGAGGGAAGCAGTGGCGTAACCAATGGCAATGCAGGAAGGCCAACTGCGAGGACTCAGGTCTCCGTTGGACTCCTTTACACCCATAACTCAATAGCTTTATAATATTCCAACCTGGTTGAGACACATTGTCTTTTTTTTGGTATTCATGAAAAAAAAAATCCTATGTTTTTTTTAGTTTTGGGCACCACGGATGAGATTGCTACACTACAAATAGTTACGTCACTGTAAGTCAAGCTTGAAATCCAACAGAACAGTGCAGATTACAAGTTTTCTCTGCCATTCTCCTGGAGGATTAGGCTCTAATTAAAAAGAAAATAAGCAAGATTTTGTCTTTTAGAACTTACGGCAATTGCAGAGTATAAGGAGCGGCCATACATTTTTTTATACTCCGCCCTGATGTCCAGCAGGTCAATTTCCGACCGGCTGACCATAATCCTCGTCAGAATGGATTCAGTGGTCCCCAGACCCTAAAAAAACCCAAACACACCTGGTTCCACATAGCTCAACAAATGCAGTACAGTGACACGACCTAATGTTGTAATGTCTTAATGTTGGAGGGGCGCTGAATAAGGGCGGCAAAATATAGCATCATAATCAGTCATGTGGTGTAGGTTCGCCAAGCACTGTTTTCCATCATTTTAACACCCAGTCTTATGCTGGACTGAACAACTGGGGGAAATCTTTTCTTGAGGTTGTCCAGACTAATATCTGTAACTTAAAATTGTGACTATTTCCTGCAATTTAAGGTTCGGGCCTGTTTTGGCCAAGACGACTAGAATGAGATTTCTGGCTTAAGGCTTGAACCCTAAATGCAGTCTGCCATATTGGCAGTGAGCTGTGGCTGTGATGTAAAAACAGATTTGCATGCCTCTGATTGGTCAGGCAGTTCAGAAGCTCTGTGTGATTAGGCTACATTTCTCCACTTAAAACATAAGACAAAATTGTTGATAATGTAGACTATAACTGTGAAAAAAGAAAATCACTCTTTTAAATTGCATTTTTGATATAAACACGATTAACTGCTCAGGCCTGTAGTAGCCCTGCACCACACTTCCACAGCACCCTATTATTAAGCCTGTAGTCAATCTTAACTCAGTTATAGAATTGAAGATTCTTATATCATAACTGAAACTATAACTGCTAAATAAGCAAGTTCCTCTATTCTAATCCTCCATACAAAAACTACCTGCTCACCTGTGTAGAGAACCTTTAACATGCTCAACTGTAAATGAGTTTGCAAGACAGACGAAT
Organism: Megaleporinus macrocephalus; assembly: GCA_021613375.1. NCBI lineage: Eukaryota > Metazoa > Chordata > Actinopteri > Characiformes > Anostomidae > Megaleporinus > Megaleporinus macrocephalus. Next base: position 21,694,471 of record CM038720.1, on the reverse strand, counting down.
AAAAACACATGAACAATAAATTTTTTCGGCATCACATCAGCCTGGAAATAAAGAGCACATGACCAAACTTCATCATAACAAACCTGTTTTAAAACACAATCAGCGCTGTAAGAATATGAAATCACCAAAATTAAGACATCAGATGTCAGCAAAATAACAAAATGATACACCAATATATGCAGACTTTAAGGGGCCAAGGTGAAAGATCATATCAATCAAAATTATAAAAATACATACAGCAGTAATAAACTTATCATACTGGTAATGTACAAACTGGTCTTAATCATGAATGATGTCTATTTAACATTTTATTTTTCTTTCATTTTGATTTAAAATTAGCACTACAACTGAATTAACAGACTATTTAATGTCACTTGTGTTTACTAGAGGTTAATAGGAGAACATAATCATTTAAAAATATATATATTTGTGTTTACTTTGCCTAGCCATGGGCACTCAACTGGTCAAGGGCATTTATCCAGCGCTTCAGCTGATCACTCATAAAGAACACAACAGTTTAAGAGATCTTCATGATGCACCTTTAACGATACTTTTTTTTTTAAGGTTTGAAAACATTACGCACAACAGGTCAGTATACAGTCCACTAATAAACAAGATACAGCTAGAACAGCAAATCATGACAGAATTCACATATTGCCCGTCCCTTGTGCTGGATGGGTTATGACTCCATGCGCAGGTATATGAGACATTTCATAAAAGAAAGCCAAATGGGGTTTGGCTAGTGTTTAACTAGTGCACTTCTTATTAGATATTACACTACTGTTCAAAGCTCAAAATTACTTACATTTTTTATTATTTACAACTAAAACTTTCACAATTAAGATGTCTAATTCAATTTTCAAACAAAAAAAAAATATAGATTTTTTTTTTTTTTACTACAATACATTCTTTTTTTAATTTTATTTAACATTTTAAAATATTCTGCAGCTCTGCTTATCACTCAGGACACGCCTAGCATGTCTTTTTTTGTTTTATTTTCATTTACAACTTACTATTAATTACTATAATCCTCATAATTCTTCAAACCTGGAAGGTTGTACAGAGTCATCATATTATAATCATTTGAATAACTATCTGTGACCAAACTGATTTTTTATAATTAATAATATAAATAATACGATTTCAAAATATCTGGATTTTGACTGTGAAAGGCCTGTGCCTGCTTAGCTTACCTTCATGCTCTCATTGAGGCGCTCTGCCAGATAAACTGGTACACTCTTCACACATTTCACTGAAAAGACATACAGTGTAAATAACAATAACATATAACAACAAGTTAAAAACAAATGAATCAAATGCAAGCTACATAATATATGATAATACATGCAATACACACCTATCGACACCAGAATGGTCTCTAGTTTTCCAGACATCTCACTCTCGATGCTTTGCTGCAGTGTCTTTCCAGACAGATTATTATATTCAACCAGAGCTTTTAACATTAAAGTACATAAAATAGAAAAATACAAATTTGGATAAATCGGGCATGTTTACATCATAAAACAACAATTAATGTGCACTGTCTCTGTTAAATAAATAAATAAATAAATTAATTAATTAATTAATTAAGTAATTAACTAACTTTGAGAGTCTGGCCACTGAATAAAGATAACAGTTAAAAGTTTAACATAATGCAAAAACATAAAACAGAACATTTTAAATGTGCCATAACTTTTTTAATTGTCCAAAATGTCAAATTCAGCGAATAAACAGTAAGTCTGTATTAACATGTATAGAAGTGTTTCAACATATTTTCACTACAACATGTAATGTGACCAGAGCCATCTAAACTTTTGTGAAGGAATGTACGTAACTAAGCACAATGTGACTGACTGCCCTCCAAGCACTCCAGACTGAAATGAATGAATGGGTAGGGCTAAACTGCAGTACATTGTGTGTTAAAGATGTCTTTTAAGCAACCAATCAAAACAGTGAATAACAAGCCTTCTTCTTTATATGGACTATATGAACGGTGAAAGTACATTTTAAAATCTAACAATGTTTACATTAACAGACTTAATTAAACTAAAGCCACTCCCAGTTTGTGTAACCAGTGCAGGAAATGGGTACTACTCTTACTCTGTCTGAGCTGAGGAACACTCCTGTGGCACAAGATATCAATGAACTTGCTCTCGTCCGTTCCCCACTTCTTCTCCCCAGCCTCATACAGGACCTGTCCGATAAAACACATTGTATTAAGTGAAGTATAGTGGAAAATGATTAAGGCTGTCATAGACATGGTGCTAGGCAAGCTCACTGTCTTATTTATTAAAGAAGAATTTAATGTTATGGCTGATAAACATTGAGAGCCCTGGTTCCTATTAGGGGTGTAAGAAAAATATAAAACTTTGAATATCGGGATATTATGTTTTGTGATACTGTATCGATTCTCAAAAACACAGTATCGAAACACAGATTCCCAGCAGACAGTGACTCATTGGGTGTTGTGTTTAAACCTCTGACCAAAAGATGGCAGTGTTGTAATCCATTTTTTAGCTCCACTCCAACATTAACAAGCAGCACAAGGGCGCAATGGTATTGTAAACATTGGCAGACCTGTTCATACAGTTGTGTGCGTTTTAATAGTAGTATTTGAAGAATCGCAATGTATCACTTTGCTTGCAGTATATCGCGATATATTGAATCGTGACTGCTGTATCACAATATGTATTGTATTGCCAGGTTCATGCCAATACACAGCCCTGGTTCCTATCACCACCACTTTAAAGATACCTGAGTGTTCACATAGAACCACTGAACCATTTAACACCAAACTTTGTTTACTTACACAAATATCCCAGAATTGCCTAAATTAAAAATACTATTAAACTACAACTATGAGTACAGTGCATTTTATTAAGCATTTCATAAACTGTGCTGCACTAAATCTAATTAAATTATTCTCCATTTGACCTTTGTTTAAACCAACAGGTCAACTACATTTTTTGGCATATTCAGAATGGTTTTCGATAGTCCACATATAATCTTTAATAACATTCAACATTTGGAGGTTGAAATGTGATTCCAATTCTTACAGCTGCGTCTCAGTCTGGGCGACTTGGCCGCTCAAACTTGATTTCAAAGTGTCTTTTGTGACGTTCCCAACAACAAACATCAATGAGATCAGAGCACTTTCTGTTATTCTGTTGTCCCACTTTACCTTGGCATCTGCTTTAGCCTTCCCAGCATCCACAGTGGTACTCTCATCTCTCTTGCCCTGTTGGTGTGAGGAGCTAGCATTACTAATTTTCATCTACACAAATCAGATACAAATGCAAACAAGACAGCCAATGGAGACAACCTCAGCTAGAATAAGCAGAGCTTTCCCAAAATCCCCTGACACCTCAGACTTCAGGTCATGAAGCAGCGCTCTCCCAGTTTCTGAAACAGACCACAATTAGCATGAAATCAGTACTTACAAGTTCGAGTCAAGTCGTCTATGAACAAACAAACAAGAACAATTTTTAAAAATACAAACCTGCCAAATATGCATCAGACATAGCCTTGATTTGGAAGTTAGATCGGGATGCAAATATCTCTATCAGTGTGCTTTCTGTTGTTCCAGCTCCCTGAGAGGGTAGAGGTGGACTATTAACCACACAATCACTGAGAGTAAGATTTCTTCTCAGTAAACTTTACCAGATTAAAGTTAGAAAAGGTCCAGAAGGCAAAACATAAGGGAGTCACATGTGATAAATGTCAACAACAAAAAAATATTTATACAAGTCTTAAATCTCTTACTTTGATAGCCCGTGTAAATTCCCTGCAGTCAAACTGAGCGGGGGGTGTGATCAGGGCCACCAGGATGTCCTCAAAGTCTCCACGAGTGTCACCCTTCAGGTCATCAGCGAGAGTCTACCGTTCAAGAGTTCACAGAAGGTAAGAATGATCACATAATTGTGCAAACTGTGAAAAGTTGGCCACAGAGCTAAAGGATTTGCTGTTTTTAGGTTGGGTTGAAGCCATTTAGCACCCCCAACCTGGGGTAGTCCCCATCTGTATGCCCATGCCACATTACAAAGTCCATGTCACCTCAATGTCATTGCTTTTTAATGTAATAATTAAGGCAAAAACCAACTAAGAAGTGATGTAGTTTTTTTAATGAGACACATTAACAACTGTTTAATTGGAAAACGGTAATATAGAAATAATTAATAAATATCAATTATTAATCATGAACAAATATATGGCAGCAGTGTATTCTGCAAGAGTTTTTGAGACTATGGTGGGTGGCCCTTCCTTGGACCTCCTGGAGTAGTCTATTGGCATGCTACTCAGCAAAAACACTTTCTATATTTGAAAGTTAAGTACATCAATCTGGTGCACTTTGACAGGAAAATGACATCCACAGTTCAGCATTAAACTGCTGTGCTACAAATTAGGCAACGGCAGGCTGTGACAGTCTAGGTAATTAATGTGAAACACAGGGCAAGGGGTGGGCGATTACAAAATTATGATATCATTATGGCAAAAATATCTCAATATATTCTGTACATTGATGGGTTGAAACAAACAATTTTTAAAATGTACAAAACTGTTTTCTTCCAATTAAGTATGTAATATTTACATAATATTTAATATTTCTGGGGTAAAACATAGGATATGCAGCCTTTAAAATGTATACTTCTAATGTCTACACTGGGGTATGGTTGGTTTACCCTTCCAGTTGCTTGATGGTAAGCTTTGCAGATCAGCTGGCGCTGGGCATTGCTTCTCTGGGTGAGAATGTCAATTACAGTCTTCTCATTGGTTCCTGCCAATGTCAGACACACCACATGTAAACAAGCAGAATACATTTCAAATAGCATCAGGAAGCCAGTCCCTGCAGTTAAACAATGTGTGTACACTTCACCTGAATCCTAGTATGGGCGTAGAATGAGTTTACTCAGTGAGTAACTGAGAATAAGCATGTTAATGGAAGTTGGGAGTTGTCTCACCTAGGCCTTCTATAGCTTTTCTTAGAGCAGCAACATCTTCAGCTGGATTGAAACCTGGCTTCTCCTTAATAGTGCCTCTGGCAGTAGACTGGAAGACATAACCAAGATATCAGATCATGATAGGGACATAAAAAGGAGTACTTGTAAACCCACTGACATAAAGACATATACAGTGCTCTTACTGTAACTGATAATGAGTTTGGAGAATCCAGGAGAAGGTTCAGATCATCCTGAAACATAAGAGACCAACCACTTTAATTAAGCCTTGTGCTTAAATACACTGTGTGAATCAACACAGGCCAACTTGCTCATAGTAAACTTGTATGACTTGTAAGAGTTTTACTCACCCACACAGAAGCCATTGTTGTTTTGCTGGCTTAAGCCTGTATTAAGAAATCAGAAGCTTGTTATAATTTCTTTTACTCTACATATCCCATTGCAGACACGCCTTCCTATTAGTGAATGCCACTTTAAGGCATACACAGCTTTTATAATCTTTACCTTTACCAAAACTTACACTAAACTGCTGAGATGTCATTCAATAAAGTTTGACATGAAGTATAAAATACGTATTAACTCAGATTTCTGTATAGAGGCAGTAATAGGAACCAGGATATCCACACATGAACATTAACATTTTATTTACTATCTGAAATGACTAATAATCCTACATATGTCTAAAAAGATTTTATAAATAATGCTCATGATCCCAAAAAACAAATACTATGTTCCTTACGATACGATACTTTTGCATTATGGAACTTTCTGTGTGTAAAACAATCTGCAAAGTTAGAAAACATAGTGCAGCAAAAAGTACAGCAAGAGGGAGGAATTCTCTACCACATTTTCTACCACTGCTTCCTATTACCACCACTATGGACAATTCTGTTGTAGAAATTTCTCTACCACAAAGCATTTCACATCAATCCAGACCTTATCTGATTACTTAAGCAAAATGTCCATGTCCAATGGCAAGTGTGGGCTAGACGCACAAGTCCACTAGCATTATTGGGCTGTGAAGCAGTGAAATTGCATTCTGATGGAGCTTAATCCAAGATCTTTGGGATGTGTTGGAGTGGTCCAGAATGAAAGCAATCAGATCCCTACAGCCATGTTCCAACATCTAGTGTATAGTCTTCAGGAAAGCCCCTCGATGAGTATGTGTCTACAAGCTTCTGGACACTTGGTGCATATGTGTGCTTAGCGTGTCTTGTTATGTCTTGTCTCTGTGTAATTAAGGTGATTATTATGACATTTCAGGTTTACAATGAGGGCCCGGCAGAACCAGCTACACCTACAATGGCCAAGCCTTCTCTATTCAAACAAGCTGCAACTCTGCACATTCTACACACAGCTTTCAGGTTCAGGTAATGTACAGTTCTGCTGACCAATAAAACAGCCTACAAAGTTCAAACCATCAACTTAACATCAACAAAGTGAGAGAATAAAGTCATTAAACATCACTGTATCATCTCCCAGTAGAGAACTGTAAAGTGAGAATCAGTTTATGAAGCTATGGTGGTGCGCTTGTTAGCAAGTGGAGATGAACAACGTAACAGCTCGTTTATCTCAAACCTTAAACTTGTTATCGGTTTCTTTTCTTAATCCGGTAGTAAAGCAACTACTTTACCTGAACTCGACAGCAGACTCCGCTCGCCTCCACTTTTTTTCTGTTTTCCAAGCTGAACTCGACCAGTTGGGCTGGGAGTCGAAACCAAAAGATCCGAGTTCTCGATTCAAAGCATTCGGGCTCGAGAATCAACTCCGAAGCTTTGGACTCGACTCCGCGCAGTGACGTTGAGCTGTCAACGTTTAAACATCCCTCCACGACAAACCCATCGACAGTCCTCCCGTATTTTACTTTAGACACAATGGAAAGCTAAATTTAAAATTCGTAACGAAAAACTGACTTGCAATCGAAGAAACACATAAAGGAGCTGACGGCGGAGAATCAGGTACTGTTTAGCCAGACACTGCTAGTCAGCTAGCCAAGTTAGCCTAGCTGGCGCTAGCATTCAGTTTTGGTTACTATTGTTAAATGTAATTAATACTGTTTTATTTGTTCTTGTCATATTTTATGTTTTGTTTTTGATTAATTGAATCAACTCACATGGCTTGGATTCAGATTCAGAGTCGATTCCATACAAGTTCTCCGGAATAAACAGCTCTAGTGACCAGTAGGGAAACGCCCATCCAGTGAAGGAAATAAACTCCGGAATGTGGTAACACAAAAAAAACCGGCCAACGGCCTCCTCCATTTTTTGGTAATCAGATACTACGTGACACTGTTAAGTGTTTTGCAATCAGGGCTTTAACGCAGATTGAAATGATGATGTAATCCTCCAGAGGCGTCAGCGCTGCGGTGCTTGTGTCAGACGTTTTCATCATCTCCAATTTCATTTAGAATAAAGAGGAACTCCACAGATTTTTACAAGGTCTAAATAATTAAATGGTTGAGGTGTAAACAAAGTAATTCAGAGTGGTTTGGTGTGATAAGCTTTCGTTTAGAGAAAGTCAGAATTTCTTTATAGTGTTGGTGATAGGAACCAGACGTCCACCTCTAAAAAAAACCCTGACAGAAAGTTAATACATACAATAGTCAGATAAATGCAGCTTGATAACTGAGATGGCAGGTGTGTTTACATGCACTTAATAATCTGATAACTGCGGAAAATCTGTATTCCTCTATAATCCGTTCACCGAGTTTGCATATTCTTGAGTAATTAGATAATGGGAAATTCAGGCAGTAATCGGATTTCCACTTTGTAACCAACCAATAAACTCAGAAAATAAGACATGGCATAAACAAACGTGAACCTCAAACTTAATGCAACTTTTTTTTTAAACGTTGAGTCACTTTAGTGGAAAATATAAACATAGGTCATCTAGAAGATGCAGAATATTTAAATCCTTCATTTCATTGAGCATGTGGTATCAGAGTTGCTCCAAAAAACTTGATTACTGTGTTAAGTGCTGCTTGCTTATTTCTGGTACCACAGTTCGTTACATACATGCATAAACTCAAATATCCAAAAGAAAGAATATACAAGCTCTGAGACATCCACTTACTGAACTAAAATTAATCTGCCTTTATCTAATTTATTTTTAAGGGCCTTAATCTGATCTAAAAAATCAAAGTTTACCTGACCACTTAAATCATCTGATCACTACAGAAATACCATTATGATTGGATTATTAAATGCATGTAAACACACTCAGTGGTTTGATCTAGATTTGATCTAAACGTATTTGAATCCACATATTTTAGTCATATTTTAGTTTTAGTTCATTTTCTGTGCTGTTATCATGAGATCACAACTTCATTGTCTTGTGATCTCAAGATAAGTTGTGAATTTGAGAGAACAACTTCAATTATCTGGACATCACAAGACAAGTACACTGACAGAGCTCTTTATTAGGAACACCTGTAGGCCTACTCATTCATGCAGTTATCCAGTCAGCCAGTCATGTGGCAGTAGTACAGTTTAAGTTTAAAAGCAATTTAACCAACCATCAGAATGAGGAAAAACTTGATCTCAGTGATTTTGAGCGTGGCATGATTGCTAGTGTTAGACGGACTGGTTTAAGTATGACAGAAATGCTACAGTGACTCAGATAACCACTTAGTTGTATTTTACAGAAAAGCATCTCAGAATACACAACACTTCCAACCTGGATGTGCAACAACAGCAAAAGACCACAGGGGGTTCCACTTCTGTCAGTCAAGAACAGAGAGATGAGGCTGCAGCGTGCACAGGCAAGGTTAAAAAAACATAACCTGGTCTGATGAACTTTAATTGCTGTTGAGGTGTGCAGATGGTAAGGTCAGAAGGAATCCATTGACCCAGGCTGCCTTGTGGCTGGTAATATGGTGGGGAATGTTGTGTTTGGGACTGAAAAATACCAATAGATCATCTTTTTAACGCCACAACCTGTTTGAGCATTGTTGCTGACCCTGTGCATCCCCTCATGACCACAATGTATTATCTAATAGTTACTTTTAGCACAATAATGTATGTTCATTCATCTAAACTGCATATCTTTCTGGGTCGCAGGAGATCGCAACACTCAGAACACTCAGTTCAGCAGAAGGCAAGCTGCCAGTGCATCACATAGCAAACACACAGACATACGCATTCTCACACACCTAGGGGGCTGACTGCAAGTCTTTGGATGTGGGAGGAAACTGACACCAATACGGGAAGAGCATGCACACTAAACAAAGAAAGGTCTCTGGTTTCCTGCCCAGGGGATTAAACCCAGGCCCTTCATGCTCCCCACTGTCTCAAACTTGTTTTAAGAACATGATGATAAGTCCACTGTTCTTTAGTGCTCTTCCTAGTCACCAGATCTCATTACAAAAGAATATGGACTGAAATCTTAAAGGAATGTTTCCAACATCTTGCGGAATCCATGCCATGAAGAATTTAAAGTCAAGTAAGGCTCTACCTTGTATCAGTATAGTGTTTCAGAAGAAGTGTTGAGTGATCCTGAGAAAAGTCATGATCTCAAAATAACAGTTCTGAAAAGCACAAAAGTGTACGTGCACCAAAGTATAAATCTAGATGGCAGGACAATGATGCTCTTAGCTCTGTGCAAACATCAAAACATCACCTCTGTTTGATGTTTACCATTTATTATAGAACCATTTATTTTTAAAGGGTCATACATGGTCATAACTAATTTTCACCCAACTATTTTCCAATCTGTCTGTATTACTCAGAATTATACCGGCAGCTATATGTTAATAAGTTCTGTTTTGATTGGCTGCACTGTACTGTGCCTCAATTTAAACAGCAGTCCAGGCTCCCAACACTCCCTAAAACCTTAATCATGAGTAGGCCGGGTGAAACTGCTGTAGGTTGAACAGGAGGCTATATGAGTTGGTTCTTGAGACATCACAGAAACATTGAATTGCGCATCTATTTTCATACATGGACTGCATGAGTGTTTATATACTACTAAAAACCATGATACAATTTTCCATGATATGGGCCCTTTAAACATGGCATGTGCACTATGTGTTAGTTACAACCAAGGTGCAAAATACAGGGGGTATTTTTGCTGGGGAGTCTGGGACCCCTGTAAATAATGGCCATTCTTAGCTATGGCAAAAGTAAATTAGCAGCCAGCCAACATGGGACCCCTAAAAAACCAGTGTGTATTTCACCCTCAAAAAATGTTAACAGACCTTAGAAACTATCTATTGTGGTTCCTTTTTTTGCTACTTTGACTGAGAACAAGGTGCAAAAGGGAAATCAGTGTGCTGTTTGTTGCCCTCTGTTGGCTGTTATTGGGCATGACACATTGGGCCATTTTAAGATGCAGCAGCTAACCAAAAACAGCAATTCGTTAATCTTGAAAATGTTTTCTTTGAGTATTTCACCAGGCGATTTTAGATGATCATGTACATTTATCATTCGTTAAGGTATAAACTATGGTTTTATAGTCTATCTGACCTAAAGTATGTTTTTCCCACTGCAAGTGTACATACATATCTTTTCACAACAGAAAAATATATTAAAAGGCTGGAGACATAAGGCAAATAAAAAGTATAATTTTAAGTGTATATGGTACAATTATGTTCCCTAACTGAAGATACTGAGAGGTACCCTTGAAAGAACCACCATAGTCACAGTTTCATACTTTTTCTGATGTTGTATAGAAATCAACCCTTTTAGTAACACTAGCTCATTTTCACTTTTCAACTTCATTTAGTTCACAGTGATACAATTTCTGGTTATTGATCATATTCTAAAAATGCAGTACTCCTGAGGAAATGATGACTTAAAAACTGTGGCTGTTCTTACTTGGAACAAAGAGCAGAGAGTGCAGAACTTAATGATTTTTCAGGGATTCATTCTGCAACCTGAGATTTCCCAAAGAGGTAAGAGAGCTTTGAGGTTGCTGTGGATCTGCCAAGAATTAAAGCTTTATGTCTAAAAGAATCATGGCACAGATCATGCAATCAGTCATGCATGCCGCAAATGTGGAATATACACGCGATGCCATATCCATTTGGACGAGTGACAAATCAAATGTGGAGTTACACATTTCACATATCCAGGCAGCTGCAGGTATGACGTTAAAGCCAGATTGCTGCACCATGAATGACCACTTGGTGGAGTCGTGTCCACATTTTGAGGATGAGGAGCAATGTTACCGCAATCCCCAGTGAAAATGTAGGCCTCAGCTAGTCCAGCACAGATTTCCTTGCACCCCTTTATCTCAACAGTCAAAGTGGAAATTCCACCCATCCTCCAACATGTCTAATGAAATGGTTAAGATGTAAACCTTCAGAGTCACTCAGAGTGGTCTGATGTGAAATACACAGTTTTAGAGATACGCACCAAGTCAGAATGGTTCACAGTGGTGGTGGTGAACCAGACACCTGAAGCATCTAAAAACTTTACAATTACATGACAGGTTTAGAAATGTGTTGTCTGATGTGTGGGGCATTGTTACACAGCAGTTTAGAGATAAGGTTTTGCTTTGAATTGTAATTTTAAGATACTCATGATGTAAAGGGACATTCGTGGCAGAATAGCCAATAAAGAAGACTTTATTTTTTATTTACCACCACTGTAAAGAAATCTGAGTCAGTTTATCTACAGAGAACAATTTCACAATAAACCATTCTGAATTTCAGAACCTTCTAAAAAAATAGTGCATTTTCCCTTGAAAGTAAAGCTATATATATATATATCAGACAGACTTGCTTATAGTGTTTCTGACACTGTACAATACACTGTTATCTGTGAAAATGAGGCAAATATATGATAATCTGCATTCTCACTTGATTCTGTGGGACTTGTGGGTCCTACCACAGTGTCTCGTGGTGCAGGACTAAATTTCAGTGTCATGTGCCCACCTGGCCAGTTAACCAGTTCAGAGCCTGCTGGAACACAACAACATATAAATGTAGAAAAATCCCACAAATTAATAAACAGTCTATATAAAATTATAATAATCAGGCAGCTTAACAATAAATAAGAAAGTAATAAACTCTTTCTAATAGTTAAAAAGCAGCAAATCATGTAAACAACACATAAACTGTATTATTATGCTACAGAAATGTTAAAGCCTTTAGACAGGTTATATTAGGAAATATTAGGATATTTGTGAATATTTGTTAAAAAAATTGGATGTGATTTACCCCCGTATGGGACTGCGGGCGTGGCGGGCCAAAACGCCTAGGTTGCAGTTTGGAGTGGGACGAATGTTGCTGATTTTTGGTGGGAGCAGGTTAGAGCGGGATTAAAATATCAGTACCATGCATTGTGTGCAAAGCCAACATGGTGGCTATACAGCTTTATTATTTGTTAGCTACAAAAGCCTTGTAGCTCCAGAGCAAAACTAAAGAAGCAAACTACAGACATCAAACAGTCTTGGCTGATCAACTACATATGAGGTACGGGGGTGGGCGTTGTGCGCATTTAATTTATCACTTTAATAACCATATTTAGTAGGTATGTTAGTGCAGGAGAATCACTGAGCAGTGCAAATACTCAACCTTCCAGAGCCACAACAGGCCTTCCGTGGTGTCACACTAAAACATTGTAAGTGCAGATGAATGGCATGTAGGTGCTCATGAAGAAAGAAGGGGAGGGATTGCATGAGAGTGAGAGAAACAAATAAAAACTCTCTCCTCTGTTGTGTTTTGGCATCCATTCCAAACAGAACGTGTCTTCAAGGCCTCCGGGTGAACAAAAAACATATGCTTCGCAGCTTTTGTTTTGTTCTTTTTCTTTCTTTTCTCGTTGCCGTTCTGTGACCTGCGAGAAAAATTACATGCCGAGCGTTTTCTTAATCTGGGAAATGTTGCCAAAACCTCTAGTCACATGAAACTTTCTGGTAATAGCTACTCTATGTGTTTAAAAAAAAGAACAATAAGGAAAGACAGCCTCCTTGTTTCGTCTTAAACTTCAAACCAAATATCAGATCTTCTCCATAATGACAGTTAAACCCATCATCAAATGGGGACACTCCTCAGTACACTAGGCCTCACTTCCTCTCACAGTTTCAACCCCGAGACCCTAAAAAGATTTCAATCAGCATGTAATTAATATTCCAAGGGAAAGAACACATCAGGAAGCAATTATTCAATGGGACCCACCCCCACTGCCAACTCCTTAACATGATGCTCAGTGTGCATATCTAACATAGGTTACTCTGCACTGAGCCTTTCAGGCCAACATCACCATTTGCCAGTTTGGGTGAGAGCCAGAGTGACTCCTGCCCTTTTTTGGACCAGCTCATAAGTTTCTACTTATAAGTGATACTTTGGCAAAAATCAGGTGTACACAGTTTACTTCAACTATAGTCAATCCGCCAAGACCTGTTGTGTTTCTGAAGTTTGCTTGTTTAGTTTGTATTGGAGCTACGAAGCAAATCTAGCAAGTAAGAGAAGCTTATACTCCATCAGTTGTGCTAATTACACGCCTAAACCATTTTGCACTTCCTTAAACCGTGTGGAGTTGTTGAGTAACCTCAAATGTATGTAAGCTTTCCTTACTATAACTTTTTGAGATTTGAGAACATACCTACGTATGGCAATGGTGCTGCAGTGGCCTGTAAAACAGGATTTCAAGGTTTAATTTCTAATATTTCTATATTTCTTTTGATTCATCTAGAAGGAGAAAGTAAAAACTTTAAAAGACTGCACTGTGTTTTTATCTGTATTTAAAATAGAAATTATATTGACTTCTAATGAAGTGCTGTATCACTAATGCTAGCTAGCAATACAGTAATTATAAAGTATTATATTGGGGTTATATATTATAGTGGGCTCATATAAGCACTGAACCTTGTAAATGTGTCGCTGCCCCATCCCTGCCTAAGCCCGTATACTTATATTTTAAGACTATATTTCTTACTGACTTTATTTCTATAAAGTGACAGTTTACCAAGTTACTTATTTAGCAACCAGTTTATCTGTCGATCTTCACTGTAGTGTATTACAGTACAACCAAGCTCAAAGTACATAAACTATATTCTTTTATTTTAGGAATAAACACACTGGATATTTGAATAATATACTGACCACTGAACTGGAAATTTCCTTGGTTCTCATTTCAAAAATCTGGTCATCTTCATTTTTAACCTCAAGATTAGCAGTCAGGATGTATTGACACCTCAGGGATTCCCAATGGCTGCGAGATGAATTTGCTTAATCCAGGATGGCTATTGTAGAGATTCACCATAGGGATATTATTATTATTAAACTTTTAAACTCTTAGTGCTAGACCTTTAGTCGATCAAAACATGAGGACAAGCCTACCCCCGCAGAAATGCTAACTTCTGCTAACGTCACTATTGGATTTTAGTAGTTTGAAGACATATTAATACAGAAAATCGTATTAATTGACTGGTTGCTTCCTGTGTCAATTCTGCGGATAGTTATTTTAATGTGTTAGTCATAAGCAATAGGAGAGCTCACTTAGCTATATCTACCTGGACAGCACTTTACTACTTTACTGTAAAGTATTTATCCACATTAATGAAACAAAAGTAGTAATGCTGGCAGAGTTTACTGACAAAACTATTGTCAAATGAACAGAAGGCCTAGAAGGCTCTTAGGGTTCCACTCTGGTAGATAGAGAACACACAAAAATAGTATTAAATTATATCCAATGACGCTTATACAGCACAGCACCACAGAATACTGCATGCATAAATATGCATATTAAATTCCAGTTTTCGGCCTGTAAACAATATAAATTATATTCTCTAACCAGCACCAGTGACCCAGTAAAGCCAGTGTCAGAGCTTTCAGAGATGTCCAGCATCTCCTGGCATGCTCTCCAGGCTCAGCCATTTTGCTGGCGAAGGCTAATTGAGATCAGATGCGGGCGCGACCTGTGCTGAGGGTAACCTGGAAGCATTTATTTTATGGAAAAGATGTTTAGTTAAGTGCAGCGCTGCAGCTTAATGAGTCTGGGCCAGGGCCCTGTGATGAATATGATTGGTGAAAGCTCTGAAGGCCGCTTCCTGAGCCCTTCCTTCCTCTCGCATCAGGTTTCAGATTAGCACACTTCCTGTCCACTCTGTGCGTTTGTACTCCAAATGATACTTCTTTACGAAGGTTATCATGTATTATTTTGTGTGGAGCAGCCTTTTTTCCTCTGTGCCTTTTAACTGCTGGCAACAACGACACTGGATATTGAGGGAGCTGAAATCTTTGACCAGTTGTGGCTTATGCTGTTTTTGTAATGACGGACCTGCTGAAGATGCTGATCGTTAGTTCTGGCAAAGTAGCATATTGGGATAGTATTGCTGGATATTAAAGATGTGCCTTGCAATGTATTAAACACATATTGGGGAGTCTTTGCTGTGACATGCTTGTTGGTACAGTACATCAGTTCTGACTGATATGTCGATTCCATAATGTGTTTCTTTTCTGTTGATGCATTACATGTGCATTGATTTGTATGGTTGTTTATTACCGACTGGACTCCTAGACAGCTGCTGTAGGACAATGTTTATTGTGAAACGCACAATACAAATAACCTTAAACTGAGCTCCCATTTAGGGACAGGTGCATTTGCGTGTCCTCAACATTATTTAGACAAATGAGGGAAAATGCCTCTTTTGCATGTTATAGGTGTTTATACCTTTGAAACCTACCTATAAATCTCAATGACAACACATAAACTTCACAGTCTTTGGACACCACCAACTTCCCATGCATTGCAAGCCTCATTAAAGCTCTGGACCAGGGTGCTTTACTAAAATCTGCTACCCACTGTGATGGCACCCATAGAGGGTGCTGTTGATTAATCTCAACATGTTATTTGACCGAACATTTGCTGCATTGAGAAATCAGAATAAAGTTTATTTTAAAGCAGAAAATAAAATAGGGAAAAAATAATCAATATTTATTTATTTAAATTTCATCATTTCTGCTACTATGCAAGTCATTAGACATTAAACAGTTGAGCACAGTCAACAAAATAATTTTCACTACGAATGTTCTTTGTGCAGACTCTTATGTATGCCTATATAATGTTATTCTTCTTACATTTTGATGACATTAACACATTTTATCACATTATTAACATTCATAGCAAGTGTTCACATGGAAATGTTGCTGAAAAAAGTCACCCTACCTATAAAGGGCCCATATCATGCAAAACAAAATTTCCACACTTTTTTTTGGTAGCATGAGAGTGGTGGCCATGAAACACCAGCTGGAACACACAGAAAGAAGAAGAACCCTTCTGTAGAGCATATTTATTTATCAGTAACTGCATACATAAAACTCCAGGTAGCCGGATTTAATACTTTTTATGTCTTTATCAAAAATAGTACCAGCATTAAAAATATGGGGCTGAAGTTCAGTTTCCTATTCGTCAGCTTTTTGCTTGCATTTCCTGTCCCATCTTTAATGGGGCAGCAGCTACATTCTGGTGCTGACATTCATTTTCTTATTTGCTAGCTTCTTATATTTTCCTGTTCCACCTTAAATGGTGCACCATCTGAGGTGGAAGTGGATCGGTGGACAGTCACAAAGGATTTTATAGGCTAACCAATTTGTGTTGTAAGAAATTTAAGAACCTACATTTTGACAAATGGAGGATCAAATATATTATTTAGCATAAAAACGAGAAAACATCAAGAAGGGTGAATTCTCATTGTTAAAGAAGAGAAATCATTAAGTAAAATGAAATCAGAAGAGGTTTTTGTAGAAAACCTTATGGCCACTATAGGTTGTTGGAAAGGAAAGGGTGGGGAGGCAGAGGTATTTTCGGTCTGCAACCTCACCGCTCCTCCTTTAAAGATTTAAAGTATACAATGCACTCCTCCATCTGCACAGTCCTTATATAACTCTAAGCTGAAAAACTAGCCCAATTTGAATTCACTACTTCTATGATGACACAGTTATAAGAAGAGTTTACATATATGACTTACATACAGCAGTTTTTGAGACACAGTAACAATAATTTAGGTGGACAATGAGATATTGGAAAATATCACATATCACAATTATTTATAACTCATAAAACATATGCAGTCATCCTCTTTAGCTTGTAATGAAAATGTAACGAGATTGGTGTAGGGGATTTAATGAATAATACACTGTATGGTATTAAGCCATATGGCCAAAGGTATACAGACATCTGATTATCACACCTGTGTGATCTTGTGGACCTCCTGTTTCCAAACCATAGTCATATATATTAAGTTGTCCCCTTTCATAGTGATAGTAGCTATAACAATGTGTACTCTTCTGGAAAAGCTTTACACAAGATATTGGCGTCTGCACAAATTTGTGCCAAATTAATCAAAAGAGCATTTATAAGGACAGGCTTGGTGGACAAAAAGGCTTGGCTCACAATTAAAGCTTCAGTTTAACTCAAAGGTGTTCAAAAGGGTTAAAGTCAGGGCTCCCTTGCTCCACACCAAACTCATCAAACCATGTATTAATGAAGCTTTACATCATGCTGGAATATGACCTAAACTGCTTCAAAGTTGGAAACATGTAACTGTAGGAAAAAGGTCTTTGTATGCTGTAGCAGCAACATCTTTCACCCAAAGGGTCCAAGTCCAGACCATGAAAAACAGCCCAGGCCATTATCCCCCCTCCACCAAACTTTACTTTTGGCACTATGCATTCCAGTTCTTGGCGTTCTTCTTGCATTCACCAGACCAAGATTTATTCATCAGACTGCCAGACGGTGAGGCGTGATTCATCACTCTTGAGAACATGTGTCCACTGCTCCACTGGCATTGCGCATAATCATATTAGGCTTGTGTGCAGCTGCTCTGTTGGGGAGACCCATTTCCTGAAGCTCCAGAAACAGTTCTTGCAGTGATGTTGCTTCTAGAGGGATTTTAGAACCCCGTAGTGAGCGATGCAACAGAGAATAAGTAATTTTTCCATGCTATCTGCTTGAGTTTCTGTGGTCTCCCACTTTGTGGCTGAGCTGTTGTTGCTTCTAGACTCTTCCATTTTAAACTGATGGCATATACAGTTGACTGTGGTAGATCTAGCAGGGGACCAGTTTCACAAACTATCCTAGAATATGTTTAAAATCCCTGAAGTCTTCATTGCGACCCATTCAACTGTCTGTGTTTGTCTATGTAGACTGCATGGTGGCGTGCTTGATTTTCTACACCTGTTGGCAATGGGTCTGTCTAAAACACCTGAACTTGCAGCAGGTCCTCATGTCTATGCAGTGTATGTACATTTTGCTAACAACTGAAATAAAGCCACAAGTTCATCCTCTGTCCATGTCATTGCTGCAATAACAGGATCTCTCACACAGATTTCTTTATGTGGCAGGTGCCGCCCTGTCCATTAGACTCTACACATGCGTACTGAGAGTGGATGAAAAGCACACTCCGTGCCCCTCACAGTCTGGAGCCTCTGATTACGGTCTTCCTCGCAGGACGAGAGCGAGATGGAGGGGTGTGGGGGAGGGTATCTAGTGCTTCAGTCACTTGGGATCAAGGCAAGGGTGGGAAATAGTGCCGGACATAAAAGCTAAACGTGCTGGTAATCACCAGCAAGCACGCGACAGTTTAACCACTCCAAACCTCAACAAGAAAAAAAGATGCTCACAGTGGAGGGCGGTGCGTCTCGAGCCATATTCTGCCTTTAACATAAATGCAACAAATCTAGATGCGACAATCCATTCAGTAACAGCCTTCTCTCTAAATCAAAATTATAATGCTCAGTTGGATACATAGCTCAATCCCAAATGTCTCTTCATTCCCTCTACAGTGTTTTATATCTTCCACAGCAATAGTGCACTACATGTCCAATAGAAAAGGAGGTGGGTATGAACTAGTGCCATTCAGTATTATTGGCACCTCCTCTGGTAAAGATTAGAATGTTGTTCATATGACATGATGATGTTGTATATTAGAAGAGCAACAGAATGTAAATGAATTTGTCAATACTATCTCTTATATTTTCCCTTATATGTATTTTTAATCTGTCTTGTTACACAGTTCCAGCATGTAAGAGAAAACCACTGCAAGGCTCTTGCACTGCTGGTGCTTTAACATTTTGTTTTAGACCAAAATGGGAAGAATAAGGCCTGCAAATTTCAGTTCCTTTGTTGATAGATGCTGGATGTACTGCCACGTTCCACAGCAGTTCAACAAAAAAAAGTACTTTGTTTTTTTGGATCTGATACTTTTTTACTCAAGCTATTTTTTCTAGGCTGCTTTTCTAGTCTGCAGTATTTGTACTGTTGTGGGTCTGTGGGCTACTCAGCCAACCACAGGGATGGATTACTGTGCCCAGTGGAAGTGCCCAGGGGCCTTGGGTGCCTCATGGTGCCTGAGGGATACACATACACTGCAGATGTAAACATTAGACAATGAAGAAATATTTGATTGTGGAGTGGTGTTAGTGGTACAATACCTCTTCTAAGAGATTACTATTAAAGTTCCACTACAAACATATATTAAAACTGTTATGATGTGGACACTGGATACTGCACATGACTAAGGCTAGTTCTGTTTACTTTTAAAGCAAAAAAGAAATAAGGGGTTGTTTATACCTCACATCAACATACATTTTGCTTGATCAGATCATGTAAAGCTAGGTGTAAACACCCCCCAGCACGCACTGTGAATGAATTACAGTCAGAATCACATTTGGAGGTGGTCAGAAACAGATGAGCACAAGTGTAAACAGTATGCATTTTCGTTATCTGTATACAATGACGTGAGCGGAAGTGTGTCTGCAGAGTGCTGACTAGCAGGTGAGGGAATAAACAATGAAATAAAACTCAAATTCTCCCCAACCAATAAACTTCTTGTACTTAGCTGTCCGAGCCAAGCTTGTCTGCTGTCGTATTGCAATAGTGACAAAAATGCAAACAGAAGTAAAAAAAAAACCAAAAAACTGATGTATGTTTTTGTGCACACAACCGAATTCTCATCTGGTCAAACTTGAAATGTGTTTCTGTAAAGAGCGTAAACAGAATCTGGACATCAATGATGCAACCTATCAAATTCATACTCCAAACATCAGAGGGCAACATATCACCAGAAAATGTACAGACCTTCTCCCTCTCTCTTCACTCCTTACCAGTTTCGCATGAGTTCAGCATCAAACTTTTTTCTTGTACTTGCCAAGAGCGTCTCCAGTGGTGGAAAACAGCACCAGTGTTAACTCTTCTTCTGCTTTATGTATTTCACTTCTTTTGTTTGCTGCTGAACTTGTTTTTTTGCTGAGGGCAGACACAAAGTTCGCTTACCAAAGAGACCTCAGTCCCTCAGTCTCATTTCGTTTATTCTTCCTTTAATTGCCAACCTGTTGTTTAATGGTCTAAACCGGAGGAGAACACGTCCTCAGGGCAGCGCTACTTCTTCATCCTCTCAGGTTGGACTGATTCGACTTGAGACCTCTTGAGGTCCAAAGTGGCATTACAAGACAGGAGGGGCCAGGCTAGCTGCTTACCATGCTAACTTTGGTAGATATCTCTGTCACACGATAAACAGATGTCTCTGACACACCGGCAAATCAGTTATTTCTTCACATTCTGTGGAATTTTAGTATTTATGTTAGTGTTCAGGGGGGCTTGCAAGACTGTGATCTGTCTCCTGGCCAAGAGGGTATCATTTGTAATGCAGTGGTAGTTTAGAGGCTCTGCTGTTCCAGTCCACTTTTTACCCACAATTCGCTCAGGAACAGAGGGAGCTGATTAAAGTGTGTAATTCGTTAAGGAGAGCTCAATTTCAGCCAAGAACGACAAAAAGCGAATAATGCAATCGAAAAGCAAAATGATCCACCTCGCGCTGCTGCTCGTGCTACGCCTCTAACGCGAGAGCGAGCCGCTATCAGACCGTCCAAAGAGGGTGGAAAAAAAGAATCTGTTAATTTCCTCTCCTATTTGCATATGCAGTGAGTCTGCCCTTTAACGGCGCGAGCGTCCCGGCAGAAAATCGCTTCTCGTCTCAGCCCAAGTGCGTTTCCGCGCGCTAAACTGATTGGATTCTTGATGAGGAGCGTCGGGTGGCTCGCGCTCTCGAGAGGCGAGGACGCTCGGTGCCACTGAAGTGATTAAACGCGCTCTCGAGTCCCCCGCGCCCCCCCCTCCCTCCTTTCCTCTCTCTCTCCCCACCCGTAACTATCGGAGCACGGGGAGAGCGCGAGGCGCGTAATCAGCGCCGCCCGCCGCAGAATAATAGCGCGCTTCTTCGCTGGAGACCCCGCCGTCACACGAGTGCTCGCGCCCAAGCCAGGATGTCAGCGCGCCCACATTGTCACAAGACCCAGAGGGATGAATAATGCAGAGCAATCCTAAATAATCTGCATATAAACTAGGCGTTAAAACGGGTACGGGGGGAAGGGGTTGGGGAAGTTGGAGGGGGGGCTAAAGGGCAAGAGCGAAATGTTAGTCCATTTGCACCTTGCAGAAAAGAACAAGGAGGCAAAAAAGAAGAAGAGAGGGGAAAAAACAGCTGGGTGCTTGTCATAGGTAGGCCTCTTAATGACCTCAACACTGACCACGTCTGAAATTGTGTACACCTGTTCTTTAGAGGATTCAAAAAGAACAACACTTCAGAGAAATGAGAGTGTCCACAGTGTTCATCAAATAAATACAGAACAGTACCCATGTAGACGCCTGGCTGTATCCCGGGTACACCACACCACAAAAAGCCACGCCACTGCTAACAGCGACACACAGCAGTCTGCAAAAGTCTATTTCATAAAACCACCAACAAATACAAGTTTTTTTCTGCAACAGGAAAAAACAAGAAAGGCCAGATCAAACTTTTTTAGTATTTATTGTGAGTCCCTAGGGTGACATTCTATATGATATCTGGTGCCACCATACAGCATCTAGTGCTCACTTGATTTCAGCCTAGGGCTGCACCTAACGATTAATTTCATAATCAATTAATCCAACAATTATTTTTTCGATTAGTCGATTAATCTAATGACTAATTTGTAGATTACTCTTAGATTTTTTTTTACTTTGTAATGAATTTGTAACCAATAAATGATTTTGTGTGTGTGTGTGTGTGTGTGTGTGTGTGTGTGTGTGTGTGTGTGTGTTTCTTAGCCAGGGCTTCTCGACAGCTTTATTTTTTTCCAAATCTGAAGCTAGAGTGGAGCATGATCTTTTTCCCCTCAAAGATGAAAGCATTAAGAGCTGTTTATCTGATGGGGACAGTTTTGGTAGGCCACCAGATCTTCCAGGTGGTTGTCAGAGGGCCATTTTCTCTGTAGTTTTTAAACTTTTTATAAACTACAATTTTGGAAATTCCTGTTTTTGCCATGTTTTCCTTTTATTTTCCCCTTTTCTATACAAGTAGATTATTTTATATCTAATCTCCTCAGAAATATCTGTATTATAGACCTTCTGAATTCTAATGAGGAAGAATGTGTGCGGCTGTTGTTTGAGTAACAAACAGAATCAAACAGAGAACAGATTCCTTATGAAATGGCTTTTGCTGAGAGGACTTGGTTGGTGGCTCCAGAACACACAGAAGTAGTCAGGACAAATATGGATACAGTTGATAGTATACACTTTGTAGTAATTTTCTGTTATTTTGTTTCTAAAATGATTAACATTTATTAACAGCAGACTACCAAAACTATCCCGATCAGATAAACAACACTTTCATCTTTGAGACAATCTTTATCCTTTATTTAATCTCAAGTCAAAATGAAAGCCATGCAATCTCAAACTGACAGCAGTGTAGCATAGAATTTCATCTGTCCAGCATCTGTGAAGCAGTAGAAACTTGTAGAATGTAAAGTGTGTGTTAATGGTTGCACAACTTAATAATTTGCAATTGGTTGCGCAATGAGTGTTGAGTTGTGCAACACTGATGAAGTGATGAATAAAACCTCAGGTGAAGGGAACGGTTAGCAACAATGACTGGTCAGTAAAGTGTGACGTCCTTTTCAGAGAGCCCCGGACTGCATTGCTTGCCTTCAGGGAATCTGAGATACAGACGCCAGAATCTCACAATTCTGTATGAGACTTGGCCACACCCTGGATATTCTTGCCAAGACGTTTGCCTGCAGCAGAGATCCAGCAAGCCAGAGAAATGTAAAGCGCTAACTTAAGTATCTAATCTAAAGTAACTAAACTTTGCAGGGTTAGAGGGCATTATGCTTTTTTATTGTAGTCTTGGGGAAACCAGATGATCTTTGAAGCTCTGCAGGCCGGTAAAGAAATGTTAGAACAAAGCCACAGGTCATTTAAGTATGATGTGCTCTTTCCAAAGAGCCGTGGATCACTTTGTAGTCTTCAGGAATCACAGATACCAACACCAAAGTCAAGCGCACCCTCACCTGTTGTTTTCTCTGAGGCTCCCATATTATTAGTGTCATAATCACATGATCAGAAACTTGTCAACATCAAGCTTGAAGCATCATCAAGCAGTGAAGTTAACAAGTCAAATATTCTGTCCTCAGTGTCAAAATCACACCACTCACTGTGCATGTGTGGATGTTTGTGCATGTTCCTGGCTACCCTGAGCCTCCTCCTAAAGAAAAACTAGAACATACTTTCATATCAGACATAGGTTGATGTAAATAAGCACAGATTTCACAAACACTGCCTCCATTTCTCAGAATGACTCTTAAAAAAGAAAAAAAAACTGTATAGGAAAGGAGGATTTCCGAGACAAATAAATAAGAAATAATAAGAACCATGATTTGAACTTTCTGCTCCACCAGAGGGCAGTGTAGAGCCCCCGTTTTAGTCAGTTTCTCCTCTGTTTACTCCAAAAAGGACAAGAGGAGTGCACCAGAGAGCAGGCAGTACAAAGCACAGCTACAGCACATAGTAAGAGCTGCAGAAAAGCACTGCTAAACATCGACCACAAGCTCACCATACAGTCCAACAACTATCCTCCTTTGCTTTGCTGTGCATTTAAACACATGGTGCTAACACAGTTTAATAATAAATGGTCTGGAATGTATGTATAGCTGCTGATCACATGGCAACACAAACAAAAACCTCAGCTTGCTAGTTGCTAACAAATTGGTAAATGAGAGAAAGATTCAAGATGTCATGAAGTTTACAGATGAAGGGACAGACTAATTCACATTTTTATCCACTCCAGCTGGTTCCAGATATTTTGAACCTGAAATGAGAAACTGCCAACCACCAAAACCTGAAGATGCAGCTATAGCTGAGCTGATTATATTACATTTTTTAGTTTACACTAAGACATCAGCGCAAACGGAGACAGCCATGATGTGAAAACGTTAAGTAAACATGTAATATTGTGGATCCTGAGATGGTTTCATTTTTGTTGAAATAGGACAAAACAGCCCCTCGTAACATTTGGGTTGAGGACCCCTGGACTTGTAAATGAACATTTGTTTGTCCTGAAGACGTAAGACTCGCACCTTTCTCTTTGTAACTTATGAGCCACGTCACCGACTACAGGTTTGTGGTCTAGCTTTTATATAGCACAGAGATAACAAGTAAGATAGTGAGTGGCATCACTTTTTCTACTCTGTTCATTCATCCGGCTCTAGCATGTAACTAAGATTCCTACCTTTGTTTTATTCTTTATTTGAAGGGGGCAGTATCTCAATATATTTTTGGAACAATGCCTTGAAACTCTGAATATCAAGTTTTTTGGATCTTTACAGAGTCACTGCAGAGGCAGTGAGTGAGCGAGAGAGACAGCAAGTCACTCCCCTTTTCTAGCGGAGGGCCGCATGTTAGAGACCAAAGTTTACAGAGCCAATTTACGCATGTATATTTTCAACGACATGGCAGGAAAAAACATTTGGTCCCCCCGCTCAACCCCCCCAGCTGCCATCCCCATCACCTCCATCACACGGGTTGTAAACGGAGAGAGACGCGCAGTAATCCGCTTGATAAATGTAACGCGAAATGAAGCTATCAGCTGAAAGCAATTTTCGAGCCAGCGGCTCAGGATTTTCACCCCTCCATCGATCATGAGCCTCTGGTCCAGGCCAAGATACACAATGCCCCCAAATTGCTGACATATGGACCCAAGGACCAGCGCGAACCTGCGCGTTTCCTCTGTCTGCATACTGCCTCCTCTAAACTTCTGTTTATTCAGTCACCCCTGTGTTTTTCTCTATTAGGGATGATGCTTTTCAGTGCAAGCGCTCGGCTACAGCCTTAAAGACAAAGGTGCCAAAAAAGGTTCTTTGGAGCAGCTTTCAGCTCCCTAAAGAACCTTTCAACAGAGAACTCATGCATCATAGCAAAACTACTTAAAAACATAGTGGTGTTTGCACCTTAGAGGGTAGCTTTTACACTGATATTCCAACTGAAGGATGTACTTAACTTGTTCCAGAGCTCCAATACTGGTAAACTCAGCCAGTTCACAGATGGACATGAATAACTTTAGGCAAAGAAACAGGCTGTAATCGGCCACTGGGGCCCAAAAACACAGTGTGCCATTTTTATTCCATTTGTATCGGTAGCTATGCGATTAATGCTCACAAACAGAAGGAAAGCATGACTGTTTTTAGCCCAGTGGCTGCGAATGTGAAACAAATGTTGGCAATGTCTTACTGGGAGCGCTCCCGCACCGTCCTCCAAGACGTCCACCATCCTGTGAAGACCGCAGAGTTTACATTCAACGCTGCGCTTTCTTACATAAACAGTGCGCTTGTGGCATCGCTCTGATTAGGAGGAGGACCCCCAAATCACATTAAAACTTCATCTGTCCTCCCGCTTGTTTGTTTGAAGAAGTGAGGACGGGGGGAGCCAACAGCCACTGGCGTGCCATGGCAACATTTGTTTATGCTCGAGAAAAAAATACACAAACATCGCCTAAATGCCACCTTCAACACTCCAATTTCTATCATCATGATCGTTTCTTTTTTCCCCTTCTTGGGTGGGGGGGGGTGGTGGGGGGGCAGTTTACTTGCGTGTCCTTTTCTTTGTTTTTAGGATCTCCAGCTATAGGTACAGCTGACAGCTTCCGGACTGAACCATGACAACCAAAACAAGCAGGTCAATGTCGTGAGGGTTTGGAAGGTCTTGTCCGTGTCAGCCCAGCAGCTCCTTGGTTTTCGTGGCCAGCTGTTTGTCAATGTCTGCTGTGTAACTCTCCGCTATCTGCTGAACCTGGTCATCAGGGAAAGACGAAGAACAATCTTAGGACTGTCAATCTTTAACCTAGTCTTCCTGTGTTATGGATCAAAGAGATATGGGTTATGATGCATCACAATTTAAAAATCAATAACGCTTCAAAATTAAATAATTCTGATGACCATCTGTGACTGTCATCTTATTAAAACTTGGGAAAAGATCAATAAAAGTAATTCGCCCACTGCTACGGTTTCCTGTGAAGCTCACAATATCCATAGACAGTTATAATCTGAACAATAAACAGTACTGCTAATAATTTTAGATTTGTTGAAATTGTAGATGATTATTTGTTTTGTTATACTACATGCTATACAAACACAAATATGAGAGAATCAGCAAAATAAGATCCTGAACAAGATCCTTTAGTTTGACACTGAAAAGACTGGAGAAGCAGCTCCACCTTTATTAGCATCACAACCCCAGGTTTCATAGTGAGTAACAGCTTTAATTTCCTTTGTGTTGATGTCAAGATCAAAAACTAGTACCTAGTATAAGCAACGTTAGTTACTAGCAAGTAGCTACTAAATAGTATGAGGGCCAAGCTCATGTACACTGAGGTTCAATTTATTTTCTGTGTCTGTGTCTATTTAGACATGTTGCTTCTGTGTGATTATCACTGTCTCACTATAAAGCAGCCAATCAGAGCAGAGCTCATCAAAAAAGGGAAGACAGCTCATTTCATTCTAGAACCAAATAATAGGGTATAAATGTAAAACCATCTATGTAGACATCAGAGAACACAAAAACGCTGACCTGGTTTTGGTTTCACTGATATCATGACATGAAATTTTTATACCATCTCAACCCTACTCTGAAAATACAAGGGTATGGAAGTCTATGACCTGCTCCAGATTGATTTACAGGCAGCATACAGACTGAAGATTTTTTTTGTTACATTTTTTCCTGTACTATAGAGGGATCCTGGTAGGAAACATGTGGAGTGCAAACACATTTGGTTCTGAAATTAGTCATTTACCTGCTTTTCTATCAAGCGGATTGTGTCTTCAGAGACACCTTCTGTGGCCTTCTTGACTTGTACCAAAGTGTTAGAGCGCACCCTTCTCACAGACTCCTTGGCCTTGTTGCTGAACTGCTTGGCCAGCTTAGCCAGGTTCTCCCGGTGCTCCCGAGTTACTCTGTCAATCACACACATTAAACTTGTTTTTATACAATGTCAGAACAATGTCCATATTGCTTCTGGGAGCTCAACAAGGAGGGCATTATTAATACACGACACATAAAGAACCATTTTTTGACATTAATTCCGTAAGAAAAAAATCCCTGGCCAGAGATCTGTGAAACAGAAAACATGCTTCAAACATGCATCATTTTCCACACAAAGCAATAGGAACAAAAAAGGGAAAAACATTTTTTTTTAAAAACAGGCTAGATTTAAGATGGCGCAGCAAAACCAGATACCTCTCTGCTTCTCTGTTTCAAAGATGCACTGAAACGAGTGCAAACAAAAAAAGAAAGAAAGAAACTGACTGAAAGTATTTCTTTACTAATTTCTGGTATTTGTGGAAGTTTTCCTCCTCCTTAATTGGCATTTTGCTATGAGCCATTTGCAAACAGTCCAAGTGCAGTGTCTGTTTACTGCAAACAATGTGTCTAATTAGTGATTCTGAGCCAATCAAGCCTCGCGCTCTCTTTAGATATGCAAATCCACACGAGGAGTTGGTGCTGATTGCGGCCGCTCTGCGTCCAGCCCCTCCGCACACTGCTGCCAGACGAGCACCTGCCGCCACCATAGCGGCCATGGGCACGCCGGGGCTGTCTAATCAACACGTTTTGTGGTTTACAGAATAAAAGCAGAGATGTGTGGCTATTTTGCTTGGCAGGATCGGGCAGAAACTGCCGACCGCAGAGAGGTTTTTCCTCCTGAGGCCGGGCTTCAGTGCTGGATGAAACAGGACATACTGATGGCTTTGGATTTACTTTCATGTAGCATGTTCAGCATCTCCACTAGCTTATCATCTTTTATACCTCAAGCTGTTTACTGTAATCTGTGGAGCAGCAGCACAAACTAACACATCTGGCCAAAATGCATCTGGCCACAAAGCAGAACAGTTTTCCATGACCATGTCAAACTGATTAGGACCTGTGCTCTCATAAATAGACACGAAATGGAATTGTAAATAAAAATGCTATGCACTCTTGCTGAAAACCAACAGAGTTATCCAGCTGAAACGAGTGTGAGTAGACAAAAGGTACACTGCCTGTCAAACGTTTGGGAACACAGCTTTCTAAAGCATGTTTTTTTTTATTTGTTGATTTGCCTTAAAAACATAACATTAAACAGGAATCTCAATGTGTGCTTTTCATCAATATTTTGGATGAAAAGTTTGTTTGTTTCAATAGTGTGACTGTGTGCAGTGCAGTCTTAGATACTTATTGCTTAGATATTTATTTAGCAGTGTAGTGTTAAATCATTATTAGTTGTTAATGATTCACAAAATTCATTATTCGGCCAGAAAGAGAGGTCACAATGGACACAAAGAAAAACAGAGGTGGAGAGAGACAGAGAGAGAGAGAGAAAGAAAGAGAGAGAGAGAGAGATCAGTGATGGTGCTGAAGGTGAAAGTGCTGTGCTTCTGCCCCAGGCTGTGGTCACTCACTTGGGAATGGGGACTCTGATGATGGTGCCCTCCACCTCTGGGTTCAGCTTCATGCTGCTCTCTTGAAGTGCACGGGTGGCTGCAGCTGTGGCCTGCAGGAAAGACAGACACACACACACACACACACACACAGACACACACACACACTTAACAGTAAGAACTGAGGAATGTGATGTACCTGCAACAAAGACTTTACACGGTCAATACAGCACAGAACTTAAGCCACCCAGGAACCGTTTATTTACTAATATTTTTTTTTTTAATATTTTTATATTTACAACATATAACAATAATACAATGTATGTTAATGTGTTCTTTTAACCAAACCTCTCTCTGTGGAGGTTCAGTATTTGAAATAATCAGAACTAGTTTAGCTATCAAACGTTTCACTGAATTAAATCATGAGTTTCTGTGATTAGATCTGGACATCAGAAGGACCAAAACCAAAGCTGTATTCTTTTAATCTGCTTTTATGACATTAACTATATATTCGATATATAGTTTGATTCCACTGCAAAAGTTTGGGTGCCACTTGTAAATTAATTGTAAGTTACGTCCTATACAGAGAACACACATATACATGTTTTAATACACAATTACTTCTTATTTGCTGAATTTAACATACTGGGGTACAAATGTGCATAACTTAAGGCACAATATGTATTTTATGTTTTGATATTTTATTTAGTGCATTACATTAAACCACAGCAAAGTCAAAAGTTATGATTAAATTCATAATTGTCACGGTGTTGTATTATATTAATAAGATAACAACACTAATATAACCACACTTCACCACACATTCCCTTCTATTCTACCCTCTAACCTTCATGTGCCTTCATGAGCCCACCATGTACCCTTATGTAGAGCCTTTGATCTAAAGTGAACAGGGACACATCTCTCTGTACTGGAGCTGGAGTAAGGAGGGGTGAGTAACAGGGATGTGTGTAGTGGAAGTGCTGCAGGGCACTGTCATCACACACTCCTCTGGGAAAGGAGTAGGGGGGCTGCAGCGCAGGACGCTGACCTCTAATGACCTGCAGCGGGGGCTCCTGCTTGTTGAGGTGCGCTGGCCCAAAGGGAGACAATAAGCAACAGCTCCGCTGCAGTAATTAACCTTTTAGAATTATTAGAGCTACTGAGGACAATGTGGAATCTAGTGTGTGTTAGTTTACAGGAGGCTGAAAAAACAACAACAAATAATACCTGCTCTGTGGAGATCCTGACCAAAAACAGGGTAACGAAGTATGCAGAGAAACAGATGGACTGTAGAACTACACAGGGCTCCTATATAATAAGTGGAGCGTATTTTTCTAACATACTTAGTGCTTAGGTATTTTTTGCAGCGAAGGTATTGATACGGAGTTCAGTGGAACAATATTCAGCCCTAATGAAAAATGTGTTCCCCCCAATAAAACGTAATTAGGAAGCATGTCTTCTGAATACCTTTTCAATGTCTATTTAATGTCTGATGCATTGCACCATATTGCTCTCTTCTCCATATAAACTGGGCAGTCCCAATCTTGGAAATACTTCCATAAATAATGTCTTGCCCTGCCCACACAAACCAGTTTCAGAGTCTGTGAAACGGTGCAAACTACAGCTAACCCAGTATGACAAAAAAACAAACTAGAAGACCTGTCTGTGGCCGCCTGTTCCTTAAAACATACATACTGGTTCCTTAACCATACTGGTTCCTTAACCAGTCTTTTCTGTCTGTTTGTCTGTCTGCCAACCGTTTGTTTGGCCGTCAGTTCGTCTGTCTGACTGCACATCTGTTTCTTTACACATTGCTTCATCTGTACATACAATACTGTGCTCAAGTTTATGGCACTTGGGGACATTATTATAGTTAATCTATTTTTCCCAGACAGGAAGCTTTTATTTGCTCAGCAAAACACATTATTTTGTAAATATTTCAAAAGTATTAACACAGGAAGTAGTTGTTTTACATATGTCAGAGTAGTTCTTAAAACCTTTTAAAGCTTTTCCTTGTGGCAACCCACTGTTATTTAAATCTCAAACTAAACATTGTTCTTAAAACATAAATAATATCTAACATGATGTTGTCTACTACTTTCAAAATAGATATCAATGCTATGTTTTTATGTTTATTTCCATCTGTTCTAATAGCTGCTGTTCTTACTAGTAGAAATACAGTTATTGTTAAGATAAAGGGGGTTAATCAGTGAGGTTAGGTGTCTAAGGCCTTTGCACAGAAGACTATTGCAGTTCCTTCATGTGTTGTTTCATTCATCTGTTTGTTTATCTGTCTGTCCATCTGCAATGTCTGTCTGTCCACTTCATCACGGATTGCTTCATCTGCATCTCCTTCGTGCATTGCTATATTCATCTATTTATTCGTACATACATATATTGCTCTATTCCGTTGCACGATGCTGCATCCATCCATTTGTTTTGTCTGTGAATTTTTATGGTCCACTTAGCGTCACATAAAAGCTGGACAATGATTTAAGATCTGTTTGAGCGACAGAGCAGTCTAGGAGTGTTGGACAGAGAGCTGTCAGTCAAGCTGCTCATTAGCCACAGATCTCAGATGGGTGATTAGCGTTCACAACATATTTATATCTTACATTTTTCTTACAAGCATTGTTACATGCAAGTCTGAAGTGGCAGTTTGCACAACTCTTTTTGCAGTAAAAGGAGTCTTTTAATCTTAAGGTCGTCAGAAGAGTGTGTGGGGTATATGAAGGTTCTTTCACTTGTGCTGGTCAGTTCAGGAGTGTGACCGGTTCAGACTGATGTTAGACATGGGACACATTCCAAAAAATTAAAACAACAAAACAACAATGTCTGGCTTGAGCAGTAAATCTGGTCTGAGGCAGTTTGTACAGTGCTAACTTGCTATCTGCTAGCCACATTAGCCTTGCAGCTCCAATGCAAAATGAAAGAGGCAAGATTCAGACACAAAACATGTCTTGGCTGATCTAGTACATTTGGAGTAAGGGAAGATCAATCTAATAGTTTCCTGATCTATTCTTTTAATTTCCCAGAGAATGTGGATGTGTTTGTGCTGTATTTTCCAAAAAAAAAAAAAATGCTCTCCTAATTTTATTCATCATTATTTTTCTCCACTGGCTCCACCTCTTACGGTAAAGAAAGAAAAGAAGAGAAAAAAAGACCCTGGTTTTAGTTAACATGTTAAAAAAAAGTGACGAGCTTTTGATTAAAAACGTGACGAGAGTTCAAAGAAGGCCCAGGAAGAGCGAAGCTAAAGAAAACACTTTCTTAATGAGAGTGGATACCACACAGGCGCTCTCTGCGCAGCTACATGCACAACAGCCACTGGGGTTTCTCAGTGAAACAGCACCTTCCCCATCTCTTTAATGAATGACTGAAAAACAATGGCCCCTCTGGCTGAGGCGTGTGTAATGGATTAGAATAATTATAAAGTTGTTTGCTTTCAGGCCAGGCCAGTCACCTCTGCGTTGTTTTTTTCAGGCCTGTTAGGTAATGGCCAGTTACTGTGACACCCTGCACACACAATGAAGGACATCATGAGCATAAAACTTGCTCTTTAATGCTGAGCAGAATCCTTCTGTGTATTTCTGTAATTTAAAGGTGATGAATAGGAAACCAAACACTTTTACACCAACCTAATGACAGTATAAATCATGTTATGGCTTCAACCAATGTGTCAGATCAACAACGTCCAAGTCCTACTCAGAATGGAAACCAAGACATGCAGAGATAACAGAGATCAAAACAATAGTTTAGTGAACAAAGCACATCTTTCCCCTTCAAACAGTCAAGACATGTTTAATTCATTTTCTTTTTTAATTTAGCACTAAAACTACAATGCCAGTGTAGCTAACCAGTAATGTATGATTATAATTGGTGGGCATACACAACCAAGTTAAAGGAGCAGTGTGTAACCTTGAGCTGTGAGGTTGTGTAGTAAAACCCACTGAACCCCCACTGAACAACGACCTTCAGGTTTTCTGCCATGGTCTCAGTACCTGTCCCATGTTCTGTCTTCATTGATGGTGTGGATACACCATCCAGTAAAAAACTGGCTTCTTAAACTTCTATCAGTTTATTCTATTAATCAAGTGGTTCAATTGAGCATGCTCATATCGTTAGTACAGTGTAGTAACTAGGGCTGGGCGATATGGATCAAAAATGATATCTTGATATTTTTAGCTGAATGGCCATATACGATATATATCTCAATATCTTTTCTTCCCATAAGGTGATAACAAAAGGCCACTTCTGCTACATGTCCCAACTGTCACACAGGCACTTGACTAGGGCTGGGAATCTTTAGAACATTTTTTATACAAAAATTTATGTATGTATTTAACAGAAAACATGAGTAATCTTAGTCTCATACTGCTACCTTTTTATTTTTTATCTTCTTATTTGGATCTTGTTAAAACAATGAACATTTTTGTGCTTTTTTTATTAAGAATAAAACATTAGCATTACTTATGCTAACTCTAAAACTATGCAATCCTTTAACAATAAAACTGGTTACTGCTCTGTGGCATTCATCCCTTCCCCAGTGAAAGGGGTCGCTTCTCTGTGAAATCGATATGCAAGTAACTGTTAGTTAATGTCATACAGAACATGAGCGATACCCAACAGTGTTACAGGCATGTTCATATGGCGACTGAATGTTAGCCATGTCGCTAGCTAACTAGCTAATGCGTGCTGGTATTGTGTTAACGTTAGCTGAATCATAACTGCCCTACAGCACTAACAGACAGCAGTAAGAGTGTTCGTTTCTCTCGCAAAGCAAGAAAGCAGCACAGTGAACTGTTAACTTGCCTGGTGATATTTTATCACTGGAAACAGCCGTTCAGCGTATTTAGCCCAGATTCCTGCGTCTCCGGCAGCGCTGTAGTGCTGTTCCTTAAGCCACTATCCTGAAGTGTTTGTGCGCATCATGTTTTTACATTTTTTTTTATTTTGCATTACCCAGCCCTACTTTACTAACCAGATCCTCTGTGATAGCTTTATTCGGGTGTTTATCCATGAGTGAGTTGAGACAAACTGGGAGAAAGAGAAAGGCAGACTGGTGGATTTACAGGTATAATTGCAGAGCAACACTGACTATATCGATATAAACAATATTGTCTCATCTTATATCTTATATAAAAATATATCGATATTTCTTAAAAACTCGATATATTGACAAGCCCTAGTAGTAACTCAGTGTTTAAAATGTTTTATTGTGTTTTAAATGTTAATTCAGTTTAGACTTAACAACGTGAGATGGTGAGTAACAAGTTAAATGTCAGTGCCATAATGTAACTGCTGCACTATTTAAGGTGAAATGGGAAAATGCAAACAATAAGTTGGCAAAAAAGAAGTTTTAATACTGGTATAAGTATTAAAATATCCTACCTGAGAGCAACTAATAAATATGTGCCATGGTAGGTTTGCTAAGTCTTCCATTGCTAAGTCTTCCAGCTGATACTACAGCGCCACCAAATTCAAACTGCCTCTTTCTAGATGCTGTGTGTGGCTCATCCATTCTGGGCCACTGTAGCAATGCTGCGGCTCTACATGGCAACTCACTCTAAGCTAAAGAAGACGCAATTAGTAGTTGCAGGTAACTTACGAACTAACAGGAATACAGTTTGTGTACTGTATTCCATTTCTGCAAACAGATCCCCCTTAACCGTACATACTGCTCCTTTAAGTAATCCTAAATGCACTTCTGATGTTTGAGACGGTGCATGATATACTTTTTATTAAAAAATAACCAAAGTATGGACAAAACTCAGGCAACAAGCTTTGCAATGCACATTTTGTCCCACTTGTGTCACATAAAATACATTTAGGGAACTTGGTAAGTCATCTTCATTTGACTTTTTGCTGAACTATCATTTTAAAAATCCTCTGTGCTGAAGCACTGGATTGTTGACTTCAGCCATTGACTGAAACTAGACCCTGGAGCACTAGGAACCTATAAGCCAAAAGGAAAGACCATTAATCTCTCTTACGGACTTATCTGAGCATCAGGCAGCAAACTACTCTCATTAATAACATCACAGAGGATATCAGAGAGAGACAGACGAGAAAGAGGGGTGGATAAGTAAAAGAAAGAGAAAGACACAAACTGGAGGGGCAGAAAGCGGGCAGGAGGAGAAAAAAGAAGAGAGTTGTTTGCGTGAGAGTCAATGACTGCCTAAAGTCTGGAACCGCTGTACATCACCAAATGCTGAGTTTATTTCCTTTAGATGTTTTGATAGGACTTTATTGTAGTTGCTTCAATTGTTGCTGGTTTGTGGACCTTTTTTGCCATCAGTTTTGTCTTCAGTCAATGAAAA
Organism: Megaleporinus macrocephalus; assembly: GCA_021613375.1. NCBI lineage: Eukaryota > Metazoa > Chordata > Actinopteri > Characiformes > Anostomidae > Megaleporinus > Megaleporinus macrocephalus. The sequence continues at coordinate 21,659,531 of CM038720.1, read as the reverse complement.
GCAAATTCAGTTTGGTTAAGGTCAAATGACTCGGCCATTCAAGAATATTCAATTTCTTTACCTTAAAAAGCTCCTGGGTCGTTGTTTGTTGTGAATCTTTATCTATTTGTACTGTGACACAGCATTCAATTTTTTTTCCCACCATTTTACTGAACCTAAGCATAAAGTACAGCTCTGTAACTTAAGAAATAATCCCGCTACCTCTATCAGCAGTCCCTTTACCAATAAACACCTGTGACCCTGTTTCACTGGCAGCCATACCTGCTTTACAGTTAATGTAATGTACAGTTAATGTGGTATGCTTCCAACCTTGAGCTCTTCCTTTCCATCACCATATTATTCTCTTCCTGTCAATCTGGTGCAAATTAATCTTTTTCATCTTTCATCTCTTCAATCCTGGTTCATATTTTTTTTTCTAGGCAAGTTTAATTTGGCCTTTCTATTCTTGAGTGTTACAGGTTGCATCTAAAATTTATGCAAACTCTCTGTATTTACATTCATGAAGGCGGCTCTTGATTGTAAACTTGGACAATGATACGCCAGCCTCCTTTAGAACGTCCTTGATGTGACTAGATGATGTGAAGGGTTTTTTCCTTCACCTTGGAAAGAATTTGCCACCACTTACTTTAATTGACCAGCAAGATCACCAGCGCATTATTTCTTTTTAAGAATCTAATAAATTGTTGATTTGGCAGCTCATAAAATTTCTGCTTTCTTTCTAATAGGTTTGTATATTTTTTTACTGAGGGTCCTCTTTGCTTGCATCAGGCTTTCTTTGCACTACATGTTGAGTTTCCTTAAACAGCTACCAAATACATATTTAATAATGTACTCCAGATCTTTTAACTCCTTAATTTGTTATAAAATAACAAGGGAACAGGCCACACCTGGCCATGAATCTGCTCATCAGACAACTACAAAAATTGGCTGTAATTTATAGAATAAAATAAATTCTGAAATTCTGAAAGTCTACAATTTTATCACACTTTGACAGCTTCTTTTCAAATCTACTGTCTTGGAGTAGAGAGGCAAAATAACAAAAACTGTGTCACTGTGTAATAACTAAGGGACCTGACTGTATCTTGTACTTGATAACTACATTGATGCCACCCCCCTCCAAAAAAAACAAAGAAGAAGAAGAGTGGTCTCTGACTTAAAAAATACTACATATAGCTATACACACATGATACATATGGGACATGTGTATGACTCCACATCCTGACATTGCATAACAACAAATGTGTTTGCGTGAGTGTGAGCTTTAGAAAGAGCACACATTAAGGCAGCTCTGTGCTGTAGAGGGCAGTGTGCGGTCATTTCCTGATCTCTGTCAGCCTCCTGGCTGCTGCTTCAATCACACTGAGAGAACAAAGGGCTTCCCCTCTACGATCAATCAATTTCCCCAAAACCACGCTGGACCAGCTCCACCACACTCAGGTTACAGAGCAAGAACAGTGTGTGTGTGTGTGTGTGTGTGTGTGTGTGTGTGTGTACAGGCGTGTGTGAATGTGTGATCTGTGTGAGTGTTCGGCACTTGCATGAAGGAATATTCCACATCTTACTGCGCAGAAATAGTAGGATAGAGCTTTAATTTAGAGTTAGAGCTTATATTCTCTGACTCCATGAGATGCAGTGTGATTACCTCAGGGTAGCTGGTCATGTTGACCACTATGAGCTGCGGGGATTTCATGGAGATTTGACCCAGCTGGTTCAGAGGGAATTTCCCATCCTTGGTGGTCACCGTGATGTGGTCCAACGCACCTGTAGACAATATGGGTGAACATTTTTTTAAAAAGTGCATGAAAAATGTATTCTTGCCAAAACTGGGTGTGTGTGACTTAATGTTATTATGATTGATTACAAACATTTCTAACATTCGAAAACAGATTTCGAAATCGAGGCATTATGTAGTGAATCTGTATAATAGATAAAACAATAATACAGTTGTATTACTATGGACAAATGATATTACAGTACTAATTATGTAATATCATTTGGCTGGCATTTTGACTGGCAAATATTATGTAACATATATTGATTTATTTTCCAAATGAGCTTACAAACTCTCATATGCAAAACTGCATGCGTCTGAGGGAATATCAGTTAACACACTTTTGCATACACTCGACTTTCTATTGAGCTGCTGTTGAGTTTTACATTTTATTATTATTCCAACATGTGAACTCAACAGATTTCAGAATTTTGTATTAAAATATGCAGAAATGTGTTCTCTGTTATAACTTGGATCAGCAAAACACCTAAACCAAAAATATTTTTGCTAAAAAAAAAACATTTGAAGCAGTACACAGGGAGTGCAAAATGATATAAGAATCATATTTAAAACAAAAGGCATCACCTTTGTACAAAGGTTTATATGACATGATAATTGATTATGTATTAATTGGACTCATGAACTGCACACAAGAAACTGGGATGCTGTGCTGCATTTATAACCCACAACTATTAAATATTATATTTTCCTGTTACGCTAATCCAGGTGGATTTGGTCCCATTTTCTGTGTTTTATGAAGCTGTATAGATCTGCATCAACATTGGTAGATATGTGCACAACAAATATCGGATGTTGGGACAAATCCAGAATTTTTATATCAGTGCATCTCTACACAAAGTGTTAAAATAACTCTAAAGAAGGAAAATCTGAACATATCTAATCCATTAAACTGCAGGCTCATTATTCAGTCATAAAACTATAAATGTTTATTCATTCATTTCTGTAAGCTATTTGAGAACATGACAGTTTTCCCCTTCACATGGACCCAGTGAGTTTAAATGCTTTAACATGACCTCCCATTTAAGCATAAAATTACTCAAGCAGAAATATAAATACAAGCAGAAATATACAATAGCATCAAATCACTGTTTATCTACATGAAAGTTTTGTTGTAGGTCATTTTTAGAAAACTTTAAACAAAAAAAGAAGAAAATGTACATGTCCAGAATCCGTAGATAAGTACTTGAAGTAGAGGTGGCTGAATTTTTTCATTATACACAATATAGTTTTTCTGACCCCTGATAACATGGTACAGATAAAATACCCTCAAAATATAAATACAATGATTTGTAATTGACATTTCACATACTGTGATGGAGTAAATCTATTTATACAGGACTAACTATGCTCTCTTTGTAGTTAAACCAGCAGGTGGGAGGTGTTTTTCATAGCTGTGTTGATGATAGGTGAGCACGTTATGGTATACTGTAAAAAATGTATCATGCTAACAGTAAATATTGTCATATTGCCCCATCCTAACTTGAAATTAGTTGGAAATTTGTAATATTTGATAAGTAATATTAATGTAAAGAGAAAAATACATTATTCATCATATAACCATTTAAATAAATTAAAATCTGTCCAGTTAAAATTATTTTAAAGTACACTGAGCAAAATACAAATGATGAATTCCACACTGATAGCTAGTGTGAAATATCTGCAGTTGACCAGAATCTTTGTCGTATCTCAACCAGAACAATTACAAAGCATGGTAAGAATTTAATGGGTAGACTTGTGTTTATGTGATTGTGTCTAAAAGTCTTAAAAAATATACACAAATATTTAATTTATTACACTCGTGACCACACAAACTGTATACGGCCCTCATAAACAGGACACTGGCACAGCAGACAACAACAACCAATATATAAACAATGAGTTGATTTTAGCTCAGAGGTATTCTCTGCTGGTAGCCTTCCTTCTCTCCTCTGCAATTTGAACATATAAGGAAGAAACAGAGAAAGAGGCAACTGCCCAAAGCATTACTGAGAGTCTCGCTCTCTCCGTTGCTCCTTTGGGGAAGTGAGCAGTTCACCTTCTCCTTCTGCTCCTTCTCAAGACGGAGAACCAAAAGCGTCAGTCCAACACGTCTCCTCCCCTCGTCTGCGTTCCCTCACCTTCCATGGCTCTCCTTCTCTTTTCTCTGTTTTACCTCACTAACTCTTTCTGTCCATCACCCCCTCCTTCTCTTTCTTCCTCCATCCCTCACTCCCGAAAAGATGGAGGGTTGCCGAGACACTCCGCAATCCACTATCGTTCTTTCTCCGCTTTGATCTTTTTCAGAATCTATGTGCGTCTTTCTGCTCAAGGCGAGTGTTTGTGAGCTCGAGAGAACATGTCCATATTTGTACCATTTTCATAACGTGTGCCTGAATGGCAATACCTGGAATGGTTTAAAGAAAAAAATTACACTGTTTGCGAATTGGACTCAGAGCCAGTCCAATCAGCCGACAGCTTTAATGGAGCAGATGTGGCTTAAAAAGAACCAAACTTCCATTTTGTCATTAGGGACAGCGCGTGCCCCGACAATGAGCGAAATCTTTGGCTGCCGGTTTTGGATAATGACTGGACGTGCCCTAGACTCAGGTCCCTATCTGTGTGTGTGTGTGTTACCTGGTCTCTCTCACATCTGCTAACGCTTCAGTGCTACATACTGCTGTTTCCTCCATTATAAAAACGATGAGGATCAACCGGGAGGCTATTAACCAATTGAGCTCTTCCTGGTCATGCCTCCATCTCCTGCCCTCTTCATCAGAAGAGCCCAAAGGTCACTTACCATTCAGATAAAGACAGCATTCTCTGATAACATGAGCTCTCCTTAAAAACCAGAAAGGATTATCTCTATTATAATTTGCCCTCTCAGCTCTGACAACCAGACTGATGCTGATACTTCATGATACAAAACATTTATCAATGAAGAGCTAAACAGCTTTGATAAGGGGTTTACCTATTACAGAGACATGACTAGGTCAGAGCATCTTAAGAAAAGGCTACAGATGTGTGCATCCTTTACCCGGGGGAGTGACGGTACTGGGATGCCCTGTGGCAGAAGATAAGAGAAGCATAAGGATGGCTGTCTGGAAAAACCTTCATGCATTCATGTGGATGTTACATCAACTACCAAAACACTGTTACGGACCCCATCAAAGCAACGACACTGCCCGATGGCAGCAGGATTAAAGGCCCTGCCACAACATAGAAATCCCAGACCTCAATCTGAACTAGCATGTTCGGGATGTGCTGAAACTAGTCCAATCTGAGGCAGCTCTTAGCAACTTACAGGACTTACATACATCAGCTGCTGGCATTTTGGTGGCAGATACCACAGGACACCTTTAGAGTCTTCACAGAGGACCATCAGCTTTTCAATGTTTTAGCTTATCTCATCTTTGTAGAATGTTAATATGGTCAACACTAAACTGAGACTTTGTGTGGTTTATAATTTTACTATGGAAGATTTCTTCTTGGCCACTGCTGTCAGGTAATGCAGTTACCGTGAAAGGGAGTATCTGGTTGACAACAATGCTTAGATAGATGGCATAAGTCAAAATGCCAGAGCTGCAACTTTCTTTACAACTTTCTTTTTCATTATACTGCCAGTTCATAACAAATTTAGACTACATTTCTTAAAAAACTCGTTAGAACTGCTGTGAATAACAGCACACTACTGGTTATGTTAAAGACTCAATACTGAATGTGCTGGTCTTCTTGGAAACAAAAAAGGACCAGAGCTTACATTAAAGAAAAACAATTAAAATAATGTGCAATTAAAATTGTAATTTTACTGCATAGTACATAGTCCTGTAACCCATATTGTTAAATTCTAGTTTAATAAGGGTGGTGGACTCTATTAAACTATCAAATTAACATGTGTCTCCCCTGAAAACTTAGAGTAAGACATAGAAAAGTCCAACATGTATTCTTATTTAAAAAATTAACCACACTTTTCTCACTTCATAGACGCTGTCAAACTATTTTCCACTGTAAAGCTAAACCGTTCTCATGCTAGTTATGTTTTCTTTTTTTATGTGCTACTACACCAGGACATGGAAATGCCTTAAAAACTGTGAATAACAACTACACACACCACAGAATATTCAGACTTTTTAAACAGTCACTCCAACACCATAATTAACTCTGTGCTCTTGGACAGGAGTCTTTATCTTCCAACTGTCAGTAAATTCATCATCTGAAAAGTAGTCTGTAGAGGTGTGTTGCACTGACTGGATCGGCAGCGTGAGCTAATGTTCACGAGAACCGAACCTGTACTCTTCAATTCTGTTCAGGAGCATTGCTATTATTATAACGCTAGCTCAGCAAGTGATTACCAGCTCGTCTTTCATACATAGCAGCACTGTTTAACATATGTTACCATATAAATAACATTACATTTTAAACCATATATTGCCACAATGTCTGAAGACCGTTTGAAAGTATGACAAATGTTGATACGGTTCACCCTATCCAAAAAACAATACATCCCAAGAATGTAACCTTCACCATAAAAACTGTATTATCTACATTATATGATATTTTTTTATTTAAAAAGTGTATTAAATGTGTCTAAGCTAGTCGGTAGACCATGAATAGTTTACTTCCAGTTTTGTAAGGCAAAAACTGTACAGTGCTAAGCGTTTGCTTGTGTCTGGTTTAGTCCCAAAACAACTTGACAATTAGTTAAATTACGTATGTGCAAGCAAAAAAACAGAAAACAGTAAAATGGGCTGAAGCGCCCAGAGTAGTGCATTACTAAGTCAGAATGAGACATGATGGAAGCCAAAGGCTTATCTGTGTTCAACCCAAACATTTGGAAGAATACAAATGGACCAGAAGAGAGATGTTGCCCCTTGAAGGCTCATTTGTCTGGGGGCCCATAGGCATTACAACTGCCCAAAGAGGGAACAGGAGAATCATGGTGGACAGAAAATGAGCATGGCATCCAACAGCAACCAGAACCTCAGGCCGCAATCCACGTAGCACTGGCCCAGATCAGGTCATCGCATTAATCCGCTACTCCACCACCTCCTTCCCAAAGTGAAGGTGACTCTTCCCCCCTTCCTCCACAACAAAAACACTCTCTGTAATGAGGCCCAGATGACTATCATTCTCCATTTTAAAAAATGAGGTCATACTAGCCAAACTTCTCCTCAAGCTCAGCAGCCTGACAGGTCTAAGTCCTTCTGCCTGCACGGATGAAGCCACAGCCACAGAAAAGAGGAAGGGACAGAAGGAGGGGAAGAGGGAACGAGGGAGGAGGAATGAAAAGGTCAATAGTTGAATAAAGTTTGAGTCCTAGCTGTTGTGGCCACTTACATCCTAGCAGTGGGCAACAACAATAACAACAACACATTTATTAGGATGCACACACATTTTAAAAATCAGCGGAAACATTTTTATTTAGCTTAGCACTATTAGCTATTTGTTTTATGCTCTTTGTAAGTATATATTATTTACTTATTTTGTTATTAAAAACATTTTTACTACTATTATTGCGACTTTATTGCTTAATTATTCCTCTACTTTTCCATATTTTGTTCAGTAATGTTATTTTACAGTTCTTTTTAATTTTTTTGATTTATATAATTTGCCTTATCATTTATTGACAACACTTAACTGTGCTACATTAATAAGCTATTATTATTGTTTACTATTTTTAAAAAACCTGCTCATCTAATAGTATTTTACATTATCTCCTGCCAAACACATGATTTCTGCTCTGTAGAAACGCTTTTTGTTGAGTTACAAAAAGCTCTTCAAGTTCATGTTTAATTTGTACTGCGGCAGGACAGCGTGTGGTTTACTGTTTTTGGTGACAGCTATATGGTAAAATTCAAGGTTGCACCACCATTATTTTTTAAATACCAGGACCCCTCCAACTGCCCTAACATCCACAACTTTGCAATTAACAATTGGACGGGTCTGAGCAGAACAGACCAGACCTGGATGTACTTGAGGAAGCAGAACCACAAATAGAGCAAGAGTTCCCACCTTCTGGAACAATGGTCAGGAACAGAGTGGATCCACGGATGGATCTTTGTATGCTGACCCTCAGGGAGATCAAGGCAACACAATGCTCCTCTAGCCTTATATAACCTCAGTCACAGTTATAAGGTTGCCCTCGATAACCTTCTTTAAAAAATGGGTGCTGCTGCAGATGCCGCTGCAGATGCATGTCACTGTTGGAGGTGAATACCTGAGTCTGAAAAGCCACCTTGTAGCGATAACTGCTGTCATCAATACACTGGTCTATTATCTATTATATTCATTATTATTACATTAATGCCTTCAAACAGTATCAAATGTTTTTAGACTGGATAAATGTTACATGATGCTTCACTTCATGCTGGCTTTGTGAAACTTGCTACAACACGAGTGTCTCCAAAACAGTGGAAATAAAGCTGCTTGGAATCTGAACCTGTTTGGCTTAGACGTATATTTCAAGCTTCAATGACTGTATGTGAGAGACCACCACGCTGACCTGGCGAAGTTCGAATGCCCAGGTTGCGGCTGAAGTCGTCCTTTAGTGTGGCCAGCACAGCGGCCATGTCCTCCTTCACTTCCTCCAGGCTGATGATGTCCTCCACCAGGGCTGCATTGATGCTCACTTTGGCTGTCTGCCCCTTTGCTTTCGCTGCGGTGGAGAAATAAAGGAGACCGAAGGGATTAAACATGACCACTATTGGCTTCAAAAAGAGAATAAGGACGAGAGAGAGAGGGGCAGACAGAGAACGACAGAAATGAAAGGACTCGCCAGCATGCTGGTAGTTTATCATTGCTATTACATATGAAAGCAAGACACAAGAGGAATTCCTTGTGCTCTCATATGATCTCTAAAGGGCCACTCCAGTGAACCTAAGCAAGCACTACACTGGAGAGGAGAGACTTTTTAAAGAACAAACGACAGACCCGCCCCCCCCAACCCTTATAAGCAGCCCTTTGAAATGGTCTGTCTGGCGTATGTGTTGTGGCTCAGAGGGAGTTGAGTGATACAGGTGCCATACTGACCTTTACTTTTCTTTGTGGCGTAATGGCGGACATAACAAGGCAGAGGGACACCTACATGAGGGCAGCCACGTTGAAGGAGAGGTGGCACTCTCGCACTGGTTGGTAGGGGGCTTCTTATGAGGGACAGCACTGGCCACAGCAGGCCTAGCCGACTACACGCCATAGCTGTAGTAGGAAAACACAAAGAGTTAGATTAATAAACTTTCTGAAGATTTTAAAACAGTTAATTCAGTCCATGTATGGAAACTAAGCGGCTAGTTTTAACATGTTGCTTTTGTGGTGTCACAAAAACCCACAAGTTTTAATATATCCACCCATTCAGCCTATAGCAGCTCAGCTCTGTCCATTGAGGCTTAGGTTATTAGGAGTGTTTCAGCGTTAACTGTTTTTTTAAGAGGCACAATATAGGACAGCCAATCACAACAAAGGTTATTTACATATATAAGTCTTAAAGCCACAGTCACAGAAACAACCTGTTTGGAAAATGGTAATTCATGTACGTACAATGGCACAAACATTATAACAGCTTCTCAGGGAAATTGAAAGGTCCAATAGCCAATATTTATATTGCCTCATTATCAACAGAACAGCAAAAGAGAGAAAAAAAAGAATTAATAAATTCAATCTGTAACAAATGGAGCCTGAAATATGACAGGGTTTCTTGTAGCACAACAAGATTTAAAGCAAAGTATGTCGCATGATAACAACACAGTAGCCAAATGTAGTCTTCAATAAACTATGATATAAAGACAATGTAATTATTGTAATATAATTTTTTTTCACATGCATAGACAAGCTATGTGTAATTCAAGCTTCCTGAAAGTTACCAATATCTGTGTGAAAGAGGTGGGTGTGTATGATAGAGGTGGGTGTAATGGCAAAAATGCAATCTTAATACTATACACAAACTATACATACTTAATATAATGTAATATCTGATCAGTTAAAACAGAGAAAAATAAGAGCTGGTAGTGATACACTTAAAAATACTATCACAAAACTGTAAATACAACGTACTGTACTGTGTTGCACTAAATCCAGCTAAAAAAATGGTATTGTATTGTGACATACTTTATCACCATAATGAAATGTATTTTCACAGTGTCCAACCCTAATGATTTCTTACACCAAAATGATACTTATATTTTGGCTTCCTGTGTTTAGTGTCTTTCTGCTTTGTTGACTTTTCTTTCTGACTGTATGATAATTTTGGGACAGACAGAAATCTGTTCATTGTATATACGTTTTAAATATATTTAAATTCTAGATTAATCTACATTATACTATAAATATACTAAACATACACCTATAATGAACCTGTTCACCCATTGGTTCTTCTGAAATGAAGGGTATTAATAGAGATTTTGTCCATTTGTTGCCATAATACTCTATATGTATACAGTAGATTTCAGAACATTGCTGTGAAGATCTGATCGCATTCTCTCAAAGAGCATTAGTCAGATATTGATGATCGGTTCTGGATCACCCTAACTCTTTCCTAAGGTATTGGATGGTGCCCCATGCAAAAACAGTGTTGAGGGGGCTATATACCTCTCTAGATGAGGCTCAGCATTGGTCATGGTGATGTCAGGCTCATGTACGGCTGCTTCATTTTACTTGCAAAGCTGTGTGTGTGAAATTGATCATGCAGAGCGTAATTACTGTGGTAACATTTACTCCTACCACCAGGGGGCATATCATATATATGAATCAAAGAGGACATTTACCTTTAATATTTTTTTTTGCAACAAATACAATTTTGAATAGAAAGTTCTTTTTAGTCTGGGGAAAAAAACAGATGCCTGCTAGTCTGCTACCGCTGTTAGTAAGTGTCAACAAGTGTTTTAACTAAAAAGGGCATTTTTTAGGGTTTTTTTTTAAGTCTTTTTGATCTTTTACATCTGTTTGATTGCACACTCCTGCATACATCCAATCTACACCTATTTGTTCATTAGGCAATAACTCAATGGGACATTTCCTAAACCACATTTACTGGATCATACACCTGTAAGAGCAGCAATGTTCCACGCATGCTTGGAAATCTCAGCTACTAGCTCCTGTGTAGGTGTGAGGTATCACACCTAGCCAAAATATAGCCTCACTTATTGTCTCCAGAGTGACAGCCAGGGAGACGGGTCAGGTCCTGTGTGTTTTTACTGTTGCCATGTTCCACCATGTCAGTGGTGGTCAGACGACTCGAGGCCTCAAAGCAGACGCAACGACTGCTGCCCCCAAAACAAGCGATTCTTATCACGCCTCGATGACGGCGTGTGGCAGCTTTGATGAAAGCCGCAGCTGTTATGGTTAAAGGCAGATCGAACCTGAAAAGCATGACTTTGGCAACTCTAGCCATGTATGCGAGACGAGAGGAGAAGACAGAGGAGGGGATGATGGCAGTTTTTAGAGCGCAAGTGAAGTGGAAAAACTGTCGCACAGGTGGTCTGTGAAACTCCACACAGGTCTGACTGATTTATCTAGTACGCAGTGAGGGCAGGTGGTGCGCCCTTATTGTGCGATACGGCCTTGTGAAAGAAGTGCTAGCAGTAATGGTAAAAGATGACACAATTAGTATAAAAGTGATGGTGGCAGTAAGTGCGCCAGTAGCAGGGTCTCAGCCATAATATCACAGCAGAGGTAAGAGGGGCTTCGGAGCTCACATACCTCAACAGTGTAGACATTTTTTCTCTTAAGATCATACTCAGAAAAAGCAATCAAAGAAACTGCTTTAGCTAAAGCTGAAGAAATTATTTTAGATTTTCCCATATACATTACCAGCTACCATTCTGTGAATAAATCACAATAAATATACTAACGCATGCTTTTAAATTACTTAGAAATAGTAATTTATAGCCTGTTTTGACATTTACATCATAAAAAATTATTTTACAAATGCATTTACAAATATTCGCCTGTTCAGTCTACAGCAGTTTGGCTCCACCTATTCACAATGAAAGTATACAGTCTTTTGATTTACAATATATTTAAATGTCTTCTCTTCTGACTAGCTGGAAAGACTTAAAGGTGACATAAAGTGAGTGATGTGGCAAACATATGATATTGTGACCATTTATGTGACATTTTGAGGATTTTTTTTCAGACATCTGATTAGGAAAAAAAGAACTAAAATATTAACAAAAACTAATTGTCTCTTTATATTTTACAGTTTCATATGGCCCAGGCCAAAGGCAACAAGCAACAAAAACAGTCTGTTTATGTATAGGTGATATGTCTAAGTGATAAGAGGAGGTCAGGAAATTATCATGCAAATAAACCTTAAGTAAACCTTAGGGGGGGGAAAATAAAACTCAAGAAAAATGCATTACATGGGTTCTTTAATGTGGCAGTACATTACTTTGATGGCTAAATAAAAGTTCACAGAGATGGTGATAGGAACCAGATGTCCACCTCTAAAAGTTTTATGGTAGCTATATGACCACCTTAGGCAAAACATTTTTAATCAGTGTATTAAATGCATTCATTGTTGACGGATACATTAAGGACGTTCTCATTTTCTTTCCAGATTTAACACTTTTTTACCACCAACAACAATCCATACTATGTGTAGGTTCACTGCTGGATTTGGACAGTAAATAAAGCGGGCTACATTTGCATTGAGACACACAAATTGGGACCTCTGGTTCCCATCTCCACCACTGTGAGGAAAATTTGTATTGGTAAATTTTAGATGTATTATTTGACATCCAATCGCTCTTAATCGCTTTGTTTACATCTTAACCACTAAATTAAGGAACATTATTAAATCGCTAATTGTGCCAAGCTGAAGCAATCAATCTTTCATTCATACTGAATATCAATATTGTATTTTCTACATTTTTACTGTGCAGTTTGAGAAAATGTACGCATGTTAAACCAATAGTCTGTTTAAACACATGCTTGTGATTGTTTACACACTGAGTAGTCCTAAAAAGGATGTAAACAGTGACAGTACTATTATTTAAGCACGTTTTCAGTATGTAGAGCAATAACCGTGTTTATGTTCAGACAGTCCTGTATATCATGGCAGCGCGTTGCTAACTAGCTACCGTTACAGTCTGTAGCTAAAAGCTCACAACCAGCTGATAAACAGTATTTATTAGCACAGATAGTCACATCTTACGCTTTTCAGCTCAATTTTAATAATAGATTTAGACGTACTTACTGAACTTATACAACGGAATTTCTCCCCAAAGGCATGGCCTGGTAGTACTTTAATTCTACACACGAGTTTCTCAAGGGTACGGCGTGCAAAACGTAAATAAAATGTGTACAACGTCATCGATTTTTGTGTGAAATGTCACCCCCACGCCAACAACGTCACTCGTTTGCGTTGTCCTGCTAGCGGCGAAGCTGTCAACAAGCGTTCAAATAAACCAAAACAGTTCGTTTTAAAGCAAAATAGATGCTATGGTTCGTTTTTAAGACATTATCACCGCGACTCCAAGTCTTGCTTTTAAGTCGCGAGTTGTAAACGTTAAAGGAGAGTTCACGGTAAGTGAAAAATAGTGGTTAGTTAGAGCAGCAAACAATGCTAAGCTAAGTTAGCCGCCGCTTCAAAACAGCGATATTCGTATATTGCTCTAATGGCTTAACTCGAACTATCGTTAATGTGAGTTGGTACTACCTGGACAACTTATTTTATGATGACTTTAGCTATAGAAACATGTATGTTTAGATAATGTTTTTGCCTCGTCTTCCAAAGCTAGAACAGAATAGCTGTAATGTTGTCTATTTGCATTGTGTTTGTATTGTTTATTTCGTGAGCTGGGTTTATATACCACATATATGACACATGACAGCTATCATGTTTGCATTAAAAAAATCTTGGAACTGTGGTTTTCAGACATTAGGAAGTCACTCAGCTTAAAAATAACCTCGCATATTTCACTGTAATGCGATGTTAAAACTGACATGTGGTTGGTTTTCTATTGTGGTGTTGGGATAAGCCACCTTACCTCTGTTACCATTGGTGCTATTCTAATAATGAGCTATGGTTCTTTAGTTGAGATAGTTGTTGTATATAGAGCCATTAAACAAAGGTTGCATTCTTGAATAGTTATCTTTTTAATGGTTGTCACAATGTTAATTTTGTAACAATAGAAGAACACATCAGTAAACTGTTATTCATCCACGTTATGATCTAATTAAAAAAAAAAAAAAAAAAAAAAAAAAAAATATATAAATATATATATATATATATATATATATATATATATATATATATATATATATATGACTTTTACAATTCGGATCCAAACCACATGTGGTGGTGATTTGAAATGCAATTAAAATCATATTTTTAAAAGATGCGTCTCAGTCTGGATGCTCTGGCCATTCAGGGCAGATTTCAAAGCATCTTTTGATCAGTCACTTACAAATAACAGTGCAAACAGCCTTAAAAGATCTGGTTTGAGAAATAAACCTGATTTGCCTGCAGTCTGAATATATCCTTCCTCTCCTTTTTTAGGAGCCCAATGCAGTCGCCTGCGGAGACAGTGGAGAACGCCTCCATTCTTTCAAGTGGCTCGTCGCAGGAGGGCCATCGTCTGTGGATCGGCAACATTGACCCCAAAATCACAGAGTGAGTACTTCGAAGTAATGGGGTGTAATTGTTAATGTTATTCTTAGCTTATAATTTCCTATTTTACTTTTTTATATTTTATGTGTTAAAAATGTCTTGATTCCTCAAAGCTGTTATTAAAACTGTACATTTGGTCCAGAATGATATTATAAGTTGCAATGCAGTTGCAACAATATAGAAATAGAAAGAGCATCCAGATGCCTAGTTTTGAAAATGTTTATATAGCAGATGCGTCAGTGATGTGGTTTAAAAATTTGATTCACTGTTTTATATGTTGATTTTTCCTTTTTTTCGTTACGTTCTTACTTGCTAAGGGGCAGTCCCTATACTGAAATGGCCCTCTTACTTGCTAAGGGGGAGTCCCTATACTGACTTGGCCCTCTAAGCTTTGCCTGCCCAGGTGATTGATTAGCCAAGTGTGAGCGTGTTGCACTGGAGAATGAACAGGCCACAGTGGGTCGTGTGAAAGAGAACCATTCGACCGTGGAGACCTGCTTTGCTCAGTGACTCCCATGGTTTCCTACTCACCTGGCATGTTTACGCTGTCAACCTGTAGCCGCTGCGTAAGGTGGAGGGGTGGAAAGGGGGACAGTGTAAGAAGGAGAGGGAGAGAGAAACGACGCAGGTTGAGAGAGGGCTGCTGGAAAATGTACGGCTTGCCTGGGCCGATGTCTAGACAGGCGTTTCCTTCCCACTCGATCCGCTGTTTTTCTTTAAATAACCTGCTCGAATGAAAACAGCCACGATGCCCACGGGCTGGTGTTTGGGAAGATTAATTAGCTCACATGCTGGCAGTGTTTGTTGTAGTGAAGTCCAGTTCGGAGTCACACAGGCACACATACAGAGCACTGAAAATCCTGCTGTGTGAGGTCACTGCTCACCTAACATAGTTTTTTTTTTTTTTTTTTTTATTTCCCTGAGGTTCCAAAATAAGTGGATAATTAAAGGCACTATTGGAGTTCTGGGGTAAAAGTGCACTTGTAATTTTTCTGCTGTAGCAAATGTGGGCTGGGCGTCAGGATGATAGATGAGGCCACAGAGAAGATGAGGTAGAAAGTGAAAGTCAATTGATCACTGGCTGGTGTGGGGAGATTAGGCTGGAACACAACAGCCTTAAAGGCTTCAGTAAACTAATTGTGCGTATGTTGAGGCTGTTTAACAGCTAGTTGTTCGGTAAATAGGTTAAGATGCTTTAGTTTCAATACCATAATAAAAAATATACAACAGATTAAAATGTAAAAATGTATCACAGATGATGTCCATCAGATATGCTGTTTTGCATAATTTCATGCAATGTTTCATGTTGAAATATTATGCGTTAAGCTTAAATCTGTGTACTATAATTGGAGTTTTGTAGAATTAAAAGATTTTAGTAATTTAAATAATGTAAGTTAAATTGAGTCTTGAAACTGTATTAAAATATATGTAGTTAAACTGGTCATCGATACATCGATGCACATATAGTTTTTCCAGTAAATACATAAATGACCACCTACATGTATTGATGCATTTAAACAATTGCCTTTATTTCTTTGTGCTGTGTATGTACTTTGCACTAGATTTCTTAAGCAGTAACTTGGAAGGTCATTGCCAGGCAATATGACAAGGAACGCTGCTGAAATCACTCACACTGCCTGTCATATTCTTGCCTTATACACACACATACACACATTACACTGCACTACCTCTCACTGTACTGCATCACCTTATTACCTTTTAAGTCTGCTCTGCAACAAACCTTCAGTTTTTGCCAGATTAAATTAATTTGTGGAGAAAATACTGCTGCAACACATTTATAGTTCAGTTAACACTTTTATTTTGAACTTGAGACTAGAGCATGGGGGCCCCAAATTTCTGTCTTGCAATGTTGGTTGCAGACAGAGGGCCAAAAACACAAAACAACATACAAATAATATACAACAATATGAAGGCAAGTAAATGTTATAAAGTATAGTATGCACTATATTGTATTACTAAATACTATAAAACACAAATGTAAAAGAACAAGACGAATTGACAAAGTTCCATCCTGATAATCAGCAGTATTAAATCCAAAACTAATGCTAGGTTGCATTATCAACCATATTACGTTGCCTAACAGAGATGAACATAGCGAAATAAAATCATCAATATATCAAACAAAATTACATTTCCATTACAAAATTACATTTTATGAGTTTGTCAATCAAACTTTATTCTTACCCCTTAATTGCTCCATGATCTCAGTGCTATTCTGCATCTATGACTTGGTCTTAACCTCCCTGTGATTTCCCTATGAGTACAGTGCTGTAAAAATTGGAATTCAATAAATAAGAAGCATTACAGAAAAATTAATGCATGTGAAAATGAATATATAAAAAAAAATATATAACAGATAAAAGTATGGAGAGAAAAAAAAATATATACCTGATAAAATTATGGAGGAAAAAATGGAGAAGGCTAATGAAGCTAGCCAAAATCTGTTAAAATTTGGAACTCATGTCAAATCTAAACAAGTCTGAGCCCAACAAATATTTGAGAAATGAAGAAACCTGGCCGAAACTTATTATGCATAGCTGAGGCCTGTTTAATTCTAACAAACATTTTGAAACTAACCCACATTTGTCAATGTGGGTGTGATAAAGACCACAAGCTCCTTTACCATCTGTTTTGACATGAGACATGAGACTTCCTCACTAATATACCCCAAATGGACAACCTCTTTCACCTTCCATTGGGACTGCTTTCCCCACAGTTCCTCTCTCGTCCTTCATATAGAGCTACTGTCGTAACAGGAGGCCAACACGTTGACCCGATGGAGTTCCACTGGGGCCAACTGGATGCTGTTGATGGCTCCAGCATGTGCTGTGAGCTGTTTGTGCAGTTTGGAGTTGGCTTTGCATTGTCTATATGGTGGGCAGGTAGAAGGGGACAGGAGGCCATTTCCGACGAAATGGTAGAAAAGGAGGAAATGGACCTGCCTTCTCACCACGTGCTCAGATCATCTGGTCAGACAGATGTGCATATGCGTAATACTGGTGTTGTGGTTGCTGGACTGGAGTATAGATGGGTTTTTTCCAAACAACATATGTGCAACACATTGCTCTCTGATTCATATGTGTTAAAGTAGAATAGCCCCAACTTGGACATGTAGTACAGGACATGTCTTAATGAGATTTTATTACTTGATTGTTATTGGAATAAGGCTTGTACACTACTGGTAATTTTGGAATCACGAAAAACACGATTTAATAGTAAATCCTTTCCTTTTATATTGTGTGATAAATTATGAATTTTAGCATAGATAGACCAAAAGAAATGACCAGAAAAAGTATTTCTGTTGACTTGCATTAAAACTAAAGTATGCGTTGTTTTCTTTCCCCTGTAATGTCATCGTCAACACTCGAGTTTTGCTTTCAAATTTGCTTTATTTTTACACCTGCCTGCCTTCTCCTTTTTGCTCTCTGTCACTCGGAGCTCGCATCAGTGCCACTGAAAGCAACAGTTTGGAGATTGTGAGTGGGTGTGATGGCAGCTGTCTTGTTCCTTTGGCTCCTACAAATGTCTTGCTTGGCTCTGCACTGTGATTTCACAGCGTGCCCTGAAGCTGGGACATCAATCTTCCCCTAGCCAGACCCCTTTCTTTTCCTCCTGGTCGCACATTTTAAAGCCCCCAGGAGAAGTACATTGTGGTCTGCTAAAAGCCACAGGTTGTCCCCGAGTATGAAGCTCCTATCAATTCCTCAATCTCCTCCGGGCCAGGAAAGCCCTGTGAGCAGCGCCTGAGTGGGTGGAGTCTGGGAAAGTGCGAAATGCTCCTCGGAGAGAAAGCTCCAGGGACAGGAGGGGAAGACATTAAGACAGCAGCCAGGACCCCCAGTCCTGCCTCAGCTCCTACCTTTCCAGGATTAAAAATAACCCCAAAATAGGCTGAAACAATAAAGCAATCCCTGTCAGGCTACTCCCAAACCACTGTGGGTGTCAGTTGTGGGGGGGGGAACAAGTAAACTAACAACACAAATATGTTGTTACGCAAATGTGGTTTTGTTGTTGTTAATCGGACAAATTTTGGGGATTGTGTTCATAGTACTTTGATGTTTCTACTGTTTTGTCAAGAAATTGGGAATATTCTTTGCACTTAGATTACTTAAGCAATTAAATTGCTAAAGTATCATATCAGTATATCATTGTTTAATTTAATTCATGCAAGCTCTAACACATATTGTTCACACTTGGTTTCCCACTTCATATTAACGTGAATCATCCAGGTGCTTGGAAATCAACACTGTGCCAAAGATGGTTTGTTTACATTTAGATGGCTGTGCATGATCAACCAAGGCAAGCAGAAATGATTGATGCAATACAGGTGAAGAAAAACGCCCTCTTTTCAGGTTTTCCTGTTAGGCCCAGCTATATTAAATGGAACTGATCAAGATTACGTAAAGATGAGCAAGCAGGAGCAGAGCTGTTTGGCTGAATGAAAGCAGAAGGTTACTCTCCTACATGCAGACTGAATGCTACACTGCCCCTCAATACCGGGCATGCCATTTTTAAATGACTTGTTTATACAGAATCCTCTGCAGCCTTTAGACCTTCGTGTGACCTGGGCCTTGTATTTGTGATATTCAGAGCAGGAGTGCTGATATAGAATTTGTTCCTGTCAGTAGGGCCATTGTATATCAAAAAGGATCCTAATACTAGATTAACACTCCTACTCTGAGAGGCTATATGAAAGTTGACTCTGACCTAATGTGTTGTCTTTTCTTGTAAAAGAGAAATTCATAAATCTATGATACGAGCAGGTGCAAACATTTCTACTAAAAACGACATTTATACTTTCTATACCTCAGCTCCCATTAAAAGGTTTTATGCTAGATGTTGAAACATTTGCTGTGAAAATTGCATTCAGCCTCGAGCAATGGTGAGATCCGATACAGATGTTAAATGGTTAATTCTGTATCACAGAAGCTTATCACCAGGGGATGGAGCGTGATCCATACTGGGGATGCTTTTAACCCCTCTGCCTGAAGCTTGGATTTTTGGCCATAATCTATTGCCCTTGAACAGATTTAGGGCAGGCCTAAGATAATTCCCCCATCTTTGGTTGGCTGAGAATTTAGACACTCAAATTAGCCACATATGTTTTTTGTACACAGTGGAATTTGACCTCAGCATTTAACCCATCAGTGCAGTGAAACACCCACATATACACACATTAGTGAACACACACTAGGGGGCAGTGAGCACACATGCCCGGAGCGGTGGGCAGCCCTATCCATGGCGCCCGGGGAACAGTTGGGGTTAGGTGCCTTGCTCAAGGGCACCTCAGTCGTGGCCTGGGGGACCCCGGGGATCGAACCGGCGACTTTCCGGTCACAAGACCGCACACGACTTCCCCTTTAGAACTGATCCCAGTTATCACTGGCGCTATCACCTCAGAATTATACTACTCCACAGCCCAACACTGGGGATGGTTTATACCCTTCTAGCTAATGCTTGCCTTTGGGCATGGTGACCTTAGGCTCATGTCTGGCTGGTCCAGAGCATTCCATTCTATTGGTCAATGTGTGTGTGACAGCAATGGGTCTACATTAAAATAAAAAAATTAATTCTGTAAAAAATAAATGTGTATAGTGGCTATGGGGTTTGCAAATATTAAAATAAGTATGTAAAAATACAATACATATGTATGAGTTGATTACTAACCACAGTTAGATTTGGAGAAAAAAATCCTAAACACTCATCTTCTTTGCCTGAACATGGTGATTGACAGTCGCATAGCTATGGCAACATAAACAACCCCAAGCCAGCATGTGCAAAATCTGCATAATCAAAGGAGGAATTGTAAACTTTTGTTTTCTTTGTAGGCTCATTATATGAATGTAAAAGTGATATTACAGAGTAGAGTATGGGTGTGGACTATACAAGTCTGCTACAATCTGTTTATATTATCTTTTGTCTTGGCTGAATATGAGGAAAGTCACGCATCCTCAGGCAGTGTACAGCTCACCACTTCGGCATGGATAAGTCATCCCTAGTGTTAATGGGTTTAAGGATTGTGAAGTGACCATAATCTGTTGCCCTTGTTCACATTCAGTATGGAATCGGGGTGGGCTTTAGATAATTCTCCCACCTCCGATTGGCTGTCCATGCGTCAGTTGACGGTGGGCTTTTGGAACTGTTCACAGTTGTAGATGTTTGTTTGGAATTGAGCTCTCGGGGGAATTCAGACTTCCTCTATTTTATACTTTCATTGTCCTCGTGCTGTATCCTCTGTATTGTGTGAATAAAAGATTTACTGCAGCTAAAAAGGTGTAAAGAGACCTGTCATTTCGATCAAGCTCATATGTGGGAGGACTAAGATGTCAAGTGAAGGATTCTTCACTTTAATTGATTTTTAGTGTGAAAATGGCCATAAATCAAAGCAGTTATGTTGTTTAAAGACAATTATCAAGAGGATTTTTAGAATGGTTAGAACAAAATAGCCCATTTTTGCGTTTTTTTTCTTTTCTGTTTTTTTGTTTTGTTTTTGTTTTGTTTTTTTGATTAACTGTATGGTCTGAAGTATTTCTGCAATACCATTAATGCTGTGCCACTTTTCAAATTCTCTCTTCAGTAATGCTAATCTTTTAATGCATTTCCTGTTGTATATTTTTTTTATTCTGCTGCAGATATCACCTAGTAAAGCTCTTGGAAAAGTTTGGGAAAGTAAAGCAGTTTGACTTCTTATTTCACAAGTCCGGACCACTGGAAGGCCAACCCAGAGGATACTGCTTTGTCAACTTCCACACCAAAGAGGTTTTGCACAATTTTCTTTTTAATTATTCATAATAAGGTGTCTATGTCTTCGCCCAATCCCATTTGTATTATTGGTTTAGAATTTTATTTTAAGGCCAGAACCTCAAAACAGCACTTAGAAACAGAGCTTAATAGAAACCAACAGTGCATAGACTCAGTAATTTAAAGCCCACTAATAAAGCTTGTTAAATGTACCCAATACATTAACACAATGTTGCTAGTGGTTCACTAAAGGGGACAGCTTTTGCCCATTTACAATGTTTATAATTTATTGTATTTAAGCTGTACTATGAAAGGTTTATATGCTTCACTTTTCTCAAAACACCCCAAGCTTGCCCACTTTAACGAGTTAGTAGACACTGTCTTTTTTTGCAAACTAGATTGGAGCAGGATGTTTCTCTATCTGGTATGTACTTTGAGCATTATAACTTTGCAGACCATTTACATGCACAGTAAGCTACATTAAAGAGAGAAACTACAAAAGCATCTCAACGATAAATGTGTTTATACTCAAAAATGAGCACTTTATTGTAGTGATCACAATCTGCCACACCTGCTTTAGTTCTTAGCAGAAGGAATACGTTAGATACAAATTGGAACTAAAGTCTGCAGAAAAAGTAAATCTCCAGGAGGAGTGTTAACGACACCACAGTGCGTCATTGCACTCTTTTTAGCCTTGTTAGTGTTTTTTCATGAACTGTTGCTTAGAGGAGGCCCTTGAGGACCGCTGCTGTTCCCTTATTCCTTGGAAGTATGAGAGGAGGCATTCCTAAGGGCGGTGTAAGGTGGGGAAAAATGTATGTTTACAGGCAGTTGTACACACTACTCAACAATAGACCCGGTGATCCAATGATCCATCATCTGCTATTATTCTTGGTGACATCACATAATGCTCTCTTTCAGCTCTGAAGAGCAGACGTGTGGGGGGAAACAATGGCTTTGGGAATCCCGTGTTTAAACGGATTTAGATGTTGTTTCCGATGTGAGACCAAGTGTTTATGCACATCATTTATGTAGTCATTTATCCTGTACTGCCTCTTCTGCTTAGCTTTGAAAGACAGATGTATCAGGAAAACGTCTACTGTGTTGTAAAAACTAAACAAAGCAAAAAAAAAAAAAACTCTGGAGGATGCTTTAGGACTAGGATTCAAAAACATATAATTCAGGGAATTGTCATGTAATTTATTTAGTACTATTTCTACCTCCAGTCGTAAAAGTATTTTTGGTTGTTTTGACCCAGATATGTTTTCAGATTAAATGAGCAAATCAAACACATTGTGAAATGTCTGCACGTTTTGCCAGCTCTCTGCTAGCAGCTGGAGTAATGGAGAGTTTTGTGTCTTTTTTCCGCACATCAGGAGGCTGAACGAGCCATCCAGTGTCTAAATGGAAAGCTGGCATTATCGAAGAAACTAGTGGTGCGTTGGGCCCACGCACAGGTAAAGGTAAGTCTCACCTAAGCTCACTGAAGCAGTAGCTGTTACAGAAGTTGTGTACCATGTAGGGGTGGGCTATATGGCAAACATGCCACAACACATAATATAAGACTATATTATAAGGATACATAGTGTTTCTACTAACTGTGAACGATGCAGTTTGTCAGAGTTATTAACATATTGACATTATACAAAATATGCCCAGAAAAGCCTATTGTGACATAATTTTTCATCATAAAAATAAAAATATAAAATATTGTTCACCGCGTGTTTTAGATGATAGTTTGGCAAAC
This sequence comes from Megaleporinus macrocephalus, assembly GCA_021613375.1. Classification (NCBI taxonomy): domain Eukaryota; kingdom Metazoa; phylum Chordata; class Actinopteri; order Characiformes; family Anostomidae; genus Megaleporinus; species Megaleporinus macrocephalus. The sequence continues at coordinate 21,636,650 of CM038720.1, read as the reverse complement.
ATTAGATTTGACTTCTACCAAAATGCAGTCAGTCAAACAAGACATGTTTGGCATCTGAGATCCTTGTTTAGCTATGTACTGAATCTAGTCATAAGATTTGCTATTCCACCAGTCGGAGCTCTATAAGTCTTGTCTGATGTGTAAGCGCTAGTTTTTTATGTCCTTTTTCCCCTGACCACATCAGCGCTGATGCAAAGAATTATGGGCTATGGAAGGCAGTGAAGGATACATCTACACTGCCGTATAATATGGTTAAATGGAGGAACCTCAGGAGGCAGCGTTTAATAGAAACACTAGATTTGGACATGACTAGGTGCTTTGCTGTCGTAGAGTACTGTATATGTAGGCAGCATTTATGACATTTCAGACACAGCCAGCAGTACTTAACTCAGTGTACAGTAGTTTGAGACAAGTGATGATTTAAGCATGCAGTTTGGGCATCATGTGCTACGGAAGCAGAGAACTTTGTAAATTAGACTCATTTTGGCCTCCTCACCTCAGAGCACTGACATTGGTTGTAACTGCAGTGGTCACGATGACCAGATTTGGGTTAGACAGAAGCAGTAACTTGGCTGAGTATTGAGGATGCCTGTGCTGCTCAGGCAGTGGGACTACTCCAGAGAGCCAGGCCACTAACAATAGGCAGCTGCTGCTCAGAGAGAGGAAATCCTGTATAGTTCAGAAACACGCCCTCTTACACCCCCCAACCCTTTCCCTCACTGTCTGAGGGGAGCGTAACACCAGCCTGGGGTCAAGGTTAACAGTACAGACTTGTTGACAACAACAAGCAGACACATTCTTCCGTGCTGTGCTACTAGGAGAGCGTGCACTACTAGGCTGGTGCATGTGCCGTTGTTTTTTTGGGTTTTTTTTTTCAGGAATGTGGCCTCTTTCTTTGTATATCAGAGCGTAATGTGTCTGAGATGCGTGCACTATACATCACAGCTACAGCATCCTTTGAAGTCTCTTTATTGACCGTGGAGAGGCGTCAAATGCAGCAAATGCTTGCATATTTCCCCAGTTACTTTAGTGGTATGTGAAACAACTGCTGTGCACACTGTCTGAGTTGTACAGGAGTGTATAAGAAGTGATCTTGTCGATAAGGCTGTTTCAAATCATCAAGTGCTTCAAATGCCAGCTTATTTACTGGTTTGTGCCAAGACATCAAGAAATCAAATTAACAGATAATAGAGGATTTGCAATTGATATCAGTATTGGAAAAGAAAAAAAAGTGGGATTGTGCCATGTCTGAATTCTGAATATAATGACTAGTCCAAATGTTTTCATGATGCTCACCGTGCACCATCAGGCAGGGAAAACTAGTAGTACACAATATCATGTTTCACTTCTCCCTCCTCCGACCTATTGTGTATAGAAAACGACTTTCCCTGGTATCGCGTTTTCACCCATAAATGCAGTGCTGCTTGCAGTGATGTGAACCATTTATCATTTTGTACATTTCTACACAAATTTAAATAACACAAAAATGTATAGTTTTTCTTTCATTTATTGAACAAAGTGATCTAACATCTTTGTTGGCAAAAGTATCTGCTGTCAGAAACTAGTGTAAGTTCCTTGAGCAGCAATGATTTCAGCCAGACGGTTCCAGTAACTGTTGATCAGTGCTGCACATTGACTTGGAGGAATCTTGGCCCATTCCTCCTTACAGAACTGCTTAAACTCTGTTATGCTGGTGGGCTTTCTTGCATGAACGCCACATCTTAGGTCCTGCCACAACATTTCTACTGGATTAAGGTCTAGACTTTGACTCAAACATTTCTTCTGCTTGCTCCATTCTTTGTAGAGTAACTGTTGTTTTAGGGTTGCTGTGTTTCTGCAGGACCCACCTTCTGTTGCTGTTCAGTATATGCATGGGTGCCCTACATTCCCCTATAGAATTTCTTGATTTAATCCAGAATTCCTAGCCTCATTAAATGACTCCAAGCTGTCCTGGTGAAGTATCAACTAAACAGCCCCATACACTGATACTGCCACCACCGTGTTTTACAGTGAGGATGAGGTTCTTATGATGGAATGCATTGTTCAGTTTTTGACAAACACAACATCATAACTTCAAGCCATAAATATATCTGTATCTGGCTCAACCAGGTGGTCTTTCGGAACCTGTCGCAGGTAGAAATGTTCTTCCCGGTGAATAATGGCTTTATCCATGCTGTTATTCTATGCAAACTATTTTTGTTCAATGTTTGCCTGATTGTGGACTTGTGAACACTGACATTAGCCAGTGTAGGAGAGGCCTGCAGATCCTTAGATGTTGCCCTGGGGTTCTTCATGATCTCTCAGAATATTGTACACCTCACTTTTGCTTGATCACTTTCGGGAAGAGTAAAAGAGTAAAAGTGGTGTTAAATTATCTGCATTTGGACACTATCTGCCTGACAGTCTCAGCCTCTTCTAGCCTAATTAGCACTAGCAAATAATTCTCTGAGGTCCTCAGAAATCTCACTTCACTGTGGCATGACATGCATTGACAAACACTTCAGGTAGATTTTTTTTTTTTAAATGAATAGGTGAAGTCAGCCCCACTTGCACCTAATTGTGATCCAGTTAATTGAATCTTCTGACCTTAATTATTGCCTATACCAGACTGGATCACTTTGTTCAATATTATGAATTATGCATATTATTCTTTTGTTTTAATTGGGTTCTCTTTATTTGTTATTAATTTCTTTGTGTTTCTGGAATTGTGATTTATTATTGGATATGATATGGCATTGTTACCAGTTTACATTACCAGTTGATGTGGTATTACAGTCATTTTGGTATCAAGTTTGTGCGTAAGCGCCGTTGCTAACTGACTTTGACTTTCTTTCATGGTTTCTTTGCTTCTCAAGGTTCTTGAGACTGCCAGCCAAGTTAATTGTGCTTTCTCATTCTATTCTTCACAGGTTTACAGGATATGCAGAAGGGTCACCACACTTATGGGCGTAAGGAAAATGTGGGGCAGTTTTGAGAAGAATGAACACGTGGCCCAATTCTGTGCACTTCAGCTTCTCCCATAGTGCCTCAGAGCAAGGATTCAGCCAATATGCCAAGGCTGTGCCCCGCCATGACCCTGCGAGTTCATTCTCCGCAAAAAGTCCTCAATGTGTGCACGCTGTCCTCCAGTATGTGTCTCACTGGTGTCTTCCTGTGTCTTCTGTTTCCCTGGTGTGTATGTGTGTGTGTATGTGCGTCTGTACGTATTTTGCAGAGGTTTGAACCGTACAGAGGAGACAAGAACCTGCCAGCCAGCCTGGAACCTTCATCCAGTGAAGCAGAGGAGCTGCCAACGTCACTGAGGTTTGTGAAGTGGCCGTATTTTTTCTAATGTATATGCAGTGTTTCTCTGTGCATCTTGGACTTTCCAGTAGAAAACTAACGTTCCCAGTTTGTTCCAGTACCAGACCAAAAGCTCTGTGTCCCTGACCGCTTGTTTCCAGAGTGAGACCAAATGATGGAGAGGTGCAGCGTCGTTTGTTTTGTTTTGTCTTTTCCTCTTCATTGTCAACACAAACTACAAAGTCCTCTCTGCTTTCTCTTGCTTCCTTCTCTCTTTTTCTATTCATTCTTTTTTTTTCTTGTTCCCTCTATTTCCCTCTTTTGTTCTCTTTCTCATTTCTCTCTCTGTCTGCCCAACCTTCCCTTTTTCTGTCTTTCTCTCTCCATCTTCCTTTTACTCTTTTCTGTCCGCCTGCCTGATATTTGATTTTTTTTTCTCTCTGTCTTTTTTTTGCTCTTGTGCGCTCTCTCTCTCTCTCTCTCTCTCTCTCTCTCTCTCTCTCTCTCTCTCTCTCTCTCTCTCTCTCTCTCTCTCTCTCTCTCTCTCAGTGTGAGTGCGAAGATCAGAGCCATCGAAGCAAAGCTGCAGATGATGGAGGAGAACGCGGATGAGGAGTATTCGGGACCCTCAGCTTACCTCTATAACAAACCTCCAGAGAAGAGGGATAAAAGATCTCAGCCGTACAACAAGCAGTTCCGCAGGCACAGGAGATGACCTCTTCCTATCCAGCTCACCGGCCTGGTGTCTCCGCACTGAGTGGACTCGCACAACCTGCTCTGGACTTGTACACCACATTTCTTTTTACCTCTGTCTGGACTTTATTTTTGCTGGACAGAGAGAATTTGAGCCTTTGAGTTGAGATGATATATATATACTAATTCAACGGAGGAAGCTTCCTCCTCTCGACACAGAGACACTCGCTTGTGTAGCTGATGTGTGCGCATTGTATAATATATCTCTCCAGCATTTTTTTTCTTTTAATTGTTCATAGAATGTGTTTTTGTTTGTTTTATGATGGGTTTTGTAAGTTTTTGTACCGTTTTTCAGTTTTCAAAACCACGTCCACTTACATTCTCCTGAAATTGATACACACAGTGAAAGAGCCCCATCCAATCAGTGAGCCTATTGTTTCTTTTCACTCACTCCTAACCTCCTCTACCATGTATTGTAATCTTGAATTGCCTGCAGATGTGTTGTAGCATTTTGTATTGTGAAAATGAAAAGTAATGATTTGTAATTGTACTGAAGTGAAACGTAAGGACTTTTTCCGCTTCCCTGTTTAGAAGATAGATATGTTTTGTATAGACAAAGCACAAAATACAGCACCGAAGTATCACAGCTACAGTAGTTGTTTAACTGTCTGTCTTATTACGACTTGCCTTATAGCATCACCCATTATTTAAAAGGGCTTTGTTTCTGTGATAAGAACCCAAGACATTGCCAGGCTCATCACAGCTTTGTCCTTGTCTAATCACCCAGTTTGGCAGTATTTTGATAGCTGATATTAACGTGGGAAAAAAAAATAAAACAAGTCTGAGTTTATGCTTGTAGTGATTATGTTCTCCATGTCAGTCTAATAAGCATGTAGTTATTACAGTTGTTCTTTCTGTGAGGTTTGTATTTCATATAGCCAGCTCACGGAGTGCCTTCAGGTGCCTGCTGGTCCCACTAAGCACAGCCTGGCGGGGTTCAGATGCTCTCTCCTGATGCTGTTTAATGTTTTTATGAAGGCTTGCATCTGAGTGGAGGTAAGTTATTGTGGCATAGGCTTGAGTGATATTTCTAAAATGTAGCTCCACAATACTAGTAGTATTTTCCTTTCTTCTAACGTAATGTACATTAGCTTTAATCTTTCTAACGTAAGAAGATTACAGCTTTAACGTACTGGGGAAAAGTAATGTAGTCTGTACAAAAGTTATGGCAGTGCATTTTTTAAAGAAAGAAAGTGGCTTATTCAAGTGGCTCTGTAGAGGCTTAGGAAATCAACAAAATCTGCCCAAACTTTTTGTATACCACTGTAAACTGAACTGTGGAAGCCTTAGTTGTGCGACTTGGGAGCCCTTTGTAAGGAGGCATGCAAAGGGCCAGTGTTCCTTAAGTACTAACAAAATCAGTATTCCCGGCGGAGCTATCGATACTATTGTAATATTATACATAGAGATTTGTTTATCCTGGCATGACAAGAGTAGCTTTGAGTGGAAAAGAAGTGCCTTGCTGAAGAGTCCTATTCTGTAATGTTTCCTAAAAAGCCCATATCCTACATTTTTCTTGTTTATGTTTTTCATTGAGGTTCGGTTTTATGTACCAAAACCAGACATAATTAAAAATTTTACATGACAATTACCCAACCTTACTTTATCCCTTTTTATTAAAGCAGCTGTTTTTTGGCTTTAGAACTGATACATGTAAATGAGCAGTTTTTGGCTGTTTTATATTGTGCTTAATTCAAAAAGCAGCATGGGTTGAAATATTCCTTATAAAGTTAGTGTGAATGGGTGGAGCTAAAATTCAGAATGCTGAATTGGCAGATAGCTGTGAATTAGGTTTTGTGATGTCACAAAAACAGTGAAATAAAAAATACTGTATTCTATGAGCAGGCTATTTACACAAACATTTATCTTTAAGCAGTGTGTTGTTTAATGAGACTGCAGAATTATTGTCCATGTGTCGTTTGCAACTGAGAGCTTTTTTTTATGTCTTTAAATTATATTTAATTATATATTTAAATTGGAGTAGTTCCTTTTAGCTAAACTTGTACAGTTTAGCTTGATAGTCTTGCATTATAAACTAGAAAAATGTTATTATATATTGACCCTAAACAACGTGCAGTACAGTTTACCATGTCAACCAAAGCCTTCCATTATATTTACATTAATAACTGAACTAGATAAACTTAAACACACAACTGCTGTTGCTTCGTCTGCTTTCATTAGTAAATCAAGTAATGCATAAACACATGGAGGCCTGTTTCCATATGTGTGGGGGGGGGGGTATTAACTATGTCATAATGACCTACTCTCTCCTAATTATGGCATCATTTATGGTTAAGCACCTCAAAAATATGACATCACAATCCTGACCTTTTTTTTCTTGCTATCTAGCTATGATTTTACTGGCTTACTATATTATAATATCTCATAATTATGAGATGCATATCTGTATATGTGAGATATTATAAGATGCCAAATCAAAATCAGGAGCCTGTGTTATGAGATAGCAAGTCATAATATGTTTATAAACATGACATGGCATCTCTTTATTAATAAAGGTCATCATTATGGGTTATTTTGAGATAAGCTGTAATTCATAATGTCAGTCATAATTGAGAAGTCTTAAATATGTCAGTTAATGTGGTGCAGAGTCATAACTGAGAAACTAATTTGTAATTATAAGTTAGTAAATCTAAATTATAATATAGTAAGTCATTATTAGTTACTAAGTCAAAATTAGGACACAGTCTCAATATTAGGAGAAATCATTACTATAGCATACTGAATTAGGATTTCACTTTCTCATAATTGTAACATTATCTGTCATTATTACATCATAATTATAACATACTAAGTCAATTATGTGAGAATCTCGTTATTATGAATATACTTATGGGATTACAAATCAAGACAAAGTGTCATGAGAGAGGAAGTCATGATTGAGATACTAAGTCATAATTATGAAAAGCCAATTCACAATTATAAGATATCAAATCATAATTATGACAGTACGCAAATGTATTAGTTAAAATACTAAGGTAGCAGATTAGAAAATGTATCAATATAATAATCATGTAACATAATATAATATCACATTCTTATGAGAAGGCAGGTCTTAATTGAGAGAGTTGTAATTATGAAAAACTAAATTCTAATTTTCAAGACAGAATTTTATGGTTCTAACATGTTATAATAATTAAATTAGTCATGACTGCTCATTAATATATTGTTATATTAGGTTATGGGATATTTAATTATGAGGCACACATTGTAATTATATGAATCTTTATTGTTGTTTTTATGATGTACTAATATTTTACGTTGCTAGGTGGTTCATAGGACCCCTGAGGTCATCAGTTAGTAGTAGACCGTCACGTGTACCACACTGTAGGAAAATGGACTGTTAGTAAATTCTTGTTTATGATGCTGGTGATGTCATCGGTGAGACAGCATTTCTTTAGTACTCATAAATGCAATGTCGTTACACACACCTGAAGCTGCTCTGTGCGAGGGGTCTTTGATTGGTCGGTCTGAGGTCTAATAACTTTTATGCTGCGTTAATGGGAAGAGTAACCATTCACTAGGCAGCGTAAGAGAATATTGTCTTGGGTCCCCTCTTACACACTGTCTGTACATACCTGCTCATCCAGAACAAGGATACTCCTCCGGGAAGACTTTGCACTAGGTGCTGAAACATTGTTGTGAGGATTTGATTGAGCGTTAGTGAGGCCAGGTACTGATGTTTAATGGTTAGTTTTGGATCACTCGCATCTCATCACATCCCAGATGTACGGGATAAAGTGTTCCATCACCCCAGAGAACTACTGCTCCCCAGCCCGGTGCTGCTGGTGGGCTTTATATGTGCAGCTGCTCCTGAGCGTCCAGTTGTACGATCTGTGAGGACTTTACACGTACTGCGCAGTAACGTCTCTGAATTCTCTAAACGATCTGATAAATCTAATATATGCAAAAATAACTTGTGAGGGTGAGGGTGTGTGTGAGTGTGTGGTGGGGGTGGGGGGCGTTGGGTATAAACGCAAGCAGCACAACAGGAACAAATAGGGGGTCTAATAGCTGGTTTGAGGCTTCAACTAAAAGCCCCCCAGAAAAGCGACACGGGGGCATTAAAATGAGATGCTAATGGAATCTTTGACCCAAATGAGTTTATAAAGGAGGCGCTAATTGGGTGGGTAGTTATTACACATTAAACTACCGATTAATCAGAGACCACACTAGCAGCAGAGCAGCGGACATTCGCTAATATTATTATTATTTTTTATTATTATTATTATTATTATTATTATTATTATTATTATTATTATTATTATTATTATGTTTAAATGGTTGTTTTCATTATTCGTCTTTTTTAATATTTGTTGGTGTTATTTGATTTTTTATCAGGTCTGAGTTTAATTCTGCAGCTACACAGAAGAAATAAAAAGCTGAATAAACTGGTACATGGCTGTTATTTTAGGTGTAATTTTCATGGTGCGTTTATTTCCTCTCAGATACGTGTACGCCAGAAATCGAGCTCAGGCTCAGCATCACTATGTTAATCATGTGGAAGGAATGAGATGTGAAATGAACTAAGACAGCGCTGTTTCTACCTTCAACACTTCGAACATTTAACTTCGATTAAAGGCTCCTTGTTTAACCCTTTCATGTCCGCCCTCTGCGTTTAGTCTATTTGAGACACGTGTAACAGAACAGGCTCTTTCATTTGCATTAAAGGAATATCTATTTTCTTTAAATTCAAAGGTAAATATCGGCGATGTACTATCCAGAACACTACAGGAATAAAACAGAGCCGGAGTGTGTTAGAGCTGATCAACAGTATAATATAATCACTCACCTGCTTTTCGTTCATCAGTGTGCAAATACTGTAGCTGTACCCTGGAAGGTACAACAAGAAGTTTTAAGGCCCTGTAGTTACCTTTACTAAGTTTTTCTCAGGGACGAGAACACCTTTTCGTTTTAAACCAGGACAGTTTAATACAAAGCCTGAAAACAGGACAGAATATGAGAAGTCAATATAACTTTAAAAACAGGATTTCAGTGGTATATAGATTATGCTTCCTAAAATGTGATAGTTTCCTATCTTTATTTTCTGTGGGTGAGTATAATAAATATAATATAATATCAAATTCAATACCCATCATCCTCTATTTAACACAAACCTCAGTATCACAGATTACATAATAACATACATATACTAGAATACAACATGATACAGAATTCTATAATACATAAAACGATACAATAGAACATCAAATAATTCTAATATAGTTCATAAAACATTAAACAGAACAGAAAAAGAGAATAACATAACCTGATAGAATAAAATAGAATTGAATAAATAACTAAATAATAAAACATGATAGAATAACAATTAAATAATTAAACGTGACAGAATGAAATAACATATAACTGAATAATAAAACATGAAATACAATACAATAACATATATAACTGAATAATAAAGCATAATATAGAATACAATAACATATATAACTGAATAATAACGCATAATATAGAATACAGTAACATATATAACTGAATAATAAAACAAAATATAATACAATAACATATACATGAACAATAAAGCATTATATATAGAATACAATAGCATATATACATAAATAATAAAGCATAATATAGAATATAATAACATATATACCTGAACAATAAAGCATGATATAGAATACAATAGCATATATACATGAATAATAAAACATGAAATAAAATACATATATAACTGTATAATAAAGCATGATATCGAATACCATAATATATATATACATGAACAATAAAGCATGATATAGAATACAATAGCATATATACATGAATAATAAAGCATAATATAGAATATAATAACATGTAAACATGAACAATAAAGCATGATATAGAATACAATAACTGAAAGTTATGAAATAGAATCATATAAAATTAATTGTATGGACTAGAATTGAGTCAGATTATAATAGAATCTCTGAATGTCACTCCATTACCCATCATCCTCCTCGTCTGTATGATTCCATCTTGTACTGTAGTGGTACTGTTATATACATTTGTTGTTGTTTTTCTTTTTTTCAACAGTATCAGCGCAGCTGCCTCTTATTATTATTACTGTCACCTTTATTGTATCAGGAGTGTAACAGTCATTTGTTATATGGTGATGTGAATTTAATTGAATCTGGAGAAATGACACTGTATTTACTGTCATCTTCTCAGAACAGAGCTCAGACTCAACTGCCTGACTTTATAAACGTTCAGGGCCTCAGACTGTGCATGTTCACTACTTTGCACTTTCTAAATGTATTTTTTATACTTTTGCATGTATTTTACACGACGCCCTCGTGCACTCACTTTTGTTTCCTGCTCATGCGTTTACTCTTCATCCATTCTTCATCTGTGCACGTTCTTGTATTGTATTTGTTCTTCTTCTCATTTATTCTGTCCGCCCTGATCGTTTCATAAATGACTCATAATATAAACACGTTTCTGCTGGTTTCAGTTAAACAGAACGTAAAGATTCTGCAGCCATTCAATAAATTTACAACGTGTTTAAAACCGCACTGCGCGTTTAACAGCGTCTCTCTATCCACGTTCACACACGACATGTCCCACCCTCACACTCCTCCGCCGAGCTCGCGGGACAAGAAGAGACGGAGAGCGAAAAAAGAAAAGGGAAAAAAAGAAAAAGCAAAAGCCTACCAGCCCCTCCATCTCATCCACTTCCTGCAGTCAGCAATTCCAGCCCTCCGCGAGAAAAAAAGAAAGCAAGAAAGAAAAGAGAGGGGGAAAAAGTGCACGAGAGTTTTTTTTCCTCCTCCACCGGCTACCAAACGAGCTCGCGCAGCTTCGCCCCCCAGCCGGACGCACTGCACCCAGTTTTGGGGGCTTTAAAACTGCTTTAAAGCTTTAAAACAGTTTTTTGTTTGTTTTTTGCAACTCTGAAAGTCCCTATAGGAGTAAATCGTTGAGGAGAGAGACAGGAGCAGAAAAGAATGAAGAAGCGCTTCATCAGGGTTTGATCATGTCTGGATGAGTGGGATCAGCTGTGTCGCTCCAGCAGGACCCCTACAAAGTCTCTGATCCTCTTCTGGACCCTTTCATGTTCTGGAAAAATGAGCTTTTGGCCTCGCTGGTGGAGGGAAATCAGCTTGTGTCAGAAGGAATCTCCTCTAAACAGGTAAGAAGTCAACAGCGCAGACATTTAGCCTCTCATTTACCTCAACAGACACTGATGGAGAAGTCATTTTCATCTGCAGTGCTGCTTTACAGCCCTATTTACTCCAGTGCAGACCAAATCAGATAACACTCTACTTTACAGCCATGTAGCCAAATGCCATTCACTTACTTTAGTACAAGCTATTACAGAACGAATAGTTAATTCTGTATAACTTTCAATCACATCAATACAAACTCTTAAACTCTCAATCACAGTTAAACAAACTGATAGAGTACTAAACATGAACTGCAATGCTTTACAGCCATTTACTTCAATACAGTCCGTTAGAATGAATGTTCAGCTGTATTTCACAATGACTTCAATAAACAGTGGTAGAGAACTAACATTCATTTGCACTACTGCTTTACAATCATTTAACACATTCTTTCTCCAATGCAAACCAATGCAGAGCTAATATTAGGCAACATTGCTGCTTTACGGCCATTTAACATGTACATCGTTCAATAAAGAAATAATTAAATAACAATTTAACTCTAATCACTTTAAAACCAACGGTATATCACTAATATCAAAGTCTATATCTCTCAATCACATTAATACAAACTGCTATAATAATAATAAACTTTTTATAGCTCAATCACATCAATACAGACTGCTAGGAGAGTGATTATAAACTCTATAAGGCTCAATCACATCAATACACACTGCTAGGAGAGTGATTATAAACTCTATAAGGCTCAATCACATCAATACAAACTAATATTAATCTGCACTGTTGCTTTCCAGCCACTTCACTGCTAATACAAATCTACATGCTAAAATGTATTTAACATTCATGCAGCACAACTTCAGGACAAACTGCCACTAATATTGAACTGCAGTTGGATTTACTTCCATACAGTCTGCTAGAACTAAAGCCCAACTGTGTTTAACACCTACATACACAGCCACTTAGCCATAGAACTAAATGCTAAACTTCAGGACGAAATTTCCAGTCCAGTACATCCAGTAACTGAACCCAAACTGCTGTACAGCTGATTTTAAACTGTATTAGAAACTTCAGCACAAACGGCTACAACAGTCATGCGTTGCTGCTTTACAGTCCTTCAGCTCAATGCGACCTTCCAGAGAATTACCCGCTACCGCAACACATGACTGATGCTAAACTGCGCCGCTTCTGCTTTCTATCCATTTTATTCCCTAAATAGCAGCTAAAAAACCTGCCAGTCCGCACAACGCTGAACTGAGTCAGTCCCGGAGTTGTTACAGTGTTGTTATCTGAGAGTAGATCAGCTGCTATTTCTCAGCCCGGAGTGTGTGATCAGACTCCCAAAGTCCCGAGTTTATATGAACGGCCTCGCGCGCATAGAGAGGCAGAGAGGGAGAGAGAGAGATAAAGAGAGAGAGAGAGAGAATTAGATTTTAATTACTGCCATCATAAAAAAAATCAAATTTGCAATTCTTTTAAAGGGAAGGAGAAGGTGGGGTTGGGGGGGTCTGTGGCTCTTTTCTCTGACTGACAGCTGAAATTGACACTCCGAGCTCCTCTTATAGCAGCATTTGCGAGCTATTTGTAATTGCAGGTAGTTTATTCTTTTTATTTACTCCCCCCTCCCTCCTCCTCCCTCTCTCTGCATCTTTTCAGCTCACTTTGGATTGCGTGGAAATGCGATTATCCAAAGAGGCATTGGGGGTTAAGTGTGTTGGAGGGGAGGGGGTGAGATGGGGGGAGAAGAAGAAGAAGACGACGACGACAACGAAGAAGAAGAAGAAGAAGAAGAGGAGGAGGAGGAGGAAGGGGGAGAGAAAAAAAAATCAGAGCTAGATTGATGTGGCTTGATGATCGGCTCTCCAGCGCGCGGCTTAAAAAACGTGTTTTGGGTGCTTTTATTGTTTTGAGCCGCTATAAAGCCCCTCGCCACGCACTCACGAGCTCCAATCCTCTGGCTTTTTTCCCCTAGGTGATCGGCTGCCCGCGCACACACGCACGCGCGCGCGCGCGCACCCACGCACCCGCACACGCTCACGCAGGACGCGCGCGCACACGCACTCTCCGGCTCCGAGCGGAGGACGCGGCGCGGACTGGACATGGTAAGAGCCGCTGGAGCGCGTTGCTGCACGCGGGAGTAACTTCTCTGTCTTGTCTTTTCTGCGTCACTTTTCTTTAGCGCTGTTCGTGGCGGATGCTCTGTTATTCAGGGCTCTTTGCACTACTTTAACGAATGCATGGCTTTATTTTATATGTAGTTTGTTACTCTTTAATAGCTTCTTCTTTTAAGTAGCGTGTTCTTCTGTGACCTGCTCTGCTGTCTGAATTAGCGCATGCAGTTTACTGAAAACAGCGATTTAATATTTTACATTTCAACTTAAAGCATGTTGTGGAGCTCAGAAGCTTTAAACGTTAAAATACAAAGCAAAAAGGTAAAAAAATAAATAAAGGTAAAATTACTTTTTTCCTATTAATGCAAGAACCGTTTTTGTGTTATAGTGAGAGAAAACACTTCTGTATTAATAATCGTGCAGGTGGTCAATAAGAACATTTTAATAAATAAGAAATTATTATATTATGTATGTTGGATGAATACAGACGTGCATTTGCTCCGATTATATATATATATATATATATATATTCGAGGCGTAAAAATATGACATGCTTGTTTTAGTTATTGCGGTGCTGCTCGAGGGACTATTAACTGTCTCACTATTTTCATCCATGCAATCAGATTTAGAGCCTTTGTGCTCCGGCCTGCTGCGAGTAACACACCGTTCCGCACGTGCATTGATCTGGATTGTATTAAAGATAAAGTAAAGAAAATGATGTAAATCAGACTCGCTGTTAGTGAAACGCGGCCAGGAAACGTTTCGGAAAAGCGTGGATGAGCAAATTTGACGTGTGGTAAAAATGTTACCAAATCACATTTCCTGTCTTTTTGTGCTCCGGTCTGCAGACAGTGGCGCTGTATTTGCACTTTCTTCTCAATTTCGTTTCGTTTGGGATGAAGTGGAATATATAACAGACCAGCTGTATCTCCTCCTGCTGCTCACTAACAGGCTTTAAACTCTGCAGAGGAGGTTCTGCTCTTCAGCTCTCTGAGCTTGGTTAAGATTCTTCTTCTCAAACAGGCCACTCTGACCAGTTTATATTTATATTTATAAGGTTGGTGGTATCTGTGTTTGTAAGAAGTGGTATCTGTCGCTCTGCTGTGCTGGTTAAGCTCCCGGACTCACTCTGGAGCGTTTTATTTTATTTTAACCCAAAACAGCCACAGACGGCCTGAGAGCTGCTGACCTCTCTCTGCTGACTTTAATAACAACATTTCGTTTGTGAAATTATTATTATTATTATTATTATTATTATTATTATTATTATTATTATTATTATTATTATTATTATTATTATTATTATTATTATTATTGTAGTAGTGCCAGAGTTGCTAGATTAACTTTTATTTTAAAGTGCACATATTTTTAAGTAAATAAAATGTGCAGAAATATTCCATAAACGAGCCTGTTTTTATTTTAAATTTCATCGCAATGCAGCGCGAGACCTTCTAATCTTCTAACACACCCCTTTTTTATTCGCTATTATTGATTAATTAATTAATTATCATTAACAGCATTTTTTATTAACACACACACACACACACACACACACACACACATATATATATATATATATATATATATATATATATATATATATATATATATATATATATATATATATATATATATAGCGCGTAGCTACGCGGTGTATTTGTATGGTGTGCAGTATATTATAGTTTATTATCAGTATATATTAAATGTGTATGTATGCTCTATGTATATATGATGTGTTTATATGTATATATATATATATATATATATATGTATATATAACGTATTTCGTTGTGTGCCCCCCTGCAGTCCCGTTGTGACAGTGATTCTCAGAGGGAGCCCCCCCGCTCTCCCTCCCCCTCCTCATCCCCCTCCTCTCCTCCCTCCAGCGCCTCCTCCTCCAGTAGGAACGTGTGCGCGAGCTGCGGCCTAGAAATCCTGGACAGATACCTGCTAAAGGTAACGGCCCGCGCGGATCCGAGGGACCCCCTAAGCGAGCTCAAGTAGTTTTCAGGCTGTCTGCGTTTTTCATACGAACAAAATTAAATGAAATTAAATGAATGTGTCAATAAGATTATTATTATTATTATTATTATTATTATTATTATTATTATTATTATACAACTTTTATACAACACAAACAGCCACAGCATTTTTAGATTTTATTAATTAACGCGCTGATGAGGGTAATTTTTGATTGATAAATAAGTATTTAACAGATTTAGCAGCAGCGTTGTTTTAATTATATATTATATTATATTATATTATATTATATAAGCAATATACTGTAGCACATTAAAAGTAGTAGTAGTAGCAGTAATAATAATAATAATAATAATAATAATAATAATAATAATAATAATAATAATAATAATAATAATAATAGTTGACTGTAAAGCTTAACCTGAAAAAATAAGTATAAATAATAAACTATATATATTTATAAGTATAAATAAAGTACGAAAATAACTACAGTAATTTTTACTAAGGAAAAGAAGAGGAACACAAAGCTGTAGCGAAACACAGAAACACACGAAAAGAAGATAAAGCTTAAAAATGAATTTGAATAATAAATATAATATACGATTATTATATATTATGCAAGTATAATAATATAATATAATATAATATAATATAATATAATATAATATAATATAATATAATCGGTTGTTTTATTTTTATTTATTGTTTTGTTTCCTCCCCCTTAGGTGAATAATCTAATCTGGCACGTGAGGTGTCTGGAGTGTTCTGTGTGTAGAACCTCTCTGCGTCAGCACAGCAGCTGCTACATCAAAAATAAGGAAATCTTCTGTAAAATGGATTATTTCAGGTAGGGTAAGTTTTCTACTTCATCTAAAATGCAGTGTTGGAGAACTTGGCAGCTTTTAACAGCTTCACTGTCTCTTATATGTCTCTTATAAAGACAATGCAGTTCAGTGAGAGGGAGCATCTCTCCTCCTCCTCAGGCATTTGTTTTGTATTTTGATCATGCATGCAGCTGGCTGGGAAGTGAGTCAGAGTGGTGCAGATGTGCTGCTTTAGTAAATCCAAGGTGCAGGTTTGCTAAAAGTGGAGTTGTTGTATGTATAAACCCATGTGTCTGTTATTTCATATGTAAAAATAGATGCGTTTCTGTTCATGCAAGAGCTTCTCTGAAGGCACTGCAGAAAGCACTTGCGGGATTCTTGCGGCTGTCGCTGCGTAAACAGCTGGATTTTTACTGTTTATCTAGTTGCTGCAGATTGTGGCCTTGCTTGTGGAGACTGCTATAGGACTAAAGCTGATGTTCTGCATTGTTTATGTGCCCCAAAAATGCAGTAAATGTGGTGTAGGGCCCAAAACTGAGCCTTCTCCTCTGGCTCATGTGCTTATATGTGGAGGGACAGTGTTTGGAATAAGATTATCACTTCAGATATATACACAATTAAGGTGTAGGAGTTTGCAGGATGCATCCCTGCTTGTGTACAACAGGCCCCTGTCACTGTACAAGTAATACATTACATTACAACAGACTAGACTGCCTGGATTTCTTTTCCTTAAACTCAAAACCTGAAAGTGTCCCAATAGTAATGGTTCATATAGTAATGAATAAGTTTAATAACTCTATGCTTGTGTACAAGATCTTTTATAAACCATATGGAAGATTGTATCCTACCCCGATTACTTATACAAGCTTGCTCGTTATCTGTATTAAAGTAATGAATGTGCTTGCAAACATGCAAAAATACGAAACATGTGTCATCAGTGTCATAGTGATGTACTTACATCATAACAGTGGTTCATATAGCTTTCTCTTTATCTAAAGAAATACATAACTTATAAAACTGCTGCAGCCCAATAGACGACACTCATCCTGCACTGACTTTGCATTGCACTGAAGATTATTAGTATTGGATGTGTTGGTCTAATGAGTGTGTTGGAGTCAGTTTTCTTTTAGTTGTGTAGATTACAAAAGTAGATAAATAGATGTGAAATACCACTCCGCTAATAAATATCAACATCTCATAATGGAGATTATTTCCCAAGAGTAAAGGCAAATCGACAGTAATTGGCATGTAATATTAAGAGTAAATGCAAAAATGCAATGCAAGTAATTTATAAATATCAGAACAGGGAATAAATACAGGGAATAAATAAAGGGAATAAATACAGGGAATAAATAAAGGGAATAAATACAGGGAATAAATACAGGGAATAAATAAAGGGAATAAATACAGGGAATAAATACAGGGAATAAATAAAGGGAATAAATACAGGGAATAAATACGGGGAATAAATACAGGGAATAAATAAAGGGAATAAATACAGGGAATAAATACGGGGAATAAATACAGGGAATAAATATGGGGAATAAATACAGGGAATAAATACAGGGAATAAATATGAAACATGTGTCTGTTTATCATGAAAGGCCTTTAGCAACACCACTGTTGTCTCGTATAGTAGTTGTCTATACAGCTTGATTTTTACCTAAGAAATGCAAATAAATGCAAAATATTTATATGCATTCCTAAAAAATAAGTGACCAACAACCACAACCATACTTGTTCATTACCTGAATAAATATGTATGTATATAAATATATAAGGAGTTAAATCCTAATATGAATGGTACACACCTTGCTTATCCACGAAGGATTATGAATTTAAGTCCTAATATCCTGATGATATTTAGAAATGCTATATAGGAAAAAAACTCATATCATTTTTCAGTCTTTGACAAAAAAATCAAGGCTTGTATTGTCCTTCAAATTGTGTGCAAATTTGATGACAGACAAAAGAAAATTTCCAAAACAACTTCTGGTTACACTGGCTAGCGTTAAAAGTTTTTTTCTCCTTCTGTTAAGGTATCATTTTGACAGCTGTGATATATCCCTGTATGAAATGGAGATTGTATCTTAATAGTAATAGTTCATATAGCTTGGTTGTTACCTGAAAAAGTACAAAAGTTGCAAAACACAACATCCCTTCGTAGTACCAGTATCCAATTCAGGAGACTGTATCCTGATAGTAGCTGCTCGTACAGGTTGCGTGTAATCTAAAAAAGAAGATAAGGTGATTAGTATTGTCGCTCATAGAGGATATTTCCCTCAGGCTCTTTGACACGGCTGTAATGTGTGGGGTGCCGAGTAAAGGATGCGTGCGATCGTGTTCAGGATGCGAGGTTGTGATTGCGGGGCACTCAGAGAAGGCACTGAATGGCAGAAGGATATTGGCCTGCCTTCCCCGTTCATTCACGGCGGCGTGTAGTGACTGGCCCCCTTTTTTGTCAAGCTGATCCCGTGTTAGAGGAGGACGTTTGTTTTCTGCTTTAGGGGCCAATAAACTGAAGTGATGCTTCACACGATGGGGGTATCGATGCCGGGACTTCTAGAACACATCTGTGCAGATGTTTTGTTGTGCGGAGAAAGGCAGAAGTGTCGGGGCGGATGGCGAGAGTCGGGGCCAAAGAGTTCTTTATTGTCAGGGCATCTTGTTGGAGGATACGTACAGCGGTGGGAGTAAAAGCTGCTCACTTCCCTCGTGCTTTGTGCCTAACCCAGGCTGAAAATATCCATCTTTTCTAAAGGAGACATGGGAAAAAGGGAAAGCAGCAATTTTCTCGCAGCGCGTAAATACAAATTAGACATTATCAGGAAAGTGTTTACTGAGATAGCAGCGAGACTCAGATAGCATTGTGTCTCCAGTGGTTTGTAGGTCATCTGATATCTGCTTCAGAGCAGAAATGGTGTTCAGAGGGTGCATTTAGTCCTAGCAGTGTACATTACGCTTTGAAGCTCACTCTGAAAATACAATACTGTGCAAAGGTCAGTCAGAACAGACTCTAAGAACAAGTCATTCATTTTTCAGCATCAGGAAACACATTTAGCAGAAAAGCCTAACTCGTTTTCAGTGCTCAGCGCATGCACTCTTTGCTTTTATTCTCCTTTTCAGTTTTTCAAAGAAATTTGAAACCACAAATTTAATCCTAGAAGTTGCTTTAGCATTATCTGCTTCTCATCGTCTGAGTAATCCCAAGTCTGGACACTGACTAGGTCAGTCTATTGTTCTGAGAACACCAATAGCTTCTTTATTTGATGTGTTTATCTCCTTTTCTCAGTGAGAAGCTTCTTGAACAGCTACACATCCTTTCAGACCCATAGCGCTGAGGCATCTATTCAAAGTGGAAGGATAGAAACACCTGTTGATGTTTTCAGATCAAGCTTTTCTGTTTTCTGTACTGTTTATCTCATGGGGGACAGTTTCCAGGTGGTTGTTAGAAGTTTTTTTTAATCATTAACTCAGTTCCTTATGGAAGTGTATTATCTGAATTCTCCCCAGAATTATCCTAGAATAATAAAACATAACGGCTGTTTTGAGTGCAAAGTAAATAAGCAATGGTTAGACTCAGAGCTTTCTGCACATTACCGCATGTTCATTTTGTTGGGGTGGTTACATCACCTGTATTAATTGCACTGCTTCTTTATAGACCTTCTGCACAATTTGAATAATTAAGCAAAGATTTGTTTTGCTGTTTGTGCAAAAAAGGGAGGCACATTTTTCATCCAGGCATATTTTGCTTTTTGGGAAGAAAAAATACTATGAGTTTTAACTTCTCAAGATGTTTCTAGATTTCTAATAAGTTCAAGCAGTTGGAACTAAACGTTGTAGCTTCAAAACAAAAGCTTACAATGTAAGTCAAGGTAACCAAACCTCGTTTCCCAAGCATTTTAGGGTCTCACTTCTTTTGTCTTTTGGTTTAGTGATCATATATATATATATATATATATATATATATATATATATATATATATATATATAATATATATATATATATATATATATATATATATATATACACACACTAATTACTATTAGAATAAATAATCGTCTTATGATATACTGATAACTGATATGTAATAAGCCCTCACATATAAGCCTTCATGTGTATGGAGGCTTTGTACAGCATCATGAGAACATTACCAGAGGCAAAACAGTGACTGACCGTGTAAGATATTCATGTAGACAAGGCAAAAAGGGGGCTGTAATAGTTTCAAGTTGTCAAGGAGTCAGGAGCGTGGTAGCCCAGTAAACCTTGTTGTAAGAGGCTTGTTTGTGTTTTGTCCAGTGGCAGTGAAATCATATTGCAGCCTTTCTCTGTTCAGCTGATAAAGATCTCCTGATGAAGAGATAAAGCAGCCTATATTCAGGGCACGTCCAAAAAAAGACTCAAAGAGGAATTTCACTTCATATTTCCCTGACTGTCTGAGTTAGTAGCTGCTTTCGCCAGCACAGAAACTGCTTCATGGATTTGCCGTGCCAAAGTTTATGATTCAGTGGTGTTTTTTTCACTCGTTGCTTGCAAACCCAACTTTTTTTGGTGAAAGAACACTTTTAGAGCATGGACGGCTCGGAGAGCAACCTGATACGACACAACCGTGCCGAGATTTATAATTAGCATGGTTCAAAATGGCCGTTACGAGCATAATTTTCAATTCTTTGCATTGAAGTCGTATAGAGGGCTCTCTGTATGTGTGCTGGGTTGAAAATCAAAGCTGCCACTGAGAAAGATCTCAATCATAAGCCTTAATGTAGTTACTGGAGCAGTGTGGGGCTAAACTGCCAGCATTGTACCTGCTAAATAAAACCAAAGACATAAATTCCTATAGAAAAGGTAACGAATGTGGTGCATTTTAAGTAGTTTTGAATTTTTAAGTTTAAATGCTTCGTGTTTTATGACATTTGGTATTCGGCTTAATTAACTTTTTTATGATCGTTTATGTCACTGTCCCTTGTGACTATAAATGAGCTCTGTTCTGATTGGCTGCTGGCTGAATATGCAAATATATAAGTATGCATTTAAAATGAGTTAGCTTTTGTGATGTCACAAAACAACTAATTCAAAGTTCAGCTTATTTTATTGATGTTTTGTTGTTAGAAGAATGGTTTGGTGAAGAAATTACATTTATACTATTTTCTACTTATCCCAGAAGTAGTCGATCGGCCAAGCCATGACTGGTGTTTTTTGTTTTTGTGTTATATTTCATAATAAGTCATGTTTTGCTCTGAACCACAGTTACAGCTCTGCTGTCTTAATGAAGAAGCAGTCTGGAAGCAGTTAAAGAGAAGTTTTGAGAATTTATTTATGGGAAAAAATGTAGGCGCCCATTGACTTATCTTTTCAACCAAAGAAACAAAATTTGGACCTGATTTTTTTCAATCTAAAATAAAACCATAAAAGAATATAGTTACATTAACTTACATAACAGTTTAAAAGGTTTTTGTCTTCTCCTGAGAAGCTACCATTTTGAAGATGCTTGTTAAATTTCCTCAACCCTAAACCAATTACAAACTCTAATCCAAACCCTAACGCTGTTGAATTTCACCAGGTAGTTTGTTAACACTATGATAAGCTACCCAGGGTACCACCAAAATAAAGCGTGATTACCGCTTTTGCTAGAACTTCATACCTCCAAGCCAAAAGACAGGGTTTTGTTTAGCATCCTATCATCACGTTTGCGCATGCAAGCCTCGGTTGACTTGAGTCGCCTATCATTAGGAGTGACTGCGTGGAATGGAAATGATTTGTGATCACTATAGTGACGCAGAATTCATGTTAGCGTTAGCTTTACTGAAAGCAACTCATAACTGAGAAGCAGGAGACCGAAGCAGCATCTAAACTCATCTGCTTTTAATCGAAGACTAAAATGACAAGCAAGCGGCCCCTCGGGGGGCCTGTGGCAGGATACAGTGAGCAGAGATTGTGTAAGCAGGGCAAGGCTGAATATTTTCCATAATAATGTCATACATTCGTCAAAGTTCTGACTGATCTCCTGCCTCACAAAATCACTAGTGTCAAATTAACACCTACATTACACTCTGGAGGCGGCTGTGACTCTAATCTAGGTGGCTGCTGTAGCTGTACTGAAGGTCTAGAGGGTTTGAAGAAGCAGCACTAGCCTATAATCTGATTTGCTGAGGAGTGCAGCTATGCGTTTTCCATCTCTGAGCAGAATCGTGGTGTCTGGAAAAAAAAAAAAACAGGAGATGGATGTCATGTTTGTGTCAGTCTCTCATCTGTGCCAGACTGACAGCTGCTCTAATCGAGCGTAATTGCAGGAAATCAGAGTGGGTTTACTCTCAGCTGGGGGGGTTGGAATTGGGTGGAGGGAACGGGACAGAGCAGAGGCTGTACCTACCCCATGTCGGGCCGAGTAAAAAAACAAAAAAAACAAAACAGCCTCAGAAGCGTGAGCGGAGGGCCACACAGGAAGCCAGAGAGAGGCTGCTAATCAGAGAAGCCCAGAGAGCGGGACAGAAGGCCGGGGAACCTGAGAGGACTGCAGGGAGTTTTCAGGACTGATTTTTTTTCCTTGTAAGAAGAAAGAAAAAATTATGAGAAAGAAATAAATATAAGTACACTAACACATAATATATATATATACATGTGTGTGTGAGAGAGAGTTAGAGAAGCAAGTACCATTTAAAGTTACTATTTTAAGAATACTTGCTTTTAACTGGACAGAATATATACTACAGAAATATACTAGAATTAGATAAGATATATTTATTATTGTTCATATATAAAGAACTTAAGTTTTGAAAAATAATGTACTTAATTTTACTTATTCATATATATATATATATATATATATATATATATATATATATATATATATATATATATATATATATATATAATTTTTTAGCATTTTAATAGTATTACTATTATGCATACTCATACACACACACACACACACACACATATATATATCTATGTGTGTGTGTGTGTGTGTGTGTGTGTGTGTTTGTGTGTGTGTGTGAGTGTGCATAATAGTAATACTATTAAAATGCTAAAAAAATAATACATTTTTTAAACACTCAATACACTTAACGTAGACAAATACATAGTCCGCTTTGATGTGTACACATAAACAAGTCTAGTAACATGCATTACTAGATTGTATTAATGTTGTCTTAAAATGTGATAAGTTTATAAGGTCACGTATTATCTCAGTTTTTAGTCTAAAGCAAGTATTTTATCTTAGCTTGCAGCGAGTATAGAACTAATGCAGGGGCAGAACTAGAGCATATTCAGTGTAGTAGGATCAACTGTATGAGCTTAATACAATTATACTACACTTTCAAATGCACTAATGTGTACTATATTTTCATAAGGGATGTAATTTGAGAAATGAAGGAGGGAGAGGAGGTTCTCCACGCCTGAGACTGCACTGCAATTTAGAAGTACGCAGAGGTGAACAAGCCTGCAGTCAAATCTGATGTGGAGAGGCGTTTTAGTGGAATAGCTCATGTGTGGTTACGTCTACTTTCCACTGATGCCTATCTCTATAAGGAAGCTTCCAACAAGAGCGCGGTTTCAAAGAGCCTTTTAGCAAAAGTTCTTAATATTTAAGATGCACTTAATGTCCAACGTGGAAGATGGAAAATGATTCAGTTCCAAAATGTATTTCTGCTTCTTTAAAATACAGTAAATGCCGTCATGGCTCCAAATCCCAGGTGATCTACTTTCTCTTTGAGCACATCGTTGGTGAAATCCTAGAGCAAACAGAGCCCAGATTTGTTCAAGATTAGAGAACAGCCACAAGATTAGTCCTGTGGCCTTTTGTGGCCCGCTCTGCCTTAGTCCTGTAGTAGGTGCGTTGGTCTGGAAGTTTAGGCCCAGAAGGAATGTCTGGAGGTTTCAGGACTTTCCCCTAACGAGTCACGATCTGCAGGACAGAAGCAAATCCAGAACCAACACCAGGAAATACAATGAGACATAAAACCCGCCTACTTGTTATTTTTGTTATTGTTTTTTTTAAAGAGAATGCGTTTCTGAAAGATTTCTTTTTGCGGTAGGCAAGATGCCGTGAAGAGATTTCAGCAGGGTTCCACATCTCTTTCCAAACAATCCACTGAAATGCATCATTACGCAGATGTTGTATTCTTTGTCTGGAACAGCGCTGTCAGAATATGGTTAGTAAAGTACACAAAAGTGGCTTTGCAAACCTGCGTGGTGCTCTCAGGCTCATTGTCTGCAGTTCTATTGAGCAGTGAGCAGGATTTTCATCACTACTGCAACTCTGTTGGAGTGGGTGGAGGTGAAGTGTTAGATGAACTATGTAGCGTTAAATTGTTATATGGATGTAGCAGGTTTTGTTGTGCATGTTATGCTTTAAATACTGGCACATCTAAATACACTTAAGGAGAAGTACACTGGTTGCATAGTAAACTGTTAGTTCACTGTTAGATGCACCAATAACAATATCACATGGACTGTTCTACTAAATTAGTGTGCAGTCTCTCAGTAGCAAAGAATTATTAGTATTCAGACCGTACCAATGTACAAAGACTATCATCTATTTAAACGCAAGTCATTAATAGATGTAGTAATAAATTAAATATATACAACATATGTATACAAAAATATCTTCTAATTGTACACTTGTGAAAATAAAGTTTAATAATATATATTTAAAACATCTTTAAAATGTCTATTTACATTACAACTTTTTAATAAAAACGTTTTCTATCAGAAAATGTTGTCCCTTGTTTTCATGTTGCTACTGAAATTTTAGAGCAGGAAGTGAGTCCCATATGCCCACATGTTGAGCAGTTGAGATAACATTGAAGTAAATGTGAGCTAATATCTGAAAATCAGTAAGAAATGTAACTACAATTGTGATTGTGATTTAATGAAAAATCTGAGGATTGTATGCATGTACAACTGTTTACAGCCATTTTTGCTACTCCTGCACTGATCAGTGTTTTGCATGATTCTCATATCTTCTCATATTGCCATCACTGAAACTGAAATGTACCCTAAAGTTGGAATGCTCAGTCAGCTGTTTTAGTAGAATAAACATAATTAAGTTATTGGTCGCACAAAGCAAAAGTATTTTAGCATGAAGTCTAAGATCAGTTAAAAGTTTTCAACTTTGACTTTTAATCAATTAATAGAATTATCTATATAATAAATGTATCAGTGTAGATCCTGAACTGCAGTGTATTATCCAAGTGTATGACCTATTTACGTCATAAGAGATCTAGAGATACTGCAACACTAGTACGCTCAAACCATTTGGAAAACATATCAACATACTTCAATAGCACAGCAATAACTAACTGCTTGAATGACAGCTTAATATACAGTTCAACATTTCAAAATGTCAAAACTGGAAATGTTTTAGGTAAATGGCTGCTTGGTGATACGGTCACTGACTTTAATTACACTTTAGTTGTTGTTTGGTCAGATTTCAGGATATATTAGCTCAGTAGCCTATCATGGGATGTCACGAGGAGCACACTGGTATACTTACAACATTGTGACACCCCTAAAAGTGAATGAATCTCCACTTAACTTACTGCTAAGGGACAAATAACCAATATATTTATCTGAACAGCAAAAAAGATATTATAGCACTAGAAAACATATTGAGGATATTTTTTTCTTATTAGGATTTCTTATTATGAGATTACACAACTGGTACACTTTGGTTTAAACTGTATCTATTTCAGGTGTCCTACTACATTGGCAGACAAAGTTGTTTTAGTTGTTGTGTGATTGAGCTAACGTTACCATAGTGGCTAATCTGTTGTTGTTCTTTTCAGCCTGCATAGCTCTTATTAGACAAAACATCAGCCTTGGAGAATTTTACACTAGACGCTACATGTTACATGGATTGCTTCAGCTTCTCATTAGATTAAATTCAATTCTTGCTAACATTTCTTTCTAAAGCTCTTCCAGCCTCACAACAGGTGCCATAGCAACACGCATTTCTAGGCGTGGATACATAGTTGAAACCCACATGTACTCTTGAATAGATTAAGGAGTATCACCTCCTGCCAGAGAAACACAGGGGTCTAGCATTGTTCTGAGTTTACTGTGAGACTCTCTAGCCTAGCATGATGTCATTTTCAGTGGACAAGCCCCCCAACCCACCCCCTCTCCCTGGGGGCCTCTCTGCCTGGGATCCAGCGAGCAGGGCTAGTGTCATCATTCTTGGGACGGAGAAGGGAAAAGGGGGAACCAAAGCCAAATCAGTCAGTTTGATATCCCACATTTCTCTGCGGTCGGAGGAGGTGGTGTACGACACTTTGTTTACACAAGAGCTCCGTGTGCCAGAGGTGTGGTGGTGGTGGTGGAGGGGGGCGGTGCCGGGGGGCTTTCTTGGCCATCTGCAGAGCATTAGTCTCAGCCACTGCGCCAAAAGCCGCATTGACCCGCTCTGTCCGCCAGAACCCTGAAAACCCTCAGTTGGTCACCATGGGATGTTTTGGGACAGTTCAGTCCAGTCGCGTCAAAATAACACCTGCCTTGGCCGACCACATCTCAGCAGCTTCTGTGCGTCTGAAGCAGACTGTGTTTGATGGCTGTAGATCAAAGTTTTATCAAAACGTAAATGAATTTGGATGTCTTACTTATGACTTTGTAAGTGAACGTACATACACGTACATATGTTTGTGGAGCCTTTTTTTAGAATGACTCAAGCCCTGAGATGTAAACAAAGTCAACAAAATTATTTAGATTTTACTTACAGACTCTTTACAGTGGTGGTGATGGGAACCTGGGGTCATCATGTCTACAACATTTTATTTATTGTTCAAACCACCAGTGAACCTACACATGTCTTCTGAGCTTTATATGTGATCTAAATGCTGTTGCCCTGTATGTACCTCTTCACCCTGAATGGATTTTAAAATCACATTTTAGGCTAAAACTAAACAGCTTTTGTTAAACAACATCTCAGGCATTATGCATTATTAACTTTCTCTGAGGGAGTGTTTAGAGGTGGATGTCTGGTTCCTATCCCCACCACTGTGAACAATTCTGACTCTGTAAGTTTCTCCAGGCTGGAGCATTTGACACTAAACTCTTCTGTTCAACTTTGTTTACATCTAGGCCCTTTAATTATTCAGGACTTTTGAAAAATCGTCAGAATTCCCCTTTAAGATTGCCATACACTAAATAAAGTGCAGTGGATGGATCTGGAAAAATGGAGGCCTAATTTCAATACTGTGAAAATAACACATCAAATGTATTCCAGCTGGCATAGAGTGGACCTCACTGTGTTTGATGGCAGAAATAACATTAACAAAACCTGCTGGTCCCAGTTGGTTCATTTCTCTGGTGTCCTGTCACAACCACTGTCATCGCCCTGTACTTATTCATGGACGCAGGCCTGGCTGTGTTGGAGTGTAATGCTGAAAAGCAAGTCTTCTTATAACAGTTATGAAACCCATGAAATCCACTCAGTAAGCTAACAAATGGAGTGTATTAGAACATTATTTGAAGACATCGTCAGTGCAGGTTCGTGTATGGGGGCTGTGCTAACTGTGCGTGTGTTAGAGGTAGTGCTTTCCACTGCAGCCACTGGATCTGCCGACTTTTTTTGTGGCTGCTAAATTGCCGGTGGTATGTTTAGAGCTGCAGTCAGTCTGTGGTGATTAGCGCCTGTCACTCGGGAGTCCTGTTAACTCTTTCTGTAGTAGTTCTGAGGAGGTTGGAGCTGATGTTTTGAGTTTGAGAATGTGCTTTCTAAGCTGGAAATCTGATTATTCTGTGCATTCATGAGTATACCTGTTTGAAATAACAAGATTACATTTCTAATGTTTTCAATATTTTCTGTAAGTTTTTAGCTGCATGTATATTTGTATAGGTACTTAAAACCTGGCAGGGGTAAAAAGTATACTGTAATAAAAGTATATTTATAGAGTACTGTACAATGTTCCAATCTCAATCCTCAGTGCTAACAGCAATATTAACGATATTGCAATATCAGTACTAACAGTAATATCACCACTTTTGTAAAATTTATTTTATCACAATAACAACACACATTTTTCTTAGTAACATGTATCAATTACTGATTTGTTTTATAGAGAACTGAGTACAATTACTCAGTCTATTCTTAGCACATTAACAGCCACATTTTTAGTTCATAGGTTTACAGATGGACTGTCATCTAATCAGAGTACTCAGAAATCAGATACACTAGCAGACAGCGTGTGGTTGGTGCAGGTTGACCGTAGGCTGCTCTCCTGGTCAGGGTATTGATGCGGCAGGCCTTGTCTCTCTCACAGTAGGTTTGGTACTAAGTGTGCGCGCTGTGGCCGGCAGATCTACGCCAGTGACTGGGTGCGGCGTGCCCGTGGGAACGCCTACCACCTGGCCTGCTTCGCCTGCTTCTCCTGTAAACGACAGCTCTCCACCGGAGAGGAGTTCGGCCTGGTGGAGGAGAAGGTGCTCTGCAGGATCCACTACGACACTATGGTGGAAAACCTCAAACGGGCAGCTGAGAGCGGTGAGTGTGTGTGTTATTTGTATGTTTTATCTTTTTTTAAACCGGAAGCATGAAATCATTTCTTTTTATAATTGTTTTTTTCTTCCTCTGTAAAGTTATCATTTTGGAGGTATGAGATTTTGTATTGAGAGTACATTATATTATACATATGGGCTATAATATTATAACATATGTCTTTATACATACACACACACACACACACACACACACAGGCTGGTCTAAACTGGACAGATTAATTTAGACTAAAGCAGAGTTCTCTTCTACAGAGAACATACTTTCCTAATGTATTTTAATGTACAATTACTGTTTATGGCCTGTGCAACACTAATGGCATTACATTTGTTATGGTATTACAATTTATTTTTTGTTATGTTGTTATGTTAAACTTAAACAATAAAAACGTAAAGAAAAAATTGGGAAAAAAAAGTCTGTTCTCTGTTCACGATGTGTTATTGTACTTTTACCTAGGGAATCCACAAAACATGTAATTTGACCAGGAGTTGTTTTAACCTTTGTTTACAGTTGTATATATATTTGGAGAAATCACACAGCATCCCTCCTTTACATGGACAAAAAGACTAAAAAAAAGTATCAGTAGTAGGATATCAGCCTCGTAACTATAGTTAGATGACAGAAGAGGAGTGTGTGCGGTAAAGACAGCGTGAAAGAGACAGAGAGAGAGAGAGAGATTGTATAAGTATGTGTGGCTGTGCCAGAAGTGTGTATATGTGGGTGTAATAGGATCTGTAATCATCTCGGCTCAGGCTTTTTCGCTAATACACTGAAAAAACGGTCCTTTGAATTTACATGATTCAGACATGTCAGTCAGCTGCACATGAATAACATATTCTAAATCGACACAATTGCTGTCTTTTGGTTTGGCAAGAATAGTGTTATTGTGACATGGTTGTGGATTTTATTTATGTGCAAGTGAGTGACACATTTGAATCATGTAAATTCACAACACTGTTTTTTCCAGCGCTGTGTGTACTCGCGTGCATTCAAAGTCATTTTCCAATCCGAACTGACACTCTGTGTGAGCAAGTGTTTAATAAACACTCTGTACAGGTGCAGCACCATATATTAGTTCTTGTGTAGTGTTTTCTATTTGTAGCAATACATATGATCCTACAGGATGCCCTGTATTGCTGCCCATGTATTGCTATAAATGTAATGTTATTTGACTGGTTCACTCCTGTTTCCTCACAGGAAGTGGTCTGACGCTGGAAGGGGCAGTGCCATCAGAACAGGACAGCCAACCCAAACCAGCCAAACGGGCTCGGACCTCCTTCACTGCCGAACAGCTGCAGGTTAGAATCCAATACACCCCAAAACTGCATCCAACGCACCAAATGGAAGGTTCCACAATCTTAGGGGTATGATTCTAGATCAAGCAGGTAACTTTAGAAACTCAAAATAGAATTCCACCAGTTCACAATTTTTGCATAATCAAATCCTTGAGATCTAAACAAAGTCATTCAAAGTGGTTTGCTGTGAAATGGTTTCAGATTGATTTACAGAGGTGGAAATGTGAACCAGGGGTCAACATGTCTACAACACCAATATGGGCATTTTTTGACTAAATAAAACCACCAGTGAATGTACATGCATCTTCTGTGTTTATATATGGAATGCCTATGATGGTAAAATAGTGGTAAATCTGTATTTTAAAAAAATTAATTGGGGGGCTATTTTGCCCCCTACATTCCACTCTTAATGGACTGTATTAAAAGCTTTTGGGCAAAACCTTCTCAATCCTTTTGCAAGATAATGATGTCTCAGACACCTATCAGTGTATTCACAAAGATTTCATGTAATAACTTTCTGTGTGGGAGATTTTAAAAGTGAATGTCAGGTTCCACCAGTTTTGACTCTAGATTGAATCATTTCACACTAAGTCAGTCTGTATGACTTCGTTTACATCCTAAACATTTAATTATTTAGCTTTTTTTTTAATTCAGTTTATGCTATTGGTACTTTACCTTGGTGGGTTTTTCCATGTGCAGTTTCACTATGCTCTTATTTCTGGCATCTTTTTCTTTTGCTACAGTTATTAAGTTAGTTATTCGCATGCAACGGGACTAACATCACATGTGGTTTTATTACACAGACACTTACTAACAAATTTTTTACTAATATCTGTCGGATATGTTTGCAATGAAAATGATTTACATATTTTACTCATAGTTTATTATTGCATGTCTTGTGTGGTCTATGTTCCCTGCATTTCAAATGTTTTCTGCTTTGTGCATCTACACCAAATATGAATTTTGATTTCCTCATATTGATTCTGAACATACATGTAATTGTTCTGTTTGACATGTGCAGGTAATGCAGGCTCAGTTTGCGCAGGATAATAACCCTGATGCGCAGACGCTGCAGAAGCTGGCAGACATGACAGGCCTGAGCAGACGAGTCATACAGGTGAACACATTAAAGCTGCCTGTCAATTTCTTGAAATTTCAACAAATGGAATTTTTTTATGTATACTATCTGTGAAAAATTGTGCCTGTGTCATGACACTGTAAAAAACATGAAATTTCAGGTCGACGACGTCAGTATAGTTCAGTCTGAAGTTTCCCAACTTACATTTTAGTGCTGCATCTAGTTTAAGTCTTCATAACACAGTGTAGGTTGAGTTTCCTCAAAATGCCACAGTTAATGTGGTTGCTGTGTTAGAAGCTATAATAATAATAATTAAATAAATTGCTTAAACGTTTTGTTGGAATTTTGTTCCCACCCACAAGCTACGACTCCATCTGTCACTCCAGCGTGAGGAGGGGGGAGGGGGTAGGAGGGTGCAGGCTTCCTCATCTCAGGCCTCTGACCACAGAGGGCTGAGGTATCGCCAGGATTCAAACTCATAATCCCTTAGCACTGAACAATCAGTCAGATAGACAATCGCAAAAAAGAAAAAAAGAATTTTGTTTAGCTTTCAATTTTCTATCAATGCGATGAGGTTCGGGCTGGGTGGGGCTTGTGCAGAAAATTCTGTTTTTGGTCTTGATACAAAATTTCAGGCACGATTAAAGCTATGAGGCTTCTGAGTACGCACAGCTTTTGAATCAACAGAACTATGAATCCCAGAGATGCCACAGCCCTTCATGGTTAGACGCCTAGAAGAAGCAAACCCTGAATGGGTGATGGGTTAATTAAGAAATAAATATGCAAATTCTATCATGTTGGAGTTAACTAGCCCAGAGTTTACCAGCCTAATGCTGTTCTATCAAGTATTAGCTGTAGTTGTTTGTTTGTTCGGTTCAGTTAATGCTGGCGTAAATGTTAGGCCTTTGATGTTTTGATTCAGGCAAAAATAAAAGTCAAGTCGAGAGTTTAACTCTACTTTGCAATTAAACTAACATGTCAGTGATAGCTGTTTATGTGGCTTTATTCGCAGGTTTGGTTTCAGAATTGCCGAGCGAGACACAAAAAGCACACTCCTCAGCACAACGGGCCTCCGCAGGGTCACCCGCAGGCACGCATGCCCCCCTCACTGCCCGACGAGCTGCATTACTCTCCCTTCGGTAGCCCGGAGAGAGCGCGCATGGTGGCGCTGCACGGCTACATTGACAGTGAGTCAATACTCAAATATGGAAGTATATATTTTTGATATATTTTTGATGAAGCTTATAAGTAGTGGAGGCTAAAATGTACCACTTAACAATATCAAATAGCATCTTGCTAACTGCATGTCTTAATCATTACACAATTGTCAAAAATTGTGTTTTGACCAGATTTTCTTATGTGGATGTTCTGTTATCTATACAAATGACATTGGCACAGTTTGAGGTCAGAAATTGATGATGCTTTGTAGAATGCTAATTGTTAGCTACATTAGCTTCAGCACAAATTTCAGACACTAACACTTCTCGGATCATTGACTACATCATTTGGAGTAACGAGCTTGCATGTACACATTTGCACTAATCTGCTCTTTCTTGTGTCCTCAGGTCATCCATTCTCAGTACTGACCACACAGAGTCTCCCCCATCAGGCCATGTCCCTGCCTCAGCTGCCCCTCAGCCGCTAACGCCCCCTGCCAACGAGACCCCCGACCCCTCAACCCTGACCTCCACGCTTCCTGCCCGCTCCTATTCCTTCGCAGCCCCCCCGGGGGTCACGGAGCTCTTCGGCTACAGGACAGGGTCACGGTCTCTTGTGCTCTTGACCTCCGACCTCCCAAGGAGAGGGAACGCTTCCTCTGGCCTTTTCGTCGGGACAGGATTTCCCTCACCTGCGGGCAGCGGAGCTGCACACCTGTGAGCGCTTACAGGAGGCCTAAGCGGTCACCTGTCAAACTGACAGGACGTTGTGTTGTGGAGACCAGGATTTGGACCTTGGATTTGACCTGGTCCCTAAGCACATACTGAACGACATCACGAGAAATGGCTTGGCTGAACTGCTCTCGTTGCAACTAAATCTCTCGGTGGCTCTCTCTCTCTCACTCTCTCTCTCTCAAACACATTTTGGAGAATGTTTCTTGCTGCGGGATTGCAATATGGTCCGCATCACCGCTCAGATGATATATTTATAAGGATGGGAAAGCTGTGGAAGAGGAAAATGAGGCCTAGGACCGGTTGGTAAGAAAAGTTTAATCTCGCTGCATTGAAAATAGGTTATGCATTGAACTGCCTTGATTGAAATGAGTGCATCATTTCCATACAAATAAAAATTGAAACAAACAGCCAGAAGTAAGTCAACTATACGTGTAAAAATAAAGATTCTTATGTGGTTCTTGGCTTAAATGTATGAATGCCTATTCATAACACGCCATATAAACATTCCTAAGTTATTACAAACATGACCAAAAATAATTAAATGCACAACACTCTGAAACTATTAGGTTTATTAATAGTCTCTGTGAGTGTCTTTTAACACGGCCTATGCCAACAGTTCATAACAACAATTAACATGGCTATAAATGCAGCTTAGTTAATACTTATAGCCCCATTTCTTCGGGTCTATCATAAGGTTATAAGGTCTTAGACATAGCATTAATAAAAAGTTACATTTAAAAAAAAAATTGGTATAGAGCCGTTATATTATGCATTTTTAGGGAACCATCCACTGAAAGTTTTTTTAGACACTTTTACTTTTAACCTTTGTAAAAGACAAAATGTTTTATATTTTTTTCTAGTCATGTAGGAAATGAGGTGCAAATTTATATTAAATAAATTCAGTGCACTCCATTACTTAGTGCATGTCTCTCACCCCAAAACAGCATCTTGCTGCATCAGTGTATGTTCCTCAAGTGTTTATATGGATCTACAGCACGGACCTTAGTGTGCTGTAAATGGAGTGTCCGTCTCTCTCCCCGTCTGTCCATCTGTCTGTGAGTAGAAGCATGCAGTGCAGCTGTAGCATTTATCAGTAAAGGCCCAGTTTCATCACTCACTAGCATCTGCACTCTCAAACAAAAAAAACAGTGTCTAAACACTAGATAATATCCAGTCCAGAGATGGAGGCTGGGCTGAAGAGTCAGAAAAAAATATGTGGCATTTTTTTAACCCCCTTAACTTTGTTTTGGTACAGAATAATATTGTTGCTGTTATTTTTTTTAGTCTTTTGCATAATCAAAGCTCAGCAGCTGTTATTTACATTGTGTGAAAAGTTCATAATGAAATACAACAGAAATATTCCAAAATGACAGAGAATAAAATCTCTTTACATTTATTTACATTGGAAGTAAAGAATGGTTTTGTGCTCTCCTGTAAACTTTCCATTTTTGAGGTGGTTATAGTCAGAGTTCGATTTAAGAGGGGAATGCAAGAGGATGTCATAAACCCCCACCTACGGCCCTATTAATGAAAATAACAAAACTGTCAATCTTGAAACCTGCTGTCCTCAATTTTCATCAATCCAAGATTAAATAACAGCAATATTTGTTGTTATAGTTTGTTGTTAATAGTTTTTAAATGTTGGAAGAACCTTAAAGGGCTGATATTCTAATCCCAGCAAAAATTATAATTTTTAGAACCACTGGTTATAACACTAGTAAGAGGTGTATTATTACTATTATAGGCATTGTTAATTGAGTTTGACATTTTAGGAAACAGATGGAGATTAAAACGTTAAACGTCTACACATCTTAGAACAAAATGGTGCTGTACTTTCAGTTCTGAGTGCCTGTATCTTCAATTATTACTGGATTGTTGCTCTCTGGAGGTTCAGTTCTGTTAACACCACGGCTGTGATTTAATCCGTAATGAATGTTAATTGTGCTAAAATATGATTAACAAAATAGAAGGAATATTATTTCTACATTGTTTCTACAATATGTTATTCATTTTATCATCAAACTGTGATTATCCATTTTTGTACCCATCCAAAAAAAATTACGGGGAAGAGAAAGAGTCAGACAATTAGGGAGAGGGATAGAGAGAAAGAGAGAGAGAGTTTGAAAGAGAGAGAAAAACAGAGCATACGGGAAAACACAGAAGACTACATGTAAAGAAGAAGAAATGTACATGTATTTTATATTTAAGCGGTGTCCTGACATTATGTGGGATCGGAATGTGTGTGTGTGTTTCTGTTTTTTGCTGATTTCTGTGCGTCCTGTAGTCTGTGCCTCAGTCCTGCCGAGAGAGAGAGAAGGAGGCGTTGTGGAACTGATGCAGGAGCAGGGGACTAACCCCCCCCTCAAAAAAAAAAAGTAAGAATGGGTTGCGACATAGACTCCTGTGTTCTGAGTGGGGGGAAGAGGACGAGGCCTTTACGTTCTTGTATTTATTGAAACAGATATTAGCCTGTAAAGCACTTTTTCCCAATGTTGCGTTGTTTGTTTTGTAAAGAAAATGAAAGAAATAAATAAACAAATAAAACAAAACAAAAGATTTTTTCTTTGAGTGTATCACGAATGCAACAAATGCACCTCTGTTTTCTTTTTTACGGAAACTAGAGAATGACAAATTTCCTTCAGAGAGCAACCAAAGACCCCACGGCTCATCAGGCCCTTACGCAGTAATTTAACCTGAGCCCAAATGTAAACCTTCTGTAGCGAGAGTTCAGACACATGCTTAAACAGCATTTGGTGCTGTGCAAAAGTCAGAGACCTCCATTCATTTATTTACTTTCCAGTCAAAACAGCCATTAAGTAAATACAGGTTAGTATTTTCTATAGATCTTTCATTTGCATTAATAATATAATACAATAAAATAACTAAGATTTAAAAACAAATAATCAAAAGCTACATATAAGAAATAATGACACTCCTAACAACTGCCTAGACCTGGTAGTCCCCTAAAGCTATCTCCAACAGATTAACAGCACTTAAAGCTCTCATCTGTGTAGGAAAGGAGCTTCACTCTTTCTTCAGATCTGAAAACATCCACAAGTATTTCTGTCCACCCTTCTACTGTGAGAAGACTAACAGATGCCATCAGTCTGAAACAATGTGTAGCTTTTCAAGAAGCTCCTCACGGAGAAAAGGAGATAAACACAAACAATTATGCTGCTGGTGTTCTCAGAAAAATGGACTAACCATCCCAGAGCCCAGACTTGGGATTACTCCAATGATATAAAGCTGAAAATGCTAAACCAACTTTAAGACTGAATTTTGGAGGGGTGGCAGCAGAAACCGAAGGTTTGTCTCCTGAAAAGAATGGAAGTTCTAATAAAGGTGAAGAGTGGATACCACTACATGCTGATGTTATATTTACTTGTTGAGGCTTCAATGTATAATTTATATATATAATTTTTTGTTAAATGAAAGTTCTCTTATATGCTAGAAACAGAGTAACCTGCACTTGATGGCTGGCTTGACTGGATGTTAAATAAAGGATAGGTGAATACTGAAGTACTGACTGCCTTTACATTAGTATATATTTCTGTTGTGGTTTATTTAGGTTTTCAGTCTATTTAGACTTTGTGCGTACGTGTATGTGTGTGCGTATAGCACATAGCAGGAAGTAATCACAGGCCGATGGTGGAGCTGCCGGGCCCTTCACGGGTCAGTGTGTGTAGTAATGACTCAATCACTGATTCCAGCACCATCACACACAGGAAGCGTGTGTCAGTCTGCATAACCGGACTGATCTCTGTCCAGGGTCCAGTTACACAGGACGCACGCACGCACACACACAAACCTGTGGGGAAGTTTGTGTCTATTCACAAACATATCAGGAGTTTGATTGACAGGAATAGAAAATACAGAGCAGCCACTGTAACACTTCTAAGCGTATTCAGTTGAAAAAGTGAATATTACTGGCATCCTATAAAAAGGTAAGTACTATAAAAAAGACAGAACCGTTTCTAAAATCTGGCTGAGATTCTCATTATGTGTACATATGACAGCACAGGTCAACCGAATTCTTATTCACCAAGTTATGAAAAAGCATTGTATTGTTATTAGAAAGATCTTATGCTGCTTGGCAGCCACTGCCTACTATAGAACTGCCTACTACAGAACTGCATTGTTTGATAGAAACATCTATCCTTTTATTAAGATTATAATTTAAAAGTAAACAGTTTATTTGTGTCTTCATTGTTTAATATAGCACAATGTGGAGTCTATAACAGATCTACTTGTTATTTAAAAACTGAAAGTGAATAACATTGTAATATTTGTTAAAAAAAAATATCACTGCTTGCAGTATATACTAATCTGTATTTCATATAGTATAGCATTATATAGCATATCAGTATGACTATTAGTATAGTGCTATACCAGTATACTAAATAAAAATAGCATAGTTGTATACAGAATATAATAGTATTAGATTGTTACTTTTAGTATAATGTATGTATAGTGTATTAATATAGAATATTGTATGGTATAAGTTTATATAGCATAGCGGTTTAGGTATATTGGTCTACTAGCGTAGTGTAGTATGGTGCATAGTATAATAGTATACAGCAAATAGTATACAGCAAATAGTATACAGCAGAATAGTGTTAGTATTTGTATAGTTAGTATTCATGTAGTATATATTATAACATAGTAGTATATGCAGTGTATGCATTAGTTTAGTTTCAGAGTATACTAACAATATATATTATGTTATAATAGTATATAACATAGCAGTATTATACCTGATTAACACATATTACCTCTGACTGTTTGAATTTCATTTTGATGCTCATGTTAACAGGTCAAGGCTTTCACAAAGCCTGTGCGCA
Source organism: Megaleporinus macrocephalus (assembly GCA_021613375.1). Lineage (NCBI taxonomy): Eukaryota > Metazoa > Chordata > Actinopteri > Characiformes > Anostomidae > Megaleporinus > Megaleporinus macrocephalus. The sequence goes on along the minus strand of CM038720.1, from coordinate 21,598,964 downwards.
GTGTTTCAGACAATAGACCAGAAGCCGAGATGTATCAGTCACACTGCCACAGAGGCTGCATGTTTGAGTCAGGCATTGATATAAGAACACATTAATACAGTATACAGTATGGCATTAAATACCAAAGTGGTATTAGTGTAATAGTATACTCATGTAGTATATATAATGGTATAGTATCATAGTCGAGTAGCATTAGTATAAGTATAGTAATACAGTCAACAGTATAGTAGTGTAATACATAAAACAGCAGTATTATTAGAATAGTAATATACTAATATAGTATAATGTTGTAGTATTAGTGTATTAGTAGTCCTAGTATAATATTAGTAATATTAGTAATACTATATAATATTAATCTGACATTTTAAAAAATAAACCATGACAAATGCAGAGCTCTGTCTTGACAGTGTGATTTATTGCTGTGCCGCTGTATTTTGTTTAAGTGTGTTCAAAATTAAATATAAATAATTAATCAGATCAGACAGAGGACAGGCCTGTGCGTGAAGCTCCCCGTTCTTCTGGGCTGCTGTTGCCAGAAGAATGGCCCACAAACTCATCCCAGCTCCTCCGGCAGCTCTGCACTATCCACTTATGCTCCTCTTCATCTGCAAACAGAGACACATCCATACTTGTCATATCACCCATATTAGTGCCATATGGGCTCATATTATTACTGTCCTAGGAAAAGCTTGTATCTATAATATGTTCCTTTAGGAGTGGAAAACAAAAACAGGAGACATATGTAAGCATTGTCCATCCACATGAACCATGCTGGTCACAAAAGCCAACTCATTTATATATATCCACCATATATTGCAGCTTTCAGAATGCCAATATATTTATTCATTTATAATTTTAGTAAAAACAGCCATTATGTTCCTTATCAGTACAAGGAACAAAAGCAGAAAACATATTTTACAGAATTTTGTCAGTATTTAAATTGTTCACTCTGTACTGCTATTGCAGCTTCCATTCTTTCCAGGAGACAAACTTTTAGTTTTTCAAAAAAATCTACAGACACACCTCCAAAGATTAGTTCAGTTATACATTTTCTCACCATCCAATCAATTCTAAATATAAACTTTGTGGTGGTTAGAAAAGTTCTGAGAACACCAGCAGAATCACAGTTTTTTTGCATCATTGTTTTTTTCTCCTTTTCTCTGTGAGGAGCTTCTTGAACAGATACACATCCTTCCAGACTCATAGCATTGAGGTGTCTTCTCACAGTGGAAGGATGGACAACTGCGTCTTCTAGGTGGTTGTTAGGAGTCTCATTTTCTTCTATCCAAGTTCAGTTTTGGAAACTGTTTTTTTTTTTTTATTTTAACCTTTTCCTTTATTATGAAAGTTTAATATCTTATATAAATTAACAACATATACCAAATGGCTGTCAGAACTGAAAATTGCAATATATTTTTAGTTAAGCTTATTATTTGTATTATTATTGTATTATTTGTTAACTATTTACTTTCCAAATAGGCCATTTAAGACAATTTTTTAGTACATATGCATGAAAAAGCTGATGTAGAAACATCAGTCAAAAAAATAGTACTGATTCTGAAGAGTTATGAAAAACAAGACCAATTTTATTTCTTAAATTGACCTATATCTGGATCATCACTAATATTTACAGCATCTCAAAGTGTCTACCTTCTTAATATGTCCACTATTTGCCTTAATCAAATCAAGTTTAATTTTTATCGCATACATTACTCTAGCTCAATTTTATACATCATTTGGCATCTTTCTTTCCAAACCTTCTGAAAGATGCTCTATAACAATATGACACACCACGATACTCCGCCTGCCTCACAAAAACAGATCATGTTGTGAAAAGTCCTCGTGCTGTTAATGGAATCTTTGACTGTAATGATGCTCACATGGACCTGGTTAACATGACAGGCTTACATGACTTGACAAATTATTTTCTTATCTAGAAGCTGGAGGTCAGCCAGCTAACAGATTAAAAGATAGCAAATATGCAAAACAACTTCATTAATATTATTAAAGTGTTGAACTACAGCACATTATATTTTAATTGTAAAACTGCATTATATAATCTAAAGAATGTCACTGAAACATCTGACATATTTCAAAAGTAGCATCAAACCCAGAGAAACACCTCCGTACACCCCCCCCCCCTCGTCTAATACATGTAAATTCTAGCTGTTATACATAAACAGTGCATTATTTTTCAAGAATCGCTGTGTCTGAATCCCACAACTATTTTTAGCTATATGCCGAACTGGTGGGCTACTAGTGCCAGTATATTCCTTTGTAGTGTTTGTATTGTAGCTTTATTAAAAATGCCAATTAAAGATTAAAGAACAAACTGACCACCCCCCTACTCCACTGTTGGTTAAATACACCTTCACTCCAGACTGGACCATCCTCCATGATGCTACAACAGGTAACAGTATATTTGGTTCATTTTCACCACAACTGTATGATTTTGCTGACCACTAGTTGCTAAGTAACAATGACAGTAACAGGCAGTTTTAAAACTTATAGTGTTTAAGACTTCTTTATTTTCATTTCACCTCCAATTTTCATAAAAATGGTTGGCTGTGAGCTTTCACAAATAACATCACGCTCATGATGATCACTCAGTTTCAGCTCAAGCCCGCAAGCTAGTCACACGGTGAAATTCCCCGAGCTGAATGGACTGTCTGGTTCTTCTGGGGTCCAGCTGGACGTGTATGAATGCTGCGTGTGTTACTGTGTGTATGTTAATGTGTATGTTAATACTATGTGCTTTAGCTGCTCTTCAGGCTGCAGTCAGTATTCAGTTTAATCTCCACTTTCACTCACATTATTCATATGCAGTTAAAGGCCATTTACATTTTCACATGAAGGATTAAGATAATTATGAAAATTCGTCCTTTACTTGAAGACCCAATCTCGCTCACCCCCTTTTCCTTTTCTTCTCCTGCATCATCTGTCTGGTGGCACTCTCTCGCTCTCTCCTTCCCCTCTATCTTTTCTTTCTTTCCCCTTTTCCCTTGCACTCTCCATTCTTTCCACTCTTTCTTTTCTTGTTCTTACCTTTTTCCTGCCCTTTTCTCCTTTATGCTTTTTCTTCATCTCTCTCATCTCCCTCTGCGATTTCCTTCTCTTTTCTGTTTTCATCTTTTTTAGTACTTCCCATCTTTCTCTGTATTTTCTTCTCTTTCCTTTTTACTCTTCCCCCTCTTTTTCCTTTTTTCTATTCCCTATGTTCATTCTCTTCTTCTCTCCCTCATTCTAGTCTTAGTTTTTCATCAGTTACTCCTTTCTCTTTCTCCCTCTGTTTTCCTGTTTTATCTTTCTTTTTTCTTCCCTTTCCTTTTCTCTCTTCTTTTTCTCTCTCACTCACTTGTCTTTCACCTTTTCCCTTTTTCTTCCCTTGCTTCTCCTTCACTCTGCTCTCTCTATTTTTTCCTCTTCCTCTGCCCTTTTCTTCTTTCTTTCTTTCACTCCCTTTTTTACTTCTTTCTCTCACCCTCCTCTTTCTTTTTCTTTTTTTTGTCACTTCACTCTTTCTCTCTGGTTCTGTTTTTTATTCTTTCTTTCTTTCTCCTCTTACTCTATTCTTTCCTTGTCTTTCTGTCACTCCACTCTTTCTCCATCTTTCTCTTTTCCCATCTTTTCTTTTTGTCACTCATTTTTTCTTACTTTCTTCTTTCCCTCTCTTACTTTACTCTCTTTCTTTTTCTTTTCTTTAACTCTACTCTATTTCTCTTTCTGTCTTTTCCCTGCTTTCTCTTTTGTTTCCTCGCCTGCTCTTTTCTTTCTTTCACTCAAGTATTTCCCCTTCTCTTTTTTCTTTTACTTCTTTTTCTCACTTTTCTGTTACTTCACTCTCTTTCTCTCGCGGGATTTTTCCCTCATTTTTTTATTGCCTGTTTACTGTCTGTTTTCCTTTCTTTCTTTTTTTCTTTCTTTCTTTTTCACTTTTCAATTTTTTCTTTCATCTTAACCCCGTTTTCTCCACCTTTCACTTGTCCCATCATTTTTTCTTTTTGTCACTCTCTTTTTTTTCTTACCTTCTTACTCTCTGTCACTTTCTTTTGCTATTTCTTTTTCTTTTTCTTCACTCTCTTTTAATTTTTTTCTTTCTTTCTTTCTTTTACTTACTTAAGCTTTTCTGCTCTTTCCTTCTCTCTCTCTCTCTTTCTCTCTCTCTCTCTCTCTTTCTCTTTCTCTCTCTCACCATGCTTTCTCTTTCTTTTTCCTTCTCTGTGTCACTCCACTCTTTTCCCCTCTCTTTCTCCCTCTCTCTGTAAGGAGCCTCTAATTATGGGCAGCAGTGGCCGTAGCACTGCAGCTGCATGCACTTCACTTTCCCCCCCTCATTGTTGCAAGCGCGTTCTTAAGCCCCTCTCGCTCTGATTGTGGGTAATTGCGAGATGCCCCCCCACCAAAACGAGCCACTTCTACCTGCCTCTCACGCATGCCTCATGTCCATCCACCACGCACATGGTGCTTCCTCACTATTTCTTATTTCATATACTAAGAACAATGCTAATCATGAATTTGCGCTCTATTGTGCTGTACTCGAACCCGGAGCACGGTGCAGCTGTAGAGTCAGTAAAGTTAGAAACAAGCCAGCAGCATGCATGAACAGAACTGCCATAGCACAACACATAGCTGTAGTGTATGTGACTCCACACAACAGTCCAGCATGCAAACACAATTATTTATTTATTTAAAGCAATTAAATGCCTCCATGTACTCGGCCATTGGCTGGTGAATGGACAGGCGCGCTTCAGCCGCAATTATGCTTTGGTAATGACGGCAAATTTCGCACATTTTCATATTTGTGCCCAAATTGCCCTCTTGAGCCTCCTGATCGCTAATACAATCACACACCCCCCACACACAGGTGGCAGCGGCAGCGGCAGCCTCAAGCATCCTGGATTGGTTTTTTATTGGCTGCATTTAACACGGACGCAAAATGGCCTCTAAATAGTCACTTTCTGACACGCAATTTCAATATCAATGGTGCTTTTTTTCCTGAATGTGCTGAAGTAACAAGCACGATCTCTCTACAGTCAAGAGAGAGAGAGAGGGAGAGAATGCAGGCTTATGAATGCATTACATTTACTTTATGAACACAGTATAGTATGTATGTAAAACAGTACAGCAGGTAAAAATATAATACAGCTAGAAAATGACTTCTCTTTACATGTACATGAGGTCATGTCATTTTTATTCAGATGAGTCAGAGCGTGATTTCTACTGAAAGATTTCTGTCTCTTATGCACTTCAGTACACTCTTATGGAAAAGAGGTTCCAGCGTTCTTCAAGTACACTTATAGCTCACAGGGCCTTAGAGAGGGATGCTGAACATAAGCATGAAGTCTATGGAACATGGGAATATGTCTGACTTAAAATAAAAGAAAACACTGGTCTTATATGTAAAGGCTTCTGGTAGGTGGAAGCTCGACAGTGAATTTACATTAAAGAAGAGATGGAGCGTAAAAAGGAAAGGAAAAAAGTAACGATTAGCACATAATAGAGGAGGAAATTAAGCATGAAAAGGGAAAAGGAAAGCAAACAAGAAAAGGAAATGAAAAGAAAGGAAAAGAATAAAAAGACAAAGTAAAGTGTAGCATATGAATAAAGAGGAAAAGAGGCATGAAGAAGGGAAAGACAAGGAAAGCAAAAGAAAAGAAGGGCAAAGGAAAGGAAAGGAAAGGAAAGGAAAGTTAAAGAAAGTAAAGGGCATGCAAAGACAAGATAAAAAATGTGGAGAAAACAACATTAGGAAAGGAAAGAAAAGAAAGAAAGGGAAAGGAAATGAAATGAAAACAAAAAAGACATAGGAAAGGTAGGAAAAGGGTGCATGGCAACAGGCAAATGAAAGAGAAGGAAATATAATAAACAAAATGAGACATGACATAAGGATATATGATGTAAGTATAGGAACCAAAGGAAGAAAGGGAAAGGAAATAAAAATAAAAAAGACAATGTAAAGAGTAGCAAGAGGAAAAGAGGCATGAAAAAGAGAAAGGAAAGGAAAGGAAAGGAAAGGAAAGGAAAGGAAAGGAAGGGAAAGGAAGGAAAAGGAAAGAAATAAAGAGAAAGGAAATGAAATGAAAATAAAAAGACAAAGGAAAGGAAGGAAAAGGGTGCACAGCAATAAGGAAATGAGAGGGAAGGAAATAAAATAAACAAAATGAGACATGACATAAGGTTATATGAGGTAAGTGAAGGAACCAAAGGAAGAATGAAAGGAAAAGGAAAGGAAATGAAATTAAAAAAGACAAAGTAAAGAGTAGCAAGAGGAAAATAGGCATGAAGAAGGGAAAGGCAAGAAAAGCAAAATAAAATAAGGGGAAAGGAAAGGAAAGAAAAGTTAAAGAAAGTAAAGGACATGCAAAGACAAGATCAAAAAGGTAGAGAAAACAACATTAAGAAAGGAAAGGAAAGGAAAGAAAAGGAAAGGAAAGGAAAGAAATGGAAAGGAAAGGAAAGGAAAGGAAAGAAAAGGAAAGGAAAGGAAAGGAAAGGAAAGGAAAGGAAAGGAAAGAAAAGAAAAGGAAAGGAAAGGAAAGGAAAGGAAAGGAAAGAAAAGGAAAGGAAAGGAAAGGAAAGAAAAGGAAAGGAAAGGAAAGGAAATGAAAGAAAAGGAAAGGAAAGGAAAGGAAAGGAAAGTTAAAGGAAAGGAAAGGACACGCAAAGACAAGATCAAAAAGGTAGAGAAAACAATATTAAGAAAGGAAAGGAAAGGAAAGAAAAGGAAAGGAAAGGAAAGAAATGGAAAGGAAAGGAAAGGAAAGGAAAGAAAAGGAAAGGAAAGGAAAGGAAAGGAAAGGAAAGGAAAGGAAAGAAAAGAAAAGGAAAGGAAAGGAAAGGAAAGGAAAGGAAAGGAAAGGAAAGAAAAGGAAAGGAAAGGAAAGGAAATGAAAGAAAAGGAAAGGAAAGGAAAGGAAAGGAAAGTTAAAGGAAAGGAAAGGACACGCAAAGACAAGATCAAAAAGGTAGAGAAAACAATATTAAGAAAGGAAAGGAAAGGAAAGGAAAGGAAAGGAAAGGAAAGGAATGAAAAGGGTCCATGGCAAAAGGGAAAAGAGAGGGAAGGAAGTAAAATAAACAAAATGAGACATGACATAAGGATATATGAGGTAGGTAAAGGAATGAAAGGAAAGAAAGGGCCAGGGAAAGGAAATGATCAGACAGGAAAGGAATGAGGGATGAGGGATGAGGGATGAGGGATGAGGGATGAGGGATGGGCAAATAACAAACAAAAATGCAACTTCATTTTCTTTAGCCTTTGGCATCATATACAAGTAAACAAAGTTTATTCAATAATTTCTATGGTTCCCAAAACCAGAGACAAATAGTGCCAAAGCGGATCTGTATTTCAGGTAATTCTTGAGCCTATTGGCCTGAGTGTCCTTCATTGTTTTTTATTTCTTTTTCTGATCCCTTATTCATGTCATCTAATAATTCATCACTCACTCAGCCTGCCGACGAGAGGGGAAGCTTTAATGGCACCTTGTTAAAAGGTGTTTATCTTAATCCCTAAAATACATCCAAAAGGAAAAGTGCTTCCTTCGAAACAGAGCCGCATTGGTGTTAATGGCTTTGAGCTCGTGATGGCTACTGTTTCAGGCTCAAGGAGGTTTGAAGTGCTGGACACAGGGCCTCACAGCTTTGTGCGTCTAACGCTGTGCTATAAAACCTTTAAGAGGGTGCTTTTAGAAGAGAGCAGGCGCTGGTGGTTACATTAGTTATAACGTCTCTTTTGGCTTGACCTGTCCCGGGAAAGGGAGTGAAGGCAGGTTCTGTTTTCACTAGCATTGTGCTGTTTTGAACGAGAGCCTTTATAGCATTTCAGAGGAACAATTACTCCAGAAGCAGGAAATGTGGACAAACAAAGCACCAACAGAAGTTCTGGCCACAACTGAGGTTATTTGTTGCCAAGAGGAGAGGAGCCAAAGGCCCTAAACAGGATTTAATAATATATAAATCAAGCCTCTGATTAATATGTGGATCTTAAAAATATGACACTATTATAGGCTGCTAACAATAGCTCCACTCTCCATATCTTGGGAATAAAGCCAACGGTACGGGTACACTGTATGACTAAAAGTATGTGGACGCCTCTCCTAATTACTGAGTTCTGGTATTTCCCATGCTTAATGCTAACAGGTGTAAACAAACAAAGGGTAGTAGAATGGCTCATACTAAAGAGCTCAGTGACTTTACACGTGGCTCTGCCATATTATGCCACCTTTGCCACAAGTCAGATCCTAAAATTTCCTCCCTGGACAACTGTAAGTGCTATTATTGTGAAATGAAAAAAAGGATTTAAAAGCACCAACAGCTCAGCCATGAAGCGTTAGACGATGTTAACTCACGACCATGAAGCATGTTGCCTGTCCTCTCTTGAATCACTTACTACACAGCTCTGAAGTACCTAATCAACTAAGATCACTAGGCTCAATGCCAAGTGTCGGCTAGAGTGGTGTAAACGTTCTGCCACCTTCACGCTTCATTGTCTGGCAGTTTGATGAATGAATCTGGGTTTGACAGGAGAAGCTACCAGAACTCTGAACCTTTTTGGAATGAACTGAGGCATTGATTGTGAGCCAGGGCTTTTTATTCAACGTCAGTGCCTGTCCTCATGAATGCTCTTTTGACTGAATGAGCACACTTTAAAAGCTTGTGAAGAGACATCCTAAAAGTGACAGGAGGGGACAACTCCATATTTATGATCATGTTTTTTGGAATGGGATGTCCAACAAGCTAATATAGCTAATATATATATATATATATATATATATATATATATATATATATATATATATATATATATATATATATATATATTTTGCCTGTATAGTGTAGCAGCTTATCTATGATCCAGTCTGGACATTATGAAATCTAAAACTATGTGATTTCATCCCGGCACATTGAGATGTTTGATGAATATGAATTGTTATGTCAAAATGAATCTGAGCCTTGCTGTCTATAGGCAATCTGCTCATGGTCTTGAGAGGAAGCCATGTCGATCAGTGCTCCGCCTCAGCTCTATGCGGTTTGCTGCCATGCGTGGCGCTCTGTGAAGCCCCTAAACCCTCTAATCCGAGCACTGGGCCAGGCCGGGCCTATTACACCCGCTCAGTATAATGACGGGATCTTGGCAGCAGCCCTCCTCACATTACAAAGCCTTTTCTGCTCAGGGAGGAACCGGAGCAATCGTCCAGCTTTCCTCTAAACACCTCTCAATTCAGAGGGAGAACACTGAAACAAAACGTTTTTTTGTTTGACATTACGATGCTTCTTCAGAATCAAGGATTTTCGAGTTAAGCATGAACATATGAACATGATTTATACCTTAAACAGAAGACATCAAATATAAAATGTCTTTGTTAAATATCATGGAAAATAGAAAAAAAAGTCCAGTTATCATGCGACGTCAGAACCTCTAACATGACAACTTATTCAGCCTACAGTTATCCAGCCCAGCCCACTCACGTTAAAGTGATATAGAGCGCTTTACCTGCAGGTGGACTGAGTTACTGGATTGAAAGCTGCACGAACACAATTAAACATTGTGCTGTTCCAGAGCTGTCAGGAACCAGTGGATCATTGCAGCTCTGTATATCCAGAATGAGCGGTTGAAGTTTTGTCTTACATTCATGAGGATTTCAATCCAATCTCATGGCTGGCCTTTTATGAAATTAAATGATGTTAAATTAAACTAAACTGCAGTTGTGGCACAATTTTGTGTTTCATAAAACAGCTAATCAATGCCTCATGTGATTGTGTCAAATTACATACTTATTGTGTGGTTAAACGGACATTTGACACTTACACAAAGCAATTCAAAGACTATTAAATGTGCAACGCGTTCAGTTACTCTACTAACGAATTAGATGCTCCTATTACATAAAACATACTGTATCATTTCTGCTAAACAGTCATCAGTGAGGTGTAGTTTGCATATTTACAGCATTTTTGTACATTTTTCAGCAAATTTTTAATAATTTTTGTCTGTATTTAAAGCTCCCATTTAGCTATCTGTAGGAATCTTTATTACATGTTTGAGGTTTGTGAAAAAAAAAAATAGTAGAACACTATATTAAACCATACCATTATTTTGCTAATAATGTTTTATATGACATTACTCTTAAATGGCATGCTAGGGACTTTACTATGCATGGAGAGATAATACATGACACAGAGCAGTGACTACGAAAGTTTGGAGTCTATCCATGAGCATCAGGTATGTGGGTGACTCGACCCTTGCATGATTCTCCTCCCAGAATGGTTCATGTCTATCTGACCCCTCTGGCATGGGCTGCTGTGTGCAGAGATTCCTCAGGGCTTCCTCCGTCCTGCTGCAGCGTCTGGCCCTCAGCCGGGGCATTTCCTCAGGGCTTCCTGCCCGGCCCAGGCTGCTGCTCCCGGGGCTGCAGCCTCCTGTCATCCCTGCCTCTCCCCTTCCCTCTGGAGCCCCTCTGCTCCTCCGTCCCCCAGCCCCGGCCACTCTCACCCCTCTTTCCTCCCCTTCTCTAGTGGGTTATGGTCGGCACCCCCCCATACTGTCCCTCATCCTGGAGGGAAGCCACTGGCAATAAATTCCATCTTCACACCCATTTTGACAAATGGACCTTCACCTTTTACTGATAAAAATAACGGAGTGTGTCGCCGCACCGCGCCTTCTGACGCAAAGGCCAGGGTCCAGTAGAGAACTAGCCACAAAACCGCACTGCAAACATGCCACTCAAAGAATGAGAAAGAAATAATATAAAAGATATAATACCCAAATTATACAAATACAAATAATACAAAATCTTAACTTAGTTTGAATTTTTTGCCATTCGTGGAGGCAAAGGGGCATATATATATATATATATATATATATATATATATATATATATATATATATATATATATATATATTTTTTTTTTTTTTTTTTTTTTTTTTTTTTTTTTTTTTTTTTCCCCATACACAGAGCACATTCTATCAACTAAAACTTGTTTGATGTCTGAAGTTTGTCAGACCTGCTAATAATGACCACTTATAATATTTAACATCATGCCTATCATCACAGAGTTGGTCATCATGGAGTTGTTAAATAGTCTTACATAGAATGATGTATGCTATTAAATAAAAAGTCTTGTAAGGTTTCAGTTATTTTTTTATTTAATACATTTTATTTCATTGTTTTATTGGGACCACAAGTTTTAAAATCTCAAAACCTCCCGGCAGAAAATCAGGTAGGTACGTACAACCAAGTGAAGACTAGGCATTCAAAAGCATAGTGTTAGTGTTTTAACAAGTACTTCTTACATAGTGCAGCTTTAACTACCAACACAATTACGAAGTCACAGAGGAATCAACTAGACATTTTAATTCATATGTGAAACCAATTTCACTAATAAAAACATAACTTAGAAGATACTGATTGGGAATATGTGCTACGTTTAAACAGGTTACAGTCAGTTGTTAGGAAAAAGGAATGGTGGTGAAAAAAGTGATGTCCCTGTAAAACTCCTACAACGTCAAACACATTTTCCTCAAGGGTTCTTTAACAAAGAAAATGCTTCTATGTAGAACCATGAACACTGAAGAACCCTTTGCATAATTAAAGTTTTTTTGTACTATGAAAGTGTTTTTTAGGTTGATACAGAATGTGCTATAGTGGGATTTCTATGGAACATTCAACAGGGCAGACGGTTCAACTATTCTTGCAAGACATTGTAACAACAGAGGAACCACTGTCTTTACTAAAGAACCCTCGTAAACCATCAGAGTGTAAAGTAGCATATAATAGAGATTTATATCCCAAACTTAAGGCTGTAAAATTATTACTGACTGCTATCGAAAACATTATGTCATTAAAGTCAGTGTGTGATGAACTGGGCATGCAGTTTGCACAAAGTACCTAACTGGTGTTGTATGAGCTTCTATTACTTGTAATCTGTATATGGCTTACAGCTTCAGTACCAAACTAAATGGGCAAACTTTAGAAACATGTTTTGACTGACTGCCTACATTTGGAGTAATAGGAAAACTGCACGATTTTGGACTGAATCATCATTTTACATTCTAGTTACAGAAAGTAATTCTTAAAACAAAAACGGAACATGCCATTTTGCTTCTAAGGAATCAAAAATGTCCTTTCTGATAAACTATATATAGGGTAAGGAGTAAACAAAAGCAGCCTATTTGTTTGTCATTTTCTTTCGTTTCAAACCCATCAGTGTAGCTTTGGTAGCTGCTTGAATCTGTTGAATCTAACAGCAGCGGGTAGACATTGGGCGGCATGTAGACTGAGAAGTGAAAAACCATTGGCTAGTGCTTTCAAACCCACAGGCAGCCAGATGGGCAGATAAGATATACAGCACATAAAATTTGTGTGTAGACACTCGCATACAGCAAAGTCGCTTGGACAAATGCACAGCATTGCTACCCTGTGTAAAGCGCTTCCTGAATAAGAACAACTGAGAAACACATCCTAATGGCATCAACAGTCGGCTAATAGGGTCTAAACACAAGTAAACGTCTTGTGTTTCGCTCTCACAGAATATAGATGGTACGTACAAATAGGTCTGCTAGCTGCGCTAGCCACAGTTATTTGCTCATTAGTTTTCTACCAATTCAGGAGATCCATGTGAAGCACTATGCACATAACCTTGGAGATATGGTGAAGTTCTGCTTGAGGTTTTGTACTATAGTCCTTGCCAAAGAGAACTGCTATGGTAGACACATTGTCATTCTGCGGTTACTTGGTCACACTCAGTTGTTTCACTCAGAAATGTCAAAATACTTACATATGAGAACAAGTAACTTTAGAAAAGGTGTTAATATGAATATTGCACTTTATCTGCACTGCACACTTGTATGTGGACTAGTAGGTTCTGCTTTCTGGATGTTCCAGCAAAAGCTTTAGCTTCATTTAGTCCAGAATGCTGCAGCCAGGGCCCTTACAAGAACTAGAAACTTTGACCATGTCAGCCCAGCGTTATCTACCCTACACTGGTTGCCAGTTAAATTCCACATTAAGCACAATATACCTTTACTGACATATGGCTGTAAATGGCTTCACTCACTAGTACCTGAGCAAACCTATGTCTTATTATAACACGCCTACCTAGTTCACAAGGTACTGCTTACCCCTTAGTACTTACCATTAGTGCTGTTCTCCTGCTGCTCATACGCACTCACTCAAGTTTGTTTACAGTGGAGCGTATGGGCACTGAAATCTCAGAGAGTGCTTATGTCTTTGTTTACTTCCGACTCACCCTTTTAGTTACGCTGTAAAAGCCAGTCCTGCAAGACTGTCAACACTATATATTGTTCTCATTTACTCTTAACAGAAGTAAATGTCTTTATGTTTCTTTGCCAAGCTGAACAAATGCCTATTCTGTGCGGTCTGATGCTGAACAAATGCCTATTCTGTGTGGTCTGGTGCTAGACAACCACCCATCCTGCGTGGTCTGATGCTGAACAACTGGCTGTTCTGTGTGGTCTGATGCTGAACGAGACTGCCTGTCCTATGTGGTATGTTGCTAAACAACTGCCCACCCTGGACTAGTTTATTCGCCATGGAGCTTCCTTCTGTCCAGTGATTTGTGGAAAATGTGCGTGCATGTTGTGGGCTCTCCCGAAGGTCCTGCTTAATAATCACATCACTTCTTCCCCTGCCTCACAAACGAATAAGACTTTTCTCAAAGTCTTATTAACAGAACATCACTGTAGGCTTCTAGTAGTAATTATTGACATCCAATATTTTTTCACTGGTAAAGGTAACAGGTTTTCAAATCTGTTTCTATTGTTACTTTGATATGATTAGATATCAATGGTTAATCTAAATACTTACTTTAGATCACATGCTGCTTTTTATATAATTCTATATTATTAAAATATATTTATATTTTTTTATATATTATTGTTGCTAATATTGCTTTTGTGCCTTGTTTTGCTGTATGGTGTCAACCAGAGGAGAAAGTTTTCCCCCTTTTGAGTCTTGTTTCTTCTCCAGGTTTCCTCCACTTGCTCTTAGGGAGTTTTTCCTCTGTCCACTGTCACCCTTGGCCTTCTCACTGTAAAGATTTTCTGTAAAGCTGCTTTGTAAACCTCAGTAGTAGGAGGCGCTATATAAACAAACCTTCACTTAACTTGACTTGAGAAGTCAACATTTACATGGTTAAAGACCACAGAGTGGTCTGAGGAGGGTCAAAGCCTGAATCAGTGACATGATGTTTGGTGCCCAAGGCTCACTGAGGCTTAAATCAGTGTTAGATGATCACAAGTCACCAACATTTTTAATGATGGACACTGGAGGAATGTATATCACATCCTGCTGCGTATGGGGCAGTACAGCTGGCGACCAGTCAGAGTGTCCAGACTACCGAAACACCTTTCCATGAAGAGTATGACGAAGAGTTCAAGGTTTTGCACTGGCCTCTAAGGTTCCAATTGAGTATCTGTGGTTTGTGTTACATGGTAGTTACATGGTAGCTTTACTATTAACGTACAGGACTTTAAAGATCTGCTGCTAATTTCTTGGTGCCAGATACTACAGGGCATTCTCAGAGGTCTTGTAGAGTCCATGTCATAGTGACGCAGAGTTGTTTTGCCGGCATGCGAAAGATAAACAGCGTAATAGGTATAATGTTTATAATGTTTCATCTTATCGAAGTATAAGGGTGATTTTATTAGGTTTAAAGACTACTTATATTGTGGCAGTTGTATAACATTTGTTGATATGTAAAGCTGCAGTTGTGCTGTATGTTTTGTATGTTAGAGTTGTTTTCACAGCATCACTACTCACAAACAGCTCGACACAGAGCCACAACCTTTCCACTCATAGACAGCCAACAGTGTTACAGTCGGAATATTTTTACTATTAATTTAAAATATCAGTATAATCATAAATCTATATATATATATATATATATATATATATATATATATATATATATATATATATATATATATATATATATATATATATAATCATTGATATTAGTATAATATCAATTAAATATAATGTCAATTTTCTTTATATTGGCAGAAAGGCCACTAAAGGGTCTGTACAAAGAGGCTACAACCTTCACACTCACATATCTCATTTGTAAAAATAAATTGTGGAAGCAAAAGTGTTTTTTTTCATGACATCACTTCAAAGAACCCTTTTTAGACCTTTAAAGCTCCAGGGAACCTAAATCTGTGTTTCCTTTCTAATTAAGTTGACCTTGTTCATCTGTGCCGTTAACCTTGGTCCTCTGGGTCATAATATACATATTTCACCATATTTCTCTCCTCTCCAAGAAAACTGGGCAGTCCTAACCTTGGGTTACACTTCCATAAGCATTTCCTAACCAGTCACAAAGCTGACGTCTCTTACCCACACACACAAACCAGATACAGAGTCAGAGAAACTTAGCAAGATAACATTAACCCAGCATAACCAAAAGCTACATCACCTGTCTGTAGCTGCCTGTCACCCATTCATTCCATTATCCATACACCATTCATCTGTACCTCTGTGCATCCAGTTATTATCACACAAAAGGACAGAGAACTGTCAATCAAACTACTCATGAGCCACGCCCACACAGTTCTCAGATAGGCCTGATCAGCATTGTATCATGCAAACTTCTTAAAAAATATATTTTTCTCTGTGCTTTCTGCAACTTTACGATGTATGCATGAAAAACTTGAACTGATAAACAATAGTGATAGCAGAAATGCATATTTAGATATTAGAGTATGTCGTCCTGAGGAGTAGTAGAGGGTAAAGGGTAGTAGAGGTCGTTTTAAAATATTGCATTGGTATCCGACCATCAAGGTTTCAATATAATTAATCAATAGTGAGGGTAAGTGGTTTTGTGCCATCTCTAGTAAAGAACCTTTAAATGATTTAACTGGTATAGGATTTTTACATTATAATTTCAAATCTGCCAAAGTAATTAATTTGCTAGAACAAAGGGCATCTGTTAAACATTTAAGTCCATAGGGAGTGCTTCTAACATGGCATTATTTTAAAGATCTCTTATTGACGCTCTAGAGGCAGTCCAGGTAACCTAGGCCAAAGCTCTCCATATGTTTCACTGCTGTAACATCTTATACAAGCAAAAGCTAGCTGGCTGATTTCAGCCCACAGTTCCCTGTACATGTTAAACGCACATCTGCTCAGGATGCGCATGTCTCTCTGTGTTATGGTAACCAGGCGGATATGAATTAGGTCTAAATGGCATGAGTCAGTGTGTGACGATAGGAGACTGGTAATGTGTCTCGTGTTGCATGTAGTTACTCCAGACAGAGCTTACCAAACTATCCGTCTCACATCACTGGAAAGCTCAGCCAGCTGCCAAGTCATTACAAATGGAAAGAGAGAGACCAATCCAAACACATACACGTACCTGGACATGTGAGCAGATCAAAGGGGAATATGATGAGTATCATATTTTCGTTTATCGAGCTGGTCTATATAAGGCAAAGGAAACTGTTCCATCAATGTAATACTGCCTTATGCAGAATCTTAAGATATGCTTTATTAAAAGCACATGTTGCTTGCATATATATATATACTCCTACACTTGTATACCATGTCAAGATGTGGATATATTACATATAGTACCTATATGTAATAATACGTGTTATTGGATTGATACTATTTGATATATATATATATAGAGAGAGATTTTTTTCTTTTTCAGTATTAAGTGTGTCCTGGATTTCAGCTTTTTTTTTTACAGAAACCTGCAGGGATACACACGCACAGACATGCACACACACATAAACCCAGGCAGAGACTGCGCATCATTTTTAATACGCAACCTTTCCTAATCCATGACGTTGTCTGGTGGTGTGCTGATTCCAAACCCCTGGCGCGGCGAACGGAATTCCTATCTGCAAGGCTGACATACCGAATTCACTTCAAATCAAAGATCCCGCACTGGGCATTGTATAGGAGTAAAAATGTGTTTTGCATTTTCTTTTTGGAAACACAACTCAAATGACTGCAGTGGGGAAGCATTTCTGGCTGAGAGAAAGGACCTACCGACGAGTTACTGTACCAGCGCAGTCTGCCTGCCCAATCTCTGATGCTTTTACACTAATCCATTTATGTGACTTTAATGCTCTTTCTTTGGTCACGTTTTCCAGGTGGTTGCTTGGAGCAGACACAAAACCAAAAATGAGAACTCAAGGGGGGTAAAAAAGGTGAGACGCTTGGAAAACATAATCTGCTTAATATGAGCTGGAAGGACCTCCGCACTGGCAACATGCTGAATTGTCTATACAGGCACTCAAACTTGTTCTCTGAAAGCTTCAGGGCGCTTGGAAACCGTGCTCAGAACTGGTACAATGCTTAGAGTGGTCGTTATTAAAGTGTGCACCTTTTTATGGTGTACTTCTGTCTGACAATTAAATAAAGGGGCACTTATTGCTGTAGTCGATCACTTTTCAACAGAGAGGAAAACTGTGCTGGACACCTCTCATCTCAATTTCAGTTTCCAACTTTAGTCAAGCCCAGCACCACCACATACAACCAGGACATTTTCAAGTTTAAATTAAAACCATCAAATTTATGATAAGCACACATACTGTTTTGAAACATTTGCAATTCCGTAAATGTACATTGAAATGTTTTAAGGTATTTATGCAGCCCCTCCTATATTGTTACGCTTTTTTTGGCTTAAGGTATTTATATGTACATCAACAGTTCTTTAGCTACCAATTCTGAACAAAGCAAGAGAACTTTGTAATTACAAGTTACGGCATATATTAGGGAGTTTTTTAACAAAGTAAAATTTTAAATACAGCTCTTTTTTAAAAACTCATCATACGAAATATGCTAAAAGCCTGCTAGAGTCATTAGAGTCATGTTTTATGTAATAAAAAGTGAGGCGCTTTACCCCACTGACCTTTATTTAATGTAATGTGCAGACGGCCCTGTAGCTCCTGCGTCAATCAATATGTTCTGTATTTTTTTTCTGTGACGTGAAGTACAAAACATATTCCAACATTTTGAAATACTCTAGCATTAAGAAATGTGATTGAATGTGTTCCTGGGAAAACATCCCTTTACTGAGAATAAGAAAAAACTATGTATTAACTATGTACATAAGCAAGTCACTATATATGAGACAACACAAAATCTCTTACCAGCGTTTCTGAGAAAGTTTCCTTCGTGGTCACTGACGACTCTGGTTTTAGGATTGTAGAATCCATCTCCGCAGTCATAACATCCATCAGGAATGAGACGAGGGGGGTCCTCATTAGTCAGCTGAGACTCTCCTATTACAAAAAGACATATTCAGCTAGCAGAATGCAAGTATACTTTTTAGCTTACTGTAAATGCAATGTGCAATGGACTAAAGAATTATACTTCAGACACTAAACGTGGTCGATTGACTACATTTGGAGTAAATTCTGGACCAACTATTTTAATCATTTGAATCTCTGTACATACAACTTAGTCCAGGTGTAGTCAGTCAGCTGAAACACATATAAAGTTCTCCATTTTAAGTGTAGAACTGGAGTGGCAAGGTTAACATTGCTAACAAACACCAGAAGTCAATAGTCACCCAAAATGTCCAAAACTGTTTCTGTAGTGGTGCATCCGCCAAATCACACTCAACACACTCAACCAGTACACCTTGATTAAGGGTTAATTATTATAATTTCTATGAATTATTAATTCAGAAGAAATCTGGTCCAAAATCAATCCTGGCTCCAGGAAATCTACCTCAAAGATTTGTTCTAATAGTAATTTAACAGTACTGTAATATCTACAGGATGCTGATAATCATAATAATCTGGAATGGGTGTGTTGTATCTGAGATAAAATATGTTACTAAAAATGAAGGACAAGATCCTCATTTCTAACAGAAACATTACAACTGCACCTGCAGGTTTCAGCCCATGGCATCTCTCTGTATAAAAGCGTCGATCATAGCCATCACAGTAATCCCAGTCTGTCTCCTGGTACTGCAGTCCATCAGAGAAGGTGTAATTTCCCTAGAAGTGACAGACAGCATTTATATGCATTCCATCTGTTTAATTGTATGTTAAAGAATTTTAAGCTTGTAAAATTAAGAGTACATTGTTGCTATAATGTCATCTGTCTTATTTATTTAATTTTTTAATTTTATATTTTCACAACACTTTTATAGCATGTGAACAATTCATGACTAGGAATTAACCTTAAAGCTAAACATTTATTTTTTCTCCAGCAAAGTTTGGTCTAAACCAGCATTTAATATACTATTTGTTTGTTATGTAATATTTCTTACTTTCTCTTACTTCAATACCCAGAATGTATTACAAAATCATGCAGACTGCATCAAGAAATATTGTTCGCAAAGCTACTGATGTAGAGGCTAATAATTACAAACATGATTCGGCTTCCTAGTAGTAGCTTTAGCTATTTGGCTTCCTTCTGTATAGGCAAGCAAGAACATTTCAATTTGCCCATCTTCAAGTTTTGCCCCCAAACTCTTTAAGTTTTCTACCTTTAAGACACATCATCAGAAGAGAGTTTCTTAATCTTTAGATTGAAAAAAATCATTCTAGAGACGATTATAGCATTAATGTAAGTGGTGAGAAGATATGTTTGTAGTGATGGCTATATATTTTTATTTTTGTTCCTAGCTCCTTTAAATCCAGTGTCAATGTAATAACAGTGGTGTTTATGATTCAGCTGGGATCTTTATTATTTAACAGGAGCAGTACGTGTATAACATTAAATTGCTAACTGGGACTGAAACACAGTCACCTGTTTGCATATTCCTTTGTCCCACATTCCCTCATATTTGCTTCCGTTGGGAAAGTACAGAACTCCTTTTCCATGAAACATGCCATCCTTCATCTCTCCTTCATATCTTGTCTGTGTGGGGAGCGTGTATTCTCCTTTCCCCTCCATCCTAGAAAGGGCAGGAATATTTATTTTCATTCATTCATTTATCTTTTATTATAAAAGACCAAAGAGCTCCAAACCACGGACTGAATTATATACTAACATTAGTCATGACTGTCAGGACCAACTCACCTAAAACTTTTTTACATGAAGACAATAATAAACTATGTACGCTAGTGCTGCTTGTACCTCATATAACAACCGTACAGCTTATCAGTGAATTTGAGATTATTAACAGCAAACATTTAATTTTTACCTGCTGTTTCTGTACGAGCCGCAGTAACTACTGCCGGTATACTCCATAGCTGCTAGCAGCGTTACAGCGTTTCCATGGAAACGAGCTCGCGTTAACCGGAAGTGGGTGATGTTTCTCTTATTCATAAATACAATAAAAGTATTTTATTGATGCCGTTTAGGAAAAAAAGACCACAAACACACAGAAAATAAATTGTTTTAAATACAAATAAAAAACTCTACAGAGAAAACATTTTATAAATACATTTGTAACGTTATTTTAAATAATTGCATTTTACTGGCTTCGTTATTATTGCTTCATACTTTTAAAAAATGTTTTTTTTTACTAATATTAAAAGCAAATAAAGGGGGTGTTCTTCTTCTTCTTTTTATTATTATTATTATTATTATTATTATTATTATTATTATTGTTGTTGTTGTTGTTGTTGTTATTATTATTACAACAGCAGTACTTCTATAGTTACAGACTGTAGTCCACCTGTTTCTATTTACTTTGTTACCCTGTTCTTCAATGGTCAGGACCCGCACAGAACCACCACAGTGTTAGTGTGTGGTGTGCTGGTGCAAGTGGCTAAGACACAGCTGCTGGAGTTTTTAAACACTGTGTCCACTCACTGTCCTCCCTGTGAGACACTCCTACCTTCTGGGTCCACCTTGTAGAAGTCAGAAACAATAGCTCATCTGTTGCTACACAGTTTGTGCTGGTCATCATCTAGTCCTTCATCAGAGGTCACAGGACGCTGCCCACAGGATGCTGCTGGCTGGATATTTTTAGTTGGTGGACTATTCTTAGTGGTAATGACTTGGTAATGACATTATTACAGAAAAATGTTCACACTCTGTTTCATTAGTTCATACAATCTTAATCACTATGTAAAATTTAATTGCTAATTTTATTTTCTCCAAAGTAGGAGGCTCTAATTTTGTGTAGCTGTGCAACTATAACTAAACAAAATTCTTTAAAAATTGTCAAACATTCAGAGGCAGATGCTTTTTCATTTTTTTATTAGTATAATTTTCCACCCGTACACATTATATAGAACACCAGAGATATACTGAATATATAAAATAGAAACCCTTTATATTTATAGTATATACTAGTATAGCTAATATTTCTAGTCAGTAAATTATTTAATTCTGGTTCAGATATATGGTGTACCGGCTCCTCCAAGTGAATGTTATAATGCTTTTTTAAAAACATGAGTCACTGATATTGGATAGACTTGTTTCTGTTCTACATGTAGTTTACTGTTTCAGAACCAGAACTGGAATTTGCCCTTAAAATGCTTACTTGTCAATGCAGCGAAAGAGGTTTATTTTATAGTTTTACATTAGTATTCCACCTGAAATGTTTCTTTCTAAAACATTTAAAGAGGACATCGATGTTTACTGCTCTTTTTGTAATTTAGTACCTAAGAAAGTGGATCTGCCCTCAGTCACATGGCTTTTAGAAAGATATAATTTCGCTTATTACAGAGATAATTGACAGTAAATAACAATTTGACATCTGTTAATTAGGATAAACTATAATAACTAATGGTTCTGTTTTTTGTCATATGTAAATGTTTCTAATTATATGTATCCATTAGAAATTAATAAAAAAATAAATGCCTGTATTAAAAAGTTCTGTATTCATGTGTCGTTTTGAAGGCGCATGGTGCCGCGTCATCTAAGCGCGACTGTAAGATTTGGCGCATGCGCCTTGTGCTGACCTTCCCTCGACTGAGTTCGGGACCTTCAGCAGTTTCCAGAGAAAGCGCTCAAATTTGGGTTTTTGTTGGGTGTAAAGCGCACCATGCCGGGTGAGGTTGAAATTCCGACGCTGTCGGAGTTGAACGTCGAGGAGGTATGTCTGTAAAATATCTGTAATGGTCAAAGCAGGCGCTCATCTCACTCAGAACCAGTCCGTGCTGCCAGTTAGCTTCTTACAGCTCTCCTCTGAAACTCTAGGTCTAAGTTACTCTCCTGTAGGAGAGACGTCTGTTTGTGTATTTGCTGGAATAAACGCAAATGTTTGTCATGTGTCTTATTTATGTGCTGAGTGATTAACAGCTGTGTTTCCTTTTCCTCCTTGCCATTAGCTGCTAGCCGGCTAGCAAAGGCAAAGACTGTTTATTTGGACCCGTTATTGAGAGTAAATCTGGAGAAAGATGTGTCTGAAGTTGGCTTCTTATCCCCGTCCCACCTTAAAATGCTGCAGCAGTTATATGCCGGTGCCAGAATATAACTGCTGCACTGTTTAAGGTGAAATGGGGGAATTTCGGATAAGAAGCCAACTTCAGAAAGCAAGCAGCTTTTCCAGCAAAGCGAGTCTGAGTTTTTCGGTAACCCGTGTTTATTCTGTATGCAGATCTGGACGTCATGTCTGATTTGGCGGGTATGAAAGCATTAAATGCCACTGTGTTTATTCTTCTTCATTTTTTAAACTTGACTGTTTTGGTCGTATTTGATAATTAAAGGGAAATTCCACCATGTTTTAAAGTTCAGAGTAGTTGGATTGAGATGTAAACAAAGTATGGATCCTGTCACCACCACTCTAAACAATTCTGATTTGGTACGTTTCTCTAGTGCACCATATCACATCGAACCCCTCTGAATGATTTCTTAACGATTTATTGGGTTGAAAAGGTGCTGGACTTTCCCTTTAACAATTGTTTCCTTGTCTTTAAAAAGTTGACCCTGTCATTGATAAGCAGCAAATTGTAAATTGGATCAGTTTTGAAATCATGATTTGTAGGTCTTTGCCTTTGTCAGTTCAGTGATCACTTTGGCACAAAACAGAACTTATGAGTATGTAATAATTTGAATAGTGATTTATTGATATGTGTTGCTAGACAAAAAAAACCTTGTGTTAGACAGATGTCTTTTTAACTTTTATTTTTTATTCTTTAACTATAAAAATATTTTTATCTACTTCAACTTATATTGTTATACTTTGTATATTTTGTATATATATTTTTTATTTCTTTTATTTGTTATCTTATCTATTGGTGAATGGAGGAGCAGCAAAGTAAGAATTTCATTGTACAGTGTAACTGTCTGTTCTGCTGTACATATGACAATAAAACTCTTGAATCTTGAATACTTGATGTTGCAGCTCTATAGGCTCATAGTCCTCAGAATAGATTGCTAGCCACAGATGCACAATATGACCACAGCTGCGCACCAGAATGTAGAAAGTTTTGCTCTGTCCAATCAGAGTGTGTGACAATATCTGTGCCCTTTTGATGTACAAGGTCTGCTACACTCTAGCACCGAAAGATTTTGTCTCTTTTATGTCTCATTTATTTGTCGCCTGGATTATAAATTGACTTTAATGTGTAAACAGAATAATGCAGTTCCTTATTATTTCAAACAGTTTCAGGTTTAAGATCACATCCAAGTTTGTGTTTTTTTCCCCCAATTATGTCTTGTCAGTAAGCTGATTTATAAGGATACTGTAGGTCCAGACTACAGTTTAAACAGTAATATAGAATAACAATTCTGTTATTCTGTCGCAAAACAGGTCAGCGTATCGTCAGCCGTACTGAAAGCAGCTGCCCATCACTATGGCTCGCAGTGTGACAAGGCCAACAAGGAGTTCATGCTCTGCAGATGGGAAGAGAAAGACCCTAGGAAGTGTCTGAATGAAGGGAGGAAAGTCAATGAGTGTGCACTTAACTTTTTCAGGTACTGAGAACATCCAACAGTGCTCCGCCCTTTTGGCTCTGATTAGTTTCTTTGCTGCAAAGCTTCTGTTGATACTGTATTTTATTCTATTTGACCTGAATGTTATGTTTGTTAATGAATGTTTGCTGTGTTCATGCTTTACGTCTAGTTACATGAGATGAGTTACTTGAGATACAGAAACTTTTTCCACCACATCTAACCAGCTCATTATCTGCCATGCCAACAGGAACATGAGGACTTAGTTAACTAAAATGGCCAAACCTTGACAGACATGCCTTGTGGATGTTTTGTACAAACAGACTTTAGTTTTTGTAAAAGAGAATTAAAGCAAGCTTCATTTCTTTCTGATAATATTGCGTTCACACTGAGAAACCTTTGTGTTCAATGATGTCCAAGTAATCTCCCAGTGTCTTAGGGTGGATTAACTGTGTTTTTAAACGATCTGAATGTGTTTCATGGGAAAATATATGGAACCTTTCTGGACTAATTTCAGTGACAAGTACCGTTTTCAATGTTTTGTTTCTCTTAGGCTTAGTGATGTTTTGCAGTCAACAAAATGGCCTTGCATATGCGGCGCTACAATCTTTTTTATTTATACTGCTCTGATATCACACATGGTTTGATGATACTGAAGACAGCTTTCAAGCAGCACTATGAAATAAAAAAAAAAGTAACATTACTGGGTGAGCAAAAAAAATAAGCACCCTAACATACGGTCAGGCTGCGAGTCTCAGCGTAAATCCTAAAAAAAAAAAAAAAAATTAAAAGATCGCGGCAGAGGTCTTAACATATTAACTTTACATACACAGGCTCAGGAGGAAGGTATGATTGGATGTTTAGATCTCAAATGCTAAATTAAGACATGATGACAGTGTTTCGTAATTCACTTAAAGCCTACAAATTCTCTTTCAACGCACTCGCATGTCAGATTCACCTGCTTGTGGGTGGCTGAAGCACAAGCAATGTTACAAAATGTTCTTCCATATGTTATATGCTTTTCATATTTATTGGTATCTGTAAAATTGTGTCCCTTAACAAAAACTCTTCAAGGCTGTGAGCTACTAACTCTGTGTTGATTTTTGTTTACATTATGTGTATGAACTTTAAGCCAGTCTCTGTCTTTATTTGTTGTATAAAACATAGGGATGTGTCTGATGTTTTCATGGGTTGGGTAAGTGATTTAAGGTTTGTTGATTAATAATAAATAATAGTCAGTCAGTTATTTGTCAAAAGAATTTACTGTATGACAGCAATGCACACTGAACAGATGAATCTGAACACTGAAAACCATTAACCTAGAAGGGGCAGATACCTAATCTTGCAAGATATTATACTTAATATGTCACAATATTCATCAGATATCTTATCAGTTGGAACAGTTTTGGGTTGATATTTGTAAATAATGTGTTACACTAAATCCAGTTAAACTGGACTAATTTTGCTCTCTTTTTAATACCCCTGCAGTTGGTCCGTATTCTACAAGTATGACTGTGATACCTTTAGAAAAGCAGTGTATTATATCATTTATCATGATAATTTATATATATATATATATATATATATATATATTGTCATAGTTCTCAGCTTTAATTTTATTGTTTGTTCTGTTAGTTAGTAAACCACTGCTTAACAAAAAGCTGGAAAATATATTAAAATCTATAATATAAATATGAAATTATATAGTCTGATGTCATTGGTTATCTGTTATAGAACTTGCAGTTTTGTTAAGACGGAATATCCATTTCGGTTGGTCATTGGAGTGTTTATGCTTGTGCATGTATGTATGTATGTATGTATGTATGTATGTATATATATATATATATATATATATATATATATATATATATATATATATATATATAAATGTACAGTATTGCGGAAAAGTTAGAGACCACCTATTTGTTTATTTCCCAGTCAAGATGCCCGTTAAGTACAAGTTTACCATTTGTTAGTGACAGGAAAAAAGCAGAAAACAAATGTTCAGCGGACCCCAACAACTAATTATACAGTTAAAATAGAATATTTAATGTGTTAACTAAATATTAAGAGTGTTTTTTTCCTTCATTACAGCTTCAACCTTCAAGGTTTAGTATTATAAGTTGGCTCAGCATTTCCTGCCTCTCACTTTCTAGATCATCCACTCCATTGATTTGTAAACATTGGCGGCGTCTTTGTTTGATATGCGTATCTCCTTTTCTTAGGAGTATCTTTAACAGCTACACATCCTTTCAGACCCATAGCGGATGGACAGAAAACTGGATGTTTTCAGATGTTGAACTTGATGTTTTCTCTCTCTCAGATATGTAAGGTTTTACTGCTGTATCTGTGACGGGGAGAGTTTTGGTGGTCTACTAGGTCTTCCAGGTGGTTGTAGGGAGTTCCATTTTCTCTACTGTAGTGGAAACTCCTGATTTTTCTCCCCTGAAGAAATGATTAACTCGTATTTAATGGCTATTTGGACTGGAATAAATAATCAAAGGCTCTGCTTTTTGTACAGGCCTGTATATAAATGCAATTCTGTTGTATTTATTTTATTTTTGCACATTATTTGAAGTACGTACTGGGTTCTAAACTGAACTTTGGGCTACATAACTCAACAGGATTTATCCGTGCTTGTGCAGTACATGGTTAACATAGTAGGCAGTGTAAGTAAATATTTCGGGATATTTCAGGTTTAAATAAACAGTTTAAGACTTGGGTCAGGCTTGGTTAAAAATTGGGCTCA
This sequence comes from Megaleporinus macrocephalus, assembly GCA_021613375.1. Taxonomy (NCBI): domain Eukaryota; kingdom Metazoa; phylum Chordata; class Actinopteri; order Characiformes; family Anostomidae; genus Megaleporinus; species Megaleporinus macrocephalus. The sequence continues at coordinate 21,572,444 of CM038720.1, read as the reverse complement.
GGTCAGGTTTATGAATCATGTTTATGAGCAGAACATTTGCCTTTATGTCATTCCAGCAGCCGTTGTGTCATTCTGGCCCATTGGAGAAGTTCCAGGTTTGTGAATAGAGTACACTAATGTGTCAGGGACCTTGTACCAAGCTAATTTAAATAACGAAGAAAGCGATTCAAGTTTATAGCTGTTTCAGTATTTAAACTTTCATCCAAGTTCTTGCTCTGTTAACTCCTTTTGAGTCTTTGGTCTGTAATTATGTGTACAGTTCAGTCAAACTGCATTATATAGTAAGCATTCCTGCTCCTAGTTAAAGACCTATTTCAGCGAATTCCAAGGCAAAAGTGGCCATTTGAACCCACACGGTTCTCAACCGTGCTGGTGTGACATTATCATGATGCATGACTAAATCTCGTAATTATGTGTTGACCCTCCAGTGTCTGGTTGCTCTGCTTACATCCTGAGTTGACCATAGAGATCTGCCCCCTGGTCGATTATGTGTAGGAAGTGGTCTGGTTCATTTCAGTCTGGGCAATGGCAGGCGCTTGGCTCTAATAACACAGTGACGCCTCTGCACGGTGACTGGTGTCTGTCATTAAAACAGAAAGCAGCTTTTGGATACCTTTTGTTGGACGTCTCTCTAAACCGCATGCTGAGGAGGCTGGAATAAACTGTTGTGTCCACAGTGTAAACATGCAGGAGTAGTGAGTTAGAAAGCGGGACGCAAAGCGTGAGGGGACCTCCGTGACTTTGATAAATGAGTTGAATAGCTGATGGAAGAATACGCCATAGGACAGTATTTGGTTAAATTAGATTTTTGGTAGTGATTGTTAATACTTGCTGACTGTTTGTGAGAGAGCACAAACTATATAGCTGTAAAATGCAGACAGATGTTCTTTATCAAGTATGCATGTTGACATTCAGAGTTTCTGGAAATTAAAGTATTTATAATAGTTGATTTCAGGGTCAAATTAGTTGTCTTTGACCCACTTGTGTACGTGAATAAACTATAAATAGCATTTGCATTTGAAAGTGATAACATGGATCCTGGTGATTATTAGTGTCTGTTACTTAATACTGTCCATACTAGCAGAACGAATGTTCCCTAAAATGTATTTATTTATTACTTTTGTTGCTTTGTGCTTGACAGGCAGATTAAGGGGAACTGTGCCGAGTCCTTCACGGAGTACTGGACCTGCTTGGACTACTCCAGCATGTCCGAGCTTCGACACTGCCGTAAGCAGCAGCAGGAGTTTGATAACTGTGTGCTGGAGAAGCTGGGATGGGAGAGACCTGCTCTAGGTGACCTGTCCAAGGTGAGGCACACTTGCACATATCCAGTGCACTTTGTTTATACACGTTTTCATGCTTGTCCCAGAAACTTGAGTCTGCATCTAGGACCAGTTCTGGGCTTGTCTGGGGCTTGGTTTCCGATGGATTGCTTTCATATATAAGAATTTATTGTGCACAGTGGTTCAGCTGTGAAATTGCATGGCAGCTTCATCCATTTGCTGCTTTTAAATATAATGTTAAGATACAAATACTCAAGGGCCAAAGAACAGTGCATAACAATCCTTTTCCTGGCATTGTGGAAATGACGACAAGTGGCAGCAGTCACAGTACAAAATGAACCAATCACACAGCCTCACACGCAGTGCCATGTTCATCGGACTGCACCCTGGGTTTACTAGAAGTAAACCCTAGGCCACTGATTTCAGGAGGACCAGAAATCGGTCTCTGTACAGCTCATAAAAAATCGCAAAGCAAGCAGCCCTGCGTCCAGAAAAAATAGTTAATAGCTATGTCATATGTTTGTCTATTTCTATGAGATCTAGCTGAAAAATAGTTATTAAAGTGTGAATTGTGTTTTTATTTATTCATATTTTAAATTTGTTTTAAATGTATTTGCTTTGCGAACAGGTTCACATATCCCCTTATGTACGATATGCTTCACAGACGTGAGGCTAAAGTAGTCTTAACTATAAAACATGCTAATTCAGCCGAGTCATAGTGCTAAGCATCATGTCCTTAGACCAGCCACTATTGAGAAGTTATACTTTTCATCGTTCACGGTGCTGGTTAATTCACATTAGACGTCTGCTTATGCTCAATGGTTGTCTGAAAATGCCTGGCAACTGCTTGTGGCAGACAACCACAATCATTAAAAGTGAAATGTTAAATAAAACTACTAGATTATAGACTATTAAAGGCATTTATGCTATCAAGTATAATTTAATCATAGTCAGCTCAGATGAAGTAAAGTTGAAGTGGTGTGCATTGTATATGTTACATTCTTTAAATATAAATATAAAATAAATATTCTGCACCACTGGTGTAGAGTTTTGTGTTTGTGTAGAACAGGGCTGCCCAAAGTGTGGCTCGCAGGGCAAACTTGGCCCTGGCAACGTTTGATTTGGCCTGCCAGAAAGTTTACCCTCACCTGCCTCTTCACTCAATGCAAGAGTTCATTTTCATTTAAGTGTTTGGCTAACAATATGTAAAGGAAGAATATACAATTTTTTTAATTTTTGGTCCTCAGCCTACTGTAAACATCAAAACTTTGGGAAGCTCTGGTGAAAAGATGAATGCCTCCCAAATAACCATTTGAATCACCTTCTGTGGTTTTAACCCTGCAAAGCTGCTTTTTGATGTTTGCGCCATCAACAGCTCTGCGTTTATGACCTGTGCTACCATCATAGGTGCCTCCTCAGGAAACCTTGATTGATTGACTCACTTTGATCAGTTTTCTTCTCCCATAAACCTTCAGCCTCTTTGTCTTCTCTCAGGTAACCAAGGTGGCCACCTCTCGGCCTTTGCCCGAGAACCCCTACAACTCAAGAGCAAGGCCAGAGCCCAACCCTGTCATCGAGGGTCCACTGGAACCCGCCAAGCATGGCAGTCGCTTGTTTTTCTGGAACTGGTGAAGAGGGCCTTGGAGCTGGTCCTAGAAGCTCATTACACCTGCCGCTGAAACCCTCTCAAGACATTTCCAAACCTCGACGGACAGTAGCAGATTCAGTGCCTCACTCACAGCACTCGTCTGCTATCCCTATGTGTAGAAAGTATCAAGTTTATTGATGTGTTCATTAAATGGATTTAATTTAAACTCCTTTGGCTTCTGTTGTATATCTTAACATCCTAATGGTGGTGTTTGTTATTAAATGGCACAGCATTCTCTGAATATTCAGAAAGTTCTTACAAACATATTTTTTGGTTAAAATTGAAAGAAGTAGCATTCGCAGAAAAAAACACACACACAGAAAAATCCAGCTTGATGTTTAGCAGATCTTAAATCCAAAATTTACATTATGGTGAAGATATAATGCCAGTAGTAGAGGAGTCACTCGCATCCTCAGAAGACCCACCCTTCACCACGTTCTGGAGGAATTCCCATTGATAGTTGCATACCATTATTACAAAGCAGAGCTGGTGCTACAAACTGACTTCACCACATCTCCAAAAATACACAATGCAGCTTCAGTACAACATGCACTATGAAACTGCACCGTAAAAAGTTTTGTTATTAACGCAGGAATGTTTAACAGTTGCGTTCATTTGGCCATACTTGGTCTAAGCTTACTTTTAAGGATACATACGTGAGGATGTGACGCTAGTGTAGTACAGCAGCAATGCTGTTAGTCCTTTAACCTTTTAAAGAAAAATGACACCTGCAACATGATGAACACGTGTTTTCCTTAAATGCAAAGTACACTCTTAAATACAGTTAAAATAGTGAAATCAAGTGGCATCACAACGAAGAAGTAAGATGCTTCTTAGAATACTCCATGGATTTTTAATTTCTGCATAAATTAGTCGTTCAGAGAAGTTTGGTGTGAAATGCTGTGGTAAAGAAACGTAAAGACCTGAAGATTGTTTACATTGGTGGTGATGGGAACCAGGTCGCTCTAAAAGCTCCCTCATGGAAAGATTCTACGTTTAAAAATAATTTTTTAAGGTCTATTTGTAGGAGCAAATTAATTCCTAAAGAAATATTATTTTTCTCTCTGTTCATTTACCATTATAAAAGAGACAACCAGTAAAATAAATATTGTTAAAAATTCTAAATCTGCATTGGACCCTTTCACAGGGATTAAATTATACAGACATTTTGAAAAGAAATGGTGGAATTCTGCTTTAACCTGCCCTGAAGTGAGTTAGATGTGCAACATAAGTTGAAGAGTGGTTCACTCTCTTGAGACATAAAAGCCTAGGTTAGATTAAACTCAGCTTAATGTTAGCTGGCTAAGAAATCCTGCTTTGTGAGAACGACCCCTGGCAAAAACAAAAATTGTCAAATGCGTTTCTAATCACCGTCTGCTGCATCTGTAGCATTCAGCTACCTGTCATGAACAATAATTGTATTTAGTAAAAGAACAGAAAACCTGCTGACTGAATCTAGTGGGCAGGTGCCGAAGCAACTTCCTATCGCCTTCCTCTTTAAGTCAATGGCTTTTCTGTCGTTTACTGTTTGCAAGAATTTATTGTTCATGTTAACTATGGATGCAGCAGATAGTGATTAGCTTAAAGGGTCCCATAAAGCATCAGCTCACATTCCCATTACCCGTCCATAGTAAAAAGCTTCTTTCACATACCAATGAAGTGCCTTGCAATCCCTCCCCAAACACTCCACCACCCCCCTGCCAGCTTCTTTAAGCTCATTTTATAGGTGTAATTTTTCATGTGCAGTCTGTTCTGCCAGCATCCTGACTTAACACAGCCATCGCCGCAGTGTATGTGTAAAAACCAGACCGAGACTGTGCAGTGTCATGGACCTTTGGGTTTGGAGTTTTGGTCCCTTCAGGCCGAGGCCAATTTCCTCCAGCTCTCCGCTCTCACTTCCTGTTGCGAGTGCTGCGGCAGGAGTGTCTGTGCAACACAACCCCAGTTCAAAGAGTCAGAGCAGGAGAACAGAGCTGCACTGCCCTTCTGTTCAACTGCACCGCCACAGACCACCTCGGGTCAATCGGCCCCACAGGCTACACAGAGAACATGGCTCAATATAAATAAAACTAATGGGCAAAGCTCTGCTTTTCAGCATGTTTGATTAATACATGGAATTTGTGTCAGGACTCCTTGGGCTCGTTTTTGGACGCAGGTTTTGAGCCTAGATCTGGATGTTGGATTCAATTTCTTAATTAGCAGTTTTTTATAGACCAGCAGTTGCTTCAATGGTCGGTGGTGTTAACTGAGTTCAAAGAGAATAGCTTTCATCTCAATCAAGACTACAGATTTTTCCTGGCACTCAGGGTTCTTTGAGTTAAACGGGAGTTACACCAATTTTTCAATTTTTCTGTGTAATTTAGTATTAGAGATGATTATGTGAAAGGGTTCTTTTTCCGAGAAACATAGCCAATTACTCTTTAATTTCATTACAGTTGTGGTAAAGGAAACCTAGTGTCTACAATGCAAAGATAGTAATTTTCTTTACTATCCAAAACCACACATAGACATTTTTTAATGTAATGTTGATAACAGTACAATAATGGTCAGTCTATTGAAGACAAGAATATTTTGCCTTAAAACATACTTGAAATTTATTAAGATGGTTTTAGACAAAAAAAACATTATCACAAAACTACTGTAAAAATCAGGCAGCATACGTATCAGTATCTCACATATTAACTTTCCAATAAGGAAGCTTTTAGTGGTGGATGTCTGGTTCCTATTATCATCACTGTGCAAAATTCTGAACTTTACAACAAACCTCTTTAAAACCTTTTGTTGACATGTTAACCCTTTAGTTATGCAGAAATCTTGTCACATCATTGAAGTTCCACTTTAACTACACTTAATGCCAAGTGTTTAAGGTCATCTCCCCTCAGAATTGTCAACGTGGCAAAAATATGACTTTGCAAAAAACATTTCATGATTTTTTAGCATTTGAAAAACATAGAAGGGGAAAAAGCAAACATCTGGTTAAAATAAATAACTAATACACTAGAATAAATGTATACAGGCCTGGCATGTAAGCAGTTAGTTTATGCTCCTTATGTGTGTAATCAAAAATGATCATACTTGTACTCACACCCACTTCTGTGCCACGACCATCTTACTATCACTGTACTGTGCTCAGAATGGCATACTTTACAGATGGTTCTTTTCTTTTGGTTTATGTCTATCCACCTGTCTTTCTATTTGTCTGTCTGTCCATCTATCACATCTCTGTAACATACTTTCAGAAGTCATCTTCTTTGCTCTGATCTACTTCCATTGATATGAGAAGATTCCTACCAAATGCCTGACTGGTGAAAATCCCCCTAGATTCCCTGAGGCTGACAGTGGCAGCACTGGTCCTAACCACACCACCACAGTGTTTGTGTGTATGTGTGTGTGTATGTGTGTGTGTGTGTGTGTGTGTGTGTGTGTGTGTGTGTGTGTTTTCATACACTCATGATGTGGGGGCATCTGTACCAGGACCAGGAACCACAACAAATACCACAACAAATATATATATATATATATATATATATATATATATATATATATATATATATATATACACATATATATATATATATATATACACACCACTTTACACTTCTTTACACCACTCCATTCGACGCTTGGCACTGACGCTTGGCACTGTATTTGGTGGTGTAAGGCTTGCATCCAGCTGCTCAGCCATGGAAAACCTTGCTATGAAGTTAATGCCAGAGGAGGTTTGGGACTCTGCAGTTAAGTCAGTAGAGCACTATGCACCTCGGCAACTCTGCGACTTCGCTCCCACTTTTCAGTTACACCTATCTTAGTTGATCGTGGAATATTTAGAAAGGGAAGAAATTTCACAAACTGACTTAAAGGCATCTTTTTACAGTCTTATGCACAAATTCAGTGCGCTTGTTAGAATAACGTATACTTTCACAAATGTTTGTAAAGGCACACTGCACTGCAAGGTGCTCGGCTTTATACACCTGTGATAATGGAACTTGATGAAACACCTAAATGTAGTGATTAAATGGTGTGTCCCAATACTTTTGTCCATATAGTGTATACATGACCAGACATTGTATAAACCTGTCCTGTGCATGTGTATGTGAAGGCTGTGGGCAGGGCCTGCGGGCTCGTGGCAGCCCCAGCTCAGACCCCCAGCACAGGAAAGTGAGGTCAGTGCAGGTCGACACTGCCCCAGTGCAGGAAGCTCACTCTAGCAGAGGAAAGAAATACAATACAGCAGTTTCACAAAGAGGCAGCCCGTCCCGAGAGCCCACTGCGCTAAAACACTCAAACAAACCAGCTCATTCGAGCCTCTATACTGTCAATATTCCCATTGTTCAGCTCCCACTCTGACAGGTTAAAAATAAATATTTGAACCTCCGTACAGGCACAAACAGATCCTGGCCTGACTCTTTTTATCTCGCAGCCCTGAAGGTCACCGGTGCTGCATGCCCTGAGACCGCGCTCCAGGAGCAAAGGCCTGTTTTTCCCGGCAGCTCTCTGGAACTGCTATGAGTGATTAGATGAGAGAAGGTGTGGATCAACCTTTTCACACAATACTGAACAGTAGAGGTGTCAACCTTTGACCTCTGTGGGTCAGTTTGATTATGATTCTTTAGCAAATTATTCAGTTGGTCACCATCACATGATTATTTTACCTCAGAATCATTTAAAAATAAATTGGAACCAATAAATTATAGCATAATTAATTAGAGCACAATTTAAGTGTACAGTAATTATTTATTTGCTGAATTTATCAAATTGGAAAAAATAAACATTAAAATATAATTGTTTTATGACTTTTGTACAGGCTACGTATTATGTTCCTTTTTATTCTAGTTTGTTAAATTTTGAAAATAAACAATATTTGTACAGTGATAAATGTGTCTGCATATTAAACAAAATATGTAGTTTGCCAATGAGCACCCAAATTTTTGCTAGATAGTAAACCTGAATCAGGTGTTCCCAAACCTGATGCCTGTCATACAAAACCTTGGTTCCTTGCTTAGCAAGATAACCTATAAAAGTTCAAAAAAGCAATAGTAAGATGTTTAGATTTAAAATGAACTACAATTCTCGACGAACAGTAAATAAATAATGTTTTTGTATGATTTTGCAGAAATGTCTACTGAAGTTAGCGTGGTAACAAGCTAACCCCAGTCTGTCCATTCTCCTAATACCACTTTGTATCTCAAGAGGTGACTGACTGTAGCGTTGAGAATCAGTCCAGCATGAGAGGACGAAGGAGTAGCACTGCCCCAATGACGTATTATAACCTCTTGTCAACAATATTAAAGGTTCTGCTCCTGGTTAAAACATTTAAAGACAGGTAGCCAATGAAAGGACCAATAAACACTGTAGCTTGTGGCAAGTGACTGCCGCCGCCCATTGTTGGCAACAAACCAGCTCAGCACTAAACAAAAGAAACAATATAAACAGAAACAAAGAAGAGTTAACATTGGTGCTGCTTTCCACCACTCGAGACTGGAATACTGGAACTACTGGAACCATTGTCTATGTTCATTGATCACATGCTACAGGTGCAGCAGATTAGACTAAAAAATACTGGAGCCTTCCTTTAAAAAAAAAAAAAATAGCTTTAGAAAAGGGATTATGCTGGTATGGTTTCTGAAGGTAGCTGTAGTTGTACCAGTCCTTTTGGCTGTCGACGCTGAAAGAGAAGCATGGCCTGTGAGTGTTTCCTTTAGCTTTCTCCCTCTCTGCTGATCCACGGTGTTGAGAGGTGCTTTCATGTTTCCTTTAAAAACGTCCACTCGCCAGAGAGGCTTTGAACTCGCATGCAGGTCGGAGTCAACCACGCGGCCCGTCGCAGCCCTGCAGACGTAACCTCCAGATGGCTCTCCTCAGAACAATGCACGCATGTTTTGGGCTAATGCAAAGTTTGATCTGTACCATATGTATAATGAAGCTTGCATATTTAATGAGATTAGTGTCAGGCAGTTTGACAGGAGAGACACTCGAAACCACACATCTCCAGGCAGTCCTCGGGAAGCAGTGTGAATTTTTTAATGATACAGCACACCCCAGAGGCCTTTGCATTTTTACAGCAATAGTTTGTCCAGATATCAAATATTTACCTTTTAATTAACTAGGCATGCAGTTTGCATCATGCTAATTTTTAAAAAATGAAACAAATTAGAAATGAACATGGTGTAATACCATGTCTTAATTAGATATTCTTTGATAATAAGTAATAGCTGGAAGTGTGACATATTAACATGTTAATGTTTTCACTGTGTTTATAGTAGTGGGCAAACGCCATGGCCCCCTAAAGCCCTCTTAGAGGGCCTAAAATATTCTTAGCACACACACAAACACACACACACAGATATATATATATATATATATATATATATATATATATATATATATATATTATTTTATCTACTTATAGTTTGACAATCAACATCTAAACAATTACAAAGGTATAGGCAAATAAATTATTCAAATGTGTCTATTCAATCTGTGTTGGAGCGTGGGGGGTTAAGTGGAAGCCTGTGTCTCTCCCTATAAGGACAGTGATGCCTCTGCAGAATGTTGGTGATTGGTGGTCCCGCTGTTGATTTTACAGAGGCAGTTATAATTCAGCACAATACCAATTCAATTTCAAATGACAGTAAAATTGACCAATCATATCTTCCCTCTAAGTGGGTGGGCTTAACTGTATGATCATTTCAGCCCACTGTGGCGGCGCTAGCTGGAAAAACAGTTAGCTAGCGCTAGGCTACCACCTCTAGCTAGTTCACTGAGTAACGATGGAAGCCGAAGCTAGCACTACCGCTACAGAGGTAGACACCTTTGCAAATTTGCTATCCAAGCCGTTTTCTAGATTAACTTTCAATGAGAAGTTGGAGTCAACTGGCAAAGGACGACCTACGCCGGAGCTTAATTTGCTTGTGAGAGGCATTTCAACTCCAGCAGTTACGCGCGATACCTCTGGATGACAGGCTCAATCAGGGAGCAGAAGCTGAACACGACTGTCAGATTTGGCATTGATTTCCACTGAGAAAGAGCTGTTAATGTGTTAATGGGTTTAAAATAGAGATGGAAGGATAGATTGGCTATGTATCGGTATCAGACGATTTTTAATCTAAATATGTGATTGGTGATCAGCCGATATTTCTCCAATTTAGAGCCGATCCTGAGAGCCGATCAATGCCGTTAAACAAATGAGCCTAATTTTTGTATTTCCAGCTAGCGTTGAGCTAGGTAGAAACACACTCCCTTTCATTTTCCACAGACTGACTGAAGCAGCACCGTCGCAGAAAAAAAATGCGCTGAAAGTAAACATGTCGGTCTGGCAGTTGTTTACCGTATGTGATTCAGACTCATCCAGGACGCTTTTAAATTAGTAAAATCAGCGTGTCTCAATGAGGAACCAAGACAAAGATATTTAACTCTAATAATCTGATACGACACTGCACGCAGCTGAATACAGTGAGTATCAGCAAACAGCAGAGCTAGCACGCGCAGCTAGAACAAAACAAACAACCCAGAACAGATAATAACCCAGTACAGACCAGATCTGACCGGTACGAACAGAACAGCAGCAACAATTCAAGATCTACATCTAACGAACCCAGAGTCTGCGTTTAATGACTGCAGTTTTTACTAAATTTATTTAATTAGCTTTTTTAGTTTTAAATAAAGGGTCTTAATTGAATGATTGCAGTATTGGGCATATTTGTTTAGATTTACTTTGTTTATTTACTGTTAATGTTGTTAAAAATATTATGCTGTTTCACATGAGCTTGTTAAAAATGGTAATAAACCAGTTTCAACCATGTGTCATGACTTGCTTGCGCTAATAATTACATGTAGCCCTGCCGTGGCATATACCCCGCCCTCAATCGGTATCGGCCGATCGTGCTGAAAGGTGATCGGCGATCGGAATCGGCCTCAGAAACGCTGATTGGTCCATCTCTAGTTCAAAAGCAAAGGATTAGTTGCATGACCCTGCCATCAACCACTTCATCCAAAAGAACAGAAGAATGGACTTAGTTTTCAAGTAATTCCTTCATGATGAGTGGGAGAGTTATTTAACAATGTTTAGGCTGCCGTGCCAGCTGGTTTGATTGTGTCTGCGCTGTTGATGCTGTTGACATAATGAAACATCTCTACTTTTCTGATTGATGTGTATGTCGCTAGTGACGGTTGTGTTTGTTGTATTGATATAAAGGCTTTTATATAATTTTGTTCGTTTGTGTGGTTTGACGTCTCGATTCATTCCGTTGATGTCCTCGCATGGCGTCACATTAATGTCAAAACTCGAGCCGCAAAAGCTGAAAGACATAAAGCTGCACGTTTTAACATGCATCAAAAAAAGGAATCGAGACGTCAAACCACACAAAACAAACAAAATGGCTCGCTACTGGTTTATAGATTCCCAATCCAATGCTATAGCCAGTAGCTATAAGCTAACATGCTAGTTCCAATACTATACTAGTCCCAATACTATTTCATATAATGTTATGTTATTTAGGCAGTGTATGCTTCCATTCAGCCAAGAAATATGTGGTAGTTTTTTTAGTCTTGCACATAAATAATTATGACGGCTATTATAAAAAGTGCCATTTAATCTTTGTTCAGGTTTGATACGAGTAAAAATTAATCTACAGGCTGCTTGGTTTGTATTATTTTTTCAGGTGCTATAAGGAAATATTTTCCCCAATAGAGGATTCAGGTTCAACTCTGTTTAAACAGACAAATTTCCCTTCAGTCACATCTATTAACAGCAAGTAAGCTTATACATGAAACATTATCCCTTTACAGAATCTAAATATTGCCTCAATCAACAGGTGCTTTCAGTAATAATTTGTTACTCTTAATTACAGTGGGGTTAATGGACCTACATATAGCCCTGTACTTTGAGGACAGTACATTTAGATAATATGAAATCCATACCGCCAATTTCATCCACTGACAACCAAGCTGGCCACCGCATTCTCTCAAGCTCTTGTATTTGTTTCTAAAACTTGGGCAGAGATCGAAAAACATGAAAGCAGATTTTAAAGAAAATACACATGCAAAAAGAAAAAGCACAACCCAATGTGTAATTATATATACGCATTTGTATGATCACTTTTTACTTGCGACAGCAACCCAATCTGGTGGTGGCAGTGTTATGGTCTGGGGAATGTTTTTGTGGCATTCTTTGGACACACTCATCCATGTGGAAGGCACTCTCAATGTATGAATCTATCCTTACACGTACACCGTACATGCTGATGGTCTTCCTGGGGCGGAAGGGATCTTTTAGCAAGACAATGTCACACAGCTAGAAATCTCCCACATTGGTTGGAAGAGCTGACCAAGACTTTCAAGCACTACCCTGACTCCCCAATTCCTCAATCTTAAACCCAATTGAGCATCTGTGGGACCACTTGGATGGTGCTATTGGCTCTATAGATCCTCACCCATGCGCCCTCCAACAGCTGTGGGATACACTGCAGTCAGCATGGCTCCAGATATCTGTGACAACCTACCAGGACCTTATTGAATCTCCCAGCCCGTCACACTGTTTCTGGTCATAATAATGTGACTCAACTCTGTATAAAAAGAAAGTAGGATGCTGCTTGAACCCCCCCAAAGAACCAGATCTGTCAGTCTCAAGCACATCTTCCAGGAGGTAAACAGCACAAAACCATCTAAACCATGTCACAATCAGTGTGATGTACAACAAACAACACTCGCTATATAAAATGAAGTCTGCTAAATAATATTTATTCACAGACCTGAAAGATCAGATTAAAATTTAAATTAGCATATAATAAAACCCAATGGTGTCCACTTAAAACGAAAGCTTGCAAATCCATTTATATTAAAACCATATACTCTCAAGGTGACTGGGGTCCTTTCTGTGTGGAGTTTGCATGTTCGTTCTCTGTTTGTGTGGGTTTCCTCCCACAACTCACTAACTCACTCATCTTTTAAGCCACTAATCCTCCTGGGGGTCACATGCAAAGACAGTGCCCTGAACAGTGCATTGAATCCAATGAGTTCAGTGACTTCTATCTGTTGTAAATATTATTTAAATTATGGAAATTAAAAAAATAAAACTAAAAAAAAGTATTTAATAGAAAAATAGTTATGTATTTCAATGTGGTTATTTTCATTTTTGTGTCTGTGGTAACATTTAGAGTGGCGCTCCACCAAAACACCATTGGTGTGTTGGTCATGTTTTTAAGGAGTTGGTCCTTTTGAGTCTTCATTCCTCTCAAGGATTCTTCTTCATGCTGTTGAAAGGTTTATCCTAACTAGACCCACATTTCTGACCCATGTTAAGACAATGTCTATTGCAAAAGAAGTGCTGTACAATTAAACCTGAACTGAGCTGAGCCAGCACAGTGGTTAAGCATGGCCGAGTGACCAGGACACATCACTGCCTGTTCAGCGGCATGACAACACCCACAGGCGCACATACTGTTTAGACAGCTCATGTCATAACACACTGCCCCACACTAGTCTGGACAGTCCGATGACTGAAGTTTCAGAAAAGACAAACAGTTCGGTTTTGCGAGGTTTACAAACAGCTTCCCCTTGAGACGACTATGTAATATCTCTTTTCATTTAGCATATATTATAAAGCTATGGTCTTTTCTAAATGTGTCACTAAACACTGCAATAACTCCAAAAGCAGAAACACATTTGAGCATAGCAAATACATGCTGTACAGTATTTCCCCGGTTTGTGCTATGATGACACCACACAAAGTCATTCAGGTGTTTCGGAGCGATCTCTCACCTGCGCTGTCTTATTCTGCTTTACTAAAACACAACTGCTACACTGCAGATCTTTCACAAGCCTTGTCAAGCACAGAAAAAGCTTTACACGGAGCCTACTACATGGAATGCAAACAGCTAGCGGTGCAGTAGCCATTAGCAGCCAGATGCTCTACATTCTCTTTTCAGTGAGGTGCAGTACAGCGTAAAACAGGGTAATATGGGTATTTCAGGCATAACGGCACAACACTGAAAGATATAATACACGCATGTTGAAGAAAATCTCAGAGGGAGGTCTGCGACACTCACAAAACACTCAAAACTCACTGGCCCATGTTTATCAGCACTTTTGGTGTAAGATCTAGAAGTAGTCCTTCTATCTGGTCCAATAAGTGCATGCAAGAGGATATAAAAGGTGGTAACTCAGGCTAGCTTAGCGGTCTCACTCCTAAAATCCTTGGAACATAAGGCCCATTGTGTTTTGCATGGATAAGAGTGAGTAAAGCTGAGCATTTCAGCACATCCACATAATCCCTAAGCACTGTCACACTTCAGAGTTTCCTCGGAAGGGTTTATTTTAAGGTTTCGCCTCATCATCAAGAGTCAGAGACTCTGTCATAATTACATGTTGAAAATCTTAAAATCTTACAAAACACAGTTTTCCACTTTCCACTGCCAACATATGTTTGCTGCATGAAGTTTGCTTCTTTAGTTTTGCACTGGAGCTATGAAGCTATGAAGCTAGTGTAGCTAACAAATAGCAAAAGCCTGCACATCATCAGTAGCATTGTGGAAACGTCATGCCTAAAATCATTACATTCTGGCTTGAAGCCAGGTGAGGTTGTTGAGTAATCTCTAAAATACTTGTTTCACTTAATGGGACAAGACCCCCCACAAATAATTATGCCTCGCTAAACCCAGTATTTTGTACATACTTGTGTAGTGGCACACAGCAAAAAGCACTAGCAGTAAAGCTAATCTTTACATGAACTGCCACATCGCTTACCACCCCTGTTAAAAAAAACATGAATTGCAGCATGAGATGCTCGTCTATGCTGGTTTATGCTGGTGTGGGGATGGTTGAGCTGGTCACCCTAGCAAGGTCATGCTGGTTGACCAGCATTCCAGCATCTAAAATACAACATGTTCTAGTTTTGCAGATGATCAGCAATACTGGTCTGTGCTGTTTTTCCTAGCAGGGAAGAACATGTGGTACAAAAAGCTGCATAAATTAATGATAAACCATCAGACATGTTCCCTAAATAGGCAAACTTTTGGTGACTCATTCTAAAGGTGTCTTTCCTGTTGATTGTGTCCTGAATATGTGTCTCCCTTGGACTGATGCATCGTAAAGTTGAGCTATGTTTTCCTCAGCTCTTTTTTTGTATGGTTATGATTTAGTCTTGATGCCAAGCATCGGCTAATTATCAAAGCTAAATTTGGAATCTCTTACCAATCAATGTAATCGGGAGAACAGGATTAGAAATATAACATGAGCTGATTGCTGAAGATCCACAATAAGTAGACAACACCACTAATATGCATCAGACAGCTACAGCCACACTAGGAGAACGCTACACTAGGGGTTGTGAGTAAAACATTCTATTACAGTATAGATGCTGCAAAGATTTCAAAACTATCTAGTAAATAAACATTTGGTAAAAGGATGGTATATAATCAAGCATTAACTAACTTTACCACATTACCACATAATGTTAATTCCAATGTTGCCTCAGTGATCTGTGGTCAGGAGGCCCAGAGAACATGATTGGCCTTGTGCTTTCTCTGGGTCACTTATACTCCTAGCCAATAAGGACATCTGCTAGTTGGCACAACAGGATTGGAGGTTAGTGTTCTCTTCCAAGTATGTTGAGCTGTCAAATCACGTTGGGCTGATGATGGTAAGGAGTTTGAGAGCTCTGGCTTTGGGCCCTGCATATCAGCCGAAATAGAGATTCTGATGCCCGCTTGTCACCACTTTGTAGGTGGTACCCAAAGAGAAAGATCAAAGCCATACAAAATTGCACATGATAAATGGTGACTGGCCAAAGCAAAAATCCAATCCCAGATATTTGTGGTGATTTAAAAAACCTGGCATTTCTTAAAAAAAGAGGACGCATGGTCATCCTATTGTTGTACTAAATGCAGACCATGTTTGATGACTGCAGTGCCAGCAAAGTCTCACTACCTGAAGTAAGGAAGGCATTTACATGAGAGATGCCGCCTTAAAACATGAAAGATAATGATGAGCGCAGCACATAATGAAATACTTGCCATAACAGACTTGTGGGGCGAGTGTACTCTGCAGTGTTTGGTCTAAATGGCCTCTCATTGTTTATGTTTAATGTATTGTTTATCTTTGCAGAGACTGAAAAACATTAGTCAACATTTTGGCAACATGTTTTATTATCTCACACAAGCTTCTCGCTAAAGGCCCATGGGTAAGCGTGAGGCGAATACAAGGGCTCTTGCTGGAAGTTACTTCATGCCGTACTGTAGATAGATAAGTAAACAAATAAAGGGAGTGATTGATTGCTGGTTGGAGGAGGGTCCAGTGAGTGACAGCCCAGCTGCTGACAGCTGTGGGGGGGAGGTGGCAGACGATGGTGGGGGGTGGGGGTTTGAAAAGGAGGAAAAGAAGGTCCAGTGGAGCGGATCTTCGCGGGCCGTCGGCTCTGTTTGTGTTGGCCATCGGCCAGCCCTTCATTACTCCTCCTGAGATACAGACTATAGCACTATTTACAGCCCAGTCTGCAGTGTTCGTGCGAGCTGCAAATCTTTCTCTCTTCTTCTCGCTCTCAAAACGCTTTTTAGCCTCTATCACTTTTTTATGAGTCAGTTCATTTATTATCTCTATTTAGTCCATGTCTCTTTCGCCAAACTCTCTCTCTCTCTCTCTCTCTCTCTCTCTTTCCCTGTTTTTTTTACTCTCTCTAGAACCCCCCCACACACACACACTCTCTCTCTCGAATCCCCCCCTCTAGAGTCTCTCTCACTGTATACTTCCTTTTTAATACCTTTTTTTTCTCTAGTGTCTCTCTAGACAATATCTCTCTCTAGATGCCCTAGTCTTTAGTTTTCTAATTTCACGCTAGACTGTCTAGACGAGATCTCTTTCCAGCAAGACTCTCACTCTCGATCCTCTCAGTTTTTTATGTGGTCTCTGTCGCCAGACTTTCTCTCTAGACTCTCTGTTTTTCTACTGTTTCTCTCTCTAGGTCGTCTGTCTCTCCCAGCTCTCTTTCTTAACTATCTTTCTCTAAAACCCTTCTCTAGAGTGTTTGATTTCTCTAATGTTTCTCTCTCTAGAGTCTCTCTTTCTATCTCTCTCTTCTCAACTTTCGTTTTAAACTATCACTCTCTTTTTACTCACTTTCCCTCTCTAGTCTATTTCTCCCCAGACTGTATCTGTCTCTTAAAATTCACTCTTCCTCTAGTCTCTTGCTCTCTAAGCTCTTTATTAGCCTCTAGATTTTGTCTGTAGACTTTCTCTTTCTAGACTCTCAACCTTCTGATGTCTCTCTTTCTCTTGATTCCTTCTGTAGTGTCTCTCTCTCTCTAGCCTTTTTCCTTTTCACTTTACACTGTATGTGTCTCTTGATGATTTCTCTCTTTCTTCTTTATATAGTGTCTCTCTCTAGCCTCGTCATTTTTTCACAGGTGTTGTAGCTCTATAGAAGCAGGTACATCACCACACTTTTATGTTTCTACAGAACTCAGTCTTTGTAAGATCATTTAATAGAATGTTTTCTTTTTTCATTTTGTTATGAACAAAAACAATTATGGCAGTTGAGACACTGACCACCTCCAAGACCAACTCAATCATTGTTTTCTGAATTATTCTGTAATGTTTTTGTATGTATGTCTCCAGTGAGAGGGAAAAAATGTCCTGTAATGTGGATGTTTCTCGTAAATGATGCTTTGATCAGTATAATAGACTCTGCATTACAGACAATCATTTAAGAATTTAGTTCATATATTTACGTTTATTTAGGCGTGATAATAGATGATGCTCTTTGAATTTGGGGGTGATATGTAATGCTTTTAGTGATTTTATCAGATTTTACTGGCCAGTACGCTGGACATTATAATAAGGCTAATAAAAATGTGAAAAATTAAAATATGTATTATCATCATGAACACATTAAAAAAACTTTTTCAAAACTTTTTTAAAAACCCTAACAATTCATGTACCTGTGTTCGAATGTCAATATATTATATAGATTATGTAAAATGAGAATTGTATATTTTTCAGACTAAAAAAAAACCCAGCGGACAAACTCACTTTCTATAACATTAAATCTTTCTTGCTCCTCTATCTCTTCCTCTCAACAATCTTTCTCTAAACTTTCTTTCACTTTCTTATTCTTTTTCTTTCATGTGTCTGTCTAGTCTCTTTCTCTCCAAACTCTCATTTTTTCATTTCTTTTTTCACTCACTGTCTTTTCCATCTTTCTGTAGTCATTCTCAGTATTTCTCTTCTATATATTCTATCTGTTTGCAATCTCTCTCTCTAGTTTTTCCCTCCCCTTCCCCAGACTCTCCCTCTCTCTTTCTCTCTCTCTCGCTGTCTCCTCCTGGCCCTCCCTCGCTCCATGTCTAAGAGGCAGTGTCATAAATACTCCACTGTTTGTTGAAACTTCAGCCCTGATTGATCGTCTTTGCTCGGCGTAGGGGCAAACTGCCCTACCTCTCCATCTCTCTCTCTTCACCTCCCTTCCTCTCTCTCCCCTCCCCTTCTCCCCGTCTTTCTTCCCAGCTGCCTGCCTTTCAGGTTCATTTCCATTCACTCCCTTTGTTGCTGCTGTGCCTTTGTTTCCATTCCGTAAGGCTCCTGTCTTGATTTCTCCCAACGTCTTGGCATCGGGGGGCTTGTCTCAGATTTGTTTGTTTAAGAGAAGTGTTCTGTACACACTGACTGTCCTGCCAGCTTTCCACTGTACTCTACTGTTCTGGTGACGGCCACTTAAGTTCCCAAGCTTTCTCTTTAGCATGAATGCCAGATTAGTAGTTACATACATCCCTATGACAGCAGGTCATCAAAGCAGCTTACCCTGCTGAAGATCCAGGTAAGACCAGCTTTTGCTACTTGATGTTTGATTGTTCTAGGTCAGAGGTTCTCAACCTAACCTAACTCACCGCCCACTCAACAGACCACAAAAGCTTCCGCAGCCCACAAGATTTTATCTCCCAGAGCTGTCAATTTCACTTGATTTTCTAAAAAAACACAACACAATAAACACTAACAAATAACCCAATGAGTTAGCTGATGTTGTTTGGCAGCTACCAAGTGCTGGATGACATACAGAAGAAATGAAAGTTGTGAAAGGAGGTCTGGCTCAGTTCAGTAGGTTTAGATACTTGTTTATCCTCCAAGTGCCGACGCAACTTGTTTGGCTTCAAAGCCTTATTTAAATAAAATCTTCTGAGTGTACAATACACAGCAGGAGTCACTCAATTTCTGTCCTCCGACATGAGAAGCCTGAAGGCCTTCATGCAGTGAATGTGATTTATTCATGCAGGATTTTTGGACAACAGTAACGGAATTTGATCTTGTGTATTCCTGGTATAATCCTGCACAACGAACATGGTTTTTCAAATGGCGGAAATGCGACATTATTTGATTTGCGCTCTGTATAATAATTTCTGGTTACAGGACTCATTTGCCTTCTGTCTCATCACGGATGGCTTTAGCTTCTCCAACAGCAACTGAAAAGAGGCTCAAACTAAGCTACTGCCATACCGAGCTGTATCAGAAATCTCTCATAAAGTTTCAGCTCCTGAATGAGTACATCTGTCCATGCTTCTTTTACTTTTGTAGAATGAAGAACAGCCCACTCAATGCTGTTATTTGCACATTTTTGGAAGAGCATAATAATTCATTGTCATTTAAAGATATTCTGACGGTTTGTTTTTGCTGGGATGCAGTAAGGCTCAGCTCTCAATCTGAGATGCGTGGCGGTTTACTTGTAGGTGACCCCCCAGCCTCAGGATCTTTCCTTTTGCATAATGGATTAATGCAGTACTCTAACTTGTACTAAAAATCCCCAAGACTACTAAACAAGGCTGAACTAAATATGATGTTCTATTTTGGCAAATAATTAGTCACGTTTAAAACAAGTTTTGGTTAAATGTCTACTTATTGTAAAAAAATACAAATAGGTGGTAGTTAAAAACATGCTGGTCTTGATTGTTTAGTTGTTCTGGTCAATTTGGTCATGTTGGTAGACCAGCTTTCTATTTAGGCTGGTCATGCTAGTCTTTCAGTTTAAACAGCTTGAGCTTCCTTAAGCATGTTTAAAAGCTGTCATATATACGCTTTCAAGTCATGTTGGAAATATTGTATTTATGAGAGGAGAGCACATGAACACTATCACAATGTTTTAATTACTAATTGGAAACTTGTTTTTTAACAAGTTCTGACTTTCTGATTTCTGGTCCTGCAGTGGTAAAAATTGTAGCATTGGTAATATTTTTTGTTTTATTTTAGTTTTGAGCATCCATATGGAAAAACATGCTTCTAACTGTATAAGACAATAACTGGAAACATTAATAAAAAGCATTATTTCCAGCTCAATTACCACGTAATCAACTAAAACTGCTTCAACACATACAGCATAGTACTTGTGAGCAAAGTAGGAAGTAGGAATGTCTGAAGAGAATTTGAAATCAGCAACATTAACATTCACAGGCAACCAGCTAGTCAAGCTAGTATGTTCAGTGTATTCAGTTGAAACATCCCTTTGTCCAACCCCCTAACTGGCTACCAGCAAACAAGTGGACTATTCAGATTACTGTTCTGCACCATTCTGTACAAGGTCTTACTACAAACAGCTGAGAGAAAAAATAATGACTAAACCTAATGTTGCTTTGCTTAACCACTGGTGGGCAGCCTGGAAATCTGAGCAAAATGCCAGTGGACCGCCAGCTTTGCCATCAGTGGGATAGTAGTTGGCCGCTATCCTCCTGCTATCCAGTGTCTTAGCATGGCAGAACAAATGCTGGCGCAGGTATTTATTTAAACAGCTACTGGTTATGATTTAAAAAACAATGTTGTTAATCTTTGCAAAGTCTTCTCCAGTGATTCACATGGATGTTTTAGAGAGTGCATGTGGTCCTGGGAAGCCAGGAGAGAATTTGACTATGTATGTAAACCCTGCTTAAAAAAAAAGCCCAGACCAGAATGCATTCCATGACAAGCTGGTTATGGTCACCCAGTTTGGCCAGAATACCAGCATCCAAAACTTAACATACTGGGTTTGTTGGTGACCAGCACTGCTGTCACTGTAGTACACTCTCTTGGGAGCTGTTTTCTTTACTCTCTGTGCTGGTCGGCGGTGTTTGTATGGTTTAAAGAGCAGATTTACAGTCAAATTCTTGAACACTCTCTGCTGCAGTTTCATTAAGGTTGTCTCTTTAATGCTTTTTACCTGCTGTTTCTTCTTTACATGATGAACACTGAAGCTTGTGTGCTGTTAGCGCCCCCAGCTGGAGGAACTTCTTGCTGCTAAGCGGGAGAGCCAAAGCCACGTCCACAAGCCTTATACATTAAAACTAGGTATTCTCCGGTATTTCTTATAGTATTGGCTGAGTGTGTCCTTAGTTTCGGTTTTGTTAAGTGCTTACATACACTTACATTTCCTCGCTTTGTTATACTAAACACATTCTGATGTGCGTTATGGCGACGCTGTGTCTGCCAGGGACACATTTGCATTGTTATGCAATGTGGGACAATAAGAGTGCAAGTGTGGAGGTATGGATGCATATACCATATACCTCACCAAATTAACAGACTCCTCAGTACATAGTGAATAGAGTATTTAGTAATGTAAGAAATTGTTTAATCCACAAATTATGTTTCCTGTTATACTGTTACCTCAAGTGCTCCTGATGTAGACAGCAGAATAATGAATAAGGGACCACTTTGAGCGCAGCAGTAGAGGACGAGAAGCTGCATGATGAAGACATTCCTCCCCAGTGTGCTCATCTAAACACACCAATTTAAACGCCGTTCAGTGCACTGTGGGGCAGTAAGGCTCCTTTGGTGGCAACCACATCTCAACGGGTTTACCGCTGGGCTTCAGTTTCCTGAGCATGTCAAGGAGTGTTAGGCTTTCCCTGCTGCTCAGGTTTCTGAGGCCATGGTGGGCTATCGGTCACCGCTGGCCGGCTGCCCACCCTCACCCTCAAAGCACACATGCTGCAGAGGTCTGAGGCTGGATTTAAATTCACACAATTGCATTTGCTAGATGCATTTGAGGAGACCTATAGTTAACAAGATTAACTGCTGCATAATTATGTAGATAACGCTAACAGCAGGTTAACACAGCACCATGTTAACGCAGCTGCCATGTTAGCACTAGCAGCATCAGTCGTCTCTTTCTTTGAGTTTGTGGTGGCACCATTCCTCACCTGTCCACTATCCCACTAGCACCAATGTGAGATTTTGCCAAAGAGGGAGTCGTGGAAAACATAGTGCCCTTTAATTGAACATGGCAGCAGTAAGAAGCAGCATCAGCATCAACCTGACAGTAGGCAGAATCTGTTATACACTGCACTAACAACCCCTCAAACCAGCACAGAGCAATACAGCTACACAAAATGACCCACAGTAACTTACACATTACTCAAGTCTATTTAAGTCTCTTTTACGACCAGAGCCCTATTATTTATTTAACAATAAAGCTGAACAGTGAAACGTATTAAAGTGATTGTGAAATCCAGAAAGAGCCCTGTCGGTAGATATACACTTACAGCAACACTGCTGATTGAGAGTGGCCAGTTATGCAAAAATGTAAAGCCAAGAGCAGCTCTGTGGTCAGAACCTGACCATTGATAAAGGTCTGTGGAATGGCTAACACGAACTGTGCACCAACAAGACCACATCCTCTAACTCCATCAGCAAAGTGGAGCTACAAGGGCGGGGTTTTCTGTCAAAGCGGCCAGTGAGTGTATGTGCAGAAAATAGAAGTTTTCTCTGTTAGGACTCATTTTAGCTGTTTGGAGTTAGAGAGTGAAGCAAGTTAGGATTGTGGAGGCACATGTGATTTGATGGCACTTCCCTGCTCTCCAGTTTTCCAGCAGTTTTCTTTATTTCTTCTTTGTGGCGTGTAGTCTCTTCCTTTCTGAAAGCTACACTGACATCAACCGTTGAGCCACAAGTTAAAATGCTTAAAAAGATGTGTATGTGTGTTCAGGTAACCACAGGATAGTGTGGGTTAAGAACAATCCTGTTTACTGTGCCTTACCCCAGAGGACCAGCTGTTCTGGGGAAGTGAAGTGTGCTTAGTCACCCATTGGACAGCACAATGCATCCTCCGATGCGGTCACTCTAGGGGATCTGGCCTGTCCTGCTCTTGGGGTGGAAATGCCACAGTTCCCTCCGTTGGAGTCATCCAAATTCTTCTGCTGATGACACTACCATCGGCCATCCTGGAAGCGCTGGAGTAGGATGTGTGGATTAGGTCATCCTGGTCAGTGCAGCGTGTGTAAAGGTGCGCATTATTTTAGCAGACCACACGGGCAGGAAAAGCTGGAAGTGTTTAGACAGCAGAGGGGTGTAAATTTAATTCAATTTTCTCACCCGCTGCAAAGGTCAGCAGTTGTGATGTCATGGTAACACTTTACTGGGGTGCTCCACCTTACATTTCTTTAGAAGCTCACCTTGTCAATAGAGAAGGAAAGTTAGTCAGATCGCCCCCTGCTGTTAATGTTCAAAGTGTAGCTTAACAATGACTTGGAGCTGCTGCACGTTACTGATGCACTATTTGGGGGCATCGTTGCCCCCCATATTCAGGTATTTATTTAATACTAATGTTCAAATGAGTACTTGACAGAAAAAAAAAACTGAAATACCACAACCACAGTCATGTACATGATTTTTATCATGTGCACCTGCAAAGCAGCATCTAATACAATAACTAGGTGGTAGTGCTCATTTCAAGTTCACAGTGCTGTAATGTCTAAAGCTTACTTCTGGTAAAAAAATTTGAAGAACAGTTTCTTTCCAAAAAAAAAAGTTGAGTCGTGTTTGAAGTGCTGGTTGTGACGGTTGGTCCCAGAGTGTGGATATAAATGTTTCTTTAATGTTTAGCATCAGGTAGTTCACATAGAACATCTTTCCAAAAGCATTACGTCAAAAATATCACCATATGATTATTTGGTATTGTCTTGAACACTTGGTGTTTTAAGTGGTTACAATGCATATTCACACAACATACTGCACTAAGTTAATAAAAACTATTGAACTGTTAATGGAATAATCTTTGACTCTAATGCTGCTTGCAGGGACCAACAAGTGCATTGACTTCATCATTAGAACACGGTTCTATTTCAACTGAAGGCCTGACAACTTATTTTCTTACCTAGAACTAGTCTTTGCAACTTAATGTACTGACCATGTGTTTCACTGTAAGAAAACTAAAGAATGAGTGTTTAAAGAAGTGTTTAAAGAAGAGGTGGCGAACATGAAGCAACTTGTTGCTGGAGTCAAATTGCTGGCACAACATTATGATATGTTGTCTTTAAAGTATTTCAGCATTGCATTCTGTATTATTTACATTTAGCACAGCTTCCCAACTTATTATGGAAACAGGGTTTTACTTTATAAGTATAACGGGCAGTTTAACCCTAACTTATTATGGAAACAGGGTTGTGCTTTATAAGTATAACGGGCAGTGTAACCCTAACTTATTATGGAAACAGGGTTGTGCTTTATAAGTATAACGGGCAGTTTAACCCTAACTTATTATGGAAACAGGGTTGTACTTTATAAGTATAACGGGCAGTGTAACCCTAACTTATTATGGAAACAGGGTTGTGCTTTATAAGTATAACGGGCAGTTTAACCCTAACTTATTATGGAAACAGGGTTGTGCTTTATAAGTATAACGGGCAGTTTAACCCTAACTTATTATGGAAACAGGGTTGTGCTTTATAAGTATAACGGGCAGTGTAACCCTATCTTATTATGGAAACAGGGTTGTGCTTTATAAGTATAACGGGCAGTTTAACCCTAACTTATTATGGAAACAGGGTTGTACTTTATAAGTATAACGGGCAGTTTAACCCTATCTTATTATGGAAACAGGGTTGTACTTTATAAGTATAACGGGCAGTTTAACCCTAACTTATTATGGAAACAGGGTTGTGCTTTATAAGTATAACGGGCAGTTTAACCCTAACTTATTATGGAAACAGGGTTGTGCTTTATAAGTATAACGGGCAGTTTAACCCTAACTTATTATGGAAACAGGGTTGTGCTTTATAAGTATAACGGGCAGTTTAACCCTAACTTATTATGGAAACAGGGTTGTACTTTATAAGTATAACGGGCAGTTTAACCCTAACTTATTATGGAAACAGGGTTTTACTTTATAAGTATAATGGGCAGTTTAACCCTAACTTATTATGGAAACAGGGTTTTACTTTATAAGTATAATGGGCAGTTTAACCCTAACTTATTATGGAAACAGGGTTGTACTTTATAAGTATAACGGGCAGTTTAACCCTAACTTATTATGGAAACAGGGTTGTACTTTATAAGTATAACGGGCAGTTTAACCCTATCTTATTATGGAAACAGGGTTGTACTTTATAAGTATAACGGGCAGTTTAACCCTATCTTATTATGGAAACAGGGTTGTACTTTATAAGTATAACGGGCAGTTTAACCCTAACTTATTATGGAAACAGGGTTGTACTTTATAAGTATAACGGGCAGTTTAACCCTATCTTATTATGGAAACAGGGTTGTACTTTATAAGTATAATGGGCAGTTTAACCCTAACTTATTATGGAAACAGGGTTGTACTTTATAAGTATAACGGGCAGTTTAACCCTATCTTATTATGGAAACAGGGTTGTACTTTATAAGTATAACGGGCAGTTTAACCCTAACTTATTATGGAAACAGGGTTGTACTTTATAAGTATAACGGGCAGTTTAACCCTAACTTATTATGGAAACAGGGTTGTACTTTATAAGTATAACGGGCAGTTTAACCCTAACTTATTATGGAAACAGGGTTGTACTTTATAAGTATAACGGGCAGTTTAACCCTAACTTATTATGGAAACAGGGTTGTACTTTATAAGTATAATAGGCAGTTTAACCCTAACTTATTATGGAAACAGAGTTGTACTTTATAAGTATAACGGGCAGTTTAACCCTAACTTAAAGTCACGACTTAAAGTCTTCCCTTAATTTTCTTTAACACTGTTAACAGTCAGTTCCGATTTCACCAGATGAACCTGAGCATATGTACATAAACCGGTACACCAAAATTACGTATGATAAAAGCTTTTATCAGTGTTTTCAGCATCATAGTGGAGCTTCATGAACCTACAGGCTCTTGGCTTGGCCTTGCATCACCACTCAACTAATGTTGAATGACAGGAGACCTCATGGCGCACTTTAGAGTAACTACAACCAGAACACAATTTACTGAGTCAAGCTGTCCTGGGTGTTTAGTTAGGAGTGAGATTAGCTGAAGTAGCAAACGTGGTAATCAGAACCTCTATTATCAGAGCATGTTTCATGACAGGGAGCAATTTAAACTGACACATGAACACAGGCTGAATGTATCATCATCATCATCATCATCAACCTCATCATCATCTCCTGAACAGTTCCTAGTTACCCAGTTTGTGGGTGCATGGAGTGCAGACAGTAGCTTGAAAGAGCGCCACCTTGTTAGGAGGTTTGCAGTGCCAGGCCCTGAGATACGGAGTGATGTGTGGACTCATTGAAAGAAAAAAAAACTCCAGTCCAGCCGTCCAGCTCTCTGAACACAAATAAACAGCTCACTTCCAGGTTTTCCTTGCCTGTTAGAGTCAGACGCTACAATTATAACCCCTCCTGCTTTTGTCGTTGTAACTGTGAATGCGTCAAGTTTTTGCGAATCCAAACTAAAATAACTTTTTTTTTTTTAGGCAAAAGGAAAATAAACAGCGGAGGATTTTTCCTGAGAGGAAGCATTTAGTTTACTATATGACATGTTTCTTAATAGTGCTAAAGTGTTCTGTGTTCTTTAAATAAACAATGGGGAGTTTTGCATAGAAGGGCATGAAAGAATGCAGGATTTGACCAGGCCTCACACACATGTCAGCAATTTGGCTGCCTTGTGTATTTTGGATGTTAAAAAAAAGAAGCATTTCAAAGTAAACGAAAGAGTGCGAGTCTTATCCGCCTGGCAGCTGCGCTCCGTACCCAAATTGCTTTCAGCTGATGCTGCGCAGCTCCAGCTTGCTTGGGTAAAGTCAAGTGATGCATTGCGATACTGAGAAAACAACACGGACGAAAATAAATAAGCGGGAGAGAAAGTCCTTCAGCCTGTGCTCGGCCTTCACCTCTCGGACCCCTGCCCCGCTCCCCAGCTCGCCTCTGCGCACGCACATGCACGCTAGCTCCCAAACGCCAGTGATGTCATGGGTGAATGTCCACCGACGCTGTAGTTCTGCACAGATGTTCGGTCAGATTTATCGTGGTGACACACAAATGTGACGGTTGGTCCCAGAGAGTGGATATAAATGTCCAGCATCAGGTAGTTCACGTAGAACATCTTTCCAAAAGCATTACGTCAAAAATATTATCATATGATTATTTCGTAATGTCTAGAACATTTTCTCTAGCAGTCAAAATAACGATAAATCTGCTGTAATGTAGAGACCCTCTTCTGGTTGCTGCTAGCCTCTAGAAGCTTTTGGGGGTCAAGAGTGAAGCCTGTGGCTGGTGGTGACCTCCCCCATGAGTTTATGCGTTTGTGCCTTTCTGCTTGTGTCAACAACTCACAGCAAAATCACAGCCTTATATCTTACACAACAATAAGTTCACACTGGTGTCAGAAGTGGGATAGTGCCCCCCCTCCCCCCAGAGGACTGATGAAGAATGGCGCTACCATGAACTCAAAAGCAAATGGAAATAGAGGCAAAGCCTAGCACAAAGGGAAGAAGGGAACAACGTTGGGAAAGATGGTCTGGAGGTTTAAGGTTTCGGCAAAGCGCAACACAAGGGCCAGCAATAGGGAGACGGTGCGAGTTAAAGTATAACTGTCGGTGAGCCAGTATTGCAGAGAAAGAGAACATTGGGCTGGGTTTGTATTGGGCTGGCAGGGAAGCAGATGTCAGCTAGAAGGTTGCAGCATAAAACTTGATGCAGCACACTGTGGGAGTTATGCCATGCACAGAGAGAGCTGTAGCACTGAGGACCCTGTTCATGGATAGAGCGCACAGCCAAGGAGCAAGCGTCCTGAGGGGCTTGTGCTGACCACAGCTTATGCCGACCAGGACTGTGTGTGCGCGCCCATGGACTTGGCTCAAGCTGGTGAGTTGCCACTAGAAGCTCCTGCAGAATCATGGCTTCCCAGTTTACTCCATGTCAACACTACAATAATCTGTTTGTGATCAGGGTAATCACAAAATTACTGGACAGTCAAGACTGTCCTAAATTTACTGCATACTTAAAGTAGTAGACAGTCTTTATTAATGGACATAAAATTATTATTTACTTGTTATTATAATTATTAAACTACAGAGCACTTTCTATTGCTATTATAGTCAACTTAATCTAATTTCTGTTGGCAAAAAATTTCGTAAAACTGGCGCCCTCTGGCAAAATAGTCTAAGCACTACTGAATGCTACATTCATTATAGTCTTAATGCCACTAATCAGCCTTTTAATGTTTAAAATTAAAGTTATTCCTGTAGAACCACTGTATGATCCACACAATAGGCCTGACCGTCAATATAAGTAAAAATAAGCTGTAAAGTCTGTAGGCCTGACTATCTGGTGCTCAAGTGTGTTCGTCAGAGACTAATTTACCTTTAGAAATGGTGATTTTTTTTAGAAATGGTGATTTTTTTTAGCAGCCTGGCTGTATCGTACCCTGAAAGAGGTCTCTGATACACCACACCCACCACCCCGTCTTCATTTTTCATTTCAGCCAAAAACACCATTCTTTAAAAACGTCTCCTGAGATTATGTTAAACAGCCCGAGGTCTGCAGGCAGCCTGACCACTCCATTCTGACAAGCTATCATCCATCAACCTGCAAGACCTGTTAGGAATAACACAACAAACATGTTCTTTGTTCAGTTTGAGGTGATTTCACGCCATTTATTTTAATTTGACCCAAAGTTCGAAATCATGGTTTATTTTGTTGTTGCATTTATGACATGCTGCACAAATAAAAAATATACCAGAAATACAGGATATGGGCTCTTTAAATTATGATTACTAATGATTTTTGGTCAAAAGTAAATTAATATGGGAGTATTTAGTTTAATAACATATTGTTTATTACACTAATCTAGAGTAAATGCAGAAACAATATTATTGTATAATAAAGATATATTATATAGTATATAGTAAACTACTATATAGTAAAACACTTAATAACTACTAATATCACTATATTTATATTAATAATTACTGTATATATTATCGTTAAAACAACATACTGCATACTACATACTAGTACTAGTACATACTAGTGCATAATACATACATTGCAGTAATTTTCTAAGCAAGAAGGGTTCTAAATAGAACCAGGTTTCTTTAAAGAACCATATGCATGAACCTTTTATGCAGAGGACATATTTGGTCTTATGTGGACAACGACAATATATATTACTTAAAATATTAATTGTTAAACGATAAAAACAGTGGTGGAATATTTGCATGACATTAGAAACATTCGTGTTGTCCACATGGAATTAACATAATTGGTGATTCAGAAGAGTGAACATGTGTATGTGTGGAGGTCAGGAGGGAGGGGAGTGTAATGTCCTGGCCTGAACTACAGTAATGTGTCTTAATACCTTTTAAAACATTTTTCATTTGCTCTCTCTCCACCTTCTACCCCGGCCAGGCCACAGCGGAGATTTCTGATGTAAATTGGCCTGAGCGCACACAGCTAGTCCTTGACGCATCTGCTCTGGCTCTTTCAAACCTTTCATTTCTACACGGCCAAGGCCACGCTCAGGCTGAGAAGCTGTCAGTGCACTCCGTGCATGCTGCTAAGAGAAAAAGAAAGTAAAAAAGGCTTTGACGCCATCAGTATATATTAGCAGAGTTTGGAAAATCATTGGGTTGGTTTCAAATTGGAAGTCCAAGCAGAAATGGTGCCTTTAAAACCGGCCATTGTCCACTGTCCATTGTCAAGTTTGGGTCGATCAGATTGAAGTAGACATTTTAAAGAAGCATTAAACACAAAGCAATGTGTATCAACATTATTACTGCCAAAAGTAAATAAATGGAAAGACAAAATGATGTATATCTAATTAAAGCAGCCCAATGCAATATTTGGGGATTTGGAGACCTCTCTGGTGAAAATATGTAACTGCATATATAATATAATGTACATATTACATATGTATTTTGTAAGGTGGGTTCTGATTCAAAGTCCAGCAAATGAATGTTATGCTTGTGAGCTTGTTTAAAAAGAACAATACTGAGTCATTTTAGTGTTCAACATCAAGCCAAACCTTCTTTTTGAGGTTGTGTGTAAACATGCAAAGACGCATAAATTGGTCAAAAAAACCTTAACTGAAAAATCCAACCATTGCTGTGACTTTTAAGTTATATCAAATTTTATAGGGCTTGTTAACGCTACTCCTTAAAATTTAAATAAAAATATTTTACATAGTAGTGTGAAATTATTTACTCATTTGAATCAAGTAACTACACTGTATTGTTCTGTTTAGAGGCTGTTCGGTTTGCAGGTGAGGTGCTATCACAATGACACTGAGCTGGAGAACAACAGGTTCATAAATTGGTTCCCACTATGGTCCTGTTTACATTGTCAGGGTGGGGAGTCTGGAAGCGTTTGCCGACTTTTTGCTCGCTGGGAACTATCAGCCGATTTCTTTTTAAACTATTTTGATATGGGCTCTGCAGAGAGCTGGCCTGCGCCTGAGAAACGAACTCCTCTGGGCTCCAGAGCCTGGCTGCACTGCAAGAAGAATAAACACAACGACAGCATCAGCCCACAGCGGCCTGAGAGCCTACACGTCACACAACAGGCAGCCAGCTACACACACACACACAAACACACACACACACATATATATTTATATATATATATACTGTTTTTATGAGGTCTCTACAAGGACTTTCAAATTAACTATGGTCTTTGCAACTAAAAAAATTGACTTTAGGATGACTGTAAAAGTCAAAAACCAAAATAAACTACAAGTCAATTTGAACTAACAGTCCATTTTAACAAACTGACACAGCCTGCACATAAGCAATATGTAAGATTTTTGGTTTAAAACATTCCAAAAGACATCTGTGTAACATGTAGCAGATATATCTACTAGTCCCCAGGCCCATCCTGTCTTGTAATACCACTTTGCACCTAAAGAGACTGCAACATGCGACATAGATGTCTTCAACACACCATCAAAACTGTAATTACTTCACATTCTGTTGAGAATTTTTAATAGTAGCATTGTCCTGATGTACAGTAACTGCTTGTGAATCATATTAAAGGTTAGATCTTTTAGGGACAGGTAGCCAATGACCAGTAAACACAAAGATGTACTCTTGACAACAATCGCCATCCACTTTCATCAAGAATCCACTTTCAGCAGCAAATACTTTCTCACTCAGTCTTCTAAGACATGCATTCTTCTGGGTTGGTGGGGGGTTCGAACCTCTTGAAAGACAGTAAACACCCTGGACAGGCCACCAGTCAATTACAGGGCAGACACTCAGGCATACAGATTCACACACATGCTTACATCTATGAAGTCAATTTAACATCTCCTCTTCCCCTGACGGCATGTTTTTGGACTGTGGGAGGAAACACGAGCACACAGAGGGGGAACATGCAAACTCCACACAGAAAGGACCCTGGTCACCAATTAAACCTAGGCCCTAATTGCTGTGAGGCAACAGTGCTATCAACTGCGCCACTGTGCCACCTCCCACAGCAAACAAAAGAAGTGATATAAAGAGAAGTGGAACAGTATGTTGCTGAACTCTCAACACTTCTGAACTGGTAAGGAGTGAAGAGGGAGGAAGAGATACTGTATATTTTCTGGTGATATTTTGCCCCCTATTGGTTGAAGTATGAACTTGACAGGTTCTTACGAACAGCTCCTTTAATGCACAATTACTGTTTGTTTGCTCATTTGACACATTGGAGGAAAAATAATACATAAAATGTGAACATGTATATGCTATTTTTTGTATATATTAAACTCCATAATGAAGTGTGGTCCTGTAGAGGCTGCATTTTTACACAGAAAATCAACATATGTCAGTTGCCCAAGGGTGTCCAAAGTTTGAACATATGTACATCAGCCTTGTAGCTCCAGTGCAAAACTAAAGAAGCAAACAAGAGACAGTCGTTATGTCTCGGCTGAATGACTGTTTGGAGTAAGACTAAAATATTTGCAAGCTTTAATCTCAGTAACTAAAGATCTTAACATTAAGTTGTTGTGTTTGGAAATGGAATTATTTTAAAAATCCTCCGAGAGAACCTCTTAAAAAAGAATTCCAGTGTTTTCATTAACATGTAAACAAAGTCATTCCAAATTGTATGTGGAACCCACTATTTTAAAGAAACCCACGGAAAGAGAAATGTTCACAGTGACGTGCACGTCTAAAAGCTCCCTCACAGAAAGTAAAAAAAAAACTGTAATAAACGCAACAATATTGTTTTATTATACATTTACAATACATATTGTTTTTTAAATGTTTTAAATGTTTTACAATGACATTTTGACCTGAAACTGATTTTTTAAAATATGTTCATGGCAGAGAGCTACATGAAGTGCGCAAGGAAAAGTAGTACACAAAATTATTTTGCCAGATTGACTTATATGACAATTGTGGCAATTCTGATATTTCTAGATTTCTATATTTGTCAATTCTAATGCATCAATATTTACAGAATGTAGTAAGTGGGACTAGATCCACATGGATCAGCATTACAGAAAAGTGTGACACTTCTATACAGAGTGTTATAAATGCAGTAAATTGAATATATAGCAGTCATTTTAGCACAGCAGCTGCATCATCGTGTCTCAAATTTTTTTATGGAAAGCTAAAAAGGTGCGAGGTAGTTATAATTTTCTGGACTGTTTTCTCAAGATCTTAATTGTCTTGTGACCTCAGGATGGAAAAAGTGATTTTCTCAAGATAACAAATTGACTGTTGTGATCTCAAGAAGTCGTGATCTTGGTAAAACTACATTTGTTATCTTGGGGTCACAAGACAATTAAGTTGTGATTAAAAAAAAAAACGGTTGTTATCTTAAGTTCACAAGATAATTAGGTTGTGATTTTGAGAAAACACCTGTTGTTATCTTGGGGTCACAAGACAATTAAGTTGATACTTTAAGATAACAGCTCAGAAAATTAGAATTCAGTCATTTCAACATTACTCATAAAACATGAAGACACATGTAGGTTCAAGGGTGGGTCCCATCACCCTCACTGTAAAACATTTCACTACAATGAAGGGCATTATTTACACTTAATCTCTGAATTATGCAGTAAATCTAAACTGTGAGGTATTTCCCCACAATTTGGCAACCCTGACGATACCTCTGTTGTGATGTCATGAAGGAGGAGGAGGCAGAAGTCAAAGGTCACTGCATTATTGCTAAATAGGGTGGTGGGGCCTGTAGCCTGAGGCAATTAGCTCTGCTTAAACTCTCACTACGCCACACGATAGGAGGTACAACACGCCCACAATGACGATTGGCGCGAGCTATTACCCAAATGTGTTTGCTCTGGGAGCCACCATTACCCTGGCTATGATCCCCCGTGCAGCTAATGGCTGAAATTCCCTGCGTGCATGTTTTTTTTTTCTTTTTTGGAAAATAATTGATCGCATGTGAGCATAGCTGGTGCAAGTTTCTTTGGAGGTGATATCATACGGTCAGGAGAGTTCCTGTGATACGGTGATTGCTTCCGCTCAGCAGGGAGATACCACATTACTGCGCAAGAAACCATGTTTTCATCAAAGTGCTGCCGTTATCACAATGCAAAACGGGCCTGGACGCCGGCCACACGGACTCAGTGGAACACTGGCCTCTGCTGTCCGCCGGATACGGCCAGGAAATTTGACTGCCATTAGATCTGAAGGGTTTGTGAGATCTTTTCAAGACAACCGCTGAATGAAATCCTGACAGGAGTTGTCAGATCTTTCCACAGGAGTTGAAGTTCCTACAGTTTTGCAATTATGATCGCACATGTAGCCTTTGTACATGGATTGAAAGTGACCCTGAGCGCTTTGGCAAACTAAATATGCGGAACTAGCTCTCACAGAAGAAGGTGAAGTTTATTTTGAGGCACGTTCACCAGAGTTCTCCTGTTTTCAGTCACTTCTGTCTAATCAGTTCCTTGAAGGAGAAGAATTTGTCCCCTCCCAGCCACTGTCATATATAGTCTCCCTGGGAAGAAAGTTTCTGTGAACGTCAAACGAAGCCGTGGAGCCCCGGCCCAGCCTTGGCTCAGTGCCAGTGCGGAGAGAAAGGGCCCTCTGCATTAACCTAACTGCTTTATTTTTCGTATTTTGACAAATTTGCGTTTCCAGGAAGCAGCTGAGGTCAGCGCAGCATCTGTTGCTACTTATGTCCAAGATGCATGCGCTGCTTTGTGCGTGTTGCCACAGCAACCAAGCTCTTGCAATCAGATCTGAAAGGCAGCATCTTCAAAGGCAGCACGACTCATAAGAGTGTATGCGTGAGTGTGTGCATGTGTGTGTTTGTTTGTTAATCCTTCAGGGTTAGTTATGTACCTGCTCAACACTTTCCTCTCCTGCTACACGCCAGACATCTTACCGTACGCTCACCGGCTAATGAAATATGAATATGAGTCACAGTCAACAAATATAATTTTCCTTGACCAAATATGGAGCAGGCAGCAGTTTCCCGCTGCTCATACTTCTGCTAAACTTCAAAAGAAAGGGTAAAAGCATTAGGAGTCATGATGTATGGACACCAGGATGAAAGAAGCCAGATATTTCAGGACTTTCCTGAATGACAACAGAAACGACAGCACCCACTCTTCACGAGCCAAGCCCCATATGTGGACGGATAGATTTTGGGCAGATATTATTATTATTGGAAAATATTCTGAGCAAGGGTCAGTGGTCAAAAACAACATGACTGTTATATGTTGCTGTCCACCCCTTCCACTGCCTGTCTTGACTCCTTGTTATGATTTTTCAGGTCTGGTCTGCAGATTGTCATTTTGCTAGACTTCATTATCTTATTTTAGTAGATTTCATCTATTTACTGTCACTGGTTGAATGCTGGAGTTTATGAGTTGGGTCACCAGCCAGAACATTCTCTGAAACTACGCGAACATAGACCAAAGTTGCCATCGGTCAAAGCAGGCGATTCACGTGATATTTGATGGTTGCTGATGACCACAAGAGAGCAAGCAACTGGAACTTTCCTGCATTTAGGAACTGATGAGGACCATCTGAATGTGCCGTTAAAGTCCTTGTCTTCCCTTAGTTCATTTCAAGTGTTAGCTAATGACCAGCTTGATGGGCAGCTGTCTGTCCAACACTCCCAGTCTTTTATCCAGCTTTTATGTCAACAGGGTCAACAGATGTGCAGATGTATGGATGGATGAACAAACAGATACAGAGGAACATGGGAATGAAGGTATGGATGAGGCAGAGGTGAGTAGTAACTAGATACATTTACTCAAGTACTTATACTTCAGTAAAATATTTATAGATTTATACGCTGATTATTTTCTAATAATAATATTTTTACTTTTATATTAGTAAATAAAATCTGCTTAATATATCTAATATCTCGTATACTCAAGTATATTAGTAAATAAAATCTGCTTAATATATCTAGTATCTAGTATACTCAAATATATTAGTAAATAAAATCTGCTTAATATATCTAGTATCTAGTATACTCAAGTATATTAGTAAATAAAATCTGCTTAATATATCTAGTATCTAGTATACTCAAGTATATTAGTAAATAAAATCTGCTTAATATATCTAGTATCTAGTATACTCAAGTATATTAGTAAATAAAATCTGCTTAATATATCTAGTATCTAGTATACTCAAGTATATTAGTAAATAAAATCTGCTTAATATATCTAGTATCTAGTATACTCAAGTATATTAGTAAATAAAATCTGCTTAATATATCTAGTATCTAGTATACTCAAGTATATTAGTCGGAATTAATTGATAGCTAATTGTTGATTAATTTACTTAGAAGTTCACCTGCAGTTCTGTAAGTTATTCTGAAAGTTATTAATTATTCATACTTTTACTCAAGTTGCTTAACATGAAGATACATTTATTTTTATTTTGTGTAAGTATTTGATCCAAATATTAATACTTTTACTTGGATATTGATTTAGGCTACACTACCCACCTCTGGGCTGAAAAGGCAATGTTGGCGTATAGATAAAGGAAGATCAGGTCACAGGTATCTACAGGAAGGAGGCTTGCTAGCTTTTGATTGCGCTGGGTTAGCATTAGCTTGCTTAGTTTCTCTTAAAAAATGTTGACGCTTTGTGTGGCAGGATGTGAGACATCAGTCTTGTGATTGGTCAGAGGTCGTTCATAAGATTCACAGTACATGTTTGCTGTTTACCTACAAAAAAATTATCCTCATTTAAAAAAACACAGATGTAGGTTACAAAGACTAACAGAAGTAATTAGTAACTTGTCAAGGACTCATTTGAGATATTATGCCAACACTGGAACTATCCTAGCTGAATGTACTGTCTGCTGAGACAGTGCAGCACTGACTGAAAAAAAAGTTTTGGGAATGAAGTGACAAACTCATCCTTTCATGCCTCTTTTATGTTTTTCTGCAGATAATCTGTAAATAATCACAACAGATTACAGTTACCTTTAATTTGTGGTGAAACACACTGAAAGATGTGGGGAAACTTTTAAAACTACCTAAATTTAAGGAAATATGTGAGCCTGACCAAGATGAGGCCTTGAGAGCACCTGAGAGCTGGTGTTCAGATGATTCTCAGGTGGACTATGGATCTATTCTACATAATTTTAAGGGGTCTTTGACTCATAAAGGCCATGTATGACTGCCTACCTTTGCCTAATGCAAAGACCAGCCCTGCCTGCAATAACCTTCCATACTATACAATGACGTTGACCTGACGGTGCAGGTATCTGCAGACACTTTCTTTAGAAGTGAACATTTCTGTCAAAAAAACAAGGCTATCGAACGCAATATCTCAGTCTGATGGGGGTCTCCCATCCTGCTGTTGCTGTAATTCTCCTTGATGTTTAACTCCAGTGACAGTGCTCCCTCCCTGCTCTTTTATTTCGCCTCTTGAACACGAGTATACATTTATGCACTTCCATTCAGGAAAGCCTTCTGGCCTCTGCCAGCACCCTCGCTGAGGGAGGTTCCCGGGCCTGGAGTGATGAGCTTTGGCAGCCAAGCGTGTCTCGAGGAGGTACATCTGCACCCCCCCACACTTGGCACGCGTTCCCTACTGTATCCTGTTGGAGGATAATGAACCTATTAATCAATTTGACAGGCGTGCCTTCGATTGGGATGCTTCCATTTAGTTTGCTTTTTCTGATCAATAGTTGCAACGTGACTAGCAGCTAATTCTGACTCTAATTTTAGGACCTGCATGACATAAACGCCTGTAGGTCACTAGTTTTGGAGTGGACAGACTCTATAGAGGCGCATTGTACTAACAGGACACTTTCTCTGCGGTGAGGGGACCACCCCTGCACCAGTTTCCCCCCTGAAAACTCAACCAGATGTGTAATGAGCTTGTCCGTGGTGGTAGTAGTAATTATTTTCACCTGTCCTGTGGCAGTCTCCCATGTAGATGCTAATGCCTGCAACCTCTCCTGTTCTGCAGAGACCTAGTGGACCTTCCTGCTTCTCATTTCCATGCGTACTTTGGCAGGAGTAGGTAGAGTAGCCTGAGGTCTTATTACTGCAATGAAATAATGAGTTGAGTAAAAGGTAGCTACCTTGGAGTAAACCTTAGGAGTAAAAACACACACATATATACATGCCAATGGTTGTTTACATTGTTTGAACATTTGATGATAAATGGACCAATAGAAGTGCTCCAAAATAGGTTGGAATAAATTCTGGTTCCATTGACTTACATTGAAAGTAAAGTATGTTTTTGGTCTCTCCTGTAAAGTTTAAATTTTGGAGACACTTGCTTTTCATTGGACTGCAATGATATATACACATCCTTAGGAGTAGAAACCTTAGTAGCAGCTAAAAATCCTTTTTTCATGATGCTAAAGCTCCGAAGCAAGAAGTGTGAGCAGCAGCAAAGTAGCTGAGCCAACACAACACAATAAAAATACAAATAGGAACTACATTTGAGGGATTATAGTGGAACTATGGATAAAGAGCATTGCTTTCCTCACAAAAATAGAATTTCATAACACTGACAAAACATAATAATAGAAATTAGTCATGGCTTGTTAATTTTTTTGTCTAGAATTAAAGCTCATCGAAGACTTATTAACATATTAAAGCAGGATTATGCAAAGATTGGTATTTTTCACTCCCCTAATTCACTTTTACACTACTGTCATAAATTGAAATCATGCTTTGGGCCCCCTCGTAAGCAGCTGTACACATGCGTTTGTTGATGAAATAAGAGTCCCCTGTTTGTGCACAAGTGTTACACAGGCATACGTACTCTACAAATTTACACTCATGGTTTTAGCTGTTTCTAAGTGTAATTTACTAAATCAGTAGTGTAATCTATAGTGTCCTTATGCTTGCGTGACACACATGCACACAAAGGAGAGCTAGATTCTTCCAGGCGACTGTCAAGGCTTTTTTAGTGAGACTGAAATACACTGACCAAACTTCATGCCGTGAGATGAATTTATCTTGTTGCATGCTAGTCTGAACTGAGACTGGGTTTAGATGACTTTTGACACCTGGAAACACAATAAAACTCAGTGAGACTGGGCTGACACAGAAGAGGTTACAGTCTACATCACTATCTTTCATAAATAACACTGGCAGGGATGAACACTCTGCTGTTGATTTTTTTTGTTTCCTCACTAGTCCAACAAATAAACAAATAAAAGTCAGAACAAGATGTACTCTGGTCCAGTCTCTTGCTTAGTCAAGCTCTTTTCCTCTTGCTCACTTCCTCCGACAACATCTGTGTCTCGGCAGCTTTTCCGCCATGATGGAAATACAGAGCTAACTTCTTCTTATAGCTAGCTACCCATAGTTGACCCATAGTGTTTGGTGCCAAACTGAGTGACAGGCCTTGTGCTTTTCCTCCAACACACACACACACACACACACACATACCGCAATTTTCATCTAATTCACAAACAATATTGTCCATTTCCATCGTGTCATATTTTTGTATAGAGGCTTATTTTCCATATAGTCCTATTATCAGCAATTCTCAGTCCTCTGTCTAAATCTCCTGGTACGGCCACCAATCCAAGTTAAGGATGTTATTGGGCTAATTGGTTGTTAGGACACTCTTACTCAATTGTGATGCACAGCTGAAAAACATTCTACTAATAAGTGAGAATAAAAGGGAGAACAACATTCTAGGTTAGTTTAGTATCTGAAGCATCAGCAGTTAATGGCTTGCTGACCGACTCACAATAACCAGAAAGAAACAACTTTCTTTAGAGACCCGTCAGTCCATTGTTGTGTTAAGGTAGGAAGATACTCCATTGAAAACAAGAACATTTCACTGTGATCCCAAACTTTTGAGCGGTAGTGTATATACTGAAATATATATATTGGAAGGTATCACAGTGACACTTTAGGTACAGAGTCCTGGCCCTGTGTTTCATTCCAATACAATGGAAACTTCATTAATTATGGCTCATGTTCACAGTCTGTGATGTATTTAAGACTTCTCTTTTTCTCACCAGGTCCAGCCCGTTTTAAATCAAAATCAGACCAATTTTATTTACCACCCAAACTAGACCACCACGACCACCACTATTAGGAATGTACTAAATAAGTGCCTGTTCTGTGGCGGACCAAGCCTGTTCTGTCACTGACACAGGTTCATTCCAACCAAAGGCCTGTGTTGGATTTCTTTGTTATTTTCCGTTTCTTTTCCCTTTCTTTCTGAAAAATGTCTTTTTTATCCGTTAGTTTCCATTTCCATTGGACAGCATACGGATTTAATTTCACTCCCCGTACCCCACCACCCACTCCCCCCCCACACACACATTCTCATACTCATTTCTACCTTTCAGCTGTTGTTTTGAATTAGGAAAATAACTGCTGTCAAATGAAATGAGCCTTCGAACTCGCCACCCACGGAGCCTCTGGAAAAGACAAGTGCGTGTCAGGATGATGCTTTACTGGGTGGGATATCAGGGGGCTTTGCTACAGTGGACAGTCATGCACTCCTATTTGCCGTTGGCCAGCAAGTCCAGGCCTGCGTGAGTTCTCACACCTTCCTGAGGTTTTTTTTTTCTGTTGTTTTACTGGCGGAGGAATGTCGTAAGTTCCCACTTCTGTGTCTCCTAGTACACTTTGCCTTCTTTGGAGCGAGAAAGTGGAACACGAGACAATAGAGGTTTCAACAGCTCCGACACGCTGCCAACATAAAGTCATGCTGCTAACATGTTATGAAATCCATGTCATCCACATAGTGCTCAGTGTAATGAGTTAACAGTGGCTAGAGGTGAAAACGTGAGAAGGCTTGGGGAGCATGTGGGGTGGGGGGTGTAGGGAGGATCCACTCAGCTGAAGCAGTGGTGTGATCGGAGGAAGCAATGCATTACTGAGCACTGTTTTAAAGTTTACGACACTCATGCCGGACAACACCGAACAGCAGCTGCGCGGCAAGTTGAATGTTTTCATTGAACAGCTCATTTCACACGTGTATAAACTCCAAACATCACGCACATTAGCCTCTCGCAGATCATAAAAATAAACACGAGGGCTCGAAAAAGAATCAAAGCCCTTTAATCCGGTAGCTTTAATCAAGGAAAACCATGATGAGCTCTTACTTTTACTCCTGAAGCCCCCTCTGCCCTGCCCGGTTATAATCTGTTGCAGACCCTATACACCTCAGCATGGTGAAGCTGGAGATGCCTGCCCAGCCGGAGGAAGGTTATTGATACTCCTGCTGCCATTCTAGGTTAATCGTTTTCCACATTGCTACCGTAGATGTCTTGCGGTTGATGTCCAGCTTGTTTGTTTTTGGTTCTCGGTGGCCCCAGCACAACAAAGTGACATGGAAACATATTAGAAGCAGGAGATGATTGGAAGGCTGGTGGAGGGCCCCAGCTGATGGCTTCCAGAGGAGAACTGAGATCGGATCAAGCTTCAGCAGACGAGAAAAAACGTAACAGCGGACCACCAAGGCCTTTTTAGAAAGCAGGGAAGAGACAGAATTATGGAAGGGAGCCAACTAGGATGAAGCGCTGATTTTTTTTTTAAAAGCATGACTTAATTATTCACAGTAATTCCTGCACTTGAGTCCACATTCTGCTGTAATCAAGAATGTCTGGGCCAGACAATCTAGATATAGTATGTAGTACACATATTAAAAGATGGTTCTTCAAGGGTTCTTTAGGAAAAAGCGATTGTTCTTTATAAAACTATTTCACACTTAAATATAGTGAAATGGTTCTTCAGGTTGATGGAGAATGTGTTGTACATGATTTATTTTTTATAGTTCACAGGAAGATATACTGTTTCACAAACCACATCAACAAGTCTGTGCAAACATAATGAAGATCAGAATGCAGTCTGAGTGGGTTGGGATTTAGGTGACTATTGATGTCTAGTGTTTGTTGCCAGCAGTAGTCTTGCAACTGCAGCACTCTATGATCCAGATCCAGTTATGATGCTGAACTGATTGTCCAACATCGGTACCTGATCTAACTATTGTTTTTGTGGCTAAAAGCAATCAAATCATAGTTTAACATCTAGTGTAAAGTCTTTCCCCAAGGGTACAGGCTGTTACTGCAGCAAACAGATTTCCATGTTCATTGCATCTCATCATAAATCTCACAGTAATGAGAAGCCCTGTTATAAACATAAGGCTTTATGATCAGGACTGTAACACACCGTGCTATATATGAGCCGTTAACTCATATCCTCACTGCACTTGAACTTGAGGAAGCGTGCTTGTTGTTTATCTGACCAACTGCATGCGTCCACTCCACTCACTCCTGCTGCCCTCCTGGCCTCTCAGAGGGCCGAAGACACATCCAGGCCTCCTGCCTGCCGAGGTTTCCTCTGAGAGACAATGGAGGGCCAGCGTGGGGACGCTCCTGCACCCGTGGGGCAGATTTATTGCTGAGGAAACTGCGGCCCGTGTCAGATCGAACAATAGAGGATCCACTGAGCGTCCCCAGGACACACGCACTGCACACACTCTCCCCCGAAATCCCCCTTTTTCCTCCCATTGGGAACTCCCTTCCTGAACAGTGGGCACAGAGACCCAGCCGTCTCTACACAGAGAAACACAGAGAAATGAATGCATCAGGGAGCAGAGAGACAGTGTGTTACAGGAGAAAGAAGAGAGAAAGGGAGAGAGAAAGAGAGAGAGATAGAGAGAGAGGGAGAGAAAGAGAGAGAGAGAGAAAGAGAGAGGGAGAGAAAGAGAAAGAGAGAGGGAGAGAGAGAGAGGGAGATATATAAACAGAAAAAGAGAGAAAGGAAGCAGAATGATAGAGAGATAGAGAGAAATACAAAAAGAAAAAAAGAGATATAGTGAGATAAAAAGAAAATATGACAGCAAAAACATGGACAGAAAAAGAGAAGGAAGAGAAGAAAAGAAAAAAAAATATGAGCAACAAAAAGAAATAGAGAAACATGGGGTGAGAGAAGAGAAGTGGAATGACATAAGAGAAATAAAGAATAAGAGAAACGGGGGAAAAGATAGAGAGCAAGCAGAAAGAGAGAGAGGAAACAGAAAAAGAAATAGTGGGAGGAGAGATAAAGGATGAGAAACAGAAAAGGGGAAGGAGAGAGTAAGGAAGCATACAAGAGAAATAAAAAGGGGGATGGACAGAGAAAGAGAGAGAGATGATGCAGTATGACAGAGAGAAAGAAAGAAGCAGATCGAGAGAAAGAGAGAGAAAGGAAACATGATGAGAAAGAGAGAGTGGGGAAACCAAATAAGAAAGGGCGAGAGAAAGAGGGGAAGAGATGAAACATAAGAAAAACAGAAATAAAAAAGTAGAGAGAGAGAGAAATCTAGAGTATTATGACAGACATATACAAGATAAAATTATGTTGACTACATTAATTTTTAAATGATAGAAAAGATCATAATGAAAAATTAAATTAAATTAATTTAATAAGCCGTTCTCAAACAACCAATACAAAAAAATACTCAACAAACAAGTGTTTATATTCCGCTACTATTTTAATATTCTCTACTTTTAGTCATGGAAAAATTTGATTTCCTCACAAAATATATTAATTCCTGATTAACTAAATCTAACTTAATCAAAACCATTACCAATTACTTACATAGAATCAAAGTTGTGTGTCTGAACTAGATAAATAAGTATAACGAAGCGTTGGTCACAGATTTTGTGCTTCCCACTTGCGCTTCCATTACCTCTAAAATCTTCAGCTGTCATCTGCTGGAATGACTGCAACAGTGCCCCCTCTGTCTGAGAGAAGAAATACAGTTTATGAATGTGAAGTGCAAGTGTAAAATCCCCAACAACGCCTGACACATACACTACCCTGCCAGTGTTACTGCTGTGCTCATACTGGTCCACCACCCATATAAAATCAGGTCACCTGGTGGTCTTATGGTGGTCCTTACCATCTGATGGACTACTACAGTCTGTATCTGTTTGCCTACAAGGTGCACCTATATGGTGGGTGTTTCTTAAACTGTGAAGTACACCTGTATGCATGTAACACTATTTTATACTACTTTACTATTTTACTGGTTTTGGTTTCTAGAAGCTTCTAGAAGTTTTAAATGTGAAGAAAGAAAAAATTCATGCATTTTCCCAGAACTTTTGGATCCAGGACTGAAAGGCTCACAGAATATGAGTACAATATATATGGCTGGATTGAAATTTAACATCTCAATATTATATCATACAATGATTTTTAAGCTCCTGGACCCTTACGCCTGACCCTTCTCTCTGCTCCAAGATGTATGACTGTAGTGTACTGTATGTGTAAAGTGGGTTGGTCTATTCTGGCACTGCAGTGGAAAACACACTGGCTTCTGTTCAGAAGAGCGCTCATCCACCACAGACAATCTTACATCACATTATTATCAAACTGGTTCCTGTGACTGGATCCAGTGACTTTCAGATGCAGAGAGTATTTTCTGGACTGCGAAAACACGCTCTTTGCCACAGTCCAGCAGTCAACCACTTCTACTCATGCACTACTGTGTATAATATATATATAATTTAAAACAATTAAAAAAGGTAACATGGTTGTGTATGTTTTTTATGTTTGAAAACTTTAAAACCCAAAGACACATTCATGGTACAATGCCAAGGTCAGTAGCCCTGTTATATATATTTTTTAAACAATGAGATTTCTTGAGTTGGACTGGTTCGGTTTTGCATGCCAGGTGGCCCGACATCCTCAGGAAAACCATGAAATAATAGTGTTTATAATAGTATAAATAAATCAAGTTTAAGTGGAAAGGTTTCTACGTGTGTCGATGTCTGTTCAATCTTAAAATTAGTCTGTAAAATAAGCTATAACAGAACAACAACTGAAATAAACAATTAAAGGATTTGATTATATGGAATAGAAATAATAAAATGCCCATATATATCAATGCAAATATATATGCAGATATAAAATTGTGTCCTTCCTAATAAGACTGTACCAAAATGATTACTTTGAGAAAGCTTATTTGTGTGTATATATATATATATATATATATATATATATATATATATATATATATATATATGTATATATATATATGGTTGTATATAAACCATATATAAAAATCATTTTATTTAAGTGTTTGTTTAACTATTTCCAAACCTCTCCTTAAAGAAATTCAGCAATAACTGCATTTATTATGTGATACATGGTTTGGGCATGTATTGGCATGAGCCAGGGGCCAGGGGCCAG
This sequence comes from Megaleporinus macrocephalus, assembly GCA_021613375.1. NCBI lineage: Eukaryota > Metazoa > Chordata > Actinopteri > Characiformes > Anostomidae > Megaleporinus > Megaleporinus macrocephalus. The sequence continues at coordinate 21,527,736 of CM038720.1, read as the reverse complement.
AGTAATGTAAAACTAAAACTCAGTATGTCTGTCTAGCTCATATATCTGTCTCAGACATCTACTGTTTTTAGACAAACAAGGTATTGTTAACACACTTACTGCCCAGGCACCCACAACTTTTTTCCAGGGTACTGTCTATAAACTGTTCTGTCTAATGCACCAGTTTGAACACCACAGCTCAGCTTACATGTTTTGTTGATTTTCTAAGAGAAAATAGCTAATTAGAGTGAGAAAACGTTAATCATTCATTATAATTCAGTCCTTGAGATGTAATCAGAATAATTTAGAGTGGTATGAGGTGAAATATTTAACTGAGGAAGCTTACAGACTTCACATATTCTTTACACTGGTGGTGCTGGGAACCAGGGGTCACCGCCTCTACAACACAAATAGCCGTTTTATTTACTATCAAAACCACCAGTGAAGCTAGAGCTGAGTTTTATATGAAATGTCGATCAGGCAGTGTATTTATAATTATTGCATGTACCATTTCTGTGGTGGAGCTTATAGAGTTGGACGTCTGGTTCCTATCCCCAGCTTGTGGTTCCCACAGGGACGAAAGGTCCCCACAGTGTGAGTACATGACCAGGTTTCGGTCCCCACTATGTGGCATAAACCAGGTACACACACACACACACACCTCTCAAGGGTCCATGGAATGAGGTAAATGAGACAAAAAAAGAAAAGAAAAAGCCCCTCGTGGCCCCCGGGGGGTGTGGGGGGTAGGTTTAGGGGGTAATTGTTGCTCTGCTGATCCGAATGCATGAGCCGATGTTGTTTCATTAAGTTTTGCCTCCCTGTTAGCGGCCATTCAGCGCGCGCGGCTCTGAAATGCGCTGCTTCTGCCCCCTAATTGAAACTTTTCTGGTGTCGCCTTTTCTCTCCCTCTCTCTTCTCTTTTCTCCAGGTCTGCGCGCGGGGTCTGATTGGCAGGGCTCGAGTGGCCGCGGATGCACGCGGCTGCGGTGTTAATGAATAGCGCGCTGATTGCAGGATCCACGAGCTGCCAATTTGCGACGCAGCGCAATTACCGGCGCCCCGTCATGCATATTCATCACGCTCATTTGCATATTGATCGCTGCGACTCCGCCGCCGAAGCGCGAGAGACTTTCCGAAGTCCGGAGGCGCGTGTGGGGCAGGGGTAGGTGTCTACTAACCTCCCGACGGGGGGAAGGTGAGCGGAGGGGGGGATGCGGAGCTGGAGGACTCACCTCTATGAGCCCCTCTAAAGGCCGGGGCTGCTGGAGTCTGCTAATGTGGCCGCTATTGTAGCTCAGTGTTATTACCTTTACACACACTGCAATTTATTTAAAGATGTGAGCACTTCAGAGGCAGCGCGGTGATTCAGCTTTCCATTTGCATCACAATAACATCTAAATAGCATTTTGCTGCGTTTATGGGGTCATTTGAAGTCACAGTTTAAAAAGTTATTCTATAAAAATATGCCTGGGTGTGTGTGTGTGTGTGTGTGTGTGTGTGTGTGTTTGTGCTGGTGTGTGTAGAACAAATAGACGGAAATAGACTTCTATATAAAAGTTAGTATAAGTATAAAAGTTTAAAATAACTTGGAAATGTGATATACTGCTGCTGTCCAAACAAAAAAATCAGCAAATATCAGTGAAGAATAACTTTACAGGAGAAACAAATGTCAGTATGTCAGTATGTCATCATGAAATGTACACAAAATGTAAAGCACAACAGGTTCTTTCAAATTAGGTAAAAATGAAAAATGACAAAAATGCAGATAACAGTTTTTATGTTAACAGCTGTGCTGTATATATGAAGTAGGTATGGCGAGATTTCATTTGGACTGTGAATATATATATATATATATATATATATATATATATATATATATATATATATATATATATATATATACATTTGTCCTGGCAAATTTGTCAAATGTAAGTGACTGTTGATTTAAAATGATAAAAAAAATTACTGTGATTATATACAGTACCAGGCAAAAGTCAGAGATCAGTCTTCCATTAATAAAATACAAGTTATTCACTTCTTTGTCCAGGAAAAAAGCAAGAAACAGAAAAAATACATTTGCTTTCCATTTAAATAGAAAATTGAAACACAGGCCTCAACAGCATTATATATATATATCAGTATTTCATGTGCTCATGCTGTTATCACGGTCAGTCCACTGGGGCGGTCAGTCCACTGTTCTGAGAACACCAGCAGCTTTTTTGTTTAATGTGTGTACTTTTCTCAGTGAGGAGCTTCTTGAACAGCTACACATCCTTTAGGACCCACAGTGTTGAGTTGTGGAGGGATGGACAGAAACACTTGTTGCTTTTTCTTTGATGAACAAAGAAACAAAGTATACAGAAAGCAGATTTAAGTCTGTCATTGTAGAAGATAAAGAGGTGTTAAAATGGACAATAAAGGTAGATTCAAGGTATGTGTATATAGTATTGTGCTCAGTGAGTGTAAGTGTGTACGGTTCAGCTGATGGGGACAGGTATGTATCAGGTCTTGGAGATGGTACTAAGTTCTCTGCTGCTTTTTTTAATTTGTTTTTTTTTTCTGATTTTAAATTATATTTAATCTACCAAGTTCTGCTCAGTACTGTACTGTTGTGAACGAGTATATATAGAATATGTGAGTGTGTGTGTGTGTGTGTGGAAAATGTGTAGATAGATATAAATGAATTTGGAGCTTCAAAAAAATAGTTTCACACATAAGTGACATGATATAAATGCCTTCGACCCAAAGATTATATTAAAGTTGTTTTTGCTATAATGTGCATTCTGGGAATAAAAAAAACACTTATTGGAAAAGGGCGAGACAGTGACAGAGTGACAAAAGAAACAGAAGAAAATAATCTAATCATGAGTGAAGGATATAACAGTAATTATAATCATACTCTTTTAAAGCCAATTCTGAACCTACTGTTACGGCTCCACTTACCACAGCGTGCCTTGATTGCACAAACATCAGCTATTGGCTGCGGCGTTATTTCTGTCCTTTGTGGCTGAGCTTCCATTGTTAGTGATATTCCTGCACATGTCCCTGCGCTCGAGTAAACGCAGCCTGTGGCCTACTTCAGGAGCGTGTGAGCCATAGAGCTCAGCTTCACGAAGGAAGTAGAATAATGCAATCATGGCTTGAATGGCTGTGCTTAATTGCTTGATTCGATGCGTGTTTAGAGCTGAGCTCTTTACGGTGATGGCAGAACAAGAGTACCAGCGGAAGAGAGATAAGCAGATGAGAACTGAGTAAAGAATCTTATCTTTGGGTGTGTTATGAGAAATATGTATGCACGATTTTAGCAATTTATCTGGGAACAGGAGAAATCCTCTACACCTCTGAGAATCAGATTACAGATTATACAGTTATAACTGTATGAAATAATAATAAAATAGTTATAAATCTTAGATAATAAATATGAATATGAAACATACTTTATCAAACATATGATCTGCACCTTTTATTTAATGTACAACCCATAATGGGTCATCATTTACAGTACTTAACCCAGCATCCAAAGTTTCAAATAAGCACTAATGCATAATAAATACTATTACTACTACTACTACTACTACTACTACTATCAGTAGTAATGTGTTAATATCATCATTTACAGTACTCAACCTGGTAGCCAAAGTTTTAAATAAACACTAATGTATAATAAATACTACTACTACTACTACTACTATCAGTTGTAATGTGGAATAAATACTACTACTACTACTATCAGTTGTAATGTGGAATAAATACTACTACTACTACTACTACTACTACTACTATCAGTAGTAATGTGTTAATATCATCATTTACAGTACTCAACCCGGTAGCCAAAGTTTTAAATAAACACTAATGTATAATAAATACTACTACTACTACTACTACTATCAGTTGTAATATGGAATAAATACTACTACTACTACTACTACTACTACTACTATCAGTAGTAATGTGGAATAAATACTACTACTACTACTATCAGTAGTAATGTGGAATAAATACTACTACTATTACTACTATCAGTTGTAATGTGGAATAAATACTACTACTACTACTATCAGTAGTAATGTGGAATAAATACTTCTACTACTACTACTACTATCAGTAGTAATGTGGAATAAATACTACTACTACTACTATCAGTTGTAATGTGGAATAAATACTACTACTACTACTACTACTACTACTACTACTACTACTACTATCAGTAGTAATGTGGAATAAATACTACTACTACTACTATCAGTAGTAATGTGGAATAAATACTACTACTACTACTACTACTATCAGTAGTAATGTGGAATAAATACTACTACTACTACTATCAGTAGTAATGTGGAGTAAATACTACTACTACTACTACTATCAGTAGTAATGTGGAATAAATACTACTACTACTACTACTACTACTACTACTATCAGTAGTAATGTGGAATAAATACTACTACTACTACTATCAGTAGTAATGTGGAGTAAATACTACTACTACTACTACTATCAGTAGTAATGTGGAATAAATACTACTACTACTACTATCAGTTGTAATGTGGAATAAATACTACTACTACTACTATCAGTAGTAATGTGGAATAAATACTACTACTACTACTACTACTACTACTACTACTACTACTACTATCAGTAGTAATGTGGAATAAATACTACTACTACTACTATCAGTAGTAATGTGGAGTAAATACTACTACTACTACTACTACTATCAGTAGTAACGTGTAATAAATACTACTACTATTAGTAGTAATGTGTAATAAATACTATTACTACTACTACTATCAGTAGTAATGTGTAATAAATACTACTACTACTACTACTATCAGTAGTAATGTGGAGTAAATACTACTACTACTACTACTACTATCAGTAGTAATGTGGAATAAATACTACTACTACTACTACTATCAGTAGTAACGTGTAATAAATACTACTACTATTAGTAGTAATGTGTAATAAATACTATTACTACTACTACTATCAGTAGTAATGCATAAAAAATATTATTACTACTACTACTATTAGTAGTAATGTGTTAATATCATCATTTATAGCACTTAACCCGGTAGCCAAAGTTTTAAATAAACACTAATGTGTAATAAATACTACTAATAATAATATTAGTAGTAATGTGTTAATATCACCATTTACAGTACTTGATTTGTTAGCCAAAATTTTCAATAAACACTAATGCGTATTAAATACTACTACTACTACTACTACTACCAATAGTAATAAAGTGTTAATATTATCACTTTTATTATTTATTCTAAAAACTCCCATTCCTCAAATTAAATGATTCAAAATATTATTTTATGGGCTTGTTTAACTCCACTTCTGTTAAGGCATATCATTATTGAAGTTAATATATATGTAATAGACTATTAATAAAAATAACACATCCACAGAAAACACTACTAAATATAACCTTGTTCTACAATCTTTAGTACACAATTACTACTTACACAGTGTAACACATTAGAAAGACTGAAACAATAAAACATTCAACATGCTATTTGACCAGAGGTGTTCTAACTATCTATACACCTCTCACTGTCCACTCGATTAGACACTCCTACCTTGTGGCTCCATCTTGTAGATGCAAAATTAGGGGTGACACCTCATCTGTTGTTATACAGTCTGTGTTGGTTCAGTGGTCAAAGGACGCTGTTGGCAGGATATTTTTGGTTAGTGGACTATTCTCAGTCCAGCAGTGACAGTGAGGTGTTTATAAATGTCTGATCCTCTCATACCAGCACAACACACACTAATGCATCACCATGTCAGTGTCACTACAGTGCTGAAAATGATTGTAGAGCTACCTCCACTACTGGAGCTGATCAAATGGGTAACAAATGTAGATAAAAGATAGGAGTTCATATTAAAGTTGTAGGACTTACTCAGGGTTTGTTTTAGAAAAGGACTCTTTATCGCTGGTTTGCTTTCATACACAAGAATCTAGACCGTGTTCTGATTCCATATGTCTCTTTTCTGCAGGCAGGTTTGTAAAATGGTAGACGCTAAAGCTTTACCTGTTCACCTGCTGCATTTATTCATTTTCCTTCAGTAAAAACACTTTGGCATACATGAAATTTCACCACGAGAGAGCACCAGCAAACAACGGGCTGTTCTTATGTGGGGAGATTTTCAGCCGTGCAGGCCAGCACGGGACGCTCTCAGGACACACACTCGTTTATTACAGTGACTTTGCTCCAGCCCTGTGAAAGTGTGGTTCTATTAGGCATATACTGGTGCATGATAGGGAAAAGGGAGGTCGAAGCAGTTCCAGTACAAAACAAATTAATCATGCAACCCCATACGCAACACCACATAGCTTCTGAACGCACAGTAGGCCACACCAGAGAACCGCAGACCTCAGAAAAAATTGATTTCTGAAATGGAAACCGGAGATATTATGAGATTTGTCATTCTGTACTTCTTAGGAATAAAATCTTTTTATGTGTAGAAATTCATTTGTAAAAAGCAGGACTGAGGCTGGGATGTGTTTACCACAACAGCTTCAGTGGTTGTATGAGTCTCAAATGTATATTAAATAATAATGCAGTGAAAGCTATTCTGTAAAATTCTGTAAAACTAGGTGAGCAAGTGGTAGAAAAGGTTAGCAGATAGCAGCAGCCTCCTCTGAACACGAGACAGGAACATTTCTGGGGACAACTCCAGTCTGAGAAAGGCCTCCATAAACAGGCGGGGGCATCTGGTCACTCTACCAGACCACTGTTCTCAGAAGGACCAGAGATTAGTTGTCTGGACTGCTTCAAGTCTCAAAAACAACATTCCCACTTGATTGTCATGCTAAATTGATTGTTTGCATCGTGAAATAGCTCTTCAGATTGATGGGGCGTGTGTTGTATGTGGTTTTATCTAGAACCTTTTTATAAATAATTCATATAGAGCAAAACAAATTTCTGCTACTGTTACAATGTAAAGCTTGCTAAAGCAGAGTAGCTTTGGCTATGAGTTCTATGTCTGGTACCACTAAAATTGTTTGTGTTGTCTCTGTCGGTCAGTCAGTCAGTCAGTCAGTCAGTCAGATAGATAGATAGAATACGAGTGCCACATATCTCAGTCCTTTGGAAGCCATGGCTCTAAGTGAGCCTCTTGAAAGCATTCACCTTATCACACCACAAACCCTCATCATGCTTCTCAACCGGGGCACGTCTCATTGGGAGACATACTGTACCGGTTCTTAACCAGATGCAGCACTTTTTTCATTGATGGCAAACATCCCAAACCTTTTCCCCTAACAAACTTGAACAATTTGTGTTTTCCCGCAGCCAGAGTGTTTGCTGAAATGCTCGAAATAAACCTCAGTGTGTACGTGTTTTTTATCTGCATGCTCAGAACCCAGATTGGTTCGGAGCTCGTGATGATGTTGTGTCGTTGGCAAATGAACCACTGTTTGACATAAAGGCCCTTGTAGCTCCTTCAAAGCTGCCACTGGATTGTGAAAAGGCGATTTGCTTTGTTTTTTGCGTACTTCTCCAGTCCAAAGGGTAGCAAAGGCCTTGTTTGGGCCCTGTTTTCTGCCGCTTCCGTGACGGCCTTGACGGCTTTGTATAGCTGCCATGGTTGTCATAATGTTTCTCATGTTTTTCCTAGCCGATTGGTAGCAGAAGCCTAGCAGCTTGCACTTCTTTCAGAACCCGTTCCGTTATTTATCCGGGACTTGCTTTTTTTCGCAGCACTGTTTTATTGATGTGTATAGAATGCGTATGTTGACCGGTTTACATGCAGCTTAGCTTTAAACAACATCCTGATTGAAGCTCTAGGCCTCCTGAAATCTTGATATGTCCATCTCCTGAGCTGCCGCAGTGTTATCCTGGAGATCTGCTGAAAGATTTCTTCTTGGTTTCTCCTCTCCTTTAGACCCTCGCTGCAGTAAAGAATGCCTATAGAAATGAGTAAATGCGCTCCCACCTCACCACAATCATCCCAGCTGAACACATGTCAGGGCTAATTAGCTTGTTGTGTCATTCTCAATGCAGCCGTTTAACTGAGCTCATTTACAATCACCGTTATTAAGGGGTTTATATACTTATCCAATCCGAAGCTTTCTTTCCTTTTAAAAGCGTGCGTGTGTGTGAGTGTATATATGTAATTGTTTTTCTGTAGCCAAGGGCTAAATCGATGCTCATGGAATGTGTTGACTGTATTTAAGAGTACAATAGAGCAACATGTAAAATCTTATAAAATCTGAAATGTTTGTGCGCTTATATAGAAAGTATAGTGTCCAAAACAACCCAATGTGCAATAAAAACATATTCCAAGCTCACAACTTCAGAAATGCTGCAAAGCAGTACAACACAGTGGAGTGTATCTGGAAAACTGAGATGGAATATCTGTGACAGAAAATCACTCACAGAAGCTGATGTGTAAGGTTAACTCTGGATATGTCTGTACAACATAGTTGTTTCATATATTTATATAAAAAAACTATATAGATCTATATATAGATTTGTATAGATCTATAAAAAACACTTTTATACACTTTATTCTAACACTATGCATTATAATGTATAACTATACACCATACACTAATACTCAAAGGTCTGGGGTCACTTAGTGATAGTTATTAATTGAAATTAAACATAAACCAATCCTTTATTTACAGTTTACATTATTTAGAGAAAAACACAGCCAGGACATGGTAAAACTACAAAACTACAAACTTTTTGAAACTTAAACTAGTCATTTCACTTTAATCTAATAATATGCAGTTTAATCATGCAGTATTATCTTAAGCTATATTCTTACATTATACATTATATACTGTATTATTGCACTGTACCCTTTTTCATTTTAAACTATATCCTATATTCTAACACTATACATTAGGCCATAGAATCTTACACTTTACACTATGTTCTATACACTGTATGTGTGGTTTCTCATGTGATGTCCTCGAATGGCACATGAACATTCTATACACTTGCTTTGGTCCATTAAAAGGGTGGGCCTCCCTCAGTCAATCTAGCTCTGACAAAGAATAGCTGATCTCAGAGCTTTAATTTTTTCAATTAACTCATTACTCAAAGCTGGGTCAGGATCTCTTGTGGACCAAATTGAGTACCTGGCTTTATGATGAGAAACCCAAAAAGCAAAAATATAGAATTTATTTACACTGTCTGACTATTCAGCATGACTGGATGAGCTCTTTCTCCATTACTGGAAGGTCCAGAAGGGGTTCTCTGGAAAAAATGCCATTGAAGGACCACGTTTGGTTGCCTAAATAATCAAATGACGGATGGTTTAATGGATAGTTCTTCAAAACGTTAACTGGAGCCACTCAACTGAAAAGTATCTTTGGGTAAAGCGGTTCTTCTACAACATCCAAAGAATCCTGTTTTGGCACCCAGGTAGATTAACTAATTGGATCTGTAACTTGATATTTCTTGTTTTGTACAAATATGTATCAGCCTCATATTTCATGTGTTGATTTTAACTTTAAATTACAAAATCATTTCATCTATTTTCTCTTGGCTTGCTTTTCTATTTTTTTACTCAAAGTGTTTTCTGCCTGCGGCTCACGTCGCTCCTTCCAAAGATGGAAAATCATGTTGAGCTGTAGAAAAGCTGAAAGGCAGCTGTGAGACTCTGAACAACTGTGTTCGCACACACACACACACAAGCCGCTCCATATGTGGCACCAGAACGGGCCGATATAGATCTATTACTCACCGCTCAAACATATCCATTTAGCCTTAAGTGGCTTTGTTGGACCTTTTTGAGGTACAGAAAGCAACCTGTGCTCTGGGGAGAGGAAACACGAACCTCATTAAAAAAAAAAGAAAGAGAAAAAGGGAGGCAGGGGGGGCAAAGAAAGAAACACAAATGCAGGTGCTGACCTCCAGTGTAATACACACATCTGTACATATCTGCTCGCAGTTTTGCCACTAGTGATCCTTATCAATGGCAATGGCTGGATTCGCAGTGACTAAATCTGGCAGCCATTCAAAGCCCAGGCCAGTGCACTTCACTCGGGCCCTAGGCAGCCTCCGCTTCCTCTCAGACAGGCCTTGGCTATCAGCGGCCTAATCCTGCTAAAGTGGTCACTTGGTGCGTTTTTGGAACACAAACAGTAAACACCCTGGCAGCGTCTGCATGAACGGGCACGGAGCCCACCACAGCTGCTCAAACAGGAAAGAATGACTTTAGATAAAGGAGGAGAGCGATAAGGATTTAAACGCATGTAAACCACTAAAGATTGGCTAAATGACCTAGAAAGGGAGAGATAGAGGCAGGAAGAAAAAGAAAAAGGGAGAGAAAGAGTAAGTGAGAGCGAGAAAGAGAAACCTTGTCCTCTATAGTGTGCAGAGTGGGCATCACACACTACAGTCTTTAACTATGCCTTTTTTATTGCACATATATGCACTATAACCTTACATACATATACTTTAAATATACACTGTATTCTAGCACTATTATGCACCCAGTATTCCACAATATTTTAGCACATTTTTATACTACACGGTGTATTCTACACTACACATTTTTAAAATAATTGCTGTATAAGCTTACACTGTGCACTATAACCATTTGTTTATATTACTGTCCACTGAAAAACATGCATCTCCATTTTTTGTTGATTTTGAGTTTGCTACATCATTTGAACAAACCAATGGTCATTTACATTGTTTAAAAAATTCATGATGAATGGGCCAATAGAAGTGCTCCAAATTAGCTTGGAAAAAAATCTGGTTCCATTGACTTACATTGAAAGTAAAGTATGTTTTTGGTCTCCCCTGTAAAGTTGCAAATATTATATTATATATCTTAACATTATATACTACATCCTATCACAAATACATTATTCACTATATTATTGCACTATACCTATGGCCTTGCACTGTAAACCACTTATTATATCTATCTATTATCACAATATACACTACAATTGTACATCACACACTGTGTTCTAACACTATACACTATGTTATCTATTATCACAATGTCCAATGCAATACATTCTAGCAATATTCTTATAGTATGCAGGGCAATCTTACACTATATAGTATATTCTAATACTATACTTATGTGTGTATTATTGTCCATGATAGTATACTGAACGTACATCATATTGTGAGAATACATGTTATGTTATATGTTAAGTCTTGCAGGTTCAGTCTGTCTATCTATAGGTCTATATCTACCTATCTATCTATCCAGTTACACTACATCCTGGTCCTTTGCACAGCGTGAACGCACTACTTTCATTAGTAGCTAGTGCCCTACAGAGCCACTCGACTGGGGACACAGCTTGAGAGAAAGTGAGATTCTATCTCATCATAATTCTGCCCAAGCATGCGGTTATGATTTAACATGTTTAAAAGTAGCCTGCATATTGAAATCTGCGGAGGCGTGGGTGAGCCCTTTAGATTGCAGTGTGCTATTCCTCTGCTATTCCTGTAAAAACAACAGTTTCAGATCAGGTTCATTCTGAGGTGGGTAGGCCGCATTTGCATCAAAATTGAATATGACACATGTTATGTAAATATTCAGAGGAATACATGATGTATTGATATAGATCTGTGAACCACTCACAAGGAGGGCCGCTGCGGTTGGAGAAGTACAGAGAGGGTGTGTTAAGGGTGACTGCAGGGGTGTGTTAGGATTAATCTGACATGACAGAGGTCGGAAAAGGTCAAGTGGGGTCACAGGCTGCATCCGGACATTGCACTCGCTGAATGGGGCCCGATATCAAATTAGACCTTAAGTACTGATTTATTCAGCTGTTTGAATCTCGATTGACTTTGCTTTTTCACAGTCACTAGGTTTTATACATCTGCGTAATGTCCAGGGTTGAATTGAATCCTAAATGATTTTTTAAGTATAGTTATAATAGCCTGTGTAATTAGTCTACCAATGGAAGCCAAAACCCTAATGGACGAATATGCTTCCGTCCCACATCCTACAGCGTACAGTCCATTTTATCTCCAAATAATAGCCTGCTAATACTCCAGGGCTGAATTCACTCCTACACAGTTGATTTGTATCCAGTACTGTGTGTTAATTCAGCTCTGGGGTTTTTGTGTTATCACATGTTTGATATGGTATTGTTCGTGGGGTTGTGAGGTTCTTTAGGCTGATCTTCTCCATTTGACATGCGAAATGTTCATTTGGAACACAGCTGCAGCGTTGCCTCATGCAGAACCTTCTATGATTTATGTTTTAATCCGAGGCTGTGGCAGAGATGAATGAAAGTGAAGGCCAGTATCTGGCACCTGCATGCTAAAGCTCTGTACTGCCCCCTACCATCAGTTTTAGGGAATCGCCCTCTATGGCGTCATGAGTAGAAAGGCCATCAAAGCATACCACAGCTCAAAAAAAACATGTAAAATACACAACAAATAATAACATTTATTGTTATTTATGGAGATCCTAAAGTGACATGGGCATTATTTCTAATAAGGTTTGCCCTCATATTTCTATACTGGGCCACAAATTCTTATACGGGGGCCACAGTTTACAACATTGAGGCCACAAAGTACTGTATTGAGGCCACAATTTTCTGTATTGAGGCCAAGGCCACAAATTACTATATTGAGGTAACAATATACTATATAACTGCCACAAAATACTATACTGAGATGGAGAACACAGATTACTATGTTGTGGTCATAATTTACTATATTGAGACTGAGACCACAAATTACATTATAGAGGTAACAATGTGCTATATAGCGACCACAAATTACTATATGTTGTGGTCACAATTTACTATGTTTAGGCCACAAATTAATATACTGAGGCCAGAAAATACTATACTGAGGCCATAAATAAATATACTAAGACCACTGCACTGAAGTAGCCAATAAATATATTGAGGCCACAAATATATTTTGCTATAAATTGATATATATATATATAAGTTGAGGCCAGAAAGTTAATCACCAGGTCAATACTGCATTATGCACAGAACACACAGAGCATTGAAATTGCGTTGGTGCAACAATAGAAATTAACATTAAATTACATTTGGCATAAAAATATATGACTAAGTTTATAAATATTTGACTAACACACTAATTGTACAAACATAAAAATATTCAAATACATACAAAGTTCATTGATATTGATGACAAAACAGTCACAGGGTACCTAACAGATTAAATTCTTAAATCAATTTATCACTAAATCATAAGCTTAAGACATATTAATGAGTATATTAATTGTTCCTAGTAGTGTTGGGGACACATACATATTAATATGGTTTACGGAGATAAAGGAACATACAGTATATTGCACAGAGATATGCAAAAGATGGATGCCCCTGGTCTTGTTTTGTAGATTAAGTGAATGTAAGTTAACAAATCCTCTATAAAGAAAACATCTTTGTACATTTTTATTATTTAAAATTATTTTCTAAATTTAACATTCTAGGAAAAACACGTCTGCTTTAAAATTAAAATTTAGCAAAATAACTTACACACTGCGGTAAGGTCCAGAGGTTCCAGCAATGAGAATCTATACCAACAAATTCAATAAAATCAGTGCAAAACAGGAAAAAGTCCATGCAAGCTATATGATTATATTAACAATTTATATATTTTTTTCCATAATTTACACTTAGAAACATGTTCACTATACTGCCATCAGGCAGGAGATTCCGCAGCATCCAGGCCAGAACAACCCGGCTACTGAACAGCTTCTACCCACACGCTGTCAGGCTGCTGAACAAACTGTGAGGCTAAAAGACCCCAAAACCGTTCACTCGGCCCCTGCTATATTACATTATCTTACACTATTATATTATTTATTCTGATATTGCTGCTATGGACAATATCACTAAGTCACTTTAAATAGATACATCTTCTTAGGTAACCTGCCTATGCAAAAGTTTCTACATATGTCCTCCTGTATATCTTATTTATATATCCTGTGTATGTTTTGTATAGTCCTTTATATATTTCAGTTATAACTATATGTATATTTTCTAGCTTATTTATACTTTAATATTGTCTATTTATTGTATGTTTGCACTGTTTTCACATATATAATGCTGCCCTGCTGTACAGTTGTATCTGAGTCTCACCCCAAGCATTTCAAACCATGTTATGTCCTGACATGATGTGCAAATGACAAATAAACCTGAAACTTGAAACTTACTGAACATAAAAATGCATTTGCCTGTTTGTTCCACTGGGTGGCAGTCTTGCCCTGAGAACTGAAGTTGTGCCTCATGTTGCAGTCGCCTGTAAGTGAGCATTAATGAAACATTATTCTGTTGTTGTTCATCTTTAGAAAGGGGTGCTTGTCATTCATTCAATCTTTCATGTCTGTTTTTGTTTTGCTGTCTCTCGTGTAAGCTGTTCACGCTTTAGGTGTGTAGTGAAGATAGATTTCTAATGCTGACTTACATCATAATCACTGAAATTTACACAAAGCAGTTTCAGAATAACGCTAACCCAGCATAATTAAAAATTAGCAAGGTAGACCACCTGTCCTTTGTCCTTTCACCAACATTGTTCCTTCCTCTATTTGTTCTTGTGTCCATACACTAACATTGTTCCTTTATCTGTTCCTTCCTTTATCCAAACGCAGACTTTATTCCTTAATCCCTTCATTTACACATTGATTCCTCCATCTTCATGTTTGTTCATCCATTCCTTCACACCTTGCTTCTTCCAGCTATTGTCCATACATCTGTTCATCTGTATGTCTGTTCGCCCGTGACTATTTTGGTCCAGTTAGGGTCAGATAAAATCTGGTGTATGATGTTAGTTTTGTATGAGGGGCAGAACAAAAGAGTGTTGGACAAAGACCTGTCAATCAAGCTGCTCATTAACCACGCCCACACAGTCCCCAGATAGGTCTGACTGTACAATGACTGAATTACTCGTTAGGCCACATTATGTAAGAGTTGGTAATTTGGAGATCTCTCTGGTGGAAATGTGTAACTGCACACAAAGTCTTCAAAGAGTCTTCAAAGAGAACTTAGTCAAAACTTTGGGAGGAATGTGTCATTCCTACTATCGTTATCCTACCATCGAGAGTATAATGTTAGTTACGAGATAAAAATCTCTAAATCATCAAGACGGGCCTTCTTCTTCTGTGTGTGTGTGACGTTAATACAGAAAAGATTAAAAAATTAATATATTTTTTTCTGACTCAGTAATGCTACTTCTTTATAATGCTAATGTAATGCTAAATGGTACAGTGATGTTATATAAGTAAGAAAGTGAATCCTGTACCTGTTGGCGAGTCCTGACCATTTAGTGTCAACACGGAATCCAAACTGTCCAGTTTTAACCTTGTTAGTTTATGTGTCTGGTCATATTAAGCATAATATGAACCCTCCTCACCTATCATCGAGAGAAAACGTTCAGCTAGCTCAGATATCCTCCCTAAGACTGCTTTACACTCTGAAATTTGTATTAAAGAAAATGAGTTGAATTTCACTGTCCTATGTTCTTTGATATTCTATGTTGTTTCAGTAACAGTTGAACTCTTTCTTCGATTCCTGTTTTAACTTTACAGAAACCTATGAATCGCCACCCACATGTTCCTGTTTGGACATGGAAATAAGTGCAGGTGAACATGTGCTTTGTCCATATGCAAATTGTATGTAGAGTACTTGGGTCAAATGAGGTGCCTATCTCACCATATGGGTTTGATGATTGTGTGCACATGCTCACACATACATAGAGCACAGACATGTTACATTTTTTTAAGGCCCACTGACACTCTATCTGCAGCTCCTGAGATTACTGCTAGCACTGACCTTCCTCAGAAAAGCTTCTCTTCTTACTTACAACATTGTTCTGCAAATAAAAATTACATTGTTTTATGATCACTGTATGAAAACAATACGCTCAATCAAAAAGGACACCATTCTTGATTGGATCATTCCAGATCATTGGATATGCATCTCTAAAGCTAAAAGAAATCTTGCATAATAATAATAATAATAATAATAATAATAATAATAATAATAATAATAATAAGCAGAAGAAGAAGAAGCAGAAGAAGAAGAAGAAGAAGAAGCAGAAGAAGAAGAAGAAAAAGAAGCAGAAGAAGATGAAGAAAAGAATAAAAAGAAAGATAAGAACAAAATAATGATGATGATGACTGTGATGATGATGATGATGATGATGGAGAAGAACAGGAAGAAGAACACAAAGAAGAATAAGAAACAATAATGATGAAAATGTTGAAGATGATGATGGAGAATAAGAAAACAGAGAAGAGGATAATAAGGAAGAAGACAAAGATGATGATAATGATAAAGAAGAAGTAGAAGAAAAGGAAGAAAAAAGAGAAGAAGAAGATGCTGATGATGATGAGGATGATAAGGATGAGGATGAGGTGGATGATAAAAAATAAGGAAGAACAATAAGAAAAACGTTAGTGTAGATTATCTCCTTACTTCTTTCCTGAACTGTCTGGCCTGGAAAGCACATGGTAAAAAGATTCTGGCTGAAAACAAAGGAATTAGATAAAAAATCAGTTTCTTATCGAGACATTTTGGTCAAAGCAGTGGACTTTATTGACTTACAAACAAATACTTGTGATTCATATGCGTTTTTACAAATATATACAGTAAAAGGTCCAGTTATCTTTGAAATGTGCTATAGATATAAAGTGAGCCAATTCTGAGATGATACAACCTGTCAAATTCATACTCCAAACAAAAGGGGTCAAGGTACTGTCCCCCCTCCCTCTTCACTGCTCACCAGTCTAGAAAAAACCCTGCAAGTTTGACCAAACACTTCCAAACATCCTTTAACTCTTCAAGAGCGTCTCCAGCGGTGGAAGGCAACATCAGTGTTAACTCTTCTTTTGGTTCTATATATATCACTTACTTTGTTTTCTTTGCTGCTGAACGTGGATTCTTGCTGAGAGAGGGTGGTGGTGGTTGCTATCTGAGAGTTTTAGCTATCATCGCGTTTAATGACTCTTTCATTGGCTACCTGTTCTTAAATGATCTAACCAGGATTGAAAAGAATTTAGGAAACGCTGTTGAGGCAGTGTTACTTCTTCATTCTGTCAGATTGGACTGATTCAACTCAACACTACAGTGACTAAATTCAATTTCAAAGAAGGTTAATTAGCATTACTGTGTTAAATACAATCTTGTTAAAGCATATAAACTTAGTATATATGCTTTTAAGTTTATAAAGTCACTATGGAATATACTGTGATACTGTAACTAGTTGTTGCTATTGTTGTTATGTTTTAACATGTAAATAGAATGCGTGGTATTGTACATTAGTATAAATTTGGAGTGTTTTATGGGTCTAACATGTAAGTCGATGTGTGTTGAAAGGTCTTTAGCCACGTAGGTGTGTGTTTTTAAATGTTAACTTACATACACATGCCACCAGCATGAACACCTGCCCAGCTGACTGGGCTTCAGACTGGGTTGGTGTGGTCAGACGTTCTGCAGTGAAGCAGAAACAGTATGAGACGCTATGTACTCGTCTGTGTGGTGATCAGCTTGATGCATGGTCTTTTCACTACAGTGTGAAATGTATGTGGAAAATGTAATGCAAATAGAACAAACCTGCACCTAAAAAGAATAGACAAAAGAGGCACTTGTGTTAGTATCGATAGATAGATAGATAGATAGTTAGATAGATAGATAGATAGGCATTTATTCTAACTATCCATATATGTGTGTGTATATATATATATATATATATATATAAATTGTGTTTACATTTTATGAGGAATGGGCTAAAAAAAGTGGCTACATATCCTCACGTTGTTCAATATTTAACAACCATGTCCGAGTAAAAATGATCAGCCAACAGAGCAAGGAAAAATGCATAGACTAGAATTCATACCCTGAGAATGCTGGTAAATATGGACCAATGAAAGGATAACATGACATTTTGCTGCTGTTGTTTCTGTACATGTTGTTTACAGCACGTAATTATCTTTTTGGGTTAATCTAAAAGAGCAGGTACTTGGTTAAGGTTAGGTTTAGCTGTAGGTGTTATATTACTTGCTACAGTTAGAAAGCTATTGAAGTCCTCACAAGTATAGCAAGACCGTTGTGTGTGTGTGTGCTACTACTATAAACTGTAGGTTTAGGTCTTATGTAGCTTTAGTAAAAGAACAGCGAGAACCTATTTGTGAGTTTAACTCCAAAAAAAGCATAAATACACACACGCGCACACACACACGCACACACACCGAGGGACATAAGGTAGATGTAAGGTTTCCTATAGACTCACCCTATGCAGCAGGCTCAGCAGGGTGTGGAGGTAATTAGCCTGAGCTGTAACCCAGTCTGGCACCAGCGCACGCTCACTCAGAGAACAGGGGCTTTGTTTACCACAGACACATCATTGTAGAAACTTTAACTTTATCTGTTTCACACGGCCCCTCACTCTGTAGACAGTGCAGTGGTCAGATTATATCAACCTGATTTGTACTATCTATAGATCCTGCCTATACAGGTGTCTCTAATTAGCTTTGTCTAACAAATTAATGCCTACTAACATCAATGTTAGCAGTAGAGTTAACTGATAATAGAGCGTAGAGATGAACAGGGAGGGAAAAAAGAGGCATTTATAACAAAAAAAAAACATAGAAGAGTGATGGATTGATTACCATAATGTTTTGTCATTATAGTATTATTTTGACCTCTTCCTGTATATCTCACAATGTGTTTGCTGTTCTCCAGTGTAACAGCTCCACTCAGCAAAACATGTCACCACATATAAGAGCTGTTATGTTTACATAACCTTAACACAATGCTAACATAATAAAGGGAATAATGAAAATTAGCATAAGACTAGCAGTTATAATTTGATAAAAAGAAAGTTTACAAAATTACAAAGGTTCTGGAACAAACATGGATGTATGTCGCATGTATTTAAGGTATTATAAACGTAAGGTACCAATAATTATTACTGCATCAGTTTCTTGTCACTGCAGTCAAACAACATTAGTGTTAGTGTTTACATCACAGTCTTGTCCAGAGCACCATGATCTTCTCTGTACTGCAACATTATCATTCTGTGTATCTACAACTGATAATTGAGAAGCCTGCATCTGATTCTCCTCTGCTCCTTATGCAGATGGAGATGAGATCTAGATCACTTCATGTCCACCTTATTCACCTTCTGAGAGCTGCGTATGGAACAGGGAGCTGAAATACTGGAGCAGAATCTTCAAGAACTAGGGTGGGAAACATGTGTCTTTGTAGAAGATAAGAAACTTGCTCTCAACTCAGCTCCTTATGTTTGTCCACAGCTCTTGTTGTTCAGGCCAATCGAGCTGGCTATTACTGGATCATCTGCTTCCCTCCTTTTGTCCGCTCTGTTTCAGGCACTGTTGAATATTTAATTGGTGAAGTTTCAGGGTCTCAGTTTACCATCAGAGAGAATGACTCCACTATCAGAGAGAGAGAGAGAGAGAGAGAGAGAGAGAGAGAGAGAGAGAGAGAGAGAGAGAGAGAGAGAATGAATTAAGTAAAGAGAAAGTTGAAATGAATAAGAGAAAGAAAGAAGGAAAGAAGGAAGAAGACAAAAAAGTGAAAGAAAATAAGAGAAAGAAGTAACTCAATAAAAAAGAGGAAGAATACAGCAAAAAAAGTAAGAAAGAAAAAAGGATAAGAGTAACTAAAAGAAAAAGAGAAAAACAAAAAAATAAATACAATGAGAAAAAAGAAAAATAGGAAAGAACCATGACAGAAAAGAGAGAGAGCAGAAAAATGAAAAAAAGGAAAGAAAGAAAGAAAAAAAATAAGAAAGAATTAACTAAGATAACAAATAAGGGGGAAAAGTAAAAATCCGAGAAAAAAAACAGAAAGAAGAAAGAAAGAAGAAAGAAAGAAAAAATTAAAGCATGTGAGAGAAAAACAGAGAGCGAGAGAGTATTGTACTCCTCCCTGAGTTATCCAGGTGCTCTGTCCCTCCCCCTCCTCCCCTCCTGCTGTATATTTAAAGGTGTTCCACTCCCTAGCAGAGTGCTGTTCTTTCCTCCTCCCACTCCTTCGCTCATCGCTCCATCAGCAAGTGCTACAGGTAAGCGCTCAGTCCAGCATAGCTTGCAGCTCTCAGCTCAACTTAATTCACAGTTTACAGCTCTCAGCTCAACTCAGCTTACAGCTCTCAGCTCAACTCATAGGTCTCAGCTCAACTTAATTCACAGTTTACAGATCTCAGCTCAGCTCACAGCTCTCTGCTCACAGCTCACAGTTTATAGTTCTCAGCTCAGCTCTTAGCTTAACTCAGCTCACAGTTTATAGTTCTCAGCTCAGCTCTTAGCTTAACTCAGCTCACAGTTTACAGATCTCAGCTCAGCTCACAGCTCTCTGCTCACAGCTCACAGTTTATAGTTCTCAGCTCAGCTCTTAGCTTAACTCAGCTCACAGTTTATAGTTCTCAGCTCAGCTCTTAGCTTAACTCAGCTCACAGTTTACAGATCTCAGCTCAGCTCACAGCTCTCTGCTCACAGCTCACAGTTTATAGTTCTCAGCTCAGCTCTTAGCTTAACTCAGCTCACAGTTTATAGTTCTCAGCTCAGCTCTTAGCTTAACTCAGCTCACAGTTTATAGTTCTCAGCTCAGCTCTTAGCTTAACTCAGCTCACAGTTTATAGTTCTCAGCTCAGCTCTTAGCTTAACTCAGCTCACAGTTTACAGATCTCAGCTCAGCTCACAGCTCTCAGTTCACAGCTCACAGTTTACAGTTCTCAGCTCAGCTCTTAGCTTAACTCAGCTCACGGTTTACACGTCTCAGCTCAGCTCACACCTCTCAGCTCCACTTAGCTTACAGCTCTCGGCTCAACTCAGCTCACAGCTTACAGCTCTCAGCTCAGCTCGCATCTTAGCTCAGCTCAGTTTTCCTCAGCTTAGTTCACAGCTCTTAGCTCAGCTCAGCTGCAGCACCTGTAACTGAAGAAAAGAAACACTGGTAGATAAATTCATCAGGCAGCCACCAGAATGTTGTGATCTTATGAGAGTTACAGGTGCAGTAGCTCAGCTCAGTTCATCTCAACTTAGTTCTCAGCTCAGCTACAGCACCTGTAACTCTCATGAGATCATACCATTCCGACTGCTGCCCAATGATTTAATCTACCGTAGTGTTTCTGTAGTGTGAAAGTTTATTTGAGCTACTGAAAGTGAAACTGTGCTCATGTTCCCAGAAATGCATGCAGGAAAATGCACTAAACTTTATTTACATGAAAGTGAGGCAGCTTTGTAGTATAAAGGATCAGAGCAGTCGTTAAGCTAATTGTATTTTCTTGTTTGAAGTAATTCAAACTGGGTTTAACAACAACAAAACCATTGTTTCCTTGACAACTAATCCAGTTTTAGTGGAGTGTGACTGAGCTTGATTGTTTGATATGCCAACACAGACAATACCTGCTGTCTCCTTCACCAGCAGACACTCATATCTCTGATGAACGGACTCTTTTGAAGGACAAATGATTCTCTGTATGATGCTTTCAGAGCTTCTTCTGAGTTTCTTTTGTGAGTTTAGTTTCACGGTTCATTAAAAGCAAAGAACAGCTTCACCTTCGCCTGTGAAAGTGAAATTTGAATGCTGATCTGAGACCTGCTTATATGGTTTTATGATGGAAAAACAAGGACCCAGTCAGCAGCAGATAAGTAGATCGGCCTTAACCTCAAGCTGGAGTGCTAAAACAACCGCACTAG
Organism: Megaleporinus macrocephalus; assembly: GCA_021613375.1. Classification (NCBI taxonomy): domain Eukaryota; kingdom Metazoa; phylum Chordata; class Actinopteri; order Characiformes; family Anostomidae; genus Megaleporinus; species Megaleporinus macrocephalus. The sequence goes on along the minus strand of CM038720.1, from coordinate 21,506,112 downwards.
GCAAGCTGATGGTTTCCACACTAGACATAAGATGAATGAGTCAGTGAGGTGTGAAATGACTGGGGTGTTTATCTCTGTAAAGCAGAACATTCTTTCTGAGCACACAGTTACCACTAGCTGTTAAATCCACACAGAAGGGCACAGAGTCTCTCACTTGATGAAAACTTTTCAGCCATAATACTGAATACCTAGCAAATGTACATAATATCCTACATACCCCAGATTAATTCTTCAGTCAGGATGTGTTTATTGTCCCAATTTGGGCTGAATCTTCAAATCTAACTGACTTGCCGTCAGCTCTTACTGTCAGCTTTACAAATGAACAGACCTTTGTACCTGAATGCTAGTCGTTGATTTGCTTGGCTGCCCCCAGTTCTGTTCATTTTTGTAGATCACAGTAAGTTATAATGTGTCCTTAACCACACCAGCATTACTGAAGAGCAGGTTATGGTTTGAGAATAGTTTGGGGGATGTTTTTATTCTAGTGTTCACTAGCAAAGTTAGTCTCATAACTTCAATTTAAAACAAAAAAAAAATATATATATATTCTTTCTTTCTTTTTTTTTTGCTAAAACAATTCTTTAGACCAAATCCAGAAAAAAACTGTAGTTATTTGGTCCCTAATACTTTTTTTAGGAAATACTGCTACCTCTACTTTAGCTATGAACCAAATTGAATAAAATAAGAATATACTAATAACTGCAAATCATTAGCAGTATATATATATATATATATATATATATATATATATATATATATATATATATATTATATATATATATATATATATATATATATATAAAAATTCAGTATTGAAATACAGAAATGTTTTTCTTTTCCAAATACCCTTGTGTTACTGTATTCAAAAGAAATATGTTCACTGTTATTTATTCTTCACTGTTTTTTATTTTCAGAAAATCAACAAAACATGAGCAGGGAACAAATAATTTTAATTTAAAGTTTGAGTCAAAACACTAGCTAAAACAATTACAACCTTCAAAAGACAATTTAAACCACGATTTTGACTTCTTGTCTTTTCCCTGTGATGTCTCAGTTAGCGGGGAAGTTGTTTTGTGGCATGTCATGAACGACTATTTTTCTATTTCTGCAGACATCATGACGTCCAGTATGTCCATGCGGAGTTATTCCATTGGCCGGCAGCCCTCGTTTTCCAACCTGTCTCTGAGGGACAGCGGACGTGGACGGGCCAAAGTCGCAGTCTCATTTGCTGCGGCTAAGCCCCTCTCTCGCTCCGCCTCCATGAGCATGTCCGATCTGAATGGCTTGGGTAACCTGTCACTTAACGGCCTGGGCAACAGCACCAATGAGAAGGAAGCCATGCAGAGCCTCAACAACCGACTGGCCAACTACCTGGACAAAGTGCGCTCGCTGGAGAAGTCCAACGCTGACCTGGAGCTCCGCATCAAACAGCTGATGCTAGAGAGGGTCCCCAAAGGTCATGACATAGATGCCATGCTGGCACAGGCACATTCTCTGGAGCAAGAGGTACAAACACAGATAAAACTAGGCCTGTGCTCAGGTCCATCACTGTTCAGTCCAGTTTCGTACCAGCCAATGAGCTGACCTATGCTCCACCCACAGTGTAACAGGTGTTAGGTTAGACAAACCATATACAACTGTTACAAGAATTACATTCAATCTAATCAGAGATATGTTTTTGGTTAAAATACTGTAGTATCGGCATGTAGCGTGCACATAAAACACATAAAACATGCAAACAAAAACTAAAGAACAAACAACATCAAATCTAGAGGGTTTGCACCTCCCTTGATCCTCCTAGCATGGCAATCAGTATGATCATGGCTTCTGAGCTACTAGAGGCCTGTGTGTGCCAGTCAGTAGCGCTATACTTTAATACCTTCACTTAAAACGTGTAAATAATTACATTATTTATTTTGCATGCATCTGAACAGTTAAACTATTAAAAGGAAGTATTGTTTTCTGTAATCTGACTAACATCACCGTGGTGGAAAACACTATCTATTCCATCAATTTTCCTCACAAGAATCAAAGTTTTGAAATTTAAAAGCGTAGAAAGATTGTGTGAATGCTGAAAAGTGACAGCATTCCTTTTAACAACACAGTCGTCTAGATGCCATGGCACTTAAGAGTACGTGTAAATGTGTTATTGTTACTTCAAAAATTTCCAAGGTAGGCTTTCGCAACATAACAGTGATCAATAAACCATTAGAAAAAAATTGACCTTTTTTAAATTGCATTCAGTAAAACTGGCCTTTCTGTACTATAGCCTGTTTCCATTATTCCAGCCTACTCCTAGCCTATTTCTATTTTTTCAGCTAAACCAAGTTTTGAATAGCTACAACAACATAATCTAACTTGTAGCATTTTATTATGGAAACTCAAGTTTGTAGCAGTGATCATCACAGTTTCTGAGATTTTGTAAATCTTGTGTCGCCCAGGTAAAGAATGCATTTGTGGGCGGAGCATGGATAGGTCAGTTTGTTATTAAAAACTAAATTTAACTGATTCTGAATGCTGGGATTGACCCCAACCTAGATGCCAACATCTATTGCACTGTAGATCAGAGTCATTGTAAAGGGGAGCATGATCCTTTGAATGTTGTCTGATTTTGGCTAAAGAATTTTCAGCTGGACTGTAGGATGTAATCCAGCTCTTGAAGAAGTTGCTCCAGTGGTTTTCACTTCTGGCATACACTGTGCAGTTTAATTGTGATTTTAAGTCAGATTTGCTTAGAGCCAAATGTATTTCATTATCAGGCTGAATTTCAGCTGCCCTTTGCCATGCAGGAGGGAAAGCAATGTCCAATTAACTGCCCGAATTTCATGTGCAGCGTGAGCGCCTGTGTCGCATCATGTCAGTCAAACCGAGCATTTTTTAAACAGTGCGAGTATATAAAATAGTGAAACACTACACGCCTTTTGTAGATACCATGTGTATAAATTCAACTTCTTATGTAAACAGTACCATCAAAGTTTATTAAACTTTTATACACATGTGAGTCATCTTGCTTCGAGAATTTTAAGTCTAACACACAGTGCACAGTAAATATTTGATAGAAAGTTAGAAAGCCTCAGTGCACCGTTAATAATTGTCAGCCGCTCAATAGACTACTCAAGTAAGTGTACAGTTACTCTTTAACATATAAAGAATGTGATGGCTTATTACAATAGAGTTGAGGCACAGCCAAGGCTGCTGAAGCCATAGTAAAAGTGTGATTTTCAAGTAAACAGCATGAAACTGTGACGTGATTGCTGTCTATGAGTGCTGTGATTGTTAAAATGATAATACATTGTTTTTGCTTATGCCCTTCAGGTCAGGAAGAAGACTTTGGAGAATGCCCGCATTATGTTGGAGATCGATAATGCCAAGCTGGCTGCAGATGACTTCAGACTGAAGTAAGTGGAAGTCTCCCAGACTTTAAACTTAACTAAATTACACCTTACAAAAACTTGAATAGGTATATAAGCTTTAGCTTGTGCAGTGGCACACCAAGACTATTATATCTACAACATATATTAACAATTGACAACAAACATTGTACTTTATATGTTGCAGATTTACAGTGACCCTTTCGGTAAAAAAAGCTGGTGCAAAAAGCTGGGACACTGCAAATAAATGAATAAATCAAAACAAAACAAAAACTAGAAAATAATTTGAACACTATATTTAAAAGAAAGAATACAAAGACAACACATCAAATGTTAAAGCTGAGAAATTGTATAGCTTTTTGTAACATGGATATAAGTTTTTAGCCCTTCTGTGCTGCGTTATGTTTTCAACACTATGTCAGCATTTGGTAACTGCCATGTGCTGTAGTGAAAGGTTTTCCATTCTTGCTTGATTTTGGATTTCAGCTGCTCAACAAACTCCAACTGTTGTATTTGTCCTTTCATAATGTGCCAATTGTTTTTAGTTGGTGATGGTCTGGACTGCAGGGGGGTCAGTTTAGCACCTTTGCTCTTTTACTATGGAGCCATGCTGTTGTATTACATGCAGAAAGTGGTTTGTTATTGACTGGCCGACACAAGCAAAAGATCCTGGGGAGTCCCTGCTGATATTAAAATTGAGGTTAATAAAATTTAAATTAAGATTATTTTCATTTGTACTATAAAGATGCATCAAATCAAACATTCTCCAGCAAACCAAAAGTCATTCTTCAGTGTCACTGCCCCAATAATAGGTATTTCAGCACCTCAATCATTAAAAGAGTCCAAACCTGCTCCAGAAGATCTACTTTTCTGAGTTTAATTTCAACCCTAATCAAACACACCTGATCCCGCTAAGCAAGGTCTCCTACAAGAGCTAAACACTAGCTCTCTGGCACATATGACTCATACAGTGTTCCTCAGATCACATGCATCTAATCCAAGCAGAGAGAGGCCTGGTAAATATCTGTGTATGTTTCAGATGGGAAACAGAAAGTGCTATGTGTCAGTCAGTGGAGAGAGACTGTGTGGCTCTGAAGAAGGCCAAGACGGACCATGACCAGATCATCGCCACACTGCGTGGAGACCTGGACAGCCTGAAGGAGGAGCTCTATTTCCTCAAGAAGAACCATGAGGAGGTATGTAGCCCCAGACGGCTGTGATATGGTAGATGTCTATATGCCTACCTTGTTTGTACACCCTGTAAGGGGACAGTTAGAGGCCGCAGCACATCTTCACAATAAGAACTGTCGTGTCTGGGGTTGATGCCCTGGACAGGCAACCAGGGTCCTTTAGTGGGAAGTTTGTATCCGTGAAGAGAACATTCCAACAACATGCAGTCAGGCGATACTAAATTGTCCCTGGGTGGGAGTGTGGGTGAATGTGTATGTTGTGTGTAGACCCTTTGATGTACTAGTGACAATTCCTGCCTTCCACCCAATGAGTATTGAGGATTGGCTCCAGCACCCCCTGTCACACAGAATGATAAGGAGTGTAGATGATGAATCAGTGAGAGTATTATTACTGTGTATTTATGGGTAGGTATGACACTAAGCAGCGAATCACCTTGAGAGTTTAATTAATTTCTTGTGATCACAGGATTGAAACCTGGAATTAAGGTTTGGATTTGAAGACTACTCCAGTCCTTCATCAGGTTCTGATCACAGAGCCACACACTTATCTGGTTAGGAATAAACCACAACCCTAACAATATCTTGTTAGTGATGGTACCTTGCGGGTCACTTTCTATTGTTAAATGGAGCGAGTGGATTTGATAAATTATGTAGCAACAGAAGAACCTTTCTCTATAATTGTAAACCTACAAAGTGTACCTATGGTCGGGGTTTCTGACGGCAATTCAACACAATAAATAAGTGTTGCATAAAGGTATGTGTTTCTAATAAACTAACCACTGAGTAGTTCATGCTAATTACTAGCTTTCTTTATTGGTAGTCACATTAGTATTCCTTGGAGGAATGAGTGGTTGTTTGAAAGTTTCAGATCTTAGTTTGGGGTCAGTTGATAACGTGCCTGAATGGTCTCCAAAAATGGCTGCCTTTGTAAGTGATGGACAAGGACTTTGTAACCCAATCCATGTAGTCCATTGTCATCGGTAATTTAAGATGCTGCTCTGTCCTGAGCTTCTTTTTGTCTTCCACAGAATTAGCCTCTTCCTGATTACGTTTGGTCTTTAGATGTTTTTACTTTGTAATTATGCCACATGATTCCTCACAGTTCGTCTCTGCACGGATACACAGACTAATCACACACTGATTACCTAAATTGACTGTTACTAACTGATGTTAAATCTTTAGTCCTTTCTCGAGTCATATAGGAAGACTGTAAAGCTTCATAAACTCATTCATTATATGCAGGAGTTAAGGGTTCCCATGCTACGACAGTCGGTAATGCAAGACATCTATCAAATATTTAGAGTGGATAAATAATGAAGCAGCTTCCATCCACCCTAAACCTCTGTGTGGTGTCGGGTTCTCACCACTGGACCATATATGCTTGCATTCACATGCACAAACCACACCCACCTCAGTAAACACTAAATTTACACACACTTAGCATACTCAAATACTGAGGGATGATGGAAAACACGCAAAGGTTATCCACTTTTTCATCTCTGTTTCTCTGTTCATTCTCTTAGTCATTTCAGGTTAATTAAGTTCAGTTCAGCTCGACCGAAGATAGCTTCACTGGTATGACACTTCCAAAGCATAGAAAGACGATGGTTTACAGCTGAAAGCTGGCTGTATTTTAAACAACAAACAAGTACAAATCTTCAGAATCATGAATTATTTTGAAAAATATTTAAAACATCAAAGACAGTTGCACATTTTAATTTACTATTATGTTGATGTGCTGAATTTAACATAATAAAAAAAATATGGTAACAAGCCATTAGCTAACTTTAGGCCACCTAAATAGGAAGTTTGTATGAACATTTCCAGTTTCATTGCTTGTTACCACATGTAAAGCACAAACTCATTTTGCATGGAAGGATCACTTTTTTAGTTTACTACAGGCTTAACAACAGCGACAAAAACAACAAACTATGACAGTAACAGTAATTTCCATAATGATGGTTTAATAATAATAATCAGTGTTGTTGTTATAAGTAAAGGTCGATATTTATGTCTCTCTCTGCAGGAGATAGATAACCTGCGTGCTAGGATTGCCCAGGAGGACGTGAATGTGGAGGTGGATGCTGCTCGTGGCACTGACCTGGGCACAGTGCTGTCTGAGCTCCGCTCTCAGTATGAAGGAATCGTCCACAAGAATAAAGAGGAGGCCGAGAACTGGTACCGCAAGAAGGTCAGTTATACTTTACCTCTTTAAGCTCATACGTTCATTCTAATGCTACACAGCACCTCCTGGAACCTTGTCTCTAAACCAGGAGCATGCACAATCCCAGCTGCTTCACATGGCTACTCTCAGCTCCCGCCTCGAATAGCACTTCTTACAGTATGTATTGTAAAACATCTTATTGTGTAACACTTGCAAAGTCACACTTTCTGTAGTTATAAGTACATCTCGATCTTCAATAACATAAACTAATTTAATATGATAGAAAACTGTAAAAAATTAAGAAACATGTAAGAAACAGCTTTAGATGATTCCATAGTAATTCCATTATAGTTAAGATGTTTTTTTCTTTATTAAAAATTAAAATTTAGAACGTCTTACAACCCAAATTCCAAAAAACCTGGGACAGTCTGTGAAAAGCCCATAGAGACAGAAAACAGTGATTTGATGTCATATCTTATAAACATGTCATGTTTACCACTGTGTTGCATCACCTTTCCTTGAACAGACTGAAGATGATTTTTTTTCTATACAAGTCTTCATCTGCCCAACCATACAGACCCTCTCTTATTATATGTGGGGTTTAATAAGCTGTATGTTTTTAAAAGGGGGCAGTTTTGAACCACACATAGGCCAGTCTTGCTAAGAGTTAAAGGTCAGAGGCATTTGGTTGTGTTTTAGCCCCATTTTAATTTCTCTGGATTCTCTGCACTGTAATCTAAAATTCTGGCAATCCCTGGCTGAGAGAAGTTATTTGTGAACTGTTGAATATTTTGCTGGTGTATTCTTCGCCTAGACTCATTGTAGCCTGCATGTTCTAAAACACTAGTAAATAAAGCATATATAATAATAGCTTTAGGAGCTTTGTCTATAACATGTATTTCCATCATGAAGATCATCATTGAATAAAATTAGAAAACAAAAAAAGTCTTTCCAAACGTGCTGCTTGCGTGACTGTGCCACTGTTTTACCTCTGCAGCTGGAGGGGGTGCAGATGGAGGTGCGGGAGAGTAACGAAGCTTTGCGAGGGGCTCAGAGCGAGCTGAGCGAGAGGCAGCGCTTCCTGCAGACTCTGGAGGTGGAACTGGAGAGCCTTCACAAACAGGTCAGAACTTTCTGAGGCCAGGGAGGATGGAGGGCTTTAAAACTCCAATCCCATAGTCAGACTGAACTTATAGAGCAACGTCCAGTCCTATAGAGTTACCGCTTAGCAGGGGAATTTAAAACTTTGCCCTTTTCACGGTGGGACCAAACAAGTCCCCAAGTGTCCCCTGCTGTGTCCTACTTTCACCGGTCCAAAGTGGAAGGAGCGAGAGAGAGAGGGTTTTCGCCCGCCTGAATGAGTCAGGTCAAACTGAAGAATGTTAAAGTGCAGCAGCTATGGCACTCTTAACAAGGTGTTAGTGCTCAGAAAGTACTGAATAATCCCTCAGTATCAGCCTCTGGATCACAGGCAACCTTTCCCATGGGAGCTCCAGTTTCACTCTAGGTACAAATCAGGCTCTCAGGATCTGTAGCTGTCGGTCTTTCTTGGTCCTTCTACCATTCGTCTGGTTACTGTAAACAGATCAGTCTGGTGTAAATAAGAGAAGACAGCAGGTCATATACAGGTCTGTTTCATAACAGTTTCAGTGGCGGGACAGTCTGAGCACTGATACCACCTGACAGCGCTACAGGGGTGTTCATCGCTTTGTTATGCCTTTGAAGTCTAGATTAATTATTATCATTATGTTAGGCTCTTAAAAATAAAGCTGCTGGAAAGGGTTCTTTGGAGCCATGCCACAGAAATGACTGCCAGACGGCAGCACTGGAGTAAAATCGACTGCTTTAAATTAGTTTAATTCAAAAATGTACGCTGGCTTCACATAAGTGAAATACGTTACATCAACATAAGTGTAAGAACTGGATTAACTGGAGAGTCATGTACGCATGAACATCCTCGTAGGAAGGCATCTCTCCAGGGCTAGGACTGAAGGCCACTGCTCTAGACCTTTTAGAGGTCCTACCTACATTAATGACTGTGAATATGAGCTCTGGTCTATCCAGTCAGTAGTCCTTTAGTGAAAGTCATGGAAGATCTGCCAGGTACTAGAAGTGCTAAATGCTACAAGGTTTAAGTAGAATGTGAAAACCTTCAAGGCCAAATTGCAGTGAATTGCAGTCAGCTTAATGCTAACACATTATTAGAACCCAAAAGGATTAAGCATTGTCATAAAGGTGTTTTATCCCCTTGCCATTTGATCTATTTTTGACTTTTAAGGCCCAAACTAAATGTAAAGAACAGCTCATAATATAAACTATTTGTAGAGATTAAATGTCTTCCTTATAGCCATACATCCCAGAAAAGAAGCTTAAAAGAAGACCCTTTTTAAGGGTCTAGGCATTTAATTACATTTACACAGGTGTTGTATCTAAACACATAATTAAATACACAGCCATAGAACAAGTGACTTTTGCATTTCATTTATATTCTGTTCATAAAAATGGATAGTTCTGGTCCTAATATCTTATTGGCTAAGCTGCTTATTGGATAATTCTGATTGAAACATGGACGTCTGAAATTCTAGCTTCTACAGATAGCTTCTGCACCCAAACAGCAGAAGTGTCTGAATCCCAAATGTTAATTTGAAGCTCTACTATTCACTGCTAGGCTGCAGGAGCCAGTATTTAAATTCCTACGTAGTCCGCTATGTAGGGAACAGAGAGACATTTGAGATTCAGCTCCAGCATGGTAAGAGTGGGTCCACTGGAATGGTGCTATATAAAACTTGTGGCAGTAATTTAGTGACCAAAAGCACTTATAAAGCAAATAAAGCATTAATTAGTGTTGATATTATATGTATATTATTATACCAAACAAAGTTACAAAGTTCATGAAAGGACCGCAATATACACTTATGGTGACCAAACCTTGTCTAAACCCCTTTCCCTATAAAAAGAATTACAGTAACGCATGGCCTCAGGTGCCTTACTGCTTTAATAAACAGGCCTAAGGTAGCACTATTGAACTCTCTCTCTTTGTTTTAATGCCATGCAGTGAAAAAAAATTATGCTATTTCTATCCACACTGAATAGATTTATTCCATTCTCTCTGTAACCCAGCAGTGACTGTTCATGTAAAAATGCTCTAAATGTATTTAAACAGTCTCTCATAGCACTAGTGTCATGGAAATTAAAACCGGTGTCCTTATCAGCAGCCTAGTGTCCAATAAAGAAGATTGTGTGTGGCAAACAAGAGTGTTTTATTGACAGCTGTAACTTCATTAATCCTTCAGTAACCATTAAAATAAACATGCCTCCGCTGGCTGATACGGAACACTGCATGTTCGTGATCTGCCTCCAGTCATGCTTGGAGTTTATTTATATAATTTGTGTTGTAAGTTTCTGTGTTTGAAGTGCACACACGCACACACGCACACACACACACACACTTTGTTCTTATGCTGTTAAAAATGGGACAGCAAGTCCAAATATATTTAATAGCATCGTCATAGCTGTCCTGTAGTAGCACCATCATAATTGTCCTGTAGTAGCACCATCATAATTGTCCTGTAGTAGCACCATCATAACTGTCATGTAGTAGCATCATCATAACTGTCCCGTGGTAGCACCATCATAACTGTTCTGTAGTAGCACCATCATAACTGTTCTGTAGTAGCATCATCATAACTGTCCCGTGGTAGCACCATCATAACTGTCCCGTGGTAGCACCATCATAACTGTTCTGTAGTAGCACCATCATAACTGTTCTGTAGTAGCACCATCATAACTGTCCCGTAAAAGCACCAACACAACTGATCCTGTGGTAGTACTGTTATAATTTGTCATGTGGTAGTCCCATTATAAGTGGCCCTGTGGTAGTACCAGTATAACTAGTCTTGTGGTAGTACCATTATAACTGGTCCAATAGTAGCACCATCATAACTGCTTCTGTAGTAACGCAATTATAACTGGTCATGTAGTAGCACCAGTCCTGCAGTACCACCACTAGAACTGGTCCTGTAGTAGAACAATAATTACTGGTCATTTAGCAACACCAGTCCTGTAGTGGCACCATTATAACTGGCCATGTAGTAGCACCAGTCCTGCAGTAACATCACCATAACTGGTCCTGTTGAAGCACCTTTATAACTGGTCCTGTATTAGTACCAGTATAACTGGTCCCGTAGTAGGACCACTCCTGTCATCATAACTGGAGTTAACACTCACCTGTTGCTCTGCAGGTGGCCGCTCTTGAGGGGAATCTAGGTGAGACGGGTCAGAAGTATGCTCTGGAGATGGAGCGTCTGCAGACTACACTCAACCAGTTGGAGGAGGACCTGTCCCAGCTGCGACTGGACATGCAGCGCAACAAGACCGATTACGAACAGCTACTGCGCATAAAACAGAACCTAGAGCTGGAGATCGCCACCTACAGGCGGCTGCTGGAGGGAGAAGACTCGTAAGTGCCTGAGCCGAGAGCTGTCTTATTTTCTACATTTGCAGAACTCTTTAATTAAAACCTAAACCTTGTATTTTAACCATGTACAGTTTGATACTGTGTTGCCTCTAGCAACTGAAAAAAAACAAGTAGTCAGTTTTTGACCACAGTGTTGGCTGGGTAGTTTTAGGTGGTAGAACATTATCTAGTAGTGACACTGAGGTGAATAGGTGTTTCTAATAAAGTGACCAATTAGTAAAAACAAAAGGTAGCTGTTTGTAATAAAGTAGCCAGTAAGTAGGAGTACAAAGTAGGTGTATATAATAAAGTTCTTAGTTAGCGGAAGCACAAGGTAGGTGTTTCCAATAAAGTGACCAGTGAGTGGAAGCACAAAATTGGTGTTTCCAATAAAGTAGCCAGTGAGTGGAAGCACAAAGTTGGTGTTTCCAATAAAGTAGCCAGTGAGTGGAAGCACAAAGTTGGTGTTTCCAATAAAGTGGGCAGTGAATTGCAATATAAGTTAGGTGTTTCTAATAAAGTGGCCAGCGAATGTCATTACAAGACAGATGTTTCTAACAAAGTGGCCAGTTAGAGGAAGCACAAGGTGGGTGTTTCTAATAAAGTGGTATGTAGCGGTGTATATCAGTACCACAGGTTTTGCAATTTGAGTCATAAGCATTCTCTTAATATCAATAATGCAATGTTTGTTATACACTGATATTTATATCATGTTCATTTCTCTTCGGCAGTGTTAAGGAAATCCCTCCACCACCTAAGAGTAAGTATCTCAGACAATACAGACACACTTATCATTAGATTCACAATGATAGTTGCTAAATGACAAGAATGCCTTGCTGGATCGAGATCCAGTAGCATGTGGGTTTGAAGTGCCATGTGCTGTTTATTCTTGTTAGCTACTGTGAGAAGCTGTTGGCATGGTGGAGCTTATGACATAATGTTCTTATGACAAAAGCACTTTTCACTTTGATAAGAGTTGTGAGATTAATGAACAGCCAATCACTCACAATCTAAACACGCCCTGCTTTCTCTATACATATCCTGAGATACGCTCTTGGTCTATAGTGACCAGTGACTCATATTAATAAGAATCTAAGCTAAAAAACAAAAGCAGTGTAAACAGGTTAGAATGTCGATCTATTAGAAAATACTCCAGGTTGGAATAGTTTGTAAGAATAGCAGGTCAGTATTTGGTGCAGTAAGATTGGTTTTGTGAGTGGAGATTTCTCCTAGCAGTCAGGCTGCTGGTGCTGTAGGCTGCTAACAGGGCTGTGGCTGTGAACTAATGGCAGATTAAACGCTGCTAACAGAGCAACCTCCCAAAACACAGCAGCTCAGCCCTGACAACGCAAACCTCACACATCCCTGTGCAGGCCGGGAGAAAGTCACATATCAAAAACTCTCTCTCTCTCTCTCTCTGTTACTATCTTACTTTCTCCCTCTCTCTCTCACCCCACCCTCTCTTTTTCTCTTACTCTCCCTACTCTCTCTCTCTCTCTCTTTCACCCTGCTTCTCTTTCTCTGTTTTACTTTGCTCTTTATTTATCTTTCCACTCTCTCTCTCTTTACTTTGCCTCCTTCTCTTCTCTTTCTTTCACTCTCCTGCTCTATCCTTTTCTCCATCTCTCCCTTTCTCTCTCACCCCTTTCTCTATCTATTTCCCATGCTGTGTGCCATACTTTCCACTCTTCCTCACACTCTCTTTCATGCTGCCCTTCTTTCTCTGTTTTTCTTCACTTTCACTCACTCTTGCCCCTTCTTGTCCCCCAAATGATCTACCTTGTGCTTTCTTCCCCCCTCTCTCTCTCCCTCTCTCTCTCTCTCTCTCTCTGTCTGTCTGCACTGCAGAGGAGCCGGACGTTCGCACCAGGAAGATTGTGAAAGTGGTGACTCAGACCATGATCAATGGGAAAGTTGTGGACGAGTCCAGCGAGGTTGAGCAGATCGAGGAGTCTAAGAAGTAAAATCGGAGCATTTTAACCTGAAATAAAGCCCCCTTTGTCTGTTAGGGACCACATTAGCTCCGGGCCCCTGGAGGCCCTCAGAGTAACTCTCAGATTTCTGTTTCACCACCGAAGCCTTTCAAACAGATCAGCTTTCTGCTCCTTTTCTCAAGCAGCACAAAGAGGCCACATTACTACAGAGCGGCATCCGCCCTCCAATCAGCACCGCGCAGGAGATGAGTCTTCCCTTTGTTGCTCTTTAGTGGTTTTATCGAGAGGAACATCCTAGTTTTTCTTTTCATGTTTACAGTATTTTCTCCTAGCACTGGGGGTGATAAACATAGTAATATGTAAACCGTTGTTTTAGAAATGATTGATAGCGTAGGTCATGTCAATGAAAAACAATAAAATGAATCAGTAAAAACAAACATTTTGTGAGTGTAGTTATTTAAATGATCTGGACTACTATGACACTGCTATGATTTTCATCAGGTCCATAAAAAAGGAGTAAATTGTCTCCCCAAATGGCTTATATAGTGGGGTCCAAAAGTCTGAGATCACACAAGAAATCTGGGATTTTTTTCATTTAAACTTGGAAATAAACACCAGGATGATTTATCTTTTTGAAGAAAGAAAAATGACAAAACATCCATCCATCCATCTTCCGGGGTCACAGGGGGGCTGGAGCTAATCTTAGCATCCGCACCAAGGTAGGGTACACCATGGACAGGTCTCCAGTACACTAACAAAACAAAAACAAATAAGTAAATAAATAAAAAAGATATTGAAGAAATTGGTAAAAACGAATATACTGAGTCTGCACATTGTCTCATCTATTAAAGTTCATGTTCAGATGTTTCTTCTGATCTACTGATAAGAGGCTTTTACACAAATTTGTGGAGTCCATGCAAATTTAGCTTCTCATTAAAGCTCAAGAAGAAAGAATGATGGAAATTCATGTTAAATCCCACAGTTATGCTAATAACAGAATTAGAAAGGAACTTGAAAGGATTATAAAAAGGATTAAAAATAAAAGCATTTTCATTAGAAGATTTAGACTTTTATAATATACACACTGTATCATTTTTGTTTTTGTTGTTTATAGTGTTTATAGACATTGGCTGGCAGTATATATTTTGGTAAAAAAACAAAGGTGTCAAGTAATAAAGTACAAATACTTCATTACCTTACTTTTGGTTATTTATACTTTACTGAAGTGATTATTTTTCAGCTCACTTTTAACTTTTACTCCTTACATTTTCACACCATTATCTGTACTTTCTACTCCTAACATTTTAAAACTAGCCTTGTTACTCTTATTTCATTTACAGCTAGTTTTTATTCATGTACATTTACATTCCAGTAAAGATTATTGATAACATGCCTCTGAAGTTTGACTTTTTGCTCCATTACAATACTTATACACAATTAGTCATAGTTTCTTCTGCTCCATGATACATGTTAATACTCAGTAGTACACAGATATGCTCCTTTAATATATTTACATTGTACTAAAATACATTCATTTTTAATGGGCCTATATGCGGCTGAAACAGGAAGCCTAACACGTTTTTTTCCTTACATTACTTTTACTTTTATACTTTAAGTAGTTTTGACAACAGCACTGTTTTTACTACTACTACTTTTACTGGAGTAAAAAGCTTGAGTTGATACTTTAACTTCTACAGAAGTGTTTTTAATTCCTAGCATCTATACTTCTACCTGAGTAATGGATGTGAATACTTTTGACACCTGTGGTAAAATATACTTTGAAACCCACTAAATTTTTTATATTTTTACATTTTTAAAATGCTGTTTAAAATGGATAGACATGCTTACTGTCCTTCTACAGTACTGACACAATACTCTCCAGAGTGAGGTGCCCTATTTTGAAAAACTAGAAAAATGAACATTTGATGATGTATGTTGAAGGTAGGAAACATATAAACTATATAGGCAAACACATGTGCACACCTCTTCTAATAATTGAGTTGTGGTGTTTCAGCCAAACTCATTGCTAACAGGTGAGAAAATTAAGCACACAGTCACGCAAGCTCCCTAGACAAACACTGGCAGTGTAAAGGGTTATACTGAAGAGCTCAGTGACTTTAAACATGGTTCTGTCATACAATGCCATAGATCTGAACCAGTCATGTAAGTAATGTGGTTTCATGGGTCTGGTGTGGAGGAACTCTAGTGGACTAAACAAAGCTGTACCCTTAACCCCACTGAACATCTTTAGGATGAGCTAGAATGCCAGTTGTGAGCCAGGGCCATTCTTATTTAACATTTTGGCCATATATTATATATGCAGGGTTTCTCAGTGATTGTATGATATATGTGCACAATGCATGTGGGATATTGTGGTATGAGAACACTTCTGGGCTTAACCATCCAAAATCGTGGATTTGGTCAAATCAAGAAGGCCAAGAGATACAGTACTGCATTATAGAATATTATACCACATAACAAATAAAATATTAATATCATATTAAATGCAGACATATAGAAGAAAAGTTGCATGTGTAATATTCCAGTCCCCTCTAAACACTAATACAAGTTTCAGTAGCCACTGTAAAGCTATTTACAGAATGACTTGAAAGGTATGAATCTCAGACAGTTGCACAAGAAGATTTGCATGAGGTTTTCTTGCCAAATCTTTTTTCCATTTAAACACAATGTTTCAGACGCGTCAGGAGGAGAAGTGTCAGGAGATTCGCTGACGTGGTAACTTGGTCAGCGTCATCCAAACCATCAAAACAAATACTGGGTCAAAGGACTGCACATACCTAATGGGATAAACATCTGTTTAAAAAGTACCTTGTTGTTGATGACAAGAGGCTAAAGTGCCCTAAGGGCAAGTGATTTGTTACCTCTTCTACCCTTTCAATTTTCTTTCAAAGACTTAGCAGCTCTTATGCTGCTTTATGAGCATGTTGACATATGTTATGTTTTTATCATTACACTCTCATGGTTCTTTTTAGACATTTTCATATTCTCTAACTTTAGAAAACAGCTACTAAATCTGGGGATTGAGAGGCTTAAATGTGTTGTTTAGTTTAAAAATCCCCAGACTATAGAAAATAGTGTACTTTAGCGTTATGGAGCCCATCCCAGCACTCACTAGGCAGAAAACATCAAAACCTTCAACAGGCCACCAGTCCACCACAAATACAGAGATATACTGGAGTGTGGGAGGAAACTACAGCACCTGGAGGAACCCCAGGCAGACATAGAGAGACATCTGGTTGCCTGCCCAGGGAATCAAACCCAGTCCCTTCTTGCTTTGAGGAGAATGTGCCACCATGCTGCCTCAGTTTTAATTATTAATTAAAAAATGACTAATCGATCCCGTGTTTGTTTTAGACAGTTAAGGTGAACTGTTAGCTAAAACACTTGAAATGAAGTTAATCACTTACAGAAATCTGAGGCTGGATTTATGGGACGTTGTACTACGTGCTATCAGGTGATGGTCGGGATGCTGGGGATCTGATCTGTAAAGACATACATTTTACTTGAATGTAGATCCATGTCATCTACAAATACAGTATCTATCTATCTATCTATCTATCTATCTATCTATCTATCTATCTATCTATCTATCTATCTATCTATCTATCTATCTATCTATCTATCTATCTATCTATCTATCTATCTATCTATCTATCTATCTATCTATCTATATCCCTGCTTCATCCCTGCCTAAGCTGCTAGAGTTAGTGATAGAGTTAGTGAGCTCCTTTTTGCTCAGCAACTTTATTTCTAAAATGAGTTTTCAGTGTTTGTTTTAGAAATCTGGTTACTTTTACCAATAGAAACCTACAGAAGTTTTTTTTTCTAGTTTTTTAATAAACAACTTATTTCTTGAGCAATTGGTTAGCAAAACATTTGGCAGGACTAATTCTTCTTTAGCTCAGTAGACGAAGACTGAAGTTACAAGTTTAATCAGGTAATGGTTGCTGAGAAGTAATTCCTCTTATTGTTATTACTCCCTGCTTTGCCACCGTAATCACTTCTATATCTTTACTGGAAGGCCTATTGCTTGTTTTGTGGTAAACAGGTACAGACATGCATTTGTTTATAGAATACTGTTTGATTTCTCAACAAATAAAACAATTTTTTTTTTCTTGGAAATAGTTGACTCGACTTCATAGTTGCTTATCTGTGAGTACACAGAGCAGTCCAATCCAGGCTGAATTGATATTAAACAGGAAAACAGGCCTATTAGATTCACTTACAGACTTATAGATGCTTATTGATGCATGTGTACAAATGTAGTGTGGTGTTGTAAAAGGGGCACATGCCTAATCTCTGCTTCTTTCACAGACTTGGAGTCACCTGCTTTTCCAGACGCTGCAATGACGGTGTCTGTGGACAGTAATAACGACCAGGGAGGGCTGAGCGCTTTCTAACATTTAAGGTCTCCTTCTCTTCCTTTTTTTTTAGCCAGACGCCCCTTTACTTTCACAACAGGATGGGTGTATTTAAGGGAGGAGACAATAATTAGTGACTTCGCTGCAACAGAACCACCTGGAAGGTGAGGTTGTGTATGTGGGAATGGTCTCTGACAGCAAAGCATAGAGCTGAACAGGCATTTCAGACAAGTAGCCATAGAAAACATCAACTTTAAACTATTCTAAAGTGACTATACATATTATTCATATGCATCTCTTGATGTGGTATCTTTAACCCTCAAACGTCTGGAGTTAATGTCCTTTTGCTGTTCTCTTTCATAGCATGATTATTTGAGGATCATTCTAGAGAATTGGTTTAATGTCAAGAGTTCAAAACACATTTCAGACTTGGACGAAAACCGTTTGCCTTGAGTGAACCTAAACTTCATTTATGTTTATTTATATTTATTTCTTTGAATGAATGGTTTAACTTTTGGCACTACCAAAACAATCAGAACACTTCTGAAACTTTACCTAATGCTTAAGTAGTGACTGTTTCATTAGTAATAATTAAAAATTATAGTGTTAATTATAGTAGTAACACACTTCAAATGTAATTGACAGTTCTTAATGTTCCACACTAATTTTCATACTGTGAGATGCGTTTACTTAAAACGGGATCTAAGGGTTTTAGTGTAAATATAGAGGTTAGGGTTTCGTGTAAATGTAGGGGATAAGGTTTCTTGTTAGTTAAGATGTTAGGGTTTATTGTAAGTTTAGGGGTTAGGGTTTAGTGTAAATGTAGGGGTTAGGGTTTAGTGTAAGTTTAGGGGATAGGGTTTAGTGTAAGGTAAGGTGTTGGGGTTTAGTGTAAATATAGGGGTTAGGGTTTAGTGTAAGTTTAAGAGTTAGGGTTTAGTGTAAATGTAGGGGTTAGGGTTTAGTGTAAGTTTAGGGGATAGGGTTTAGTGTAAGGTAAGGTGTTGGGGTTTAGTGTAAATATAGGGGTTAGGGTTTAGTGTAAGTTTAAGAGTTAGGGTTTAGTGTAAATGTAGGGGTTAGGGTTTAGTGTAAGTTTAGGGGATAGGGTTTAGTGTAAGGTAAGGTGCTGGGGTTTAGTGTAAATATAGGGGTTTGGGTTTAGTGTAAGTTTAAGAGTTAGGGTTTAGTGTAAATGTAGAGGGTTTGGGTTTAGTGTAAATGTAGAGGGTTAGGGTTTAGTGTAAGTTTAAGAGTTAGGGTTTAGTGTAAATGTAGAGGGTTTGGGTTTAGTGTAAATGTAGAGGGTTAGGGTTTAGTGTAAATGTAGGGGTTAGGGTTTAGTGTAAGTTTGGGGGATAGGGTTTAGTGTAAATGTAGGAGTTAGGGTTTAGTGTAAGTTTAGGGGATAGGGTTTAGTGTAAGGTAAGGTGTTAGTGTTTAGTGTAAATGTAGGGGTTAGGGTTTAGTGTAAATGTAGAGGGTTAGGGTTTAGTGTAAATGTAGGGGTTAGGGTTTAGTGTAAGTTTAAGAGTTAGGGTTTAGTGTAAATGTAGGGGTTTAGATTTAGTGTAAGTTTAAGAGTTAGGGTTTAGTGTAAATGTAGGGGTTAAGGTTTAGTGTAAGGTAAGGTGTTAGTGTTTAGTGTAAATGTTGGGGTTAAGGTTTAGTGTAAATTTAAGAGTTAGATTTTAGTTTAAATGTAGGGGTTTGTGTAAGTTTAAGAGTTAGGGTTTAGCGTAAATGTAGGGGTTAGGGTTTATTGTAAGTTTACAGGTTGGGGTTTAGTGTAAGTTTAGAACAGCCAGTAAGATTTTGATGTTTAAAAAAGTATTTATGCCTCACTACGTCCTGCATATTTCTCTCCACCATGAACAGATTTAAAAAGCACATTTTAGGCCAAGGCCTTTTCAAAACAAACATAAATCAATGCACAATGCAAAACTATTTCATGTAATATCTGTGATGGAGCTTTTAGAAGCATTGAACGTTTTGGATGTCTGGTTCCCATCAAACCCCTCAGAATGTTTACATTTGAGAAATCTGTGAAAATCCTATTTAAAGCAAGACGAGCAGCAGCATGCGCACTGATGAGAATCAAAATCAGTGAGCTAGAACTCTGTTAATGATTAACTAGCTTGTAATTGACGCTCCTTCGACGTCAATTAAAGCTGATTGACAGATTTTGGCGGGGAAAAGATGCAGATTCAAGACCAAACAAACGGGATCTGAGTACACACAGCCAACACCTTTCATTCCAAACACGCCGACAGTCTAGACTACACTAAAACATACACATAAATATTGTTCTTCTGAAGCTCTTAAGCCTTTAAATACCGCAGCAGGTGTAATAGCTCCGCTCCTTCTCCACCGCCAGCTGATGTTAAGCAAAAGTTCAGTCCGTCCTCTGCTAGGATCAGCACAGACTTGTTACAGTGATGCAACCATGGCCTGGACTGGTATGTGGATTTTACTATATAGGAGGGGAAATGCATTGGTGCATCAATCTACAGACTGTGTTTCTTCTGCATTTACTTTGAAATGATGGATTATGGTATGTACTCGTGTTCTGGCCCAAAAGAATTTTGACGTCATACACCCACCATTCATAACCACCTCCTTGTATCTACACCCATTATCCATTTTAGCAGTTCCACTTGTCATGCAGGAGCACTCTGAAGTTCTACAGTTACAAACTGCCGTCCATCTGTTCCCTTGCATATTTTGTTGGTCAACACCCCCACAGGACCACCACAGAGCAGGTTTTATTTGGATGGTGGATTATTCTCAGTACTGCATTGTGTGATGTGCTAGTGTGAGGTGCTGGTGGAGTTTGCGAACACCTCAGTGTCTCTGATCTAAGAACAATATTCAGCTGACAGCGTCCTATGGATAGCACCCTGTGACAAGCATCCTGTGACCACTGATGAAGGACTAAGGGATACACCCAGTTATATACAAATTCTGGGGGCTATATTTCTGGTTCTCTGGAGGCTGTCAGATTAATGGCTTGTTGGAAAGAACATGTTATGCTCTACCGATGTGTGGAAGTTGATCACAGATTTTTTTAATGTTGGATTTTTAAAGTCACTGTTATAAAGCGTTCCCTTCTCTTGTTGGTTTATTGGTAACGTCATCAGCTTTAGTCAACGTTGACTCGATTTTTATTATATAACTGTTGACTTTCAAATAATCTACAGCCCACTATCAACCTTTTTTGTTTGTCCTCTATGTTGAACATATAACTGGAAGAAGACGATTGATGTTTCAATACTGGTGGACGAAAGATCTATGCCATCAATTCAATATGAGGTTGGTCACAACACTCATAGCTGCAAGCCATGAATATCTGATGGCCCTCAAACAAAATGAAGACATGGGACTTCATCTCAATATGACAAGAGTAACAATCACAAACTTTAATACCTATTGGTTAAGATGTAGTGGTGAACAGATCAACAAGCATAAAGGAACTTTCTACAAAGAAAGGTTTGAATGCTTCAGGCTCTGTTCTCTTCTGTTTCATTGATATATATGAATGCTGGTCGTTGGTATTGCTGATGCCTTGTTAGTGTTAAAGAGAAAAAAAACAAAACAAATGAATATTTGGCAAAACCCAGCCTCACCTCTTACCTGCAGCTCAAACTGAAGCTCTTATGCTGGACGTATTATGAGCTGAATTAATTTATTGCTAAACATAGTTCTGCTTGGAACAGTGGCAGATAGAAGAGGAAGAAACAACACCTGCATGGTAACCAGGAGACTTTATGGCACTTGTATATAATGTACATAGTGGTCTTATTTATGACTCCACTGTTCACTGATTGCATTTAAATGAAATCAAATTAATGCTGGACCGAATATAAATGCTGTTAAACGTGTGTTTTCTTAAGCCTAATCCCAGTGTGCACAGAGAATGATGAGCGAGTCAATACCACAAGCTTGTGACTCACCAAGCGTGCCAAAAATAAGTGTGGGGTTTGAAGATGGATGGCTTTAGCTCTCCTATAGGATACCTAAGCAGTGGAAGCTATAGCTCTACTCTAGTATACTTTAGGGTCAGTTCCCTTCAGCCTTTAATGTAAACATTTTTTAACTCCTTTATGCAGAGGGGAACTGTTCATTCAGACTGTTTCATTTACTGTTTTTATAAAGTAATTCTGTCATTAAAGCAGTTTTAAAGGAGCACTTTCAGTCACCTTCTTCTGAATTCTGACATCCAAAATAATAAAAACAATAAACTCAGTGAGTATTACTGCATCCTTCAAATACCGACGGTATCACTGAGGCTGAAGCAGCACAGTGGAGTATTATCTCTAACTCTTTTTGTTACTTTACTATGCGGCCATTTACAGCACAAAATAAGATCTTTTTCTCAAATGTGACATATTATACCCCCTTTCCACAAGTTAACAGTCTCTCTGGGGTCTTAATAAAATGTCTGACATGCTTTGGTCACAATACCACAAGGGGCTTCTCAGCTGCCTCTTTCCTTCCCCGTCTTAACAGCCCTCTTCAGAATGGCTGGTCTAGGTGTACGTTGAAGGGTACCTAGCCACTGCTTGCCCACCCCTACTGTCCCACAGGGCATTCTGGACCAAGAACGGCTTTGCATCACTATATCAAGAAACATGATGGAGACATCTGGCATCAAATTCTTGCATATATTTAAAAAATACAGTCTGTCAGTTTTAGCATTTGTTCTGTTTGGTCTTTGTACTATTTTCAATCAAATATAGGGATTTAGTCAGTGGCACATGGTTGCATGTTGTATATACTGTATATTTTGTGTGCAGCGCCGCCTCTTTTTGTAAAGAGGGTTGTAAGCCTAAAGCTTCATAAAGGCATATTACAACAAGGATGAGATGATACTGTATTTTCAGAAGTGGAACAAACATCATAACTGACAAAAGCAAAGTCATTTGTTTTAAATGGGCTTTTGTAATTTACATAAGAGACTAGAACGTCTTTAAATGACATCAGTTCTTCTGCATATTTCTACAATTTTCGCATAATTAAATAGTTGTCTCTTTCAGAGAAATGCTCTGTTCTGGAGAAATTTGCAAAGAATTGTTCACTGTGATAGAAACAAGATGTCCACCTGTAAAAGGTTCCTCACAGCAAGTTACTGCATGGTTTTGAAAAAAAATCTAATGCCATTGTTTTAAATTTTGAGATCAGGTTTTGTCCTAAATGTATTTTTAATCAATAAAGAGAAGTGGTAATGTGAGGGTGTGATAAAGCTAAATTATTCTTGTTATTTTTTTCAAGTTTAACAATATTTTAAAATGATTGATGATAGAACAAATTGGAAGACACAAGTAGGTTCACTGGTTGTTTTGGATATTTAATAAAATGGTCATATTTATGTTGCAGATATCACGACCCCAGGTTCCCATCAATGCCACTGTAACATCTGAAAATCTGTTTTGCTAAATATCAGTCTTTTCATATTACATCACTCTGGAGGACTGCATGATGTTTACATTTGCTCTAAAGCGAGTGATGATTGACTTTCTCTGTTTAAAGAACAGTATTTATGATTAGTGCTCACATGACAAGCTCAGCTCGGGAAAGCCCTGTAATTATGTTTTAGTGCCCTGCTTCAAACACTCCCTATTCTAGACTCACGTTGTCCTAAAGGTTTTGTGCTAGACTCTGTAAAGTCAGCTTGACTAAGACAGCTTGACAAAGTACCTTAAATAACCTCCTTCAACAATCTAATGTTTCAGCCATTGCTGTGTCTGATCCACTCTTAGCAGCACAACACACACTTCAACACAACACCAAGTCAGTTTCACTGCAGTGCTGAAAATGATTCACCACCTAAATAATCCCTGCATTGTGGTGGTCCTGTGAGGGTCCTGACCATTGAGAGACAGGGTAACAAAGCATAGTGAGAAACAGATTTACTACAGTGTGTAATTTTAGAACTACAAGAAGCTCCCATATCAGAGGTTATTGTGTTTACAGTATACGGGCTTTGCGGCGCCATAAACTCACAGACCAATCGCGTGTGTTGTAAGATCACCAAAAGCGCCTCAGCCAATCAGATCTGTGCAGATTCAGGAGGGCAGCGTGCACACAGGCGAGGTACAAAGCGAGAAGCAGCAGTCAGAGAATAAAGCGAGTCAAAGAAAGAGTAACATGCTCTAAAAAATGGAATTGACCGTGACATAGATATTTATTCCTCCCACAGGCAGATACAAACTAACAGGTCCAGATGTGAAACTGAGTTAACTAGAAGGCTGCACGTTGTAGAACCTTTTTCAAACATATTAAGGTAGCTCTTTTTTTACTTGAAGTGGGGAAAAACATTTATTTTAAGTTTTATAAATAGTTCATTGAGTTTTATTGTATTTTTTTTATTTTAGTTTTTATTTTATTTCATTTTATAAACAAGCAATAAATATATCTGAAATATACTGAACAGTATTTGTAATGTTTGTCTTTCAGTCGTTGATGACAAATAACGATCATATGCTGATCGTTAGTATCATATAGTATCATATGCTGATACTAGGCTACTTCAGTAAACAGTCACTGAATAATAACACAAGTTAGAAATGATGATGATCCGGACTTTGGCCTGAGGAAATTCCCTCTAACTGGACCTTACTGAACTCTAATTAAATACCCCTGTCCTATATGGTAAGTGAAGCTGATACAATGGACAGATATTGTAGAAATAAGAAAGTGTTTTTAAAGTTATGCATTATTTGTGTACATGAACATACAAGCAAGACTAATTTATCTAATAATATCACTATATTGAAGAGTCCTGGAGGCTGTACTCCAACAGGTCCTTATACTGAGAAAAACAAACACACAGTGCTTTAAATTTAAATTATGTAAATGGGTCTGTCAATTGGACAAGCAAAATGAGTTGCACACATAATCACTGGCAAAAGAAGCAGTAATACAGCAGAGCATGTTAACTAGATTTTCTGTGTACAGACTAAGGGAACCCCCTGGTGGCTTCTTCAACACAGTACAGTCACCTCATTACTTTGCTACATGACCTGTGCAACTACTAGTGTGTAACTTACCACCTGTTTGTTAAGGGGCCTCAAACAGCTACACACTGCCAGTATCATAAAAAGTTCTTTTCAGGGATTTCGGATTCGGATGGTCCAAGAGGTTAATTACAATCATATCAAGCAGCTACATGAGTCATTTAATGTGGATTGAAGTGAAATAGTTAATTGTAGAGAAATATACTCTGATTTCTTTATAGTGGTGGTGATGGTAAGCTTGTCTACAACATAATTATAGCCATTTTATTTACTATCCTATATAGTATAACAAGTTATTTCAGTTTATATATGTAATGCTGTTGATGGTAAAATATACATCTGAAAGAATAGCTTTTCATTGGAGACTGTAATTCCACAGAACACACTACATGCACCCCTCCAAAACTAATGCATTAAAAAACAATATTTTTAGGCCAAATTTCAAATAATGTCTCAGCATCAGGCAGCATATTCCTAACCAATTTTGTGTAATAACTTTCTGGGAGGGAACTTCATGGATGCATTGAACTCTTTAGATGTCTTGTTCCTATCACCGCCACTGTGAGCTATTCTGACTCTGTAATGGTTTTCTATAATAAGGCGGCTCAAAAATCTGAATAAATTTGATTACATTTTCACTTTGGATTCAAGGATTCAAGGATTCAAGGATTCAAGGAGACTTTATTGTCATTCGCATCACATGTAGTACATGGGGTGGAACGAAATTGTGGTACCCAAGGACCCAGTTTTACCCAGACAGCAGTACTTAATAAATAAAATAAACATAAATATATAAAATATATGAAAATAAAATAAACAGGAATGGAGAAGGTAGCAGCAGAGTGTATTAAAGTGACTGGTGTCGTAAAAGTGTCAGTGCAGTGGTTCCACTAAGTGGCGTTTAAAAGTCTTACAGCTTCCGGAATGAAGCTGTTCCTCAGTCTGTTCGTTCTACACTTGACGCTCCGCAGCCTCCTGCCTGAGGGGAGCGGGACAAACAGTGAGTGTGCTGGATGAGTGGGGTCCTTCATGATGCAGGTGGCCCTCTTCCTGCATCTGGAGGTGTATATGTCCGTGGTGGTGGGGAGGCTGACTCCGACAGACCTCTGTGCAGCCTTCACCACCCTCTGCAGAGCTTTCCTGTCTGCAGCAGAGCAGCTTCCGTGCCACACGTTGATGCTGGAGCATAGAACGCTCTCCACCACACATCTATAGAAGGAGGTGAGGACCGAGCTCCCGAGCCCAGCTCGCCTCAACCGCCTGAGGAAGTAGAGCCGCTGATGTGCCTTCCTGACCAGGCTGGAAGTGTTGTTGCTCCAGGTGAGGTTGTTGCTCAGGTGAACACCCAAGTACCTGTAGCTGGAGACCACTTCCACCGCAGACCCTCCGACATGCAGGGGGAGGTGGGCATGTCTGCCCCTTCTGAAGTCCACAATCATCTCCTTCGTCTTCTTTATGTTGATGCAGAGGTTGTTCTTTCTGCACCAACCCTCCAGGTGTTCTACCTCCCGTCTGTAGCCAGACTCATCACTGTTTGTGATGCATCCGACCACTGCCGTGTCGTCCGCAAACTTCACAATATGACAGCCTGGGTGGATGGGGGAGCAGTCATATGTGAGCAGCGTGAACAAGAGGGGGCTCAACACACAGCCCTGAGGGGAGCCAGTGCTGAGGATTGTGGTGGAGGAGGAGAGGTTGTGGATCCTCACAGACTGCGGCCTGTTGGTCAGGAAGTCCAGGACCCAGTTGCAAAGAGAAGAGCGCAGACCAAGTGAGGAGAGCTTATCTGTCAGTGTCTGGGGTATCATGGTGTTAAAGGCGGAAGTGAAGTCCACAAAGAGCATACGGACATAAGAGTCCTTCTGCTCCAGGTGGGTGAGGGCAGTGTGGACCACAGAGGAAATGGCATCGTCTGTGGATCGGTTCCTCCTGTAGGCGTACTGGTGTGGGTCCACAGTGACGTCGATGGTGGCTTTGATGTGGGTCATAACCAGTCTTTCAAAGCATTTAGTGACTATCGGCGTGAGAGCTATCGGCCGGTAGTCATTCAGACCTGTCACTGTGGAGCTCTTGGGGACCGGGATGATGGTGGCGGTCTTCAGGCAGGTGGGAACAGCTGCCTGGGTGAGGGAGACATTGAAAATGTCTGCCAGGACCTCGGAGATCTGATCAGCGCACTCCCGTAGTACTCAATGGCTACATTCAATCTGAAAAGTTGGAGTTTCCTTTGAGTTTGCTCTGTGTAGATGATGTTTTAACTTAAATCAGTCATGCCAGTGAGGAAAGTTTTCCAGGGAAACTGTGTAAATAATAAAAAATACTGAAATGTACACAGCAGCATCACCAGGGATTTATGGATTGAAGGTTAAGAGGTGGGGAACAGAAGCCCCAGGAGATTTTTAATGTCTTTTTTTATCATGAACTCATAGCTGATACACACAGTGTATCCTGTCTCTCTGTATTAGGTACACATAACAAATAATGAAACAATGATTTTTACATTCACATTGACTTGTATTTGAAAACAAAACTACAGAGACAGGATATGTAATGACTTATCTCATCAACTCAGTTGTTTTATAAACGTAAAAAAATTAAAAAACTGTATACAACTGTTGATGCATCCAAATGATCATTGTACATGATTTCAGAATAATTTATTTAAATATACACTGAGGTGGTGTAACTACAGAGAGAGCTGGGTGGGCATTGGCTCTGGGCCTGTAGCGACTGGTTCCCATTGTTTAATTTTTTTTTCTGGTAACTTTTGGATTTGAACAAAGTAAATAAATTAATAAATAAAAAGAACAGCGATTTCACTGTTTTTATTTGTTATAAAATCCACCACATACTTACCTGCTGCTGATGGAGCAACTTATCATATATATGATATCTCATCACTGTCCAAAGAAAAACATGTACCTCCATTTTTGTCAATTTTATTTTTTAAACACAACAGCTGCCTTTTAGATTGCTTCATTTTACATGTATTTTACATGTATTTGTTTTTCAAAACAATACAAATAACATTAAAATAGTAAGTAGATACTTAAAGAGGAGTTCCAGCATTTTTACAATTTCAGACTTTTAAACATTCAGAGTGGTTTGGTGTGGTTTATTGTGGAGAAACTTACAGACTCTATGTAGCACTAAAAAAGGGTTCTTCTATTGTTACAATGTCAAGGTTCTGGTTGGTGAACTAATATTAGTGTAGAAGTAATGGTGTAAGTAACTGCATTAGTGTGTGTTGTGCTGGTGTGAGTGGATCAGACACAGCAGTGCTGCTGGAGTTTTTAAACACCTCAGTGTCTCTGCTGGAATGAGACCAAAACTATTCGGTATGAAGGACTTTACATGTACAAGGTGGACCAACAAGGTAGGGCTGTCTAATAGAGTGGAAACTAAATGGACACACTGTTTAAAAGCTTTAGCAGCACTGCTGTGTCTGACACACACTAAAACACCGCGTCAGTGTCATTAAATGAGTGTCAATTTCATTATCTCACCACGCAGGGGCGCCACCATCCTGTCTAACCAGTCCCATATCACCTTACTCACTCTGCCTTCCTGTAACTGAACATTCAGTCCATTCAGATAATGGAGCACCGTGCACTCTCAGTGTTTACAATAAACAAATGGTAGAATCATTCATCTGCAAAAACTGTATAAGTATATCATCTTCAAGCCGCTAACCATTACCCTTTTACCCCCTGCTAATAATTTATCACCTGTTGTTCACTTTCTATTACCTATTCTATTACTGATTGACAAGTATCCATTACCCTCTGTTCACTGCCTATTACCCACCACTCCCTGCTCAGTGACCATTATCTATTACCCACTGCTTACTGCCCATTACCCATCACCAGCAACTAATTAACCATTTCCCATTACCCACTGCTCGCTGTCCATCACCCAACTCACTGCCTATTACCCCCCACTAAATGACCATTACCCATTACCCCTACTCTCTGACATTACCCATTACCCCTACTCTCTGACATTACCCATTACCCCTACTCTCTGGCCACTATCCAACGCCCTGCTCAATGCCCGTTACCCGATGCTTATAACCGACTGCCCTTAGATAACTAATCATTATCCGTAACCCGCTGGTCACTGCACATTATACCACTCACTCACCATTATTGATTCCATATAATCTATTACCCCCTGCTCACTGACCATTACCTCCTGCTCACAACCTATTACCCACCCACTGCTCACTGACCGTTATCCATTACCCACTGCTCACAGCATATAATCTATTACCCCCTGCTCACTGACCATTACCTCCGACTCACCACCTACTACCCACCCACTGCTCACTGACCATTATCCATTACCCACTGCTCACAGCATATAATCTATTACCCCCTGCTCACTGACCGTTACCTCCTGCTCACCACCTACTACCCACCCACTGCTCATTGACCATTACCCACTGCAGCATATAATCTATTACCCCCTGCTCACTAAACATTGCCTTCTGCTCACTACCTACTACCCACCCACTGTTCACTGACCATTACCTCCTGCTCACCACCTACTACCCATCCACTGCTCACTGACCATTACCCATTACCCACTGCATAATCTATTACCCCCTGCTCACTGACCGTTACCTCCTGCTCACCACCTACTACCCACCCACTGCTCACTGACCGTTATCCATTACCCACTGCTCACAGCATATAATCTATTACCTCCTGCTCACTGACCGTTACCTCCTGCTCACCACCTACTACCCATCCACTGCTCACTGACCATTACCCACTGCAGCATATAATCTATTACCCCCTGCTCACTGACCATTACCTTCTGCTCACAACCTACTACCCACCCACTGTTCACTGACCATTACCTCCTGCTCACCACCTACTACCCATCCACTGCTCACTGACCATTACCCACTGCAGCATATAATCTATTACCCCCTGCTCACTGACCATTACCTCCTGCTCACCACCTACTACCCATCCACTGCTCACTGACCATTACCCACTGCAGCATATAATCTATTACCCCCTGCTCACTAAACATTGCCTTCTGCTCACTACCTACTACCCACCCACTGTTCACTGACCATTACCTCCTGCTCACCACCTACTACCCATCCACTGCTCACTGACCATTACCCATTACCCACTGCATAATCTATTACCCCCTGCTCACTGACCGTTACCTCCTGCTCACCACCTACTACCCACCCACTGCTCACTGACCGTTATCCATTACCCACTGCTCACAGCATATAATCTATTACCCCCTGCTCACTGACCGTTACCTCCTGCTCACCACCTACTACCCATCCACTGCTCACTGACCATTACCCACTGCAGCATATAATCTATTACCCCCTGCTCACTAAACATTACCTTCTGCTCACAACCTACTACCCACCCACTGCTCACTGACCATTACCCATTACCCACTGCTCACAGCATACAATCTATTACCCCCTGCTCACTGACCATTACCTCCTGCCCACTACCTACTATTCACCCAATGTTCACTGACTATTAACCATTACCTACTGCCCACAGCTTATTACCTCATTACTCACTGCCCCTTGCGCGTTGCCTGTCACCCACTGTCCACTGTCCACACTGACCGGGGCCTGTGGTGCGTCTGCTGCGAGTGTCTCTTTAAAAGCGCGCTCAGCCCCCACGCCTCAAAAAGCGGCTCGTTCCGGCTTCGCCTCTTCACGCCCGTGTCCTTGCTCTGCCCAAAAATAGGACCACGGATAACCCCCTCTAAAAAACCCAGCCGCTCTCTTGTCCGCTAATTGTTAATTATTTTGTTTTATATTGATCAGGGCTATTTTATCCACCCTGCCTCTCATCGCTGTCCCCGCTCTGTGCAGTGTGGCCGTGCAGGCGGAGTGATACGAGCTGAGGCGCTTCACTGCCTCATGAGCCAACGGGAGCGGCGCGCGGTGCACAGAGAGATCCGTGCAAACGACGAGCACGAAGAAATAAACAGACTTCAGAAGCAACGAGAAAGTGCGTCTTATGTGCAGCTGGACCGGACTTAGGGGTTTATTTGGCCTTGAAGAGTGGAGCTAGATTGTGGACATGATGATAACGATGAAGATGAAGAGGGTGAGAATGATTCTCCACTGCCACTGTGCTTAGGGTAAGTGAAAGTTGCCAGTCTGTCTCTGACAGTAAGGATGGGTGCTCTGCACGTAGCCCCTCTCTTACTCTCTCTCTCTCTCTCTATATGTATATTTATATGTCCATACATAGTTGTGCAATATTAACAACGTTGTTGCAGCAAATGCACGTGTACAACGGCCTATATGCTTAAACTGTCTAAATGCCAACGCCACCGAATATTTACAACTTTCTCTATAATTAAATAGTTGTAAACAAAAGTCATTGAGAGTGCTGTGATGTGAAATGTAGGCAGACTGAGTCAGAACTGTTTACAGGGGTGGTGTCAGGAACCAGCGTCCAGCTCTAAAAGCTCTCTCATAGAAAGTAAGTACATTAAATTAGTTACAAATATTCTGCCTGTTGCCAGAGACACTTTTTACAATAGTTTTAAGAACAGGTTTTCCCCTAAATGTATATTCCTTACTGTATTCATAGTAAAGGAGTATATGTAGTGTGTTCTGAGGCATCATAGTCTTCAAAGAACTGATGTCCTGTTAGATTTCTACCATCTGTTAGATTTTTACCAACAACATTACATGTAAATGTCCTTTTTAGGTTCACTAGTGGTTTTGGATAGTAAATAAAATGTCTATATTTGTATAGTAGACATGGTGACCCCTGGTTCCATTCACCACCACTTTCACAGATAAGTCAGCACACTTTTATTTTTACAGTAAATCATTTGAAATCATAAAGACTGAATTATGCAGATTTTTTTGTTTCAAAATTGGGGCTTTTCCACTTAAACATGCTGCAGTGTGTTCAGATGGCAGGATTTGAGTTGGTTAGTTAGGCTGGATAATTGTTCTGTGCATGCAGCTGATCAATTGTAAGTGTATGAAGTTTGATTCAGAGCTTTGTGGTCACACCAACTTTCTTTTTGAAAAGTCCTGCACAGGAATGTTCCTCAAAAACAAAGACTCTCAGGCTTGAATAGCAACGTGGATTAAAATCTAAGCACTTTCAGACAGTATGCACGAAAATGCTTGTCTCATAGAAAAAAAAAGCTGTGTTTGCTTTTCACATATGACTCTTTTTCCATCTCATGTGCTGCATAATAAGTGAGGGTGAAGGAGGAAGTGAACATTTGTGGCAAAACCTGTACAAGCTTTTTGAATTTGGTTTCACTTTCATGTTCTCACTGTCCTGTTGTAGATTGTAGATAGGGGTGTGCCTATATGATTCTCAGTATTGATGACGGTCCAGTCTGGTTAAAATAAATAAAAAGTATAATGTTATAGATTATTAATCCAACATGTCATGTAAACAAAGCCTTTGCACACAGTTGCACTTTAAATTTGATTGTGGATGTTTGATGGTGCTATCCAATCAGAAACGCTGCTATAAGTTCTAAAAAGTTTAATTTTAAGTTTTGCAGTTTGAGAACTTTGTTAAGATGGGAGGTTAAACAAAGTGCAACCACACAAATTGTTTTAACAGCTTAGTTGCAGATCAGTGTGGTTAGAGTGGTTTTGTTATCAGCAGATACACAAGGATGCGGTATTGACACCAGACATGGAAAAGTGGTATCGAGCCCCAGGTCGTTATAGGTATTCTGTTCACTTTGTCTTAATTTGAAACTAAGTACTTCAAATAGTCTGATTAGCTTGTGAGTTGAGGATGTTGTAAAAGAGAAGAGAGAGAGGAGTAAGTCCCCGGTGCCTGGAAGATCATAGGCAGCTGATTACTGAAAGTGTAAGTGAATTATGTATAGTTTTATTTTTTCAGCATAGCTTTTTATTATTGTATTGCTACAGTATACTACGGCCTATACAAGATATATATACGAGATACAGTTACAGTTGCTAGGCTGTGAAGGACCAGATGGATGAATCAGTTTGCTACAGCGCCACCCTGAGGCAGACCAGTGCTGCAGCTCCATTTAGTTAGGAGTGTTAAAAACTGAAACTCGCTGGCTAAACATTGACCTCTCCCTGAATTTGTCTCTTTTGTGCCAGACCACCCTCCCCGGCCCCCAGGACCCACTGTATTTAAATACATCTTTTTAATAAGATTTTGCCGTTGTAACAAAGTGATAGATGCTTTGCTTTATAGGAATGTCTGGGGGGGACCAAGGTTTGTATATCGCACTTATGTTACAATGAGAGAAATCCATTAGTAACACCCTATTAACTATGTAGATATCATAGCAACCACCAGCAACCACTTAGCAACCACCTGTCAGCCCTCTAGTATCGACAAGATTCCGGGTTCAGAAGTGCTGAGGCTTAGGTTCTAAGCCGCCACCAGTTTGTTACTTGTTACTTCACACAATCTAGTATTCAATAAATGTGTGAACTGCAGTATTTAACCTTCATGCTGACATTACAGTGGACACTTTTATTACTATCACTTAATTACCCAAGTTGCAGTTTCACCCAGAATTTTTAGACACCACATTGTAACACTCACGTGTCACACTCAGACTATAATCATTGTGTTATAGTCTCTCCTCAGAGAGAAACTTGAAACCAGTCACAACCAACGCAGCCCCAGCACGACAGAAGTAGGAGCAGGCAGAGAATATTTTCTCTTTCCAAAATCAGCTCAAAGAAAGAAAATAGCTTAATCTCATAAATGGATGTATGTGAGCAGTCACAAACCACCTGTGTATGAAGTAAAAGGCACAAAAGCACACCAAACTTAACCACTCTGCTGTTAGTTATATAGTTATGTTAAATACCTGATGCTCACAAAGCTGGAGCAGCTATAGGAAGTATCGAGGTTTCTGTTTGCTCAATGTCCACTCGCTGTCCACTCTTTTAGACACTCCTACCTTGTTGGTCCACCTTGTAGATGTAAAGTTAGTGACGACGGCTCACCTGTAGCTGCACCATTTGTGTTGGTCACCTCTAGTCCTTCTCCAGTGACCACTAGATGGCAGTGTTGTAATCCATTTTCAGCTCCACTCCAACATTAACAGGCAGCACAAGGGCGCAATACTATTATAAGCATTGACAACCCTGTTCATATAGTGGTGTGTTTTAATAGTAGGATTTGAAAAATCGCAATATATCACTTTGCTTGCAGTATCGCAGTTTATCACAATATATTGTATCACAATACATATTGTATCACCAGGTTTTTGCCAATACACAACACAGCCCCACTGTTGTGTGGATAGTTTTGGTTGGTGGACTCAGTCCAGCTGTGACACTAAGGTGTTTAACACCTTCAACAGTGTCTGATCCACTCACAACCAGCATAACACACACTACCTCTTCACCACACTGGTGTCACTGTAGTGCTGAGAATGATCCATCACCCAGAAAATACCTGCTCTGTGGTGGTCCTGTGGTGGTCCTAACCGTTAAAGAACTGGGTAACAAAGTATACAGAGAAACAGGACTACAGACTGTAATTGTAGAATTACAAAGTGCTCCTATATGGTAAGTAGAGCTAATTGAATCGTTTTTTCTGTGACTGATACATACGGAATACATACACACATTTTTTTAGAACTGAAACCAAGTGGTATTGCTCAAGCTGTGCAAATTCCTTGAAAGTCTTACTCACGCATGCTGAGATACACAAAGTGATTTGCGACATGTGTCATTCTAGAGAAAAGCTGTATCAGGAATTGCTCACGAAAGTTTTGATAGGAACCAGGCGTCCAAACGTTTAATGCCTTCGAACACTGTTTCTTGGAAAAGTGGACTGCAGTGGACCATTTCCCATGAAAACACTCTATATGACTTTGTTTACAGAGTTGCCTGAATTGTCCAGAAATTCCCCTTTAAAAACGTTAACAATGCTAATAATGATACATGTAAACAATTTAAAATTGCCAAGTAGGTAACATATCCCTTCAGGATCGCTTGGGTCTGGTGGAGTAAACAACTGGAGTTATGATAATTAATTGTAGTGGCATGTTACGTTAAAATAACAACTTTGTATTTAATATATATTTGAAATATATTTGATGAGTTCATTCTCTTTAGGCACGTGTCATTGGCGCTGTGTGGGTGTGTTCTCGTTGGTCGGTGTGTAGAGTGGGGGTGTTGGCCGTGCAGGGACAGGATGTTCTAACACAGCGGTCACAGACCTGTTGCAATGCGCTTAAAGAGCCAATCTGGAAATGTCGAGACGCCTGTACCCCTCGTCCCCCCTCGCTCCTGCACCCAGTACCCTTAACATTCCTAGGGCTCAGGTTCTATATCTGCCAGCTTTGAGGGGGTTGTCATAAGGGGGGCTCATGTAAAACACAAGCAGCTGTCTATCAGGGGTGTCTGTTACGGTTTATGTCATACTTCCTCTGTGTCATGTTGGGGTATAATTAGGACCACCTATTAAAGGAAGGGATCGTTTATTTTCTTGTTTGTTTTTTTGCGCAGTGTTGGGTGACATGGTTGAAAATTGGATGAGCCTGATTAGAGTATCACTCCAGAATGTTCAATATCTTCCAGTGTTTGTTTGTGTCACAATGACTTGCATGAACACTAGAGCAGCAGGTTTGGACTGTGGGTAACGGTGGATTTGACTAACCAGAGTCCTTGTTAAATTTTAGGATTGTCCAAAAGCTGGGGCAATATCTAGATTTTGATTTCTAGTTTTATCCAAACAAATAGATCCGAGACTGCATTTCTAAAATCACCTCTAAATTTCTGCTATGTACAAAAAAGTAGTTTGGTTCTCCACGCACATCTGATGTGTAACTTCTCTGTCGTTGTCTACAAACCTGTATAAAATAGTTTAAATGAAACTAAATTCAGGATTTCTCTGTCTGAGTGGCCAGAGACAGAGAGAAGGCATAACTAGCAAATGCATAGCTGGCAGTTAAATTCATTTTTTAGTCATTTGTAACATCACAAGCTGATGAAGAAGCACAGGATTGGATTCAATGCAGTAAGCTTTTTTAAAACCGCTGATGTAATAGACAGTTTTTCTGTGATCACAATCCAGTGGAAGTTTAACCTCAGCCCAGCAGCTAACCTGTAAGTCTCAGACTGTTAGTTCCAGCAGCAACAATGATCACTGAGGGACAGAGAGCAGCCACAGTCACTGACAGAGAGAGAAACACAGTCACTGAGAGAGAGAGAAACACAGTCACTGAGAGAGAGAGAGCAGCCACAGTCACTGAGAGAGAGAGAAACACAGTCACTGAGAGAGAGAGAAACACAGTCACTGACAGAGAGAGAAACACAGTCACTGAGAGAGAGAGAGAGCAGCCACAGTCACTGAGAGAGAGAGAAACACAGTCACTGAGAGAGAGAGAAACACAGTCACTGAGAGAGAGAGCAGCCACAGTCACTGAGAGAGAGAGAGCAGCCACAGTCACTGAGAGAGAGAGAGCAGCCACAGTCACTGAGAGAGAGAGAGCAGCCACAGTCACTGAGAGAGAGAGAGCAGCCACAGTCACTGAGAGAGAGAGAGCAGCCACAGTTACTGAGAGAGAGAGAGCAGCCACAGTCACTGAGAGAGAGAGAGCAGCCACAGTCACTGAGAGAGAGAGAGCAGCCACAGTTACTGAGAGAGAGAGAGCAGCCACAGTCACTGAGAGAGAGAGAGCAGCCACAGTTACTGAGAGAGAGAGAAACACAGTCACTGAGAGAGAGAGAGAGCAGCCACAGTTACTGAGAGAGAGAGAGCAGCCACAGTCACTGAGAGAGAGAGAAACACAGTCACTGAGAGAGAGAGAGAGCAGCCACAGTTACTGAGAGAGAGAGCAGCCACAGTCACTGAGAGAGAGAGAGCAGCCACAGTCACTGAGAGAGAGAGAGAGCAGCCACAGTCACTGAGAGAGAGAGCAGCAACAGTCACTGAGAGAGAGAGCAGCCACAGTCACTGAGAGAGAGAGCAGCCACAGTCACTGAGAGAGAGAGAGCAGCCACAGTCACTGAGAGAGAGAGCAGCAACAGTCACTGAGAGAGAGAGCAGCCACAGTCACTGAGAGAGAGAGCAGCCACAGTCACTGAGAGAGAGAGAGCAGCCACAGTCACTGAGAGAGAGAGCAGCAACAGTCACTGAGAGAGGGAGAGCAGCCACAGTCACTGAGAGAGAGAGAGAGCAGCCACAGTCACTGAGAGAGAGAGAGAGCAGCCACAGTCACTGAGAGAGAGAGAGAGAACAGCCACAGTCATTGAGAGAGAGAGAGAGAACAGCCACAGTCACTGAGAGAGAGAGAGCAGCCACAGTCACTGAGAGAGGGAGAGCAACAGTCACTGAGAGAGAGAGAGCAGCCACAGTCACTGAGAGAGGGAGAGCAACAGTCACTGAGAGAGAGAGCAGCAACAGTCACTGAGAGAGAGAGCAGCCACAGTCACTGAGAGAGAGAGAGCAGCCACAGTTACTGAGAGAGAGAGAGCAGCCACAGTCACTGAGAGAGGGAGAGCAACAGTCACTGAGAGAGAGAGAGCAGCCACAGTCATTGAGAGAGAGAGAGAGCAGCCACAGTCACTGAGAGAGAGAGAGAGAGAGAGAGAGAGAGAGAGAGAGCAGCCACAGTCACTGAGAGAGAGAGAGCAGCCACAGTCACTGAGAGAGAGAGAGAGCAGCCACAGTCACTGAGAGAGAGAGAGAGCAGCCACAGTCACTGAGAGAGAGAGAGAGAGAGAGCAGCCACAGTCACTGAGAGAGAGAGAGCAGCCACAGTCACTGAGAGAGAGAGAGAGAGAGAGAGAGAGAGCAGCCACAGTCACTGAGAGAGAGAGAGCAGCCACAGTCACTGAGAGAGAGAGAGAGCAGCCACAGTCACTGAGAGAGAGAGAGAGCAGCCACAGTCACTGAGAGAGAGAGAGAGCAGCCACAGTCACTGAGAAAGAGAGAGCAGCCACAGTCACTGAGAAAGAGAGAGCAACAGTCACTGAGAGAGAGAGAGCAACAGTCACTGAGAGAGAGAGAGCAACAGTCACTGAGAGAGAGAGAGCAGCCACAGTCACTAAGAGAGAGAGAGCAGCCACAGTCACTGATAGAGAGAGAGCAGCCACAGTCACTGAGAGAGAGAGAGAGAGAGCAGCCACAGTCACTGAGAGAGAGAGAGCAGCCACAGTCACTGAGAGAGAGAGAGAGAGCAGCCACAGTCACTGAGAGAGAGAGAGAGAGAGCAGCCACAGTCACTGAGAAAGAGAGAGAGCAGCCACAGTCACTGAGAGAGAGAGAGAGAGAGCAGCCACAGTCACTGAGAGAGAGAGAGCAACAGTCACTGAGAGAGAGAGAGCAGCCACAGTCACTAAGAGAGAGAGAGCAGCCACAGTCACTGATAGAGAGAGAGCAGCCACAGTCACTGAGAGAGAGAAAGAGAGAGCAGCCACAGTCACTGAGAGAGAGAGAGAGCAGCCACAGTCACTGAGAGAGAGAG
This sequence comes from Megaleporinus macrocephalus, assembly GCA_021613375.1. Classification (NCBI taxonomy): domain Eukaryota; kingdom Metazoa; phylum Chordata; class Actinopteri; order Characiformes; family Anostomidae; genus Megaleporinus; species Megaleporinus macrocephalus. Next base: position 21,468,141 of record CM038720.1, on the reverse strand, counting down.
AGAGAGAGAGAGAGAGCAGCCACAGTCACTGAGAAAGAGAGAGCAACAGTCACTGAGAGAGAGAGAGAGCAGCCACAGTCACTGAGAGAGAGAGAGCAACAGTCACTGAGAGAGAGAGAGAGCAGCCACAGTCATTGAGAGAGAGAGAGCAGCATAGTCACTAAGGGATAAGAGAGAGAGAGTACAGCCACTGAGAGAGAGAGAGCAGCAAGTCACTGAGAAAGAGTGCAGCATAGTCACAGAGAGAGAGAGAGCAGCCACAGTCACTGAGAGAGAGAGAGAGCAGCCACAGTCACTGAGAGAGAGAGAGAGAGAGAGAGAGAGCAGCCACAGTCACTGAGAAAGAGAGAGCAACAGTCACTGAGAGAGAGAGAGAGCAGCCACAGTCACTGAGAGAGAGAGCAACAGTCACTGAGAGAGAGAGAGAGCAGCCACAGTCATTGAGAGAGAGAGAGCAGCATAGTCACTAAGGGATAAGAGAGAGAGAGTACAGCCACTGAGAGAGAGAGAGCAGCAAGTCACTGAGAAAGAGTGCAGCATAGTCACAGAGAGAGAGAATGAGAGAGAGAGAGCACAGTCACTGAGAAAGAGAAAGCAGCTATAGTCATTGAGTGAGATAGAGAGCAGTACAGTCACTGAGGGAGAGGGAGCTGCCGAAGTGAGGGAGAGAAAGAGCAGCTACAGTCACAGAGAGAGAGAGAAAAGTCACTGAGAGAAAGAGAGAGAGCAGCATAGTCACAGAGGGAGAGAGAGAGTACAGTCACTGAGAAAGAGAAAGCAGCTTTACTCACTGAGTGAGATAGAGAGCAGTCACTGAGGGATAGGGGTGGAAGAAAATATCGAATATCGGGATATTATATTTTGTGATACTGTGTCGATTCTCAAACACACAGTATCAATACACAGATTCCTGGCAGACAGTCACTCACTGACGACTAGATGGTGGTATTGTAATCCATTTTCAGCTCCACTCCAACATTAACAAGCAGCACAAGGACGCAGTGCTGTTGTAAACATCGGCAAACCTGTGCATATAGTGGTGTATTTTAATAGTAGGATTTTAAAAAATCACAATATATCACTTTGGTTGCAGTATCGCAATTTATCGTGATATATTAAATCGTGAACGCTGTATCACAATACGTATTTTACCCTACTGAGGGAGACTACCAAAGTGAGGGAGAGAAAGAGCAGCCACAGAGAGAGAGAGAAAAGCTACAGTCAGCATCACAGCAGCACAGTCATAGAGAGAGACAGCAGCCACAGTCACTGAGGAAGAAAGAGCCCAGCACTAGTTTCAAATGACAGTAAATATATTTAAATATGTTTTTATATTTGTCTGCTGGGCACGGCTGTGCTTGGGCATAAGATTTGGTGCTTCACCCCGGTTGTTAATTCAGCACTGTTTCGGGTGGCGCTGTGTACAGGCCAGTTGTAAAACCTCCGACAGGCGTATTTGTACTTCTCATTTCTTCATATGCGTGTGTAAAGAAGTGACTGTAACTGTGTGTATTTAAGCGGAGGCCTACTGCACCTAAATTTACAGCCATCTGGGTACGACAGACCTGCTGTTTGCCTTGAGTCCACCACGCTTTATGGTTTTGGTTGCATGCATGGTGGTCACAAGATAATGTACAGTCATTTCCTGTATATCTGCCTGTGCAGAACTGATGTTGTTTTGTTCTTTATTTCCATGAAACCGTGTTGTGTCTGAAACTGCTGTTCAGCTTGGACACTGTAGACTTCAGTTCTGCAAAGTAGCTGCATACCAGCCTTTATTAATGAGCTCTAATAACTAATAACTCATGAAGAGATCAATTCTGATTGTCTTTTTGATTTTAGCCTAATGAAATGAAAACTAGCATAGCTAATAAATAGAAACACAGCTGGTGTCGGTCTCTGGTCAGGATGTTCACAGCACACAGCACAGCTCATGTTATTTTCTTTTAATATCAGCATCACAGGTGCAGCGATTAATACAGTATGAAGTAATAACAGGACGTGATCAGCCAGCAGTACAGACTTCACCTCCATCTCTCCTTCTCTCTTTCTTTTCCTCTCTTTCTCTCTAATACTCTTATTTTCTTTGTCATGGTTTCTTGCCGTCTTGTTCTTTCGTTGTCTTTCTTTCTGTTCCCACTACGTCTTTTGCTTTCTTGTTTCTCTCTTTTTCCCGCTCCCCATTCCCCTTATTTTATTCTCTCCTTCTTTCTTTGTTGCTCCTTCTCTTTTTTTAGTTTTTACTTTCTTTCTCTCTCTCTCTGTTACCTCTGCTCTGTCTCTCTTCTTACATGCTGTTGTTTTTCTCTGTTGTTGCTCTTTTTCATTCTGTCTCCTTTGCTTCCTCACTTGTTCTCGTTGTCTTATTGTTTTTGTTCTTTTCTCTTCTTCTCTCGCTGTCTCTGTTTATCTTCTCTCTTTTATCTCACTTCCTCTTACTTTCACTTTCTTTATTGCTTATTTTCTTTCCTTTGCATCATTCTTTCTGTCTCATCTCTTCTTTTTCTCTCTTCTTTCTGTTGCTTTCTCTCTTTCTCTCTCTCTATTTATTGCTCCTCTTTTTCTCAGTTTTGTCTCCTTTTGTTCTGTTCTTTCTTTCTGTCTTTCCTTTTTCATTATTTAATTTGCTTTGTCTGTCTTGATCTCCTGCTTTTTTACTTTCTCTATTTGTGTGTTTCTTTCTTTCTTTATTTCTTCCTCCTTTGGTCTTTCTTTTTTCTTTCTTCTGTTACCTCCCCCCTTTATTCTCCCTCATTTTTCTTCAGTTGCTCTCCCCCACTCTCTCTTTCTTTCTCTTTCAGTCTTTCTTCTTTTCTTTCCTACTTTTTTCTTTCTTCTGTTGCTTACTCCCTCTCCACTCTTTCTTTTACTCTCTCTCTTTCTTTCTTCTGTTGCCCCCGCTCTTTCTTTCTGTCTGTCTCTCTTTCTTTGTGTTGTTCTTTCTTATCCTTTCTTTCTTTTGTTTCTCCCTCACACATTCTCGCTTTGTCTTTCTTCTTTCCTTCCTTCTTTTTTCTTTCTTCTGTTGCTCCCCCACATCCTTTCTTTCTCTCTTTTCTTTTTGTCTTTCTTTTTCCTTCTTTCCTTCTTTTTTCTCACTTCAGTTGCATTCTCTCTATTGCTAACTTTTTCTTTTTGTCTTTATTTCTCTTTCTTTTTTGTTGCTCTCTCGCTGCCCTTCTCTCTCTCCCTCTCTCTCTCTCTCTCTCTCTCTCATGTTAAACTCTGGTAGAAGAGTACTCAGTTATAATCTGTTGGTGATAGAGGCCTGTAGTTCCGGAGTCTCCTGCTGTCAGGGGCGTCTGCAGGGGGCGCTGTGGTCAGCCTGCCCACCCCGCCGGTAGTGTGGAGGAAGAAGTCGAGTTCCTGAGGCGGAGGAGCACGTTTCAGTCACATGTTCAGGAGCGCCGCGTGTGTGAGAGTGTGTGTGGGTGAAGCTGCTGTGTGATGTCGGTGGGGTTAAATTTAGCAGCAGCGGGGTCCAGCATGAGTGTGCTCGGTTCTGTGGATCGACCATGCAGCGCGTGCGTGTCGGTGAGTTTCCTCCAGAGTCGGTCAGTTAATCCGCTGACAGGCCTGAACTACTGAATCAGCAGAGCACATAGATCTTCTGATCAGACTCTACTGCTTGGGAGAGTTAGTTTATTTTCATTGTTATTATTATTATTATTATTATTATTATTATTATTATTATTATTATTGTAGTTGTAGTGTTGGCGATCATGAAAGTAGTTATAGCGCTTGAAACACGTGGTCACCGTTTTCCTATTCGCCATTTTCTTGTTGTAATTTTTCCGAGTCACCTTAAATAGAGCAAACTGTAACAGCCGCATTTAAGGTGGAACGGAAAACTTCTGATGAGACGTTGACTTTAGCTTTGACGGTGTGTTTCTCTCTGTATATATATCCGTCACCCCCTTCTCTCTCTCTCTCTCTCTCTCTCCCCACATCCTCTACCCAATTTCTTTCTCTCTCTCTCTCGTCCTTTGGCAAATCAATCAGTAAGAGCTGCCGTAGTTGGTATATACTGGTCTGAGATTTGGGATAAATCCCAAACATCTTCCGGCTCCCTACATATCTAGTGCACTAGGTCGTCTAGTAGGGCGCCGTTTGGGATTGACTCATGGAAACGTGGCCACGAGGTCTGCACTGTTCCTCTCACTGCTCTTCCAGGGACAGAACTATGTTCCTCGAAAGTTTGTTCAAGTTAATACATACCGTATTTAACATTTTTAAGAATTAACTCCAATGTTGGAACAGTTCAGAAATATTTGATACAGAAAATACATGTGATTAGCCAAACCGTTTGCACACTGTCTGTGGAATGTAGACACTATTTCCCCTCTCGTGTGAAAGTGTTGGTGGTAGTGAGTGTTAAATTTTATGTTTATGGTGCACAAAAAAAAAGTCTTCAGGACCGGCCTGAGGAAGCCTGGTCTGTGCCGTAAAATGGACAAAGTGTGACACTGCAGGGTTTCCAGTGTGGAAGAAGCGAGAGAGGAATGTGGAGTTTCACCTCAACATTATAGGAGCTGAAACCTGGTTTTACTACCAGCTGGGGTTGAGCTGGTTCTGGAGATGGAGCTCCACTAAACGAAGCACAGAACAAATAATATTGAACATTTCAAGGCGCCACTAAGATCAGATTTTTTGCTTCTAGCAGAAAGAGATAAACTGAGCTACTGTCTATTCCGGGAAAGTGATAAATAGCTTCCACACGGGCTATAACTTCAGAGTTTGCGAATATGTGCTCTTTGTTGTAACACAGCTGCCTTGTCATCTCTCGTCATGCCAGAGATGGCAACAGTTTTGAGTATTGTGAACAATATTATACCCTGAAATATCGTGCCATATCACCCACCCCTAATTATCAGATCAGGCTACTACTTTTACTGTTTTTAGAAAAAGAAAAATTCACACTTTTCTCATTTCCTATTATATATCTACTAAACACAGATTTTATCTGTCCAGTATCATTCATTTTACTTCAGTCCTGGATATATGGAGATATTTGGAGTGCATTATTTAGTACCGTGACATTCTGGATCCAATCTGATACCATACAATCTGATAAAATCTGATACAGTGATGTGCCATATCATATCGTATGCAATATAAAATCGAATTTTCATTTTGTTGCAGTAGTGTATTCTTGAAATATATATATATATATTTTTTTTTTTGTAATTCAATGTTTTGTCATATCACCAAGAGTATCATTATCGCAAAAATACCATGAAATATTGTGATATTGTTGTAGGGCCATATCGCCCACCCCTACAGGAAAGTTGTGCTCGGTATTCAGCGTATCATCGGTTACATGCTCGGATTCCTTTACTGTGCTCTGAATAAACAGTGAACATTTACATTTGTTGTGCCTTCAGTTTGCACCTTTTTTTGGTTTAAATGATCTTATGTCTTATTTCTTTGCAGGCATGTGTGAAGCGACAGGGCGCAGCGGCATGCGAACCCCCTGAGCGCATCATCGCCCCCTGTAGGTGACAGGATGCCCGTGCAGGCGGCGCAGTGGACGGAGTTTCTGTCCTGCCAGATCTGCTACAATGAGTTCGACGCTAGCGGCCACAAGCCCATCAGCCTGGGCTGCTCGCATACAGTCTGCAAGACGTGTCTGCACAAACTTCACCGTAAGGCCTGCCCCTTCGACCAGACGTCCATCAGCACCGACATCGACCTGCTGCCCGTCAACTGCGCCCTGCTGCTGCTCGTAGGAGCTCAGGTGAGCAGAGAGTTATTGGAGAATTTTTGCAATGTATTAAACGATGGCATGCTCTCTTCATAGTGGGGTTTGGGAGGAGGGCTTCATAGCCCGTAGTGTTGCAGTGACATGGCAGCGACACCGTGGAGCAGTTTCTGAAGTGTGTATGTGCAGCAGTAGATAGACTAGGTTGGCGGTGTTGAAAGAGGAGAAGCAGTAAAAATGCTGATGGCTAAATTTGTAATGGTGGTATTTTATGGTAAAACTACACCAACGAGAGTTGATTACCTGAATGACTGAGTAATCATTCATCTTCTACCAATTACTGTGGTAACCTCATTCTCCAGCTGAACATTTCAGCTTTAATTCAGAAACACAGTGTTCATTGTGAAAAATAGGATAAATATGAGGGAAAGAAAGAGTAATATAAAACTGGGGAGGGAAGGGTGGACTGTAAGTACAGGTGGGGGTCTCTAGCCTCGTGAATTAAATAAAAGAACCTGGGCTGTCACACCATGTTGTGCACTTTGCCGTTGCTAGCTCAATGGTCCTCTGGTTGGCAGCAAATTAACCAAGCAGTTTGTTTCATCGTCTGGCTGGAAACGTGTTATATGGTTTCTCGTGTTTGTCTGTTTCCAAAATATAGTAATTTATTTTGACACAGCTTGTGCTCAGCGTTGCTCTTGTCCAGGTCTTTTAATTTATATTGTCTCTTTTATGTGCACGCCACACACTCTCTGGGCACTGTACTTCCCAGCTCCGCCTTTTAAATCTATTGAGCCCTCCCCCCAATCCCTAACTGTGTCTGGATGGAGAGCTGCTCACATATGATTACAAGACTTGAATGCATAAGGCAAACAATTTATCTAACAATTGCAAAATGTTAAACACTGCCTATTAACAACAGTATATTAGCTTAGCTTGTGTGAAAACAGCTCTACTCACCACAGAACGTGCCTGACTGCAGCACTGACGCTGAGCTTTGAAAGGAATTTAAAAGTGGTTCCCTTTATATTTATATATATATATATATATATATATATTGATATTATCTCGCCAGTTCTTGTACTTGTACTTGTGACTGTGTGACAATAAAGGCCCTTTTTGACTTTGACTTTAAGAAAATGTTTTGGACATAACTCGGATAAAGCATTCAACTTAGACCCCAAGTCGCATCACCAGCTATAAGGTGATACGTGACCTCAGAGGTCTGTAGTGTTCGGAAGGGTGCTCATGACTTTCCACTGTAGGGAGCAGTGGTTAGGGGACTGTTTGAAGCTCAGGGCTTTGGGTGTTTGTGGGAGGGAAAGCAGATGAGGAGTAAAAGGGGCATTCTGGTAGAGTGGGAGGGGGGCTTTAGGGAAACTTTGTCACACATATTTGAGTGTAGTGTACGTATGTGTGGGTGTGTTATATCTCTGAAAAGCTTGTGGGCAGTGTATGTGAGGTGTGTGGAAGTGGTTTGTAGGCTGGGAAGTAATATAAGAACCACTTGCCTCCCTGAAGAATCTCTTTTTTTATGTGTGGTTGTTTAAGAAACAGTTATTGTACATGAGCAAACCAAGATTTTAGATCTTTTTTTATTATTATTTAATTATTTTGAAATAAAGAAAGTGTTTTGGGTGTTGTATGTGTTTTGGCGAAGGTTTTTTAAGTATGTTTGCGTTTTGATAACTGCACAGGGTGCATCTATGGTGGGCAAACATATGACATCACAATACCTTAGAGGTTCTTGATACACAATATGCATCCCAGTATTTGAAGGGCTTTATTCTGAAATGCTGTATGGAGTTATATACAGAGGTTTGAACACCCCCAGGTAGTAAACGTGAAGATCAGTGGAGTCTTTTTCTTCTGTCTTTTGAGTTTAACATAGTGTGGAAAAAAACATGAAAATGTGCCATAACTTTTGCACAGGCCTCACCTCCATTAAATTAAGGAAATACACCGTAAGTAGTAGGGCTGTGTATTGGCAAGTATTGTGATACAGCGGTCACGATTCAATGTATCACAATATATTGCGATACTGCAAGTTAAGTGTTTTAGTGAGATTTTTTTAAATCCTACTATTAAAACGCACAACTGTATGAACAGGTTTGTCAGTGCTTACAATAGCACTGCGTCCTTGTGCTGCTTGTTAATGTTGGAGTGGAGCTAAAAATGGATTACAACACTGCCATCTAGTGGTAAGAGATTTAAACACAACACACAATGATTCACTGTCTGCCAGGAATCTGTGTATCGATACTGTGCATTTGAGAATCGATACAGTATCACGAAACATAACGTCCCTATATTCGATATTTTCAATATTTTCTTACACCCCTAGTAAATAGTCAATGCATTTATTGCATTTAAAATCAACAGAACATGTTGTTTGAGTCTGTGACCCAAACCCTTGCATGCGACTGTGTCTGTGTCTGCAGTGGCTAAAGAATGACAGTTTATGTATAGTTGAAAAACTTAATAAAAACATGGTGTCAATGGTGATATAATCATTGTGTTTTTGTGTGGGGGGTTTTCTTAAATTAGTTTTTGAGGAAGCTCCTAAGAAATGTATGAACAGTGAAAGTTATTATTAGTATTATTTCTGTGCAGATTCCTGAAGGCCAAAGTGTGTCCGTGGGCAGCGCTGAGGACACAGAGCATTATGAAGTGTGTAAGACGTGTGTGGAGGAGCTGGCTCTCTACCTCAAACCTATTAGTGGAGGAAAAGGTAATGATTTTGTGTGTGTGTGGATGTAAGAGAGATGAAATAAAGCTCTCGCTTGTCTCTGCTAGTGAGAATGTGCCACATTAGGTGTCTCTTTGTTGTAGAACTTTAGTGGCTGTGTGTGCAGTGTAGAGGGTTTCCTGTTTTCCACTGTGTGCGGTTGGGGTTTGTGCGTCAGAGATGGTGAATAATGAAGATGATGCACGCTGCAGCCGGCCGCGAAACATGTGGTCTCGTCCAAAACTCACACTTCATTCTTAAGAGCAGCCTCAGACTTTAAAATCAGCAGAGTTCAGTCGAGCAACGGCTCTGCCTGTTGCAGAGTGATTTATTAAGAACGCACTACTGAATGCTTTGCTAATTAGGAACACCTCCCCAGTGTTTTTGGTCCTGCATCGTTCCAGGGCTTCAGATAACCTCCAAACATTAGCAGGATCTCCTAACTGAGCGAAGCAGTAGGTTAGAAAGCCCGTTCACTGCACACAGAAGACTTGTAACCTCATTGTGTCCCCTTTTGTGGAGCGAAGGTTCTTTTTCAGGGTCGCCTCGTTGTAGGATTTTAAAGCTACAGTCTGGAATTGATGCTGCATGATTATATGATTATACTTCAGTACATCTGCATTAGCTTCACCTTCAAAAGCCTGGTGTTTATTGTTGTCGTTTAGCTGCGGACTGGATTTCTAAACCATTTTTAAAATATATATTACATGAAGTATTGATTGAACTATAATAAAAATATGATAATATATTAGATATAATATTTTGATATTTACATCTTGAGCTTTTTAAACCTGGAAGGTAGCTCAGAGCTCTTCTCTTCATCCTCTCTCTGTAAGGTGTTGTGGCTCTGAGTCCGAGCACCCTCAGCAGACCCATGCAGAGGAAGCTGGTGACGCTGGTCAACTGCCAGCTGGTGGAGGAGGAGGGACGTATGCGGGCTGTGCGAGCGGCCCGGTCTCTGGGCGAGCGAACCGTCACGGAGCTCATCCTTCAGCACCAAAACCCCCAGCAGCTTTCTGCTAACCTGTGGGCCGCGGTGAGGGCGCGAGGCTGCCAGTTCCTCGGGCCTGGTGAGTCCAAGCGTGCGTGCCTGGGATTCTCAGTATTTTACGTTTCATGATGTTGAGTTTTGACCCGTGGTCTCTGGTCCTGCTCACTGTACTGCGCGCTAAGGTGTTTTCTCTAACACATCTGATTCAACGTAGCAGCTCATTAACAAACCTGTCCTAGATTAAAGATGAGTGTGTTGGAGTAGAGAAGGTGCTACTAATGTCATCATCTCAATGAGCTGCAAATAACATGCATGCTTTAAGAAAAAAGCTGTTGTAGGGATGTAACAATACAGTGTCACTTGTCATGACTAATTGAGTTATGGATCACCTGTTAGCTTGTGGCTGATTCATTCATAGACATATACAAATAGACGCCTGGACTGGACTGACATCGCCTATTGACGCTGACGTAACCGGCGGCCGCCATATTGGATGGTCTCCCCTCCAAGTGCATTTATTTGTACTGAGGAAGGATTATAATATAACTATATTATAATATAACTATAATAATCACAACTCAGCTATTTTTTTCAGTTTATTACAAACAGCAGAGATATAGTTATGACACAGGACGTTGTCACACATGACACACATTAAATATGTGCTTTCATGCTAAAATACTGCTGAAATATGCTGAAATATTATGCTCTTTAACAAAGACAGACATATGATATGGCATATTAATAAGTGTATAAATTAATTCATTTTATATCTTAATGAATTAAGTTTTATTGTTCATTTGAAATTATTTCATTTGAAATTGTGTGTGTATAATATATATATATATATATATATATAAACCCTTGAAAAAGAGAGACTACCTGTTCCTGCTGTTAGCATTTTGTTGGTAGCCAAATAACCTTAGTTACGATGGCAGAATATTATAAATGGTAAAATAACCTAAATTATTATTCAATCTTACTTGTGAAAGGTAATCCCACTCGATCTGCTTTCGATACTGCGCCGATTATAGCAACCGTAGGCTGCACAAAATGCCGGCATAACTGTTGCTAGTAATATGTTTATAGAAACAGGTTTGGGAACCACTGTTAAAAATCCTTTCGTAATGCTTGCGTACTGTGACTACAGCAGTATATTCATTCTGCAACAACAGGAACCAGGAGTGGTAGAGCAGGGAAGTCATAAACTTAGTCATCCCTGTGTTGAAGCTCCAGGTTTAGATAACATGACTGAGGTAGTCTTTAAACAGGCTGTCTAATCCTGCTTGGTGTCAGTGATGATTGCTCTTAGGGCAGATTCTGAGTGGGAGAACATCTGGTTCTCTCACCTGATCTCAACAATGAGTATTAATAGTCTGAGAACACCAAGCATAGCACTTAGTTTCAGTTACCTGCCTAGTGTTCATCTCAGCACTAACCTGATATGTGTGTTCCTGTTTTCAGCGATGCAGGAAGATGCCCTGAAGCTTGTGCTGCTTGCTCTCGAAGATGGTTCCGCTCTCTCACGGAAGGTTCTAGTCCTGTTCGTGGTCCAGAAGTTGGAAGCTCGCTTCCCTCAGGCATCTAAGACCAGCATCGGCCATGTGGTCCAGCTCCTGTATCGTGCCTCCTGCTTTAAGGTTTGTTCCAGGTGTATCAGTGATCAGATTTATCCCTATTTTACCCCCAGCATCTTAGTCACATTACAATTCAGACACATGTAGGTTCACTAGTTATTCTCCTGGTTACCATCGTAATGATGTGTGAGCTCACTTTCACGTCAAACCTCTTTAAATCACTGTTGGCATTTGTAGCATTGGGTTATGCAGACGTTTTGACAAGTCAGGTTTTCAAAGCAGCCAGTGTTGCTTAGCTGTTCAAAACAGCCTGGGATTTCCGACACTGCAGACCACAGAAGCGCCCTATTGGCCCGTTTCTTCGACTTGTCGGTCAAACCTCTGTTTCCACCAAAACCTTTCCAACCTCAGAGCTGGGAGGTTTTTCTTATCTTCTCTAATTCAGCTTGTTCAGCTCTTTTAAAGGCTTGATAATGAGTGGAAGCAGGTAAGTTGAGCTCAGTGTAGAAGACAGTAGGTTGACAGGACAGGACAGGACAGGACTAACTAAAACCAAATTTGCACATAAAAGTAAACTTGCTAACAGTCAATTGGGGGGCATATGATACTTTCCTCATTAGTTTTTTAATGGGGTTTATAATGTACCATTCACCCCCCAGTCTGTTCGAGCTGTGAATAAGGAGCCTGGTGGTACGTTATACTTTATAATGCAGGGGCTACGATTTGATGTATTGTGATAAGCAAGTTTGCTAATGTTAGTGGTGCTCCAGTGAAGTCTCATTTACATAAATCAGGGCCCATATGATGATAAACCATATTTCTACCAGCTTTGTTAAAAAAAAAAAGAAAAAAAAAGTTGGTCGTAGGATATAAACATTGTTACGAGATCAGAACATAATGTTCTCTCCAGTCCATGTAGTTCATATATGGAAATCTCCAACATATGCTGTGATTTGTTTTTGTACCTTTTTCTTATAATATCGTCTAAACTAGCATCTGCCCGTCTCATCCATTCGGTTATTTACTGTCGTCTGTCTGGATTTCACACGTTACCATGATCATGTGACTTCAAACAATCTATCGGTTGCAGAGCAGCCAGAGCACATTTACGTAGGCCAGTCTTAGCAGCCTGTTTATTTGTAAAAGAGAAGCAGGGATGAGAAAAACAGTCATCTAAAATCAGGTATGGTAGATTTTGTGCAAAATCACAAGTAGACTATGGAAAAATATGAAATACATCAAAAAAAATTAGAATATGACCTCTTGGACATAAACAGGCTGTTTTTTTGCTTAAATTTGAGACGTAAAAACTTTAAACCTTTTAAAAATTAGTCATTTCATTTTCACATGATCATTTTTAGTGTAAAGAAAATTGAGCATAAACTTTAATTAGTATTATAATGTTATCAGTTTATACTAGTTAATCGTTGCTGGTTTTCATTTGTTAGCCATTTGGCTTCTTTGGCATAAACCACTTTCTTATAATAGCATAAGAAGTGTTAGCATGCTGGATAAATTTAAACATGTGTAGGTGCATGCACACAGATAAAAAGGTGCCCGTTATCCTTTCAGCCGTAATGAACCTCGATTAACCCTGACAAGCTGCATTCATCACTTTTGTTTAATCCCCTCATAATTGCTAAGCTAGGCGGTTTAGCAGTGAGACGCTTGTAGCTTATTTGGTTTGACTGCAGTATATCCTGCATGTAAATAGAGGGTCGCGCTGTACACAGGAGGAGGTGTTCGTCATGTATATTAATCATGCTGCTCGTTTGGATATGAAATACAGCTTTGAGCACACTTTGTCTGCCTAAGTTTGACATGATATCTGAAAGTTCTGAAATCGACAAGACCCTCCATCTGTGTTATGTAAGCATGCTTGTAGGGGACTGTTCAGAAGGCAAGCGTTAATTGCGCACTGCTTTGGCCTGTAACCACAGCATGCTTGGCAGGGCAGGAATGCTCCCCTTATCCCAGGATACACCAGTGCTCTATATTTGCGTGGTACTAACAGTCATTATTGGCCTGGTTGACTGCTTCAGATCTCATGGACGGAGAGACCAGTTTAGATAGACTTCCAGATGTGGTTTTGAGAAAGTATGGGGTGAAAAAAAGAAAAAAATGGGAACTGTTGGATCAACATCCAGCTGTAGCGTTGTTCATTTGATCAGCTCCTCTTACGCTATAGGAGTGCTTTGTGGTTCTGCAGACTGGTTACAGACTGTAGTCCATCTGTGTCTCTGTATACTTTAGTTTCCCAGTTCCACAATGATCAGGACACCTACAGGACCACCACAGAGCAGGTGTTATCATTTTCAGTACTGCAGGGACACTGATATGTGGTGGTGGGGGGTTAGTGTGTTCTGCTGGTGTGGGTAGATCAGACACAGCAGTGTGTCTTTGCCTCCTTTGCATGTTAAGTGGTGAAGCCTTTCATTTGAGCCCTTATGCTGCGCTAATAAAAGTTCATGGTAGAAGCTCTTGGTGATCCAGTTCCTCAAATAGACTTGCTTATGGTGAACGATTCCTGAAAGGACACAGGTTAAACATGTCATAGATCTCCGTGTGTTTGCTATTAAGTAAATGGTTCTTCATTAAATACTAGAATTGAGCATGTGCATGTGGTTGGTGTCAATGATGATTACTCTTAGGGCAGATTCTGAGTGGAGAACGTCTGATTCTCTCACCTGATCTCATCGAAGAGTTTTTGTAATCTGAGAACACCAAGCACTGCGCCTAAAACACCAAATCATCTCAAACCACCTTTAACCACAATAAGATATGATTTGTGACGTCTGGTTACATTGAGTTGCATCATAACTAAAGTATACATTTTCTTGATGTAAAGTTCTCATTGGCTCACACGGACAGATAGTCTGATATTGGCTATTCATACTTTCATCTTCCATGTATCAGGTCACACTTGTTCTGTAGTTTTATTTTAGCCTAGTGAACAGTAGCCTCAACCGCAGACGCTCCACCCAGTGTGAACTGCTGTGTATGTTGTGTATTGTGTACTTTGGGGACTGGTTATGATGTGACTCCCGTTTTGCCAGATAGCAGGCTTGTGATAGGTCGTTTTGCTTGTCAGTTATATCTCCTGTTCATGCAGTAGTAGGCGGTTTTGGCCAGGTTAAGTGTTGAAAGGTACCAGACTCTCAGTGCAAGATTTTCATTGTGATATAAGTTTTGTTCTGACAGCAGCGATACAAATAGAAATTTGCACCTAGTTCACTTCAGCAATCTCACATACTCGTTTGTGGTTGTTGGCTATATAAAATATCAGTGCATCTGTCCGTTATTATACACAATATCAGAACAGACATGGGCAAGTCGATTTGAGGTTCCTAAACTTGATGTGGTGTGAGTGTGTGGGCTCTTCGGGCCCCCCAACCTGAGAATTTGGTACGTTTTGTTGAGTGGGGAGGACTGTTTTCGAAACAGTACATGGTCCTCCTTAGAACAGTGGGCTGGTGAGGTCCACACCATTTTGTGGGAGCCATTCTTCTCCCAAGCTGCGTCATGAACTGTGTGATAGGTTTGTCTCATTGGTCCCTGTGTCAGGTTTTGTTATGGGGGGATAGAGGTGGGAAGTGGTTGGGATAAGAGATTGGAAATGCTTGCACTAATGGAGTCACGAGAACGTTTACTTGTTTACAGGGAGGTTACTAAAGAAACATGACCATAATTAAGATACAATTGTATGCAAAAGTTTGAATACCCCCCAGTCAAATTACATTTGTTGATTTATCAAGTGAACGGTGAATGGTGTTCTGTTCAGAAAACAAATATAAGTAAATCAGCTTCTGTCCTATAGCTATCTCCATCTCTAAACTGGAGCTGATTGATTGGCAGTTCCAGTTTAATACCAAGTAAACCACAGAGAAAAGAGCGAGTGTGTAAATGTGATTCACTTCTCCTCTTCCTCAGGTGACGAAGCGTGATGAAGACTCCTCTCTGATGCAGCTGAAGGAGGAGTTCCGGACGTATGAGGCTCTGCGTCGGGAGCACGACGCTCAGATTGTCCACATTGCCATGGAGGCAGGGCTTCGTATCTCTCCTGAGCAATGGTCGTCTCTACTGTACGGCGACCTCGTCCACAAGTCCCACATGCAGTCCATCATTGACAAGGTACCGCCCACGTCCTTTCATACAAACTCCTTTATCCTTAAACACTCCTACGCTATTCAGAGACAGTCAGCCGTTTACAAATTACTCAGCTGCGTCTTCACTGGCGACTGATGACTCATGCGAGGTTCATCAAGCCTGCTTTGAAGACCGCTTTGTTCACAAGTCACTTGCGTGGCTTTGTTTGCAGACCATAAAGAACCTCCCATCTTTTTGTTTTATCCCACATCCTCTACGTTTACTCTACGTCTTACTGTGACTGTGTGTTTGGTGTCAATGATGATTACTCTTAGGGCAGATTCTGAGTGGGAGAACACCTGATTCTCTCACCTGATCTCATCAATGAGTATATTTATAGTTTGAGAACACCAACTACTGTATTGTTGCTGTCATATCAGAACCTCTTAACTAACCAGTAACTCAGATGATCGTTATATCTGTTATTGACACTAGGAAGGAGTGCGTTAATTATAACATGAACACACAGATTTTCACTAAATAAATTAACTACACAAAATTTGTAACAAGTAGAGATGGAAGGATCGATCGGCTGTGTATCGGGATTGGCTGATTTTTAATCAAAATATGTGATCGGTGATTGGCCGATATTTCTCCAATTTAGCCGATTCCGAGAGCCGATCGATGGGGTTAAACAAATTAGCCTAATTTCTTTATTTACAGCTAGCATTTCATCCAGGAAGAGGTGCCTTCCGGCCAGCTCCCTGCGATTCCTTTCTGAACCACTAGGTGGAAATACACACCATTTAATTTTTCACAGACTGACTAAAGCAGCGGCTTTGCGAGAAAAGCATGCGCTTGTAGAGAACATGTCGTCCGTCTGGCAGTGTTTTACCGTATGTGACGCAGACTCATCCAGGACGTTTTTAAATTGTGTAAAATCAGTGTGTCTCGTTGAGGAACCAAAACAAAGACATTTAACACTATTAATCTGATACGACACTGCACACAGCTGAATACAGTGAGTATCAGCAAACAGCAGAGCTAGCATGCGCAGCTAGCACACAACTAATAACCCAGAACAGATAATAACCCAGTACAGACCAGATCTGACCGGTACGAACAGAACAGCAGCAACAATTCAAGATCTACATTTAATGATTGCAGTTTTTTGTTTAAAATAACCAGAGTCTGCGTTTAAGGACTGCAGTTTTTACTGCATTTATTTAATTCGCTTTTATTTTATTTTAAATTAAGGGTCTTAATGTAATAATTGTAGTATTTGGGGATATTTGTTTGATTTACTTTGTTTATTTACTGCTAATTTTGTTAAAAATATTATGCTGTTTTACATGAACTCGTTAAAAATGGTAATAAACTAGTTTAGAGCATGTGTCATGACTGACTTGTGCTTATAACTACATGTAGCCCTGCCATGGCATGTACCCCACCCTTGATCAGTATCGGCTATCGGCCGTTCGCGCTGAAAGGTGATCGGCAATCAGAATGAGCCACAAAAACGCTGATGAGTTCATCTCTAGTAACAAGGATACTCATAACCACCGGATGTTCGTGTTACATGATATCTGGCTAGAATATATTTATCGGTACGAATTCAGTAATGTTTAAAACCAGCCCAGCTGGTGGTTAGATGGTATATTACCATATATTACCAGGAGGGAGGATACGAGACCTAGTGTAAAGCTCTAATGCTCACATGTGGTTCTATGCCTTTGAATGTGGATCATGATAATGCTGTATATCTCAGTATTTCTGCAGATGATCATGTGTCTAAATGTACATTAGCTTAAATCTTATTGACATTGTGTCAACATTTCATTGACCAAAAGAAATGGTCAGGGTCCAGAATTAATAAACAAGATTAACATTATTGTGCACTGAAGCACAGTTTTGGGGAAGTTAGGTTTTGTTACGACAGCAACAATAACTAAGGCTACATTCACACAGCAGGTAAAAGTGAACTAAATCCTTCTCCGGTTGCTGATGGTCTTATATGTGACCAATATCTGTCACTGTTTTGAACAGATCATGTACCTACACTAGTGTGCAAAGCTTTTCAATCGCCTAGAATGTTTTACAGCTCACGTAAAAAGGGCACGTTATTGTATATGTATCAGATTTGAATACTACATATTTAAATCAACCCAAATCGGCATTAAAAATATCAGAAGAAAATGTATATTTTTTGCTGTCCGTTCTGCACATATAATGCAATTGAATCACAAAGAAAAGGTCTGATTTGGGTCACCTTTACCTGCTGTGTGAATGTAGCCTGAGCAACATGCTCTATGTGTTTGGTTCTGATTGCATTTGCATGTATATTAAGGCTGTTCTCTTCCTTTCTCTCAAATGCTGCTGCCAGCTCCAGTCCCCAGAATCCTTTGCAAAAAGCGTGCAAGAGCTGACCATAGTCTTGCAAAGAACAGGGGACCCAGCTAACCTCAACAGTTTACGAGCTCCATTAGAGCTGCTGGCTGGTATTGACCATAACCCAGGTAAGTTTACCCAGACACCTCCTCTTGGATTCACGTTATACTGTTTATTATTACTGTTATTGTTGAAGGCCGCAGTGTTTAAATGAGTTTCAACCAGTCACTCTGACCACAGTTATTATATATAAAATCAAAATTACATCACTTATTGATTAATCTGTGCATTTTAGTATATTGCAGGGTCTTTGGCACACATCACAATATGAATAGTATAATTGCAGTACTGGTGTTTTCTCTCACACACACACACACAGAGTGCACAACAGGAGCGCGAGGAGAGTTCAATGACATCCTGTGTTTGTTTGTAGATGCAGCTGCGCCCTCCTGGGAGGAACTGGAGAGTGTGATGTTGGCAGTCAAGGTTGTGGTCCACGGTCTGGTCGAATTCATCCAAAACTTCAGCAAAAAGAGCCACGAAACCTTTCAGGTATTGCAGCACAGCCCTTAGTCCCTACTGGAGAGGTTTTTAAAGCATGTGGTCATACAGAATGTGTGATAATTCACCATTTTAACTTCTCTTTAAGAACATTGAGGTGAATTACACCAGAAGCCAGCTGCTTATATTGTTCAGAGTTGAACTTATTTTGAACAGAGTTTTCTTTGCAGAAGGTAAAGCACAGAAAGACTACTGTATCCTTCTAAAAGCTAGAGCAAGTTTATGAGCAAACTAAAGCCAAACAAAACTCTGAGGTTTGGGGAGTGTTGTGTTGTTGTCTGTGTGTATGTTTGAATAGACCACTCTCGGTCTGGTTGACATGTCGTGGGTGTCATGACATGCTGCCCATTACAGACGTTTCTGTATGTGGACTATTACTCCTAAATGTGTTCCATTCAAAACAACATGCTGCACACTTAAGACACAGCACTGCAGCAGCTTTGCTTACTTGTGCAAGCAGATGATGTACATTGGTAGTAGTGATCCCCAAAGCAAACCCAGTAAGACATTTGCACTGGTGCTGTCCTTATTAAGTAAGATATCGGCCCCATGTGTCTGATACGCATGTACTACCTTCTGTTAGCAGAGCTTTGTAAGTTCGATGTTGGAAATTCAGAAAATATTCCTCTTTCAGCCTTTCTTTTGCTCACACACAGCATCGAACTCTCTGACATATAGTTTCCTGCCAAAGCTACAGTCATTAAAGTTTATCAAAGTTCCTGATCTGTTCTTGTTGCTGAGTTCTTTTGCTCAAAATAGCTGGAATCACAGCAGCAGGTGCCAAAAAGTCATGGCCTGAAGTGTATTGTTCCAAAACATGATATACATGAAAACTTTCCGTTTTTATTACCAGAAGAGAAACTCATTACATGAAGTAAATGTTACTGTACAGGTTGTTTCTCTGTGCTGCAGTGCATCAGAGTAAAAGCCCCTTGTAGGAACTTTTCTCTTCAGCTTTACAAGAAAAATTCCAATTCATGCTGTTACATTATCAGTTTCATGTTATAGTTATGTGGTAAAACATGAAAAGAATAATAAGCGTGCCTCATTCAACACTCCCCACTTTAATATTTCAAAGCAGGTTTATTCAATTGAACCAACTAATACGTTTTCTTAAAATTTTTAGATCTTAGCTTTATTGCTCTCAAATGTTGTCAATGGAATTTATTTATTTATTTATTTATTTATTTACACAAGTTTCAGGCCCCTGTTAAACACTGAGGTATACAGGTGTACAGAAAAATATATGATTGGTACACGGTATCAGTCGAAACTCACTGTATTACCGTCAATACTTCTCAGTCATTTAAATATAGCAGACTCAGCAAATACAGACTGTATTACCACAGATGTTTACGTTTTTAGCCTACATACTTTCACCTATGCAGAACCGATGATGCTGTGTAATTGTGTGCAAATTGGACAGGTCTGTTCATGTGATCTCCTCAAATACAAGCAACCCAGATTTCAAAATGTCAAAAATGTGTTTGATCATGCGACTGCTCAGTCTGAGCTTTACAAACAGCTGTTACTGACATCAGAAATCCATACCATCATCCACCTTCACCCTGCTCATAGAAAACAATGACGTATCCAGGTTGCCTTTGTTTATTTTCTGCCCACATGTGAATGCAGCTTTAAATAACATTCCAATGAAGATAGCCTGGCGGAAAACAGCTGACAAGACTTTCTGGGTGTCTTTAAGAACTGAGTAATGTACAGTGCAGTATAGTACAGTAATAATAAGATGCTAAATGGCGTCACCATCTCCAGTCACTGTCCCCGGCTGTGTCTGGTGTGCTGTAACTATAAAGCCTGTAAAGATTTGCACAATGTATATTTTGATTGGTTATTTATTTATTTATTTATTTATAAATGTATTTATTTTCAAATAATTCCTTAAAAATGTTCAAGTTAGACTAAAATGGCTGTTTTAATGTTTGTATTTTTAAGAGTAAGATTGTGATTGTGTGTATGTGTGCTTCTTAGTCTCAGCCTAACAGCAAGTATAAGACCAGCATGTGCAGAGACCTCCGTCAGCAGGGGAGCTGCCCACGCGGAGCCAACTGCACCTTCGCCCACACCCAGGACGAGCTCGAGAAGTGAGTAAACACAAGCACATACGTGCAGAGGACAAACTAGACGAGTGCTCTCGGTAGCTCTACATGCTCTTACAGACAGGACATAAGAAAACATGACAACATAGAATGTATATGATTCAGTCAACACGTTTACCGGACCTGTAGAAGTGGTGTATAACGTAACCGCATACTCAGACCTGAGTACAGTAGTGAGTAACAGGAACACAAAGAAGTGTTTGATCTCTTGTGAGCTGATTAGAAGAGTTTTAGAAGGTTTTCTTCCTGACGCTCCTTCACCTGGGTGTGTTCAGTGCCAGCTGAATTAATGAGGATGGATTAGACTGTGCAGGTATTTGATGATGACTACTAATATCTCCTGTTTTCCTCAACATGCGAGTGTTGAGGGTCTGTATGATGTACAGAAGGAGAGAGAGAAGTGTGTGTGTTTTCTGTTCCTCATTCTAATTCATGCTCACCCACTCACACACACCCACAGCACAACACACAATACAGCACCATCTCTCCCTCAGCTTGTCTCACCGCCTTCCCTCCATTAATCTCTCTCCTTCCCTGTTCTCTCTGATGCTTACTTGCTTTTCTTCTTTCTTTTTATTCTGTTGTATCTTTCCTTCCCTTATTTTCTTGCTTTCTCTTTATTTTCTTGTTTTTTTGTTTAGTTTTTTCTTGTTTCCTCTTTTGCTTTTTTCTTCTGTATTCTTCTTTTCTTCATTTTTCTTTCTATCTCTTTCTTTCTTTTGTTTTTCTAGTTTTGCTTTCTTTTCCTGCTTTCATTTTTTTCTCGTTTCCCTCTTTTCTCATCTCCTTCTGCTATCCATTTTCTTTAATTTTTTTTTCTTTTAGTTGTTGTTTTCCTTTTGCTCTATCTATTGTGGATTCATCTTTCTCATTCTATGCTCTCTCTCTCTCTCTCTCTCTCTCTCAGGTACAGAATGAGGAATAAGAAGGTCAGTGGGGGGATGAGGCCGTCTCCTCTGCCTCAGACTGTTGTGCCCAAGTCTGGTTCCATAAAGTCTCCGCTCCACACTGTGGAAGCGGTGCTGGTGGGTTCACAGAACCATGAACACGAAGCTTTGGGCTCCCAAGATTCATCCCCCACTCGTCTTGTCCCCAGAGGAGGAGAGCATGAGCAAGAGGAGGGGATGCTAGTGCTTCCCAATGGGGCCGGTGGGCTTCCTGCTCCCAGCCAAGACCAGTGAGACACTATTTTATAATAACTGTGATAATACTTCTCATCTTTTCCACCACCAGAGTGCTGCTCACAGTGAGCCAGTACTTAATTCAGCTAATACAAATACATCAGTGGACAAGAGATTAACAAAGTACATGGGTTTAAGGAAACATCTGACTGGTCCTTAAAGTACATTTAGATGAGACAGAAGTTTGGAATCACTGTTTATTACTACAGAGACTCTGTTCAGTAAATGATTGTCTGTTGTAAAGGGAGTGCGAGTGTGTTTGTTTGGTGTCAGTGATGATTACTCATAGGGCAGATTCTGAGTGGGAGAACACCTGATTCTCTCACCTGATCTCATCAATGAGTATTTTATAATCTGAGAACACCAGACACACTGCACTGAGCGTGCTCAACATTCAGAACGTACTGAGTTTCTCCAAATGGCTGTAGTTGCAGAAGATAGCTAGTTTAGCTCTGTTATTAGCAGTGTGAGCATAAGAATATCTCCTGACATATCAGTGCTTTCTATAGGAGACTTTAGCGGAATGTGCCAAAGCTCATCTGCAGTGATATACAGTATCATTCAGTTCCTTAGCAGCCTATAAACAGAAGAAATGTTCCAGACAGACTTTCAGTTTATCAGTCTTATATACATTTACTGCCCAATTTGCGGAGTGACGGCTCACTTTGTAACTTGTCTCAAGCGGTGTGCTACTAAAATTATGTACAAAAGTAACTCTCTGACAGGCCGTTTACTCTGTGTTTCAGACTGCGCTCCTCATTGTTTACCACAGTAATATATTATCTGATGTGTTTTAATAGTCATAAAGAACGTAGGAGGAATGTGGGGGACCAGTTGTAACTACATATTTTATAGAATTTTTAATGTACATGTTGAGGGAAATCATGACTTGGGATTTTTATTTTGATCAGTGCTTGATGTTTTACTTGGATTTTGCTTACAGCTGAACATTTAGCCCACTTTGTAGGAAACACAAACATACACCACTGACCACTTCATTACTTAGACCTCCGTGTATCTACACTTCCATTCTAATAGCTTCCTTTATTATATAGAAGCACTTTGTAGTTCTTTCCTTACAGGCTGTTAACTTTGTTACCCTGTTCTGGTCAGGACCCCTGCTGGTGGGTGGATATATTGTGAATTGCTATTCGGATGAAGCTATGGAGATATGAAATTGGTCCATGTGGACCCTGAGTGTGTTCTGCTCGTAATTCTGGGAGAGTGCTTGAGAGAAGTGCAAACTCTGCTCTTCATCTTTGTTTACATGCAGCTTCTCTATAAAGTAATGTAAAACTCTTGTGGTGTTGCTTGTTAGTGGAGTTTTCCAACTTTGGAAACATGTGACAGGAGTGTATTTGGCGAGAAGCTGGCGATCGTTCATGCCGAGGATGTTTAATGGGTTGTTTAATGGGTCTTTGTGGTAGATGCGAGTGTGCATGCCGGTAAGAGTAGGAGATTTAAAGGGGGCACGTTTGACACAATATCAACATGAGCAGTAAACATAATATGCTGGTGATGTATCAGGACCTGTGTGTGGAACTCTGTAGTACTAGCTGCATTGAATGTTGACTTGACTGGATAGTGTGGCTCCAAAAGCTTTTCTTTGTAATTGGGTGTATAAATCACCACCTACATCCTGTAGCTCTGCTCTCTGGACGTTCACACGCTGCTTAAGCTGCAAGTTAAAAAGCAGCATCTTCTACATCAGGTGACCCTCTGGTTAGGAGTGTCCTGGTGTGGTTTGGTCAATTAGGAAGTCTTTTAGCTTTGAAACTGCCAGGTTGGAAGAAGTGGAAGCTTGTGGGTTTCAGAACAGTAAACAGACCTGTGTTCCTCTGAGAGGGCTGCTGTTTTAAGATGCTTCCTCTTTTTCTAGTCACATAATCCTCAACTAGATTGGAGCTTCTTTGAATTGAGTTATGGTTCCACACAGCATAAACTCTAATATTTTAACTTGGCATTTGTAGTAGAAACTACATCCTTTCTCAGGAGCTACCATCATTTTAGGTAGGCCGTCACTGCTCTGAGAAACTACTGGGTTTTTTCTCTGGTTAGCTTTCTCCTCATTTCTACCCAGAAAGTCTGATATGCTAGCGTAGTGCATGTGCAGCTCAGTAAAATGGGCCTCTGGTTTAAAGAACACATTTAAAGGTGCAACCTCCTTTACAGCAGAACAACCTTCCACACATATTCCACACTTTTCTTTTCCTTTCACACAGTCGAGCCACACCTTTGAGTGCGTCCTGCGATCTGGTCTCCACTGATGTTGTAGCAGAGCCTATTTGCTGCAACGACCACTAACCTCTCTTAGCAGTGGGCTAGGGGGTAGTAATGGCACACTGTGTGCATACATGCGATAACCAGCGGTTTACCAAGGTGGTCTAACTCGAGATATGAAGAGCATATTTTGCAGTTGGCCTTTATTGATTTAGCCTATAAACAAATATCCAAATCCCAGAATTAAACCTTAATACCTTTGCAATTAAAAAGTCGAATATTTGTGTCCAGTCTTACTAAAATAACTATTTTGAATATTTTTCTTATAGAAGAATTTCATATCTGCCACATACCAGATAGTAATTTATTGCATCATCACTAAAAAAAAGCTGCAGTTTATTTGAACAGAGCCCATGACTTATTAAAAAGTTTCACACTCCTCAACCATATCTTTTTGTTTATGGATTATGGGTGTGGGTATTTTTTACTGTATGGAGATTCAGACTCATGATGATATTCATGTACTTAACTAAACATCCAAATATGCCTGTATCACTTAGGAATGGGGTTGGAGGAGGGGCTTGTGTTAGGAAGGGATAGGAAAGGAGATAATCTAGGTAAGAGAACCCCAGAACGGGTGTTGAGAACCACGTTTTTTCATACTCAGATTCTCGTTAATCAATTTAATTTTCTTGCTCTTAGGAAAACCGCTTCTCCTCCAAAGGCACCAGCCAGTCCAAGTCAAAGCGCAGCTGTTTTAGGGCCACACCCTGCTGCAGCCCCTGCGGATAGCAGAGTAGCTCTGACCAAACGAAGTGCTTTCCCCCCCAGAGGTCACCCTGAGGTCAGCTACTTTCCTGACCAGCGCAGCCCATACGAGCTGTCACCCTGCTCGCCTTCTGGTGAGTGTCTTGTGTGCTCCACATACCTGTCCTGTTGTCTCCACATAAAATTGCTTTGGAAATGTTTCCCCAGTGGTTGGGTTGCTTTATGCTAGTCTGTTGGAATGTCTTAAATAGAACTACAACCATCAATTATTTATTTGGTATTAATTAATCTATCAGTTTGTTCTTTGATTTATCAGCTAATATAACTGTTCTGCCTAATTTATTGGCTCGTGTTTGTTTGATAGGAGCAGCAGCTGCATATAGGAACATTTTAGGCTGTCATACAAGAGCAGGCTCTTTATCTCTGGAGAGATTTATAAACTCTTAGCCACACTGGTTTTGATAAAATCTGATAGTGAGTGGTAGGGCTGTGTATTGGCAAGGACCTGGCGATACAATACGTATCGTGATACAGTGGTCACGATTCAATATATTGCATATTTTTCAAATTCTACTATTAAAACACACCACTATATGAACAGGTTTGCCAATGTTTAAATAGTATTGCGCCCTTGTGCTGCTTGTTAATGTTAGAGTGGAGGTGAAAATGGATTACAACACTGCCATCTAGTGGTCAGAGGTTTTAACACAACACATGAGTCACTGTTTGCCAGGAATCTGTGTATCGATACTGTGTCTTTGAGAATCGATACAGTATCACAAAACACAATATCCCGATATTTGATGTTTTCGATATTTTCTTACACCCCTAGTGAGTGACCA
This sequence comes from Megaleporinus macrocephalus, assembly GCA_021613375.1. Taxonomy (NCBI): domain Eukaryota; kingdom Metazoa; phylum Chordata; class Actinopteri; order Characiformes; family Anostomidae; genus Megaleporinus; species Megaleporinus macrocephalus. Next base: position 21,442,981 of record CM038720.1, on the reverse strand, counting down.
GATCTACTTTTGGAGCGCTGCAGCACAGTGTATTAGTTTTTCACTACTTCAGCAGACCTGATTTGGACACAGTCTGTTACACTGGGGCACAGAGCGTTTATCATACAGTGGTCCGTTCTCCTGAAAGTGGGTCACAAGTTCAATTTTCGTTCTTTTCTTCTCTTTTACTCTCTAGGTAATTACTACCCATCCATGGTGAATCCACACAAACCCTCTGTGACACGCTTTACTCGCTCCAGTCCAGCCTTTGACTCTTCTGCCCCGCCCCCTCTCCCGCCACCCTATCTGGAGCCACCACCTTCCCTCCCGTCCCGTGACCATTTAGGCCCGGCTCACTTCCCCCCACCAACTTATGCACCAATCCACCACACCCACCCCCATGGACACGGGGTCTACGCGCCGGTGTACGACAGCCGGCGGGTTTGGAGGCCGCAGCTGTACCACAGGCAGGACGGCAGGAGTAACTCTCTTCCTCCGGAGGTCCTGCACTCCTCTATCTACCAGCCTCCACTCCGGGAGCGCTTCAACTCTTTGGACAGCCCGTACTGCAGCGCTGCAGACAGGAGAGCTGCACTGCACAGGGTACGGCCACTCCTGATGGACTGATTTATTACAGTAATAAATAATAAACAATAACGAACTTGATACTTAATGACCATTTTGACTGGTTAAATGATTGAAGGGTGGTCTTTGACTTTCATACAGTCCTATATGTTTCAGCTCCTAGAAACCCCTCCAAAAGGTCTTGTCGACTGATTAGTTCATAAAAAAATGCTAATTAATTTCTGCATGTCTGCTGGATAGCTTGCCTGTTTTCACAGCAGGCTTCAAGCTCTTTTGAAATGGAAGCTTGAGGTTTGCAGTTCTCTGAAGTGGTTTATGTGGGAGTAAGACTTCTGCTGTATGTGGTACAGGATTCTTATGGGCGCGCTCCGCTTGGCTGCGAGGATTTCTACAGACTCAAACAGGAGCAGTGGCCACATCAGCACAGCAACCACACCAGAGCGCAGCCTTCTCCTGTTTTTGCAGTGGATCACTGCTCAGAGGTAGGCTCGATGAGGGTGTTTTGGTTAATGGTTCTTATGGGTGCAGTGTTAAACCGGCCATTAGAAACTATTATTTTGTTGAGTTTGACAGTGAAGCACGCATCCTCCTCCTGTAGTGTTGTTAAGCTATTTAAAGTGGAGCTGTTGCTCAGCAACTGATAATCTGAGCAAGTAGCGATTCCGCTGTTAAAAAAAAAAGGAAAAAGGTCTGAAGAAGATTTGGCACCAGAGACCCATGCTGGCTGACTCACTGTGTGCTGCTATTCTTTTCATGTCGGCCTGTTGCGTTTTTGGTGGGTGAGAGTGTGAGAGAAGGATAAAGTCTCTTATTTGCAGCGTTTCACTGTGTTTCTCTCGTTTATTCTCTGGATCTAGCATGTGGACAGCGGGGTTTGTATGAGCTGTAAATGTGGAGGTGGAGAGGTGGCCCGTTACTCACCTTGGTCGTGTGGCACTGTCAGCCCATTTGACTCTGAGCCTCTTGGCTCCACCCACTCCTGTTCCCAACACGCTGTAAGTCTCCAGATATTGTTTACACTGTTCCCCCTGTAACTCACTTGTTTTGATAACCACAGTTCACACATTTACAGTACTAGTTTCCTTTTTGGACTAATACTGAAAAGGAGAGCTTTTGTTCTGGCTCAGAATGAGTCAGTGATCCCTTTTTTAATATCTTTACAGCTTACAATAAATTGTGTATTTCTGTAATGTATAATATTTTAGCTTAAAATTGTTAAAGGTATGTAAAGATAATGCAATTTTTATAATATCACAATAATATATAGTACAGTAGAACAACAGTACATTTTCAATACAGAAATAACTGCTAACAAATATAGCATTATTATTTTTATGTATGAATTTATTTATTAATAATTCCCAAAGATTAATCTGTTTACTTTTGGAAATTTGTACTTTTGTCAAGGACAAAGCTCGTTGAAGCAACAACAGCTCAAGTCATGTTCTTGGAAATAAAATAAAAGTAATAAATAATAGAACGATAGTGCACGGTATATAAGAACTAAAGTTCACAACTGCCTGAACTGAGCATTGCATGTTCATTTATAACGTGATCTTATGTTTCTAGAAGAGCACCTCTTACTTTTGGGCTGAGATGAGTAGGCATGCGTCATTACCATTTTTTTCCATGAGTATGTAGTTATCGCTGATAGAGTCTGATACTAGGGCTGAAACAATTACTCAAGTAACAAAAAAAAATCAATGCAAATTCTTAGAGAGGTGAACAGAAGAGGTAGCCGAGCTCGAGAATAGTGTTTCAGCACCTGAGCAGAAACAGTCCAGTCCACAGAGCGGAGCCACACACAGTAACCATAACATTTAGCTTGAATCAGTGAGATGGCGAGTTGAGATGAAGGCTAGTAAAGCGTGTATGTTGTGGTTATATGTTAATAATTAATTGTATGTTAATAATGGCTAGTTAAGAAAGTATGTCAGTGCAATTTTGAGTTATATCCATAAATGATCTAAGCACAAGAACATACACCCCTCACACAACCTTTTCCCTCACAGTGATGCATAAAATACACAGTAAACTAAATATCAGGTGGTGTTTGTAATAATTGTAGCCTAAAATGCAGCAAATCTAATACAGTGAGATTATTCAGTTTAGTTTGTTTATAGTAAGTGGGTCAGTAAGTGTAGGACAAGCTTCAGAACAGTACACAGTAGCCAGTCTTGTGAACTTATAGTATGATATATAGGTCTAGTAATACATTTTAATAATAGTAAGTATTTAAATATTTAATTTAAAACTGTACTGTATGCAATTTGAGCAATAATATTTTAAGAAACCTGTCTTTTTATCTTATATATTAACTATTGCTCTTTAATAAAGCAAAAATCATTTTTATCTGATTAATGGCTGGAATAAAAAACATAATACTCGATTAGTAAAATAATTGATAGCTGCAGCCATATCTGATACCATAAGAAATTGCTTAGAATAAAATAGTTGTTAGTGTAAATCAGTGCCGTGTTCCTTACCAGTTAAAAGACCTGCATTAGCTAGCTACGCTAACTTACTTTCAGTCGAGTAGTGCTGCAGTGGCACACACAGTTCACCTAATACTGAGCAGCTGGTACACTGAGGGATGTGACCAGAGGTAATGTGACTGCTTCTTCGTTGGAAAGGTTGGAATAAGTTGGAATAAACTGGCAAATAAAAACACCCTCAGCCCTGTAGCGAACTATTGAACGCACTAATTGGGAATATTTAAGAAAATATTGTGTCTTAAAGATAGTAAGGAAGACAGTAGCTAGCAAATAAGTAGGACCTTTACTGGAAAGGGCAGAATCATTCTTAACTTCTGACGCAGGGTAATTTAAAGAGACTGTTCCAAGCAATTCTGGAGCTGTGCTATTGGTCTGTTTACGATTACACTTCCTTGCGGTGTAAACGGCGTCTTCCGTGCTCAGATGATGTAGAAAAGTAAAATAAACAAATTACATGGACCGTGATTATATACACTATACATCACACTAAGTCATTTACAGGCCTCATTAAAGCTGGGATAGCCTCCGGTTTGCTGTCTCCTCTGATCTGTCTGTTGATTTCTCTGCAGGATGTGGAGGGTGCAGGTAAGCACTGGCTGCACATTCTGGAACCCTACCGGCGAATTAAGGACGAGGACCCGATCATCCCTTTCGGAGAGGGACCTATTATCTCCAAGTGGGGTGCCATTAGCCGCGCCTCTCGTACTGACTACCACACCACAGAACCCGTCCAGGCCACGGCCGCACAGGGCAGAACCAGCACCACACCCATCAACTTCAGAGGTTCGCATCAGCTGCATTGTGATGTTCACACACATCAAATGAGTCACAGTACAGCTGGCAATCAAGCAGTGAGCACAATATAGAGCTGCTTTCCTGCAGCAGGTGTTTTTATAACTAGGCCCTTTTTGTAACTAATTGTTCTGAAAGGAATCATGGTGTTATCAGGGTTTGGCAAGTAGCAGCTCTGATCATCATTTCATATTTTTATTTATTTATTGCTTTTTTTTTATACAGTTCTATTCGTCCTCTGATTGGTGCTCGTTTGGTGTCAGTGATGATTACTCATAGGGCAGATTCTGAGTGGGAGAACACCTGATTCTCTCACCTGATCTCAGCAATGAGTATTTTAAAATCTGAGAACACCAGATACAAAACATGTTACAGAAATTCCAGAAAAAACCAACTCTTGTCTGTTGTAATGTGCAGCTAAATGGGAATCGTGTGCTGACGTTTACAGCACGATGCCGTATTTTGGTTTGTTCTCCTGGACTAGCATTGGAGACCACTAGAGAAGACATGTTGCCCGGATAAAAACGTCTCAGTGTAGCTTGTGCTTTTGTCTTCGTTTTGCTAAAAGAAGAGTAGAAGTGGTGTGGCTGTGTTTGTCATATACATTGGTGATGGTAAATGAAGTGTTGCATGAAGGTTTTAGTGCTGATTTATCACTTACTGTGTCTTTCCTTACCTCCTTGCAGACTACAGCTCTCACTTTGAGCAGGCCGACTGCCGGTGGGGTCCGTGTGGTTTCGACTCCAGCCGCTCTAGTTTCCTGGAGAGGTAACTGAATCTTGTTTGCTGTTTATATGTGCAGCCTAAATCGAGGTTGTTGCTGTGTTTTTGTTTAGCTGACTTCCATAGTTACCGGCCCTGGCCTACATCTCAGTGTTATTCAATTTTAGCAGCATATGAAATCACTTCCTGTGGTTTAAATAAAATTCTACCGAATCGCTTTGTCCTGGTCTTGCGGTTCCTTTTTGCTTCATTTAGACGTGTGTTTGGTGTCAGTGATGATTACTCTTAGGGCAGATTCTGAGTGGGAGAACCTCTCTCACCTGATCTCATCAATGAGTATTTATAGTCTGAGAACACCAGGCACCCAGTGTGTTCTGCTGCGTGTGTTCATTTTAGTACTAACTGATGTGCGAATCTGTGTTTATCAGCGGTCGCAGGCGCAGCTCCTTCAGCAGTGGAGGTAAACATGGCGTAGACTTGCTGGTGCAAGACGGTACTGAGAGTGAACCGGACCGGGATATCGAACTGGAGCTGTCTGCTCTGGACTTGGAGGAGTCAGAGCCACAGGAGCACCAGTCTGAGGTAATTGTGTGCTGGGACAGGTACTATAGCGTGGGTTGGAAAAGTATAATCAGTGTAATTTCTGATATTGTAAATTAACTTTGAGAACCTTTACCTCAGTTTCAGATATTGTTTTAAATAATAACTGCTAATTCATTTGCTCACCAAAGTGCTTCTGTTTTGAAGTTGTCTCTGGAGTCGCGGGCCGGCAGTCACCTCCCTAGTGTGTTCAGCGATCCATCAGCAAGCTCACAGATTGACCAGCATTTGCCTGACCATGTGGTGGACGCTCACTTGTTGAAGAAGATGGCGTTTAGGTTAGCAGATTAATGTTGTTCCTGTTTTAATCCTCAGTTAGCAGGGTTTGGCTAATGAGTGCATGTTACGGCAGTTAACAGTAGCAGCCCTGGTCATCATTTCATATTTTTCTTTTGTTACAGTTCTATTTCACTTCCTCTGATTTCTAATTGGTGCTCGTGGTGTCAGTGATGATTACTCATAGGGCAGATTCTGAGCGGGGGAACTCCTGATTCTCTCGCCTGATCTCATCAATGAGTATTTTAAAATCTGAGAACACCAAACACAAAACAGGTTACAGAAATTCTGGGAAAAATAACAGAGAAATCTTCAGAGAACACACTTTTTAATCCATTTTAATGCACAGCTAAACAGGAATTGTGTGCTGACATTCAGAGCATGTTGCCATATTTGAATTTATTGCTAGTAAAGCATGTTAAGTGTGCAGTGTGTAAGATTTTCTAGCATTTAGTGGTAATGTTGCAGATTGCAACCAACTGAATACCCACTTCCCCCACCCTTCCCTTTCCAAGTAGCAGAACCTATGCTGACCATCAGGTTTTTGGTTCTTACCTGCTGTTGCTTCTTTATGTGCTAAATAATAAGTCCGATGCACCGTTTGTCACAAAGTGGGTTCTCAAACTTCTCACACCATTGGTTAGTCAACAACACTGGCAGCAGCTAATTCTTCTTCTTCTTCCTACGTGTTCCAACCAGTGCTGTACCTTTAATACACAGCGGCAACCCTAAGTGCTTTACATAAATAAAAAATAAGAAACAAAGCATTAAAATAAATCAGTTAAAAGAAATAAGAAATATACAAATGTTTAAGAGAAAGAGAATTAAAACAAAAGTCAAGAAAAGTGTAGTGCTAACTGGTTTCTAAAGATAATGCTCAGGACACTCTCCCCAGCCAGTGTTTTTGGTTATCCATTCGACACAACATGACAGCCTTGGTTGAAAGACGAGCTACTCCTATATAGATATGAAGGACTCAAACACTTTTCTTTGTAGTTAAAAGTAATTATACACAAATGGTTTTGTAAATTTTGTTTCTGATAATAGATCTCCAAAAATAATCTTACACGCTGCACCTTTAACGTTACTTTCACCCGGAGAGTTAACAAATCATACTTTCACTGGGTGTGTCGGACTGTATGGCTGCATTGATGGTCAGTGGAGAAGTGCTGTGTCGGTCTGTATCAGTGATGCTGGGCTTTGTTTCTTGCAGAAAGTCTCTCTCCCCCGGAGTCCTGAGCTCTGTAGGCCTCAGTGTTGGAGGTCTGGTGAAGAAGTCTGGCTCAGTGCGGCCCGCAGACACGGCGGGACCCAGCCCTGGGAAAGAGATGCTTCTGAATAGGAGCTGAGAGGAACCACAGTCAGTGTCCTCATCTCCAAATGCCCTCCAGATCCAAAGGGTCATGCTATGAGGCCACTGTAATCCTTGGATCACAGCTTAAGCTGTTTTTGTTTTGTTTTGTTTTTGAAGCCCTTTCCACACCAACTCCAGGTTCTCCAGCAAACACAATCGTTCTTTGAGCAGGTAGCTTCAGTTTGTTCAGGGAGAGAACCAAATAAATGATGGCTAGACAGACAGGAGTGCTAGAATTCCCAAAATGAAGTTTGGGAATTGAGAAATGTGTGTGCTGGTATTTGTCGGAGGATGTTGGTTTTTCACGTTTTCTGTAACCGTGTGCTTTGAGGCTAAATATGATATTCAACAACCTGATGTTTTTTTTTTTTCCCTTCAAATTCTCTTCATAAGAGCTACCAGGGACTTGCAGTAATGCTTTTTCCCCCTCCTTCCCTTCATTTATCACTTATGCAAAAGTGTTTACGTTTACAACCCCATCTCAGGTCACCAAGCTGTCTGTATTGCCCGATCCGAATCCTCACCGGTGCCGCTCTTTAGCCAGTGAAAGGCTGCATTAATCTAGCACGACAGCTCAGTAGTAAGACAAGGTTCTTTGCTGATGACTTAAATCTACCGTGTAAAGACTAATATGGCAGAGGCTGCCAGCAGAATCCTATAGATAAGATGCAATGTTTACAGTATGTATGTATGAGGAATAAGCCAGGTGCTCAGTATATACTGTACTGTGTCACAGTACAGTGTTAACTGCTGAATTAACCACTGCATGATATGTAATGTGTGCTTTTTCGTTCACGCTGTGTTTATTGGGTTTTGCAATGAACCCACTGATTGCGTAATGAGAGCCTGGGAAGTGGTACAGTGTATTTTGTTGCCATCTTCATTCAGGCCCTTGTTTGTCTTCTTGTTTTTGGGACTCTGCGATGTCAGATATTGTGATACAGCAGCATTAACACGTGCGCGGTGACTGTTGTGACCAGATTAACTTCTGCTTTTCGTAATGCCTTGATTTGAACACTTTATCTAAGTCTAACCCCAACTACTAACGAGCCAGTGTTACTTCTCATGCAGGAACTCTCTAAGGGAAGTGGTTATTGCCTAGTTCTATATGCTAAAGGCATTGTTTTGCTTGTGAATTGGTTGTTGTATTAACTGTACTCAGAACTTGGCACTATGCGTTTCCCGTTTTTCTTCCAGTTCCCGTTTTTAGTGCTCGTGTCCAGGCGCCATGGCGTTCAGCAGCTGTAGTCTGCCTCTTTCTCACTGAAAATCCTCTCAGATGCATCTTTTTTCTTTCTTTTTTTTTGAGTTTGTTTGTTTTCGTTTTCTTCGTTCGAATGAAACATCGCTAACTTCCGTGAAGTTGTTCGTCGAGTATTTTGTATCAGGAATCTCTCTTTCCTTCCATGTCGGTCGTTTGGTTTGTAGAAATAACGTAAACAGCCTCGCCTGCTGTCGTATTTCTAACAGCCTGCCTGTTTAAGATGTCTGAAGTCTGAAGGTCCGATAGAGTCCTACATTGAAATCCCAGGGTCTGTGTTGTTCTGCTGCAGTTTTCTTTTTTTTCCTCTCCTAGACTGGTAACTGTTGCTTGAGGGAAGTGTCTACTATTTAAGAAGGAATATTTTTATAAAACAAGCCTGTATAATGTGGAGGGAGATGGGAGCTACTGCTTTTGCACACCTGTGATCTACTGTCTAAAAACGAGCAGTCTGTGTGTCCTGTCTGTTTTTTTGCTTGTACGGTTTACCAGGTCAAAACTGAATTGCCCTGTGGTTAAAATAGGGACCCCCAATAATAGAACAATTTGGATCATCTTGCCTCTGTGCTGGGCATCAAAATTTGGAATTACTTCAGTATTACAGGACATAGAAAAATTAAGCACTGGATTTCAGAAGTTAGAAGAACCAGGGAAGGACTTCCCTAAAGAGCCTTTAATTTTTCTGTGGAGGTTTTTCAAACCTGTGAAAGGAGCTGGGTGATATTGTCTGACCGTGACGTTGGCATACTGTTGCTTTTCAATTTGGTTATATTTGGTATGTATAGTACAGTTAATTTAAATGTAATTATAAACCCAACACTCTTGGATTTGCTCTCATTTTACAGCTGTTTAACAACAAAATATGTTCCTGAAAATGCCATGCAAATGGTACAAAATACAAAGCAAACAAAGAGTAATACTCATAGAACAGCAGAGTCCTGTTATTGTGCGCTTGACGTTTAACTGCAGCGTACAGAACCCACTGGATCTTTCTGATTGTTTTGGAGGAGCGTCCATAAAAACCCATAAGCTGAATAAATAGTGGGTTTAATTAGTGGTTGTCATCTACTGTACTGTGCAGGGTTCTCTTGAGTCTTATGTTAGGAGAAGAAAATTGAACATTTTGAAGACCCTGGACCGTAGAGTAACAACACTTGGGGAAATTGAGTTGTTAACTTATTAATGAAAACTGAAATGTTATTTGATGCCGTGTCATGGTGTTGAATTACATCAGCATCACTGGCTGTTTAAAACCTCCACCGTAACAGTGGTGGATGCATCCACAGCAGACTCTGACTTTCTCCCACACATCTCTTCCTGTAGCTTTTTTTTAAAAGCTTCAAACAGGAAAAGGGCACTTTTAGCGTGTCCTGGCACTCTTTCCACTAAACTCTCTCAGAAAGCATCGTTGATGCCAGTTTAAATGTCATGTGAAAGAGAAATCTGAATGTAGTCCCAACCAATGTGTGTGTTTTCTTTTGTTTTGTTTGTTTTTAACTGTTCATCCTGGAAATCAGGTGTTTTTGTTTCTGTTTTGTTGTTTTTACTGCTGCAGTTCCTCCTTGTTCCCTTTAGGGAGGAGGAGTTGTGGTAAAGCTACTGGTTATGACTTCTGCACTGATTTGTTTGCTTTAAAGGGAAACTTCACTGATACCTGATGAGAAATGTTCACAATGGAACCAGTAATGGTTATGGATACGCTGCCTAATGGTGGTCACCTGGTTTTGGCCATGTTCTTTAGTGTTTTTATAATTGAGTGGTACCTGCATGCGGTTTTAAAGTAAAACAGCCTCCACAGAAAATTTGCCACTGTTTCTTTTTTTTTCACTTTTGCAAAGTAAATAAAACGTTAGTGTTATAGACGTGGGGACCCCTGGTTCCCATCAGCACCACTGTAAAAAAAATTTGAACCATTTCGCATTGGGCCCACTCCGAATGACAGTTGAATTATGAACAAGTTGTGGCATTTTTGGGTGGAGTTTCCCTTTAACTACTGTATTGCTTAATATCTGGCTAATATATGTGCTTGGGAGTAGGGTTGGTAGGGTTTTTGGAGTAGGGTTGGTAGATAAGGCACTTTTTTTTCCCTTTATTTTTTAAAGCCTGGCCTATTTAGCTTGGATGCTGGAAGTGTTTTTTATCCCCTTATTCACACTTTTTATTCCGGTTCACGAAGCCTTACACAAGAAATGTTCTAGTTTCTGAGCTGGATCACTCAGCTTAAGGTTGCATGATGCTATTTCGTTTTGAAGAAGTATGTGTGATAGTATAGCCGGCAGATGAGGTAGTGTGATTGTGTAGTTGTGGTTCTACTGCCCCCTGCTGTTGGTGTCTTGTGCATGCCTGCCATGAAGCCTCGTTTAATTTTTTTATTATTTGTTTTTATCTGCCTGCAACACTTAGTTCTGTTTCTGAGGAGATCTGAACACCACCTCTGTTCTTTCCACTGGAAATGTCGCAGTCCTTTTGTATTTTGAATTTTAAAAATTTGTTTAGCTGCAGTAACTTGGCAGGCTTGATGGTCATAATGATAAACATGCTTGCTTGTCATACGTATGATCGCAATCAAAAAGGAGCTTTTCTGGAATATTTTTACGTCTGTATTAGACATTTCCTTTGCGAATCTATTGTTCGATTTAATTGTAAATGTAATACAAGATGGTACACATCCGTCAGTTTATACAGCCAGAGCCATCGTTAGATGGACTTTAAGTGCACAGTTTTATGATAATCAACTATATTTAAATATAAGAAAATATTTATCAGAGAGAGATTCTAAAGTTTAGGACAATCTTTTGATGAAATATGAACTGAAACTATTTTAATGCGTTTGCTTTCGGAAGTACCACTGAACTGCTTCTGGCCTTGCAAGGCAGGCTCATGTTCGAAACGTGTGTGGACTTGTAGCCGCTGCAGAGTGGATTCTTAATGTTTCTTTTTTTTTTTTCTTTCTTCCCCCTCTGTTCTTGCTTTTCGTACCTTGGCTAAGGTCTGCTCCACTGTACCGAGCAAGCTGATGACATGATAAGTTAAAGATCATGACGTGTAATTGCATGCTGAGGTAATAAAACAGTTTCATCAACAACCTGTGTTCAGTCTCTTCCTTGCCACTTCTCATGTTCTAGAGCCATCTGGTGGAGGATTGTGGAACTGCGTGTTGCTCAGTTCATATGGAACAGTGTTCGCCTGCAGTCTTCAGTATGCTGCTTTTATAATGTTAACATTTTTCCAAAATTTAAAGGGGCTCGTAATACCACTTGATTTGGATGTTTAACTGAAATTAATTTATAATATAATGTTCCAATGTCTGTCTTTGCTGTAGTAATAAACACAGGTATGGTAAGAAAGTGAATCTAGGCTTGGGTACTATCCATCAAACAAAGTCTTTGAATATTACCACCCCAGACCAAGCTGGTCTATGCGAGATTTAGCTGGTCTGGTGCTGGTTTAGCTAGTCACCCAGGTTGATCATGCTGGTTGAACAGCATACAAGCTCCTAAACCACATGTGCTGGTGCATATTTATAATTAATGTGATCAAATGACTGACACACGGTAGCAACTAAAAGTTTGCATTTGCCATAAGTATAAAAATAAAACCTTCGGTTGCACTACAAGTAACTGAACTTAATATAAATGCTATCAAATCTATATGGCTCAACTGAGCAGACGGTCATATAAGGTTCATCTACACTGTTTACAAACCACAAGTTTGATACTGTTAAGTTATATACATCTATATTCTGAAGGAAAAATCCACCACTTTATTGAAACTTCTGTGTGATGGTCATTCAGAGTGGTTTGGTGTGAAATGCGTGGCTCATTCTCCTATGAAGAGATGTATTACACAGGTTTCATAAATTCTGACCTCGGGATGTGTTGCTAGTTAAGACCAGAATCTCTCAAGCACAAAAGTTTGAACAGTTTTGTGGTTTAAGAGCCTGAAGTTGTGAATCTTTCTTTTTTTTCCTCAAGAACAAATTTAAGAAAAAAAGGAAGATTTTGGTAAACGAGGCCCGTTGTCCTGCCTAAAGAACTGCCTGTTTAAAGAGTGTGGGGAAACTTTGTCAACATTGCTCACAGCGGTAGTGATAGGAACCAGACGTCTGAGGTGTTTTAGGCCTCTGAAAGCTCCCTCACAGAGAATTATGAATACGCTGCCTGATGAGAACAGATATTTCATGATCTATTCATGGCAGAGAGGTGCATGCAGGACTGTGTGAGGCCACAAAATAAAATGTATTATTTTCATATGTATGACTGTTTTTGCATCAACATTGTATATGCAAAGGTTCACTGGTGATTGTAGACATGGCGACCCCGGTTGTCATCACCACCGCTGTAAAGAAAACAGCAGAGTTGTCTACAGTAAAGCGTTTCACATCTAACCACTCTCAGTAACTGTTTACATCTCCTTTAGATAATTCTGTGAATTTGTCCTTGAATAATAAAGTTAAATGTCTCATAAAAAAATAGAAGTTTATGGCCAACTACCAGCTAATCATTAATCTAATCTAGTTTTGAAGAATGTAAATATTCAGAGGTATATAATAAGTATGTATATATATATATATATATATATATTATAGTTTGGTTTTCTGTGGTTTGTGTCCTGTAATAGTTTTATGTACTATGAAGCTTCCCTTCTGTTGGTCAATCTGTTGGTTGTAATACTCAGATAATCAAAGCTCCAGTACAGTTTCCTGTTTTCTGAAACAGATCAAGTTGCTAAATAACTTCTGTTCTGTAGGGAAGTCGGTCTAGAACACTATGTTCTTGCTTCTAGCAGGATAGGGCAGAAGATAATGGATGGATGGAAGTCTCTTAGTCTGTAACGATTATCTGATATAATTAATGTTTTAATAGTCTGTAAGAATCTCACTTGTTCATGTATTAAGAAAAATAATAATTTACACTTAATATATTTAATAGAATAACATTTTGTGTTACTTAAATAGGCATATTTAAGTAAGTAGTATGGAAGATTATTAATAAAGGAAACAATTGTATTGCCAAACAAATAAAGCACTAGTGAGATTCCAATTCTTACAAATAAGAGGAATTATTTTTACTAGCATTAATTAGGTTTTAACATCTGAAAACTTTGGTAAAGCAGTTTCAATAGTAGGAAATTTTAAATCACTCATAATTTCAATATCAATAATTCAATTTCCACATGTAAACAAATCATTTGTGCTGGTAGGAATGATGACAAACTGTTTTTCAGGAATTAAATGTGAAAATGTGCTCATCCTCCTGAGTCCCACGGGGTGCTGGAGCATTTCCCAGGGCTCACTGTATGGAAGGCAGGAAACACCCTGGTCAGGTCGCCAATCCACCATGGGGCAGACACACAGACATACTCATTTAAACGCCCACTAACACCTAGTGTTAACTTATTATCTCCAACATGTCTTTCTTCTGTGGAAAGAAACCAGAGCACTGGGAGAAAAAACTGGTGGCCTGGCAGGAGAATTAAACCAAGTCCCTTTTTCCTGTAAGGGCCGAAGCTCTACCCACTGTGTATCTGATAACTATTCCCATTTTTCTTGATTTCAGGAATAGTAAAAATATGTGTTGATATCAGGAATTGCAATAGAATTGTAAAATATATAAATAGATGTAAAATAGCAAACTAGAAAATTGCAAGCTATTTCAGCTTTTAATTCTTCTTTTCCAAAAATATAAGGAATTAAATGTTCACATGGAATACAAACATTTTTTTTGTAAATTTGTAAGTCAGATTTTAATTATCTGTTTAGCTAGTAGGATCTGAATTTTTTCAACAAATATTAATTAGTAAAGAATTCAATTAATTGCAGTTATTTTTTACTCTAACTAGACGCCTTTGTGGCTGTTCAGACTGATTGTTATATTATATTATGTAATAAATAAATAGCGGATTTCTGTAAATAAGGAAAAAATAACGCGCGTGCGAGAAAGTGAGCCGCGTCTGTGGCCGTGCGCATGCGCAGTGCAGGCGGGCTTCGCTGTGTGTGTGTGTTTACGGCAGTTGTGCTGCTAAAGCTGGGCGATGTTATGTCAAATCTCTCCGGAATAAAAATAAATAAACCCTCTTCTCTTGAAACAGGTAGGACATTCGCTCGTGTTTTGTGTGTATGTTCCATTTCGATTACGCCTGCGTTGTGCTTCGCCCCCTAATTATTTATTCTGAAATGTTTTACTGACTGTATATGAGTGTTGAACGTTAATGTAGTTATATTGTGTTAGCTTGCTAGCGTTAGCAGCCATACAGACAGACAGCCAGCACTCAGTCCGGCCCGAAAAACCACTGTTTCGGCTTTCTTCTTCAGCAGATAGCATGCAAATATTAGAGGTATGGGTGTGCTTTAGACAGTCAATGTCGGTGTTTATGTCAAATAAGCTGTCACTGTCCGTTTTATATGCGTTTATAAATCTATATACTGCAAAGCACACTCGCTAGCTGGGTAGTTTTAGCTTAGCCATGTTAGCCACTAGCCGTCAGTCACCCCGAGTGCCTTTAGTTTTAGGGTTGGCTACTTTGTCGTGTGTCGGCAGGGTGTTTTTGGAGATTTGCGTTTTAAATATTAGCGAGTTAGAAGTCTAGCCTACTTTGCCACCGATGCAATTGTGTTCTTCTGCATTGGCTCGCATGAAGCATGGTAGAGATCATCCCAGCCTTCGTGCTAATGAGCACATAACGTTCTCCAAAAACCACAGATGGAGGTTTCTGGTGAGGATGGGAGCATTAAACACCCAGAGAATAAGCTGTCATTCTTGCATTTTACAGCAAACCAGTCTATATGTTTATTCCCCGAGCCTTGCATGTTGCCTGGGCATGGCCATGCAGCGCTGACCGCACCTCACAGCACCATAAATGGCTGTGGTTTCTGAGCCTCATCATCTGCTTTCTGTGAACTGTTTCATACAGTGTGTTGCTTCGCCGCTGTGAGCTATAGTATCATTCTAGAGCAGCAGTGACAGGATAAGAGGTGTTTAACCACCCTGCTGTCTTTACAGCTGTCCTAATGAAAGTTTCATATGTGTTCTCTGTAGGTTAGGGATGTAACGTTACAGATACTCTCAGGTTCTGACGTCTAAAGGTTATGGTATTTTTAATATTTTATGTGTAAAAACACAACTAAAACATGTCTTCATTCTACCAGCTCTGATTATTTGTTTGCTATATGCAGATTGTTTTGGCTTATGCTGGAAAATGTTGTACTTACAAAAATGAGTGACCATGACCATCACGGTGTCATAACTGCTAGTAGGAAGGGTTACTAGTAGGAGTAGGCCTTTGCCTATAAGCAGTTAAGGACTTAAAGTTATTGCGTATTTTGTTGGAAACTAGTTGTATTTCAGCTATTCAACAGTGGCACCAACTGTGTGTGCAAAATATAAAATATGTGCTAGACAGCTTATATCTAAGTGCATCATTTAAGCTTGATGGACTCTGGTTCCTATTTCTAACAATATAAGCAACTCAGACTCAGTAAGTTTCTCAAGAACAGAGCACTTTACACCAAAGCACTGAGAATGCGTTTACATCTGTTTACATCTTGAGCGTTTGATTCTGTCAAGTGTTTGTTCTACGTGAAAAGAAGAGCAAATAGTCATTGTCAGAACAAAACCTTACATCTCCACCTAAAACCCCCAAGTGTCTTTTACTCTGTGATGAAATGTCATGATGAACTGAGCAATAGAAATGGTCCAAAACATTTTTACATGAACTTAAACTGAAAGTTAGGATTTTTGGTGCTTTGCATGTCAAGTTACTTTTTTGTGGATACAAGTTTTTTTTTTCAGCTTAGCGTCTCAAATTCAAACTCTCCGGGCAGAGTAGTAGTGGATGCTATGCTAGTTCATGCGGTATACCAGAAAAAATGTTATACAGGTATACTGTAAGTAAGTGCAGATAATATGACGTACAAACAGCACAAATTACGCTGATGTTATCTTGTTTAGCTGAATGGCTGAGTGGGGGATGTTTTAGTCAGGTTTTAAATAAAGAGGTAAAAGCAGTGGACCCATGATTACCTCCCACTGTCCAGTCTGTTACATAAAGGAATAGCTGGTAGTTTGGGAGTTGTCGCCAATCTGTTTCCTCTCATACTGCCTGAGAAGCTGTGTAACTCAGTTGAGACATTGTTATTGTTATTCTAAATAGATGTTGGCCAGTTAAAAAGCCAACATCTTCAGACAGGAAGCTCCATTTAGCATTGTTTCTGCCTGGCCTGATGGCTAGTTTTAGAAAGCAGTATTAGCATAGATTTGTTTAATTTTGTTTTGATTATTCCAAATGTAAGTGTTAAAAATGTTCCTTATTGATGTTTTTATTGAAGTGATGTTGGACTATTGCCTATTGAAAGTAAATACTAAGCATAAGTGTTGGATTTAAATATAAGCCATATAATTGGATGATATGGCAGAGTTGGTGGATACTGTATTTTGTATATTGACATTTTTTCAGTGCATCACCATATTTAGTTTTTTAAATTATTTAACAAGTTGGAACAGACAAAATAGGACCAGTAGTGTCACGTATAACAATACTATTATAGTAATAAACCTGCAACTACTTTGACTTTATCCAATGTTTTGCTGCACAGCACTAAATCTTGTTAAACAGGTCTTATTATGCTTATGTTGTAATAATAAGCTCAGAAAAGCATGTTGTGACATCATTTGTCATGGTAATAATAAAATAGTGTCATACTGCCCATCCCCAACATATGTACCAAAACCACTAGATATATTTAAAATATGCAGTAAAATAAAATGTAGTTGGCTACATAGAAGAAGACCAGAGATCCCATTTTAAGCATGACGCCAGCTACAGAATGGTAACATGACTTCACGAAAATAATGCTCAGAAACAGTTTCGTACAGTTTCACAATTTTGAACATTCACTTTTTTGCTACTGTATTGAGAACAGTATCCCTTAATATAGGTGTGAATGCAGGAACTGCACTGTGTTTCACTATCATTGCCTGTCATGTTGTGACTCATTCTAAAACTGCCATATGTGCAGTAATCAGCTGACTGTTATGAGGTCTGATCTTACCGTTGTTGTTGGTCCAAAACAACGTAGGCCTGTTAAACAGCCTGCTTGACCCGTTTTTTGATACAATGGTTCTGTGCCCTTAGTGAATATTGTTTTTGCCAGCCTGGCAGGTAATGACTTAAAAGGTTGTTGCTCTGGTGTTGTACACGCCCAAACTTTGATAAACCGTGTGCACATGTCTGATAATCTTGTAAAGTGCCAGTGGTTGTGAAATGGTTTTCCCTCGAGCTAAAATATAATTTTTTTTTTATATCGAAATGTTTTAAATTATAGCCTACATCATCAAAAATATGTTTACGGTGAATTAATATTTCAATAATTGATTACTCTGCTTAACACTCTCAAACTCTCAGAGTGGTCTGATGTGAAATAGTTCAGAGACAAAAAGGCATACATTCGTTATTCCAAGAAAAGAAATTATTATGTCAGGCTGTTTTAGGGTCATTCATACAAGGAACATTTTTGTTGTAGAGCCTGGATATGCTTGTAATGGTGGGTTTTCCAGAGTTGAACAGAGGTCTGTGTTTATAAGCTGTTAGCGCTAGAAAGACTCATCTCCCTGTGTTTGGGAAGCTGCTTTTTAGGCCATAACATCTTTGACTCGTGCGTCTTGAGTATGTAACAGTATATTGCAGTTTTGCTTTGTTAATAGTCTACATAACATTTGCTTTTGTTGATAGTCTACATAACCAAAAATCGAAATATCAGAATCCCAAGATGAAAAACCAAATGAATATCTGAATAGTTGAATATTCAGATCCAGCCCTACTAATAATGTTTCTTATCCCGGGGTATGAATTTAGGCTACTCTCCATAGCTCTGTTGAACCTATGAGTCAACAGTTTTTAATGCCCCCCACACACACACACACACACCCCTTGTTACTAGATGCATGTGATGTGTCTTATTCCTAACGTTCCCAAGCCTACGACCTGCATTTAGATGTCACAGAGTGTTTTCTTGGTTTGCCAAGTACTTTATTGTGTATACCATCACATGATGAAGCAGGAAGAGAAGACCCAGGGGGGCAGCCGTGAGCCCAGCGGGACTGATCCAGATGTTTCTAATCCATTTAGCAAGCTACAGATGCTCTGGGGATTCAGATAGAAAGCTGGCCAGTCCACTGGCTTTCAGTAGTCTGGAACAACGTGACAAGTAAAATAATTTTTTGCCCAAACCTCCGTGTGCTGCATCAGTGTACAGTGCAGATGTGGTAGTTAGAGATTAAGTTAAAAATACTCGAGGATTCCTTTAAAGCTCTTTTATGGCCTGTGATTTGGACAGCCTGCTCAGAGATGTGTCTGGATTTAGATTAAAGTGTGATGGGGAGGTGATTGGAGAACCCTTTAAATAAGCTGTCTCCTGCTTGGCATAAAACTCTGAGCCAAACCAGAGCTGTGTTATGTAACACTCGTAGAGTAGCCACAAATCTGAAACACAGAATGGTGAGTTATCATTATGTATACAACAGCCGAGCACATGTAGAGATGAACAGTGGCACCTTATTATTCTTATTTTTTTTTTTTGTTAATGTGTCTGTCATCTTTCTATTTCTTAGAGGTGTAACAGTGTACTGTACTGTGTTTAACTGCATCACATTTTATTGTATTACTGTATTGTGACTCCCTCAGAGCTCAATGGTGACACTTAACATGTTCAATCTAGGCCTGTGGTGCTTAGATAAGCTCTTACTGTCTGTTCATCTTTCATTCTCTTCCCCTCGTCCTCTCCTCCTGTGTGTGATGATTGTGATGATGATGATGATGTGGGGGGGTTCTCTAATGTCTGCATGTGTATCTGTGCTGCAACAGTGTGTGCTGTGTGGCTCAGCTGACTAACTGTCTAACTCACAGCAACAACAACATCACAGAGGGAGTCGCCCCGAAGGGCAAAATAAAGATAGAAATCTGTAGAGAGAGAGAGAGAGAGAGAGAGAGAGAGAGACAGAGACACAAAGAGAGAAAGAGAGAGAGAGAGAGAGAGAGAGAGACAGAGAGAGAGAGAGAGACAGAGAGAGAGAGAGAGAGACACAGAGAGAGAGACAGAGAGAGAGACAGAGAGAGAGACAGAGAGAGAGACAGAGAGAGAGACAGAGAGAGAGACAGAGAGAGAGACAGAGAGAGAGACAGAGAGAGAGACAGAGAGAGAGAGAGAGACAGAGACAAACAGCCTGAGAAGTTATGTAGACATGGAGCGAGCAGTTGCTCATTGTCTACATTTAAATATAAATTAGGGCTGAAATGATTCCTCGAAAAACTCAAGTAACTCCATTACAAAAAATCATGATTCGTTTAGTCCATACAACCAAATACAGCGCACTGTTTGGCACGAATGACTTTTACTGTTGCACAGCACACGCTTACGGTGTTGGCAGATGACACAAGGAAGACGTGAATTGATGGCGTGCATTGCAAAATGAAAATAAGGAGAGGCGAACAGAAGAGACTGGCCAGAGAAAACCATACACACATACAAGCAAGCTACTGAGTTTTATGGTAACCCCTAGCCGAGCACCGAGCAGCAGTGTCTAAGCATCTGAGCAGAAACAATCAGTCAACACGTTCAGTCCACAGAGTGGAGCTTGAATCGATAACATTTAGTTGAGATGAAGGCTAGTTAAGCTAGTATGTTAGGGTTATATGTAATGGCTAGTTAAGAAAGTAAGTCAGTGCGATGCCGAGTTATGTCCGTAAATGATCTAAGCACAAGGACATACACCCCTTACACATCCTTATCCCTCACAGTGATGCATAAAATACACAGCAAACTAAATATCAACTTGTGTTTATAATAACTGGAGCCTAAAATGCACCGAATCCAATACAGCAGATATATTCAGTTTAGTTTGTTTGCAGTAAGTGGGTCAGTAAGTGTAGGACAAACTTCAGAACAGTAAATGAGTGTACAGTAGCCGGTCTTGTGAACTTATAGTATGATATATAGGTCTAATAATACATTTCAGTAATAGTATTTAAATATTTTCTTTAAAACTGTACTATATGCAATTTAAGCAATACAATGTAAAGAAACATGTCTTATTTATCTTATATATTAACTATTGCTCTGTAATAAAGCAAAAATATTTTTTCTCTGATTACTCAATTAATCGATGGAATAATTGCCAGATTACTCAATTACTAAAATAATCGATAGCTGTAGCCCTAATATAAATAGTGAGACATTATTAGTAATTTTGCCTCTGTACACCGCCACAACAGATTTATCAACATAGGATTGTAGACTTTCAGCTTTAATTCAAAAGCATTTGGACAGTTCCCTTTTAAGGTTTATGGCTTCATTATTTCATGAGTTTCAAGTTTTTAGTTTCCATTTTGTAGCTGTTAATAAGAACTCTGTGTAATAGTAATGACATTATTATTATTATTATTATTATTATTATTATTATTATTATTATTATTATTATTATTATTATTATTATTATTATTATTAAAGACATACCCATGTGAGCTCAAGAGATTTTCCTCAGAAATAACATAAACTGTTGTAATAAACCCAAGCCAAAGATGTGAAGAGTTTTAGTTTAAGCTTAGTTAACGCTAAGTTAAACTAGAGATTTCTGAGCACTAAGCTTGACTGTCTAATAAGACCTGGAATTGAGTTTTACAGTTAAGAAGCAGAATAACTAAAAGAGACTGTCCACATTTTCTGTAGGCCAGCATCTGCAGATCTGAGATCACGAGTTGGAACATAAACAGAGAGACACCAGTGATGTAAGCTGGTGCTAGATTGTTTAGAGCTTATTAGATTAGTAGCAGAGCTAGATTTGGTGTTAGTTAAAGTCTGTTCTAAAAAATGCATGGAGCCAGTGCAGAACAGATGAGCTTTTTCTTGTTTTTCTCAGGATCTGCGCTGCTGTGTTCTGTATGAGTTGTAGGGGGTGGATTTTACAGTAACAGTAATCAATTCTGCTTGTGACAAACACGTAAACTTGTTTCTCTGCATCACTCTGAGATTGAAAAGGCCGAACCTTAGCCATATTTCTCAGATGATAAAAAGCTACTTTAGTGACTGTGTTTACATGTGTGATAAAATAGAGCTCAAAGTCACACCCAGGTTACGTACTTCAGGTTTAATATTCCCAGAAGATCCCAGTCTGTTTCTGAGTTTTAGTAGCGAGAGTCAGTAATTCAGTTTTTTCTTGATTTAGTTGTAAATAAAGATTGGCTTGTAAATCTGTCTACCGAGTGTAATTTATTAGAAGGAATTAAAATGTATAATTGCATGTCATCAGCATAACTATGAAAGTTTATATCCTGTTTCATAATGACGTTCCCTAGAGGTAAAGTGTACAGTGAGAAAGCAAAGGCCTTTGTGGTACCCCACAAGAAATATCAAATTTTCTTAATGAACGATTTCCCAGTAAAGCCAGGAACTGTATATTTGTTAAATGTACAGGGTGATGGGCGTTATAATGAGGGGTAGCTGCGGGAGCGGGTCGACCAGAGTGGATGGTAAGCAGCAGATGGAAAGTCAGACTAGAACTGGATTATCCAGGCTTTGGTTTCCTGTCTGAGCAGTGAATAGTGCAGACCTCTCAGTCGTAGAGATTTCCAGAAGCGAAGTCCTTTCTGAACAAAGCATAAAACAGATTCCCTCAGTCGTAGCATTTCTACGGCAACAAAGTCCTTTCTGAGCAGTGTGTAGAACAGATCCCCTCAGTTGTAGCGTTTTCTCCATTTTTTTTTCTCCACAAAAAAAAAATAAAATAAAAGGGTAATGTTAATGAACAGTTCAAAATAGAGTCATAACTCGCTGAGTGTGGAGGCTGAACAAACCTCCCATTGGCGTTACGTGAAGCTAACTCTTCACCAGATAAGAGACGTAGAGCAGAGGTAGAATAGTGTTGACCGACCTTGAGCTCAGTGAGAAAGAGAGAGACCGATGTAATACCGCTGATCTTGACAGAGCTTGACTTGAACAAGGAAGGATGTTGACTTGATTGGGCAAAGTCTAGCATATCCTAGCTGTACAAAGAAAGCCAGGAGGCCTGGTCCATACGTACAAGTGTACATTCAATACCACGCACTGAGGGGAGAGTGAGGAGGGTATTTAAAAAGTGTGTGACATGAGCTACAGGTGTGTTCTAGGCTACCTCAGTACTTTGGAGACAGAGACCTCTGGATTTTGTACGTCATCGTGAAGCATGAGGTCATTTACAACATAAACCAATGCTCTCTTAGTTCTATAATTACAATATAAACCTTGATCAAAACTTTTCATAGAAGTTTTCAGTCTGGTGGTTGTCAGATTAAGGAAACAATAGATTTTGGATGGGGTTAAAAAATGAATGGGACTGTATGGGAGAAACAAGAGATCAATAAATGGTAAGTAGAGGAGTATGGATCAGTATGGCTGAGGATTACCACTTGGGAATCTACCGTATGTGAGTAAGTGCAATTTGGTGGTTTTGGATAAAGGATTGGCTGGGACTGAATAGAGGAACTCTTTAGAAGGAAAGAGGGATGAAAAAAGTCAAACAGACACGTCTGTGTTGGACCAACTCAAATTTCTGCATCTGCTCAAAAACCTGTATACAAGCCTGAATCACACAATCAGATCGTTTTGGAGTTGGAACAGTGTTGATATCTCAAAAACTGCTGGACAGGTTACATGGTGGAAATCTGGCAGAAAATAGTAATAGTATTAATAATAATACTTATAAAATAGGAGAATAATATAGAAATAATATACAAATTTGGTATATTCTTAAAAAGAAGGAATGCAGAGAGGCCTGGAAGACTGGACAAGACAATTAAAGTTAATGATTGCATAGTGCTTTCAAGATTTAGTCTAGTCAGGGACGTTCTAGCGGAGGTTGCCATATCATTGTCAAAGTTTACAATCAAGAAACACCTTAATGAATGTAAATACAGAGAGTTTATCTCTAGATGTAGTAACATTCAAGAACAAACCAGATTATACTTTGTTAGAAAACATTAAAAAGTCTGCTCAACTCAGTAACAAAACTGTTTGGAGAGGTAAACCAAAAATTTACTTTGAAGTAATGGGAAAGAGCTTATGATCGGAAGCATACCTGTGAAACATGTTGGAGGTATTGTTATGGCATTGTCATGTATGGCTGCCAATGAAACTGTTTGCACAATGAATAAACTACTTTATTTACTTTATTGTATATTATGTTATAATTGACACAGTGATTTATTATTTGCCTAGTATTTTAATTACAGCCACAAAATTAATAAATCTTGTCTATAGCTCACCCAGGCGCTACCACATCAGTAGTCATTAGTGAAGACACTAATCATCGGTTGTTGGTTTTGGTATTGGGTACACCTTTCATCAGTTATCATCAGTTACTGATCATTGTATCGGTCACAGTGACATTAGTGATGGGTTATCAATAGTTATATTGACCACAGTTAAAGTAATTATGACCTGCCGATAGCTGTGTCTTCCTCAGTTACATTAACTATGATGTTGGCCTCAGTGACAGTAATTATTGGTTTATCACTAGTGGTATCGACTTCAGTGGCATTAATTATTGGTTATTGATAGTGGTATCGGCCACAATGATGTTAACAATTGGTTTATCGATAATGGTATTGGCCACAATATGTTAATTATTGATTTATCACTAGTGGTATCGACTTTAATGACATTAATTATTAGTTATCAACAGTGGTATCGCTCACAAAGATGTTAATAATCGGTTATTGATCGACACTATCGGTTATAAATAGTGGTAATTTGTAAGGTAGAATTTACTTTACTAAACTTTGGTGCATTTTTTTTTTTTCATGTGTTTTTCTCGTGTGTTTTTCTGTCTTAAGTAAATCATACGTGTTAAATTAATACTTTTTAAGCTGTGTTTGCTCTGTACCTCTCCTGATTGGACTGACTGGCTCTGCTCTGCCAGGTAGTGGTTCAGAGCTGAGAAATGCAGCTGCTGGTGTCGCATTTGTGAATGGGCGCATGTGAGGTTGCCATGGGGATGCTCAGCTGACTAGCTGTTCTGTATGGAGAAAAGGGCTTTTGCTCCCTTGTACCCCCCCACATCTCTCTCTCTCTCTCTGTCTCTCCATCCCACCCTCTTCCTCGCTGTGCCTTTTCATCCAGAGAAACATCAGCTAGTGTTTCGTTTGCCCTGCTTCTCTCTCCTTTTGGCTGTAGTGTCCCAGGGCAAAGAAGGAGAGAGAGAAAAGAGGGAAGCGTCTGACAAGGCCGCTATTATAAAAGTGTAGAAGCTGGAGAACAGAGTGTTAGTGTGCACCAGCATGAAACAGCAGCCTGTGTGTGTATGTTTTCATCCCTACCCTTCACTGGTAAAGCAACGCACGATCACGCTGACTTTTATCACCTGTCTGAAAGATAATCACATCTGCTAGTGACACAGTGTGTGTTTTATTTCATCACATGCATTTTAAACATAGCATTGCAGTATTTAATAGTAGAAATCCGGACGACATTGCAGGAGCCCATGGCCTCAACATTTCACATTTGGTTCACTAAAAATGCAGAACATGTGGTCTGAAGGCAACTTGCACCACTGAGATGCTGTCGGTGCAGTATATTAACTTATCCAGATTCTCAGGGTATGTGTATATCTACAGGAAATTTGCTAATTTGCTGTAAGAAAAAAAAAGCATACCCTGAGAATCTGGATAAGGCACTGTTAATGTACTGCACTGACAGCAGTGTTTTAGCGAGATGGTGACACCATAAACATTGGTTTTACAAAATTAACGAAAATAAGAATTTAAATATTCTGTATCTGTAACATAATGTGTGTTTATATTTTTGTTGTTTGTATGTTAAGTCTTATTCTGTGAGCTTATTGACTTCTTGCAGAAATCTGATTACCACTTGATTCATATAGACCCAGAGTTTAGCATTTATCTGGTTACTTAAATGTATGTAAACACAGCGTCACATGCACTAAATCTTATAATAGGGCAATATGTTGACCTCATTGCTGTCATCACCGCATTATAATTATTATTATTATTATTTATTCACTATCATTAATCACATTTGGAATCATTTTATGACTTTACTAACAGCTCTTTGTTTGTGAGCTGAAAAAGACCAGGCTGTATTCCTGAATGGAATCTGTTTATCAGAAAAACTGACTGTGATGTTCAATTCCAGAGCTTTCTATCATCTTGATGTGACTTAAAAGTAATGCTGACAGTATTTTGACAGCTCTACATTATATCTGATTAGTGCTGGGTAGTGTACCGGTTTTAATTTCCTGATTTTAATTTCAGGTATGATTTTTTTATATACTGCCGTACTGTAGCATAGCTGAAAAACAGCTGTAACGTGTCAACAGGCAGCTAACAATAATATAATATTGTTTGCCGCTAGAAGCTGCAGAGCGCCGCGTGGAATAGCACCGTCAAACGACATACAGGGTCAGCTCGCTAGCTAGTCAGGTAGCATAACAGTCAGTAAGCTAACAGCTGGGAGAAGCTCTGTAGCTATTGTAGATTATAAAACAGAGAACAGACGGAGGATAAAGAAAGTGAACCTGGCGATGCAAAAGAAGAACTTGTGCCCAAGACAGAGCTGAGTCTGCAGTTTGGAAGTTTTTTGGTTTTAAAAAATCCGAAGCAGACCAAAAGGTTATATATTGCAAAGTTTGTCGAGCCGCTGTTGTTGCTGCTGGTGGTAACAATAGCATGAAAAGCAAGGGGTGAAGCGACATTATGAACGCAGTAACAATCCACATATGCAGGGACATGGTCCCACTAAGGACAGTCGAGAGAGACGAAATCAGAGCAGTGATTAAAACGCTGGATTAGAGGTATATCTTACTGGGGTGAAAATAATAAAATAAAAATAATAATATATTTTTTATATTTATATCGTGAAATCGCCAGAATCTTTAAAAAAAACTGTGATAAAACTTTTTGGTTGTACCGCCCAACACTATATCTGATACTTACCACAACTTAATAAAATACACAATATTATTGTGTAGCAGCTCCAGTATGCCGTCTGGCCCCCCTTATGATACATAGTATGCTGGCACTTTTCTTTTGTGTTGGTGGCTCTTTAGGGACCAGTGCTGAGGCTGTCCATTAGAACACAGCACAATAAGCAGACTCAGGAAACAAGACTTAACCAAGTCCTATTCACCTGCCTTTCAGTTCACCCTCCCTCTCAGCCCTCTTTGACTAAGCCCTCTAATATATATAAAGCGCACAATAGGGGTGTGCCATATCGTATCGTACACAATAATATAATTTAATTTTCACTTTGTTGCAGTAGTGTATTCTTGAAATATTTTTTTATTTATTTAATGTTTTGTCATATCACCATATAATATATAAAACATATAATGTTTTATTGCAAAAATACCATGAAATATCGTGATATTATTGGAGGGCCATATCACCCACCCCTAGCACACAGTACTGTGCAGGTTTTAGGCACTTTTTTTACACAGGAGCTTTATTTGTTTAGCAAAACTCTTTAAACAATAAGTAGGGATCTAATACGTGCTTTGACTACACAGTACTTCATTAAGCTAAATCAAAATTACTGGTGAAGGAATTAAATCAATTCAAGCTATGTCTGAGGCATCCAGGAGAAATCTGGAACTAAAATTTGTTCTTCAAACATTTAATAGCATTCAAAAAATGCTATTAGTCTGCAAGGATGTGGAGCCGTCAAGAAAGCCTTGTGTCTGACCCTGATTACAGGATAATTGGGTCAGTTTCGAGACTGACAGTCTCCTGATACTAAACCTACTGTAGAGTGCAGTGGACACCTGTTGGCTCGTGTGAAACATGATGTTGACGTCAGGCTGGAAAGCAGTCAGCCAATGAGTCAAACTTAACAGCACTAGTTTATGAGTATAGAAGTTGTTGTTGTAAGCATTCATGTATTCACCCATTGTGTGTAGTGTTTGTGCATATAAATGTGTTCACCTTAAGCTTGTATTCGGTATGTGTAAACGCTACTGACCGCTTTTATTGAGGTGTGTGCTTTCTGCACAACCAGCATGGCAGCAGGCTTGTTTTCATTTGCCATGTTGGTTTAGATATAAAGTCGCTAGTTTATGAGAAAGTCAGGCAAGGATTTGAGAAGTGTGTGGTGTTCCATTTTTTGGAGCTTGTATGACTAACAATAAACAAAGATGGAATAAAAACGTGAAAAATGATGTGTGCGGTCTCTCACGTTTCCACATTGGTTAGGATTTTTAAGATCCTGTAGTGCGGGCCAGTCATTACTGAGAACTGGTTCTAGACAGAACTTGCAGATCAAAGAAGCACATTGGACTGACCACCCCAGAGTCCAGACCTCAACATCACTGAATGTGTTTGGAATGATTTGGATGGTGAGTAGAAGAAAATGGCAAAGCAAACTCTAGGACTAAACTTCAGAGGTGTGTCTCTTTGGGGAACTGAAGGTGAGGCACCTGAAAAGGATGAAAGCTGGATTAAAGGTGAAGAGTGAACCCACTAAATGACGTGTCACTGTGTAGCGTACAGGGTCTTAAGATTTTCTATATTGCCACTGAAATTTAAGTCACATTTGCAGTTGCTTTTAAAAAATCTTTTATTTCACTTTAATGTCAGGACACTGCTGTGTTGTTTCTCCCCTTGCATAAACGTGATGCCATCTTCTTTTCCTTCTGCTTCACCATTGTTTGGTGTTAAAGGCTGCCAAATATAGCCTGCGCTTTGTTTGACCCTCTGCCAATTTCTTTTCCCTCCTGCTACAGCCTGGCACCTTCCTGCTCTACTGGTTCCTTTTCTTTTGTGTTCATTTGTTTTCTCTCTCTCTCTTTCTTCTTCCCTCCCTCTTTTTTCCTATCATAAAAGACATGTTGACATTGGAAGTGTGAGCTGACATGATATGCTCTGAGACACGCAGTGGAAATAACTTTTTATAGTTTGAAGTGTTTCTTTTTAAGTCGTGACGCTCTTTTAAGTAGATGGAACCTGTGGATGCAACCAGTGGGTCATGAACTTTTTGAACTCATGAACATTTACATATTGCCATGGAGATGCTGTGTGATTTGCATTTTACTTATCATAAGCTCTTGTATTCCCATGACCATGTGACAGTATGGCTGAATGTCTACTAATACTAGTGCCACTGTGTAAAATAAAGCACTACTGGAAAAGTTATAGTTGGTTATTGGCTGTTTTGCTCCACTCAGGTTTATGCAGAGTAGCTATACTGCCTGAACCGTGAAGTAAAAGGCAGAGCCAGCACGTTCATTAGAAGCTGGAAGGTCTAAATCTTTGATCCTTGGTGATTTGAAGGAAAGCTTTGACAGCGGAGTCTTAAATGTGCTGTATTAAATAGGATACTGTGGGCGTAAGTGTGTCGCTACTTTTAAGTGACCTCAATTAAATAAACAGTGTAGGCTGTACCTCATTATTATTATGCTGTGTTGACATGTTGGCAGTAGATTGCCAAATAGATATTTTGTTTTATTCAAGTGAACTGCAGCAGAAAATTCTGCCAGTTTACTGACTGCATTGGTAAGCGGAATGTTCAGTCAAGAGTTTGTTTTTTCCAACTTTTGCCATCAGCTGTTGTAGTGGAACAAACCTGTTTTCTTCTTTTGGCCAAGCATCTCATTGTTAAAGTCTAGGTAACCCTGGTATTATAGGACAGAAATGAAAAAGAACAGACCCTCTCACTATACATTTACCACCTAGCAACAGTACACGCTATCTAAATTGTTATATGAGCTTTTTGCAGACAAAAGAAGCATTTGTTGTTTATGTACAAATCTGATGCAACCGCAATCAGCAAAACACACTATGTACAGAGTTACTTGATTGGTAGAAGTGTGGATAAGACCAACCAGCACTTCTGTAGTCTATCTCTTTGCACCCCCCACCCCTGTAAATCCATGGTGCTTTTATTTGTAAGAGTTGCAGGATGGAATGCTTCGGTCCTACGGGAAGAGAAAAAAGGTAAAAACTTGTCACAGTGTAACAGTGCCATCGGCCAAAAGCACAGTATACTTCATATAATTTTACTTGCTGTAGCCAAACAAATATGACTGATGCGTGCAGCTCAAGCCTTGCCCAAAACACCACTAGTTTGGTGGGTGAGGTTTCTGTGTATGGAGCAAACACAGTGTGTGGATGCACACTGCTGCTGTAGTGGTCTGAACTCATTCAGAACGTGTGTACGTACAGCAAAAACATATGTGTGTGACTGAACAAAAACATATCACTCGACCCCTAATACACACTGCTAAAGCTTTTCTATGTTTATCACCATTTTTGTCTGTTACTCTGTCACTATGCTACAGAGGTGTCAAGTTTTTTTTCTTTAGTTAATGGCTACCTGTCAGATAGACAAAAAGAATGGACATGCGGTGTTATTAGCTGTGTCTCTTCCTAAAGCGTTAATAATCTGGTAACCGTTCCATCCATTGTAGTGAGAAGCTGATAGGTTTGAGTTGTTTGTGATGTTTAAAGTGCCTAAAAGATGCAAAATGGTCACAAACTTGCTTCATGATGCTTGAGATGTTATTTTATGAGGTATTTATATGAGGTTTTTGGTCTCAAACCTCGTCTAGAGATGACTCATGACTGTTTCTAGTTACCACTGAGTGGCGTACCATCCTTATAATACAACCAATGCAATCATTGTCAGGTAAATGTAATTAAATCCTTTATTAAATTAAAAGTGTTGTGAAATGTCAAGAACACATTATTTAAGACTCAATTTCCAAAAACACATTATTACAATAGAAATTGAAAACATTTATAAAACAAAAGATAATTATAAAAAAATGTTACCTGCTTCTCCTTCTGTGCTCTTGCTGACCTATTGTGTAAAGCATAGGCAGAGGTGCATATGTCATACATTTAGAAAGCAATCTGATCAGGGAGTTTTATCATTATCAGATTGCTCTTGAGTGCATGTGTTGAGTGAATTATTGCCAAATCAGATTTTTTTTTGCAGTTCAAAGGATCAAATTACATGTGTCATATCAATGACATGATTGTGTTAATTTGCGTATTACAAACTAGCTAGAGTTTTATAGATATAGAATAGATATAGATGTAGAAATTTTTAAAACCTTATTCATTGTTCTGCATACTTTATTTTTTATTCACAGTTTACTAGTATCCTTCTAGTTATCTGAAACGTGTAGTTGTGCGGTGAATAATGTATTCTAAAAAATGTATATGCAAATAAAATTGCCATAATTTTTTTTTTAAACATTGATTCCAAATGTTGTTCCAAGTGCCGGCTTCCTGATAGCTTCTTTGTCCCTCACATTCCATGCTGTTCATTCATTAGTTTCCTGATCTTCAGCCATAAATAAATGTCCAGCGTCTTTTTCTTCATAGATCCGGCGTGAAGGTGTTTTACATGGGGATTCTCGTTAACTGCCAGTGTGGACCGTTCACTTTGGGTGCCGTCTGATGTGTTTGTAGGCTGGATGTCTAAATGACCACTATTTCTCTGACACTAAAGGTAGTGATTGTGTAACTTGGTGAAACACATGGCGGCAAACTTAAAATGCTTCTCATTCTTTTTTTTCTTTTCCCTCATACTTTTTCTTTTCGTTTACCATTGTTTTGCAGGTGATTTAGCTCATTAAACCCCATTCATGAGTGCGTCAAGCTCCGTTTAGCAGTCATGGATGACATGGCCTCCGTGGGGAAAATTAGTGCCTCCTCCGACTCGGTTTCCACCCTAAACAGCGAGGACTTTGTCCTGGTGTCCCGCCTCGGGGACGAAACCCCCTCCACTAATAACGGCAGTGACGATGAAAAGACAGGCCTGAAGGTAAGACTGCTTGGCTGAGCAGGTAGACAGCTGTCATGTATTTCTTGAGACACAAAGACACTTTTCAGTCCTTTGGAGTGCTTCGTGAATAGAATTGGGTTCCCAGTCTCAGTCCTACATTACCCCAACACTAAAAAGTTCATTGTTTTGCCCTGCTCGGAAGTAACTGATGAAGGCCTTATTAATTGACCTTTCTGTTCTACCCCCACTCTGTTCTTCCATAGCAACTGATGGGAGGTTACACAAGCTTTACAACACAAATTGCAGTGATTTGTGTTGAAAATGCTGAGTTTCTAGTTAAAATGCTGCAGATCGGGAACAAACTTAAGCAGACTGGCTGTGTCAAGGGTCTGTCAGTAATCCCTCTTCTGCTGTTGTATAGTCAATCACAGCTGCAGATTTAATGTTGGTCCAAGTTATTATTAAGGAAGTGAATATTAGAGAGCTATGTGAAAGGAATATACCCTTTACCATAGCAAACTGCTAACCGTGCTGCTCTTTCCACTGCCTATGGTGTGCTAACTGCATCATGATGATGCCGCAGTCTCAAGGGCTAGTGCTTCCATCAGGCCAGCTGTACAGCTGCTACTGATAGCTTGAATGATTGTAATATTTTCCTAAATTGGGGAGTGTCTCACGCTCATAGACATAAGCTTGAACATACTGGATGCATGAGTGTGTGACACCAGTGACTTGAGAAATTTGAATGTGAAACAACATTTAGCACAGTTTTTGCTGGGCCCAGATAAGCTGCTATATAGCTATATTTATAGGTAATGCCTGGCCATTATTTACCTTATAGCTTAAGTCATTGTCCATCTTATTGGGTCCACTTACTATATAGGTGCTTTTTAGATTAGATTAGAATAGATTCAACTTTATTGTCATTGTGCAGAGTACAGGTACAAAGCTAATGAAATGCAGTTAGCATCCAATCAGAAGTACATAATTAATACATAATACATAATTATTCACATAAAGTGCAAAACAGAAATATATATATATATATATATATATATATATATATATATATATATAATATATATATATATATATATAGGTGTACACCGAATGTGAGATAAGGGGGTGGTTATAAAATAGAATATAAATTACTATACATATATACAGGAAGGAGTGAGGAGTTTTATAGTTCTGTAGTTCCTCTGCATGTTTTGTTACCCTGTTCGTCACCAGTCAGGACCTCCACAGGTCCACCACAGACCAGGTTGATCATTCTCAGCACTGCAGTGACACTGACTGGTGTGGTGTGGTGGTGGTGGTGTGTTGCCTTCTTGGAGCTTTAAACACTATTAGACACTCCTTCCTTGTTGGGTCACCTTGAAGATGTAAAGTCAGAGACGATAGATCTCCTGCTGCACAGTTTGTGTTGGCCATGCTTTAGTCCTTTATGATTGGTCAAAGGACCCTGCCCACAGGGTGCTGTTTATTGGATAGTTTTGGTTATTTGGCTATTCTCAATGCAGCAGTGACGCTAAGGTGTTTGAAAAGTTTAGTTGCACTGCTGTGTCTGATCCACTCACGCCAGCACGACGCAAACCACTACCACATCGTTGTCACTGTAGTGCTGATAATGATCCACCACCCACGTTATACCTGCCCTATGGTGGTCCTGTGGGGATATAAAACAGATTACAAAGTATGCTTTGAAACGGATGAACTGCAGTCTGTAATTGTGGATCTACTGAAATATATGGATCTATATATAATATGGATCTACTCCTATATGGTAAGTGAAGTTGATAAAAGGCACCAAGAGTGTAGATAAGACATGTGTGTACCTGATAAAGAGCTCAGTGAGTGTAGCCTGTTAAAATACAGATTTTCTTAAATGGTTTGAATACATGGTTACTATATTGACTGTTACTGGATTCGAAATTATTACAACTTTCTTAAAAGTTAAATAGTTAAATAATCGCTCTGACATGTTTACATTAGGGAAAATGTAATAACAGATCTTGACATACTGTTAACATGGCTTTACAGCTGTTTTGAAATGTTTTTGAAATGTACAGGATTTTATCTCTCACCAACAGGAGAATTGTACTGTCGTCTTTTCAGCACCTGTCCACTGTTTTCATGAGACATGTCCATTCCTTCACTCTTTGGTTTGCACTGTAAAGCTGTCAGGACATCTGCTTGGTTTGCTTACAACGATGATCTCGTCACACTTGCACACTCTTTGGGGCGACGGAGAGTACGTGAACACCCTGTTCACTTGTTTGTTGGAACATTCTAGAAGACCCAGCGCACATTGTCTTTATTTAATTTTTTTCTGTGCTTTCATTCAGTGCCTCTTCTGAAATCCCTCTTTCATGTCCTCGCCTTCTTTGCTCACGTGGTTTTTGTGGTTTTTGTCATTTTCAAGCACTTTGTTCATCTTTTCTTTGGATGGGAGTTGTAGAACTGGACATGCTGTCCTGGTCTGTCATCAATTTTTCTATCCATCAAGTCCTGTCACTTTGTTTATTTATTCCTTCCCCCACGTCTTTTCACATTGCTGCTCCGTTATGTGTCCCAATGGCCCGGTTTCCGTCTCCTTCACTCTGAGTGAGCCATATTCGACCACTAGAGGGCGCTCATGGAACACTTATTAGTTACATATTCACTTTATTCACTTTTCAAAGCTGTCAAGGCCAGAACTTTCTTAAATCTAGCACTTACACAGAGTCTTTCTTTTCTTTGCCTCGCACAAACACGCACAGCATGTGACCTGTGGTGTTTGGCTCTGAGCATCAGATGTGTTCCCCTCTTAGTTTTTCCATTTTTCATGCTTCTTCATGTTCTTCCACGTGTGCCCCCCTGGAAGAGGCTTTCTAAACCTCTTGTTTGTTATACAGGTGATTTCTGAAGAAGGGGTCAGCTTTAAGGTCAGTTTCTCTGTCTCTCCAGTCCTTGCTCTCACTCTCTCTCTTTCTTCTCCTCTAGCTCCCATGCTTGCCTGCTCTCTTTTCCTTCTTCCTTCCATGCTGTTGCTCTTTCTAGATCTTTCTCTGTCATATTGCCCTCCTCTTTGTTATTCTGTGGCTGTCCTTGTGCTCCTTGTTTGATTGGCTCTTGGTTTTCTTTCCCATTGTTTTATTGGCCCTTATAGTGGAGCGGTGCAAGCTATAGCTAGCTAGCTATAGCATTGCTTTAGTTACATACCTACATACCTTGTTTGTATGTCCTCAAGAGGTCTTCGCTCTCAAATAGCTGCTTTACTCCCTAAATGAGTGGCTGAACAATATCCTATCAGTTTTAATCCACTCATACGCCATACCTACATGCTAGAATACCTACAGTAGCTTCAGACCACAAGCTGCCTGTGCTGACCTCTGTGCTAGTGTTCCATGTTAGCTTTCCTCCGGCCAGCGTATTGCCTGCAGCACTTTTCGGGAGCTCTTTTCTGTAACAGGTTTATACAGAAACGATGTGTCTAATACACATGTTATTGCAAAGGCAATCAAGGTTTAAGAAACACCCTTAGTCTGTAAACCTGTATACACCTTTACAAGAGACTTTGTTTGTCAGAATCTCCTGCACATCAATCATTGCTTATATTTAAAGACGAGTTCCAAATCTTTTTTCAGTCACTCTAATCTTTCAAATCTTTTCTTAATGACACATAGACAATCCAAAACACACAATATGAACGAGGGTCACTAATGAAACGCTCTGATCAGGAGATATAGGAGCGATACAATCAAATGGGCTATAAGGAAAAAGTGGTTTGCTCTTGGACTGTACTTGGACTGTGTTTCTTCTTTGCGGTGAAAGTCAGTGTTAAATGTCTTTAATGGTGTGATGGGTCTACAAGCTTATTACAGTATTGAGCAAAAGTCTTAGACTTGTCAAGAAAGTGGTTTAAAACTATTTATCCACCAATTCTAATAGTCCATACTCTCTCTAAATGGGTTGGATGGCCCTCCCTATCCCTTCATAACTCAGTGCCATCCTTGTCAACACTACTGTCTGTTTGCTGATGTAGCAGAATGAGCAGTTATGCTCAAAACAAGTTTCCCACCAGGAGACACCTCATAATTGGCTTTTCAGGTCAGGTGATGAAGTCACATTCTGTTTTCATTATAAGAAAAGTCAGAAACGAACAGTTAAACAACTGAAAGCAGTAGTTGGGAAGCATTTACTGCCAAAAAAGATAAAAGTTAAAGGGGGATTTTCACCCTAATTAAATCATTAGGTTGTAAACAAAGTAATTAAGAGTGATTTGATGTAAAATGCTAGAGAAAGGTACTGCTCCAGAAATGCTCACAGTGGTGGTGATAGAAACATCTTTGACAGAAATTGGTAAGAATACACTCCCAGATGCCCCAGAGATGTTTTACGAAGCTTGTGTTAAGGCTTTGTGTTATTTGCATGGCTTTGTGAGGTAAAATAGTACTCAAACAATGCTTTGTTAATCTCTATATTATCATTATCAACATCACATCCAAACGCTCTGAAGCCATGTGTAGGTTCACTGGTGGTTTTGGGGAGTAATTAAAATGGAATGTTTTGTAGATGTGATGAGCCCTGGTTCCCATCACCCCCACTGTAAAGAAATCTTGAATCTTCTCTGTAGTGAACCACTAGACATCAGACTCATCTGACTGTTTAAATCTAAATGATTATATTCTGCGTTTTAAAGAATGTGGTGTCAGCTCACGTTTTAAAGTTTAAAAGACCAGTAAAGTTTGCCTGAACAGCTTCAGTATTTTGTACGTCCCTTCTGTGTTAGTGGCAGTTTTAGGAGATTTTATCACGAGGCTTCATCACGAGGCTTTATCACAGAGTCAAGCATGTTCTAGTCCCCAGGATGCTCACACGATGCTACCAAGATAGACTAGTATTATGTGCTGGTGGCCTAGCACATGCTCTACTTGAAGATATGTGATGTGTCACCACCCAAACATTCACTAACACAGTCACTAAACAGCTCAATGTGCTTGGAGAAGAGATACTATTGTACAAAATACATATCAGTTGGCTCAGTAAGCCTGTAGCATTAGAAATATACAATATATAACATTTGTAATAATTGCTGATAAGTATTAATACCGCTAAACATAGGAAAAAAAATCTTATTGGTCAGTTTTGTGCACTGGTTTGAAAAACACAGAGCTGGTCCCTCCTCGTCATGTCTGAAAGACCTCCAGTCACAATTCACATTGTATTCATTATAATATTAGCATTTTCCGAGCAACTAGATCTTCACTCTCCAGATAAATAGCTTACTAGGGTGGCCTAAGACTTTTGCACGATACTGTACCCCAGTCAGTTTGTATGTGGTGACACATTTCTGTGTGCTTGTGTGCAGATTGTGGGGAACGGCAGTGAACAACAATTGCAGAGGGAGCTGGAGGATGTGCTCATGGACCCGTCGGTGGCTGAGGTGACTCCCGTACAGCACCATGTGGGCGAGGGGGACCAGGGCTACCCCACCACCGCTGCTCCACCACAGCCTGGACCTACACCCCCAAAGCTGGAGATGGTGCTGCCTGTTCAGGGAGCACAAGAGGGTGAGCTCAGTGATGGGCCAGAAAAGAGTAGAGAACCCATATCGTACATGTTCTGGTGTTGTACTTCTCACACTAATCAGCTCATTCCTGTTTTTAAACTCAGGAGATGGATTTATGTTTTTATTTATGCAGTGTACTTTATCAGTTTTTATAGATATTATTGTGACATACTATATGAGAAAGTAAAGCCAAAGAAGTTTTTTTTTTTTATCTCGTCTAGTACATTTGGAGGAAGGGTAATAAAAGTAAAGTACACTTTCATTTCAGATGTAAAAGTAATTGAATAGGGTAACTAGTGCTGGAATCTGACCCCTGTTTGGTTCTTTTGTTCAGATGATGGGTCGGTGTCGAGCCCTGGTACACCGGTGCCAGATGAGGACAGTGTAGTATTCAGTAAGCTCACGTATCTTGGCTGTGCGTCGGTGAACGCCCCCCGCAGTGAGGTGGAGGCACTGCGTATGATGAGCATCCTGCGCAGCCAGTGCCAAATGCCACTCGATGTCACCCTCTCAGTGCCTGGAGTCTCCGAGGGGACCGTCAGGTAATGGCAAGGAGGATGTGGGTCATTTGTGAGGGATGAAAGTGAAAAAGAGCTGAAGGACTAGTTCTGAAACATCTACTCAGTGCTTTCAGCTTTTACGTAGATGTACGCAGACACTACTGTGTGTGAGAGATTTCCCAATTCAGCACACATTAGGAGCTGCTTATGGACTGGAGTGCTAGATTAACTTTTCCACAGGGCAGCGTATGAATATAATATTTCTTAAACTTGAATTTTGCCTTCTTTCTCTCTTTTCCTCATTCAAAGTGCCAGATTATGTGTGTTGATCACTTTCACTTTTCTCTCTCATTTTCTCTTTCTCTCTCTTTCTTTCATTTTCTTTCTCTCTCTCTGTCTCATTTTCTCTCTCACTCTCTCTTTCTCTCATCTTTTTTTAAATCTTTTTTCTCTCCCTCTCTTACTCTCTCTCATTTTTTCGTCTCTTTCTTTCTCATTATCTCTCACACACATTTCTCTTTCTCTCTCACACCTTTTCTCTCTCTTTCTCTTATTTTCTCTCTCTTTCTAATTTTCATTTTCTCCCTCTCTCTCTCTTTCTCTCCCTCACTCTTATTTTTTCCTCTTTCTTTCTCATTTTCTCTCTCTCTCTCTCCCACATTTTCTCACTCTCTCTCTCTCTCTCATTTTCACTTTCTCTTATTTTCTCTCTCATTTTCATTTTCTCTTCGCTCTCTCTCTCTCTCTCTCTCACACACATTTTCTCTCTCCCTAACTGTCATTTTCTCTCTCTCTCTCTCTCTCTCTCTCTCTCTCTCTCTCTCTCTCTCTCTCTCTCTCTCTCAGGCTCCTGGACCCTCAGAGCAGCACAGAGATCTCTAACTATCCCATCTATAAGATCCTGTTTTGTGTACGCGGCCACGATGGAACACCGGAGAGTGACTGTTTTGCTTTCACTGAGAGCCACTACAATGCCGAGATCTTCCGCATCCACGTCTTCCGCTGTGAAATCCAAGAGGCGGTGAGATATGCATGTATTTTACTTTATTATTATCATTACAGTTACATCGATGAGCCATAACATGAAAACCTTGTTTGTACAGTATCTGTCCATTTTGTCAGCTGCACTCAACTTTAGTTCAGCTTATTCTCTACATACTTTGTTAACCTCCTTTCACCCTGTCCTTACGTATTATTTGGGTGGTGGATTATTCTCAACTGCAGCGCTGCTGGAGTTTTAAACACTGTGTCCACTCGCTGTCCACTCTATTACACACTCCTAGCTTGTAGAGAGACAATGGTTGAGCAGTTTTTTGTTGGTCATCCTCTTGTCCCAGTGGCCACTGTGGGACACTGTTGACTAGATGGTTGCTGGTTGACGGACTGTCTGGTTGATGGTCGATGGACTGTGTCTGTGTCATTGCAGTGCTACAAATGATCCACAACCCAAATAAAACCTGCTCTGTGGTGGTCCTGTGGGGACTTTGACCATTAACGAACAGGGTAATAAAGTATACAGAGAAACAGATGTAATTGTAGAACTACAGCATGCCCCTATATGGTAAGTAGAGCTGATACAATGGTCAATGAGTGTAGAAAGGAGGAGGTATTAATGTTATGGCTGATGGTGTATGTCGTCACAACATGTAAGTAATGGAGGAAATACAAGCATTTTCACTGCCGTAACATCATTTGCACAACATTTGCACTGTAAAGACTTATTAGCTTTGTTATATATCATTGTCTTGATAGTGTGATCTACACAAAGGACATAGAACGTTAACGTGGCCTGTTGTATGGTGGGGAGTTGGTCCTGCGCACTCTGAGATCCTGTAGTGTTATCGTTTACTCAGAAGGGGGCACACTAGTTATGTTTTCTGCCTTTTGATGCTGTCACCAACATATATGCAAAACTTTCTTCAGACTTATAATGTACCCCTCAGTGGTACAGCTAGACCCAAACACACACAGTTATAAAGAATTAAGCACGACAGTTACAGAGATCCGCCTGTGGGCTGAGTTTTGTTGTGGTTTGTGGTCTTTGTGCTTTGTCGTAAGGGAGGCTGCTCTAAAAAGATAGCTATGATGAACGGACGCGGCTTGATTCCTTGATTTTGGGCATTCCGGAATCAGAAGTGGACTCCAGAGCCTTGGACTTGATTGTGCACAGTGATGTTCAAGTTTGCCTGCACCCACGCGCACACTCTGGGAGACACTCTACTGTCAGTGTCTAGACAGTCTGTTTGAAAAATGTGTTCTTTCACAACTCGCATTGATAGTCCAGCTGTGTTTTCTGCCTTAGACAAAGCATTAAACAAAGAAAATGTTCTATTACAGACAAAAAAAGAGAGTTGGTGCGTTTTCAGATGATAAGCAGCAAAACTCATCAGTATTGCGCTGGTCATGCTACCTCCACAGATGCACCCCACTCAGGTTAGCAGCCTAACTGCTGCACGCAAAGTTCAGTCCCGTTCAACTGATGTCCTTTCCAAGCGCAGTTGAATGTAATATGACCACTTTGTTTTTCAGGGTCTTGATCTTCCTGAGATCTTCCCAAAAGCATATTGTGAATACACTGTCGAGTGGATGTTTTCTCCACCTGATCAGTAGCACATATATGCTGATGACATAGAACCACTTAAACCTAACAGTGTGAACAAATCAAACAACATTGCCAGTATCAAAATATCTCCAACTTATGGAGTTGAGAGAGCAAAACCAGGTGCTGCTTATCCAGCCTATTAGTCAGCTAAGTCAGTAATTCTCAAACCGGTCCAGATCTGTGTTGCGGTTTAGGTTCAAGCTGAATTCTGGACTGTTTGGGGGCCTGGAGGACTGGATTAGAAACCACTGAGAGAAGTTAAGCCAGTTTTACCTTCCAGATTTCCTTGCAAATGTCAAATACAGCTAAAGCACTGCTTTCTATTTTTGCCAGATGTCTTGTGTGCAGTCGACTCTTGGAATTAACTTTATTGGTTCCAGTCACTCGAAATCAGGATTGGAGTCAACTCCTGAACTTCAGAAGTCAAACAGCTCATATAGAGTATATAGTCATTCTACTGTGTGTGCGTGTGCGTGTGTGTGTGTACACAATGCAGGTCAGCCGAATTCTCTACAGCTTTGCAACAGCCTTCCGGCGGTCGGCCAATAAGGCACCTCTCTTGACGCAGGCTCCGCCCCTCACGCCAGACAGTGATGTTTTCACCTTCACCGTCAGTCTGGAGATCAAAGAAGATGATGGGAAAGGAACCTTCAGGTGAATCTCACTCTTTCTTTGTACCAGTAATATGTTTTCTATTACTTCATCTCTGTCACAGCTCCAGCATCTTCTTTAAACTTTTCTTCTGAGTGAAAAGCTCCTTCATCTCCTTGTTTGCGGCAGTAGCCGACATATTCTTTCCTGTAATGTACTGCAGCTTCATGGAATGTGCTTGTGAAAATGTTGTAGCAGTGGTGCCCAGGTTTCAAATTAATTTAAAACACCTGATCTTATTAGTCAAGGCATGTAGGACCGTCTGAGCAAAGTTGTTGTGAAACTAAATTCTCCAGGGTAATAAATCACCAGGGGCAATCTTGGACATCTCTGTTAAATCAAATATTTGTTTAATTAAAGAAATTATATAGTTCTGTTGCATACTACTTTAGGGGAGTTCCAAAATTGTGTGAAAAATGCTGCCTAGTGCTTCAGAGTGGTTTGAATGTAAAGTGAGGTAGAGAAACTTAGGGACTATTTACAGTGGTGTTGATATGAACGCTAGTATTTTTCTACAATTTACCCAAACAGCCAGTAAACCCACATGTGCTTTCTGAGTTTTTAAGTAATAGAAAAGCAGTACTTCATCTAAAATAATGCATTTTCTTTGGGGACTATTGCCCAGCATAATCCTCTCAGCCATGAATATATTTAAATAAGCACATTTCAGGTCAAAGCAATATCTCATGCAGAAGGCAGCATAGTCATTTAACTTACCAATGTACCAGTTTTTTTTTTAATTCCACCTACATCTGTTACTGAGATCTGCTTGCCCAGGCTAAATTAAATTAGGATAAAATAAATTAGTCAGCGTTTTAATGACTGCAGTGCATGAGTGCAGCTCAGTAGCTCCATGCTTTATAAATTGAAGATTGTTTTTATATATAAATATAAGAAGTGATTTTTGTGAATAGTAAAGGTATTGTCTTTGCTTACAGTAAACCGCAGATGTGTGCATAAAAAGAATCTCTGTATATTGGAGTCCTTGAAGGCATCTGCTGCCCTGTTCTGATGAAGGAAAAGATAAAAATAGAAAAGAGAAAAGTCGCCTTTCTTTTTCTCTCGCACCCTCTTTTCTTGCTGTCTGGCTCTTTCTCAGTCAGACACATGCTTCCTCTAATTCATGATTCTTCACGTCCTCCCACGACTCTTTATGACAAAGAACTCTCTCTTTCTCTCTCTCTCTCTCTCTCTCCCTCCAGTAGCTCTTTCACACCTCTGCAGGAAGTCCATGTATGTGTTGGGAGTCTGTGTGTGTGTGTCTGTGTCTGTGTTTATTGTGAACATGCTGGTTTTACTGTTAAGTAGCTGTACACATATTATGAAGCATACATGAAATAATGATGGACATAAAGTATCTTTCCAAAAAAAAACTGGCATCAGTTAAAAAATTTTATTTCTCAGTCATTCAGCTTATTTATTCACTTTTAAATAAAAATAAATAAATAATACAAATAAATAATACAAATAAAGGCAATAGTAAATAAATATAAATGACTAAAATACAACAGAGTAAAAAGTGGATTTCCTTCCTCACAGAAAGTCGAAGTCAATTGAAAAATATGAGTCAATTAAGTCAGTTTTACTTAAGTATGCGAACCTGAGTAAATATACTACATGACATTTACTAATGGCCTCTTTTCTTTATTAAAGAGGACGTTAGCTTAAAGGTAAAGAAATTTAATGAAATTTAATCATCAGTTGGCAGAAAGGTTAGCAGATAATGTATGTACTAGCTGTCAGACAATTTTCACCCAAAACTTCAGATAGAGGTACATACCATAAATGCACACCAACCATCACCAAATGAGTACCAACCATTGCATTATTGGATTATAGTTAAAGTTATAGGTCATCTAAACATCTAGTTTTCTTGTTTTTTCTCTCCTATTGAGTAGCCAACATACGCTACGTATATCAGCATAGGCTGCAGTAAGTGCACATCAGATTAATCAACATACTTCCAAAGTGATCTGTCACATACACTTTCAGAAAATAAGCTATAAACTGTTATTGGGATGATATCTCTCTTATCACTGGGGTGGCACCTTCAAAGGTATATCTTCAGCTCCTTTAGTTAGAAATTATAATTGATGCCAAGCAAGTGATTTGTGTGACACTGATTTGTGTGCATATGAACAGTAACAGTGAGTGGCATTCACGGCGATCTGTGAAAGTGAAAAACTTGGGGCTGCCTTGTCACTTTCAGCGATGGAGCTCAAGACTTCAGTCATTCCTCAGTGACCAGTTTTCCACTGGGTGTTTAAGAATTTGCTTAAATATGTGTAGAGTATAAATACAAGCATGATTCTGGAAGCCCCTGAGGCTTCCCATCTGCTACTGTACATGTATGTATCATTGTGTCTGTATGTTTTCTGTACGTTGTTGTTTGTGAAAGGGTGAATGAAGTCAGTGTTGAACGTCTGGCATTGACAAGTTTATCATTAGCAGCTTCCGCTGCTCGGCCACTTTTAAGTGCGTTTGCCGTTTAAGCGGCGCTGAAGTGCCGGTTCAGCCTCTCTCCTTTTGACCTCTGCAGGTTCTGTGCTGTAGGCTGAGAGATGGAGGCAGATTTTCCTACAGAATCAGCAACAATATCACAGAGTTTGGAAAGCAAGCCGTGTTTATTTTTAGGTTTTCCTCAGAACCATGCCGTGCTCCTCACACTGTGTGGCATTAGAGGTGGAGAGTGTGGGTAAGGGGGGCAGCGAGTGCTTCAGAGAGAGGGAGATGCTAGGTGTTTGTTAAGGAAAGTGTGTACATGGACGTCTGAGGGAATTAAAAAAATGTAGGCCTGCGTGGCGTTGAATTTGTAAAAGGATGAAATTCAAGTTAATTACTGTCAGTTTGATGTGGTTTGCTCTTAAAAGGTGTTCAAAGGTTTCTTAGTAATGACAGGGATCCATGTAGTACTATAAACATTCCGAAAATCACTTCCTTGCTTTACATTGGTCTTTGCATGCTGAAATGGTTCTTCAAATTTATAGAGAATGTATTGTATATGGTTCTTCATAGAACCTTATTAGGCACCTGCTATTGTTATGATGTGAAGCTTTTAACAGTAGATAAACCTTTACGTGCGATGTAGAGCTCTATACTATACATTCTCCATCAATCTAATAAAATATTGCTCATGCTAAGAACCATATGAGCATGCAAATGTTGTTCTATGTAGAACCATAGTCTTTACTAATGACTCCTTTGTAGGAGTGTTCATAAATGTAATTAGATTACTCCTGTATATGAAGTTTTTCTTTATGAGCAGGCCTGCGTCGTCTGACTTTTTCTGTTTGTTTTGATGTTGACCAATGTCAAATACAGGAAGAAATGTCAAATACATATTATTTTTCTCTCTCCACAAAACAAGACGCAAAGCAGATGTTCAGCAGTTATTTGCAATGTTGCATTTATCCATATTGTGCAGCCTCACAAAGATAAAAATCTAAAATCTCAAAACATCCCTACAGTGTCAGCAACAACAAAGCACAAGTCAGTCTCTTGCTCCAAAGTTATGATACTCCGTGGAAATGAATTGTGTAACATGTGACGTGGCATGATTCATCTGAAACCGGTCTTTGTTAGTGGTGTCCTCATGAGGCCTCATGCTTTGGCTCCAGCCGTTCTCAGTTCTCGAGATGAAGGGTCAGCTTGTGGCCATTAAC
This sequence comes from Megaleporinus macrocephalus, assembly GCA_021613375.1. Classification (NCBI taxonomy): domain Eukaryota; kingdom Metazoa; phylum Chordata; class Actinopteri; order Characiformes; family Anostomidae; genus Megaleporinus; species Megaleporinus macrocephalus. The sequence goes on along the minus strand of CM038720.1, from coordinate 21,399,176 downwards.
CTCCACTCACACACACATTTACTACACACAGTGACTTGAGGGATACGAAGCAGCCATTTTTCTCCTAACCGTCACCTTAAAAGGGAGTTCCACTGATTTTTTTCAGAACTTCTGCAGAACAACACAGGAGAGCACAGGTATTTGCTGGATGTCGGCAGCCACTGCATAATTTTGTTAATTCCACTACAAGCACACCTCGTATAAAAGGAGAATTCCACCATGTTTTAGGAAATGACTGAATAATTAAATCTTAGTCATTCAGAGTGGTGTAATATGAAATGGTTCTGATTTCTTTAACAGTGGTGGTGATGGGAACCAGGGGTCCCGAGGTGTACATCACAAATACAGGCATTTTATCTACTTAATAGTGGCAGGCACTTCTTTGGGAACCAATTTGCCTTTGTGTATCCCTCCGCCATCAACTGATTTATATTAATTTAAATATGGTTAAGACTTTATTACAAGAGCATCTCAGACATCAGCCAGTGTATTAAACAGTTTCTAACTATTTCATGTAATAACTGTGAGGAAGCTTTTAGAGGACCACCACTGTGAAGAATTCAGACTGGGTAAGGTTCTCTACGATGGAGCGTTTCAGTTTAAACAACTCTGAATGACTGTTCACATTTTAATCATTGATTTATGCAGAAATATAGGAAAAGTCGTTAACTGCAATATATGCCATTCACTTTAAATCACTGCTTCATTGAACTTTTATTTGATGTCCTAAAGTTTGGAACGCTCTGGTCAGTTTGTGTGTTTTAAGTGAAAATCGGTGAACACATCCTCTGCAGTGACCACACTGTTTTAATCATTTGGGCGGTAAAAATGTATATTATATACTATTCAAAATTGTGTATACAAGTAAAACATAAACAGTTAAAAATCATTAACAAGCAGGTATAGAGTATACATGATAAAAGGAAACTGTGTTTACCAAATAAGGAGCCTTATACTGTTAAGCTGCAGATCTAGCTGATCTCATCTTTTCTTCTTCATCAGTTGGCATACAATCTGTCAGACTCCCGGATTTATCAGAACAGCTTTTTTTTTAAAATAATAAATAATAAAATGTCTTTTTCATCTAATAAATAACAAACCACTTGTTACCCTTATAAGGGAAGTCCTGTTGTAAAGTAGTCCCTCACTGAAGACATAGGTTCACAACATGTTTGCAAAACGTTTTTCACATCCGCTAAACATCCGAACTTCTTTTTCTACAACAGCGCTGTGTCAAAGGACAAGGACAGACAGAGCTTCAAACTTCGTCCTGGAATGGACAAGAAGATTGTCATCTACGTCCAGCAGACCTCTAACAAAGAACTGGCCATTGAGAGGTGTGTGTCTTAGAAATGTTCCTTACTTTATTAGACCAGCATGCTGATGAACACTTGGGGACCTGAAGCCCCTCTGTTTAAGGCACAGTTTATGTTAGCTGTTCTCTAGCCCTTCACTCAGATGATCAGTTTCTGACCACAGAGTCGCTCTTGTTGTTTTTTAGGGGAGTAAACTGCTCCTAACTCAGCACCCTGTGTTTAATACCACACTCAGTTTACCAGGACCATGTGAGGGCCCACCATCGAAATAATCATTAATAACTAATAGTAACAGTCATTTCTTGGAGAATTTTCTTTTTTTTTTCTTTTAACCAGTGTTGACATTGTTTACATGATTTGAGGCTTGAACACCAGGCTGCCCGTTAGTCACGATAACAGATCTGATCACGCTAATGATAAAATACTGTCTTGTTGTTCTGCTCTACATGGGTGTTTAGTTGCTTCTTGTTTTTAAATCTCAAGAAAACAGAGCAGAGTTAATTACAGAACTATGAGTGGCCTGTTTGCAGGATTAGATGTGATTCAGTTCTAGACACATTTTCAGTTGCATATGCTTTTAATATAAAATATAAACTAGAACTCAAACTTCAGTACTTTCCTGTAGGTGTTGGTGAATGTGAGTGGT